>JBBDGP010000098.1:5970000-6570000 GCA_037952835.1 Lithobates septentrionalis
TGTTTCACACTGCTGATAGCAGTGAGTGTCAGGGATCATCAAGTATATGGTGGGGTAAAACACCGCTCAAAACTGACCCAGTGCTTCAGATATGGCTGTGTATGTCCCCAGCCAGTGCTGCTCCAACCACACCCCCTGACATGTTTTGCACTGCCTTACTGGGGCTAAGTGACCTCTGTGACCAAGCCCTGGTAGGTGGGTGAAACATGTGGGGGGGGGGGGGGGGGGTCCAAGCAGCGATGGCTGGGACCATACACAGCCATATCCACATCTGAAGCACTGGGTCGGTTTTCAGTGGTGTGTTACCCCACATATACTATATTGGCAGAAGTGTTTTGACACCTGCCTTTACACGCACATCAACCGTCTTAGTCCGTAGGGTTCAATATTGAGTTGGACCACCCTTTGCAGCTATAACCGCTTCACTCTTCTGGGAAGGCTGTCCACAAGGTTTAGGAGTGTTTCTATGTGAATGTTTGACCATTCTTCCAGAAGCGCATTTGTAAGGTCAGGCCCTGATGTTACATGAGAAGGCATGGCTAGCAGGCTCCACTCATTCATCCCAAAGGTGTTCTATCGGGTTGAGGTCAAGTCTCTGTGCAGGCCAATCAAGTTCCTCCACCCCAAACGTGCTCATCCATGTCTTTATGGACCCTGATTTGTGCACTGGTCCAAATCATTTGGTGAAGGGGGGATTTTGATGTGGGGTTGGGCTTGGTCTCTTAGTTCCAGTGAAGTGAACTCTTACCAAGACATTTTGGACAATTAGAGGGGAGACTGCGAGCCAGGCCTTCTTGTCCAACATCAGTGCCTGACCTCACAAATGCTCTTCTGGAAGAATGGTCAAACATTCCCATAGACACACTCCTAAACCTTGTGGACAGCCTTCCCAGAAGAGTTGAAGCTGTTATACCTGCAAAGGGTGGGCCAACTTAATATTGAACAATACACACTAAGACTGGGATGCCATTACAGTTCATATGCATGTAAAGGCAAGCGTTCCAATACATTTGGTAATCTCGTGTATGTCTACGCTTCTGAATTAGTGCCTGACGCCTGCTCCCACTTTCTGAATACCGGTTGGAACACCTATTATCCTCCCAGTTTTGAGCGGCGCTCCAAGTCCACACGTAATCACAAGGGTCATCAAGCAACTGCCACTACCAATCCACAACAGTGGGAAGGACAGCTAGGGATGCTGGGAGTCGAAGACCCTTTTATATCTGCAACTTTGCTGAGTGTTGCTTCAACTTCAGACACAACTACTGCCATTCACATAGTTGAAAACCTGGTGGCAGTAATGCAATAGAGGAAATAGACTTTAAAATTTTATTTAGCTTTTTATATGTTGAATTCATACTTTAGAGGTTCAGTATATGGCGGTAGAGATTTGACAAGAAAGAGAGAGCACAACTTTTAAGACAAAAGTTAGTTTGTATTTAGCTTCAGCAGCCAATAGCTACTGGATCTTCTGGATATTTCGATTTGCGCTTTTCACTGAAGGCAATTCCTGCTTATGCATTATTTTGTCATATAAACAGTTTAAATTGCCCAGGCTTATATAAAGGCCAAAATGGCATCCTATTGTGTATGGGTGACAGATATGGTTTAATTCACATCCTGCCTGGAAGAAAAGTTTCCTTGGTGCATTCCCTTTAAATTTCCTGAAAGGAAAAAAAATAGTGAACAGATGGCACCTTGTCACCAAAGAAAAGCCATTCAATCATTAACTTTTCTATACAGAATCCAAGAGGCTTTCATTATACACGGTGCTGGGGATAGCTCCACATCAGCATTTCTCACACTGCGCCCACAGTGAAAGTGACCTTAACCAAACAAAGGAAAATCACTTCCATTCAGAGTCCCAGTAATGCAGAAGACCACAACCTTTATCTTGAAATATAGGGACAGGTTTAGCAAACTATTTTTAAAATGTTTACCATTTAAGAAGAAAATTGATTTGGACTGTTGGGTGCAATCAAATTATCTTTGTTTTGTTTTTTCTTGAAAATCAGGCTAAAATGAGGGTTTCTTGTTGTGGAAAAGATCCAGAACTGTCCATTTTGTCAAAATAACAAAAGGTTAAAACGTTTAATGGCTAACTGCAGTGGAAATTATAGCAAGCTTTTAAGGCACAAAGCTCCTTCTCCTGGCTGATAACAAATAATCTGCACAAGAAAAGTCAATTTTAAACCACCTTGTTCTTATTTGTGAATGTACTTTGATGTTTCATGGCAGAACCACTGCATTTCACATTAAGTTCTCTCCTGTGATTGATATTTACTTGAGCTGTAAACAGTAAGACGCTGAGTAGGACTATCATGATGTGTAAAGTGCAGTAATCCATAGGCATCATTATAAACCATACCGCGAAGGATAACCATAAACAAAAATAACTAGTATCTAATGCCAAAACTGTTTTGATTTCTGTAGGTGTTGCAGCCATAGATCTATGAACCTGCGTATTTTGGAACTGGGCTACCCTCCACTGTCCATTCTCCTCGCAATGAGTGTCAGTGCCCCCCTTTCTTTTACTGCCAAGACCCTCCTTTCAGTGCCCCCTTCATTGCCATAGCCATACCTTTCCTAGCATAGCAATGATGCAAAACCATACTGCTCTCTCTGCTTCTCTATCGTACGGTCTCTGCTATACACACCCACCTGTGCCCCACAACACCACCTATACTGCATTGTGCCCTTAGCAGTTATGGTACTACACCATAGCCCTCTACTAGGGACCTGCACAGCAGTGATCCCAATACATCCCTTTTTTTTTTTTTTTTTTTCAACTTTACATTTTTATTAATTTCTCAGTTGACATTTTCCAACATTGTTAACACAGAAAATTGTTCTTAACTTATAAAAAACATTTTTTAAACCTATATTAAAGAACAAGTGAAGAAGTGATCAAGTACAAGGTATTATCATAGTTCTTGGTAATCAACAAGCATAAGGGCTGCATGAGGAAGAGTCCCTCTACTCTCTGATGATTCTTGGTAGCTTTCCATTATTGCATTGCTCCTATATATGGTACAGACTGCACTATTGTGCTACTTTGAGTTTAGCTGGCCTGGGCCCCTTGGTGTCAATATTCACCAGTACAGGAAATGTGGACAAATCTCAGCAGAGATTAAAAAAAACTGAAAAAACCTACTGTTGATAAAATTATAGAAATGAAAGGATAAGTTCACTTTTACAAAAAAAAAAAAAAAAAATCTATATAAATGCACATTTTTTTGCAGGTAAAAATATGCATTTGTTATTTTTGTTAGGGACCTGTACAGCATTGCACCCATAATCAGCAGATTGTGAACGTAATGCCACAGTCCTACTGTTTGTCTGCACGTACATCCGATATGGGTCGGCAGTTACACTCTGACAGGAAGCTCAATGAATTACTAGAGCGCTCAACAGCTCCCTGATAGTTCATTGGGACCTACAAGCCAACAGCCGATAGGCTGTCGGGACTTGTAGTTTTCCCATTCATAGAACAGTCTGAACGGATGACACGGGTGGAGCCCTATACAACTACGTTTTCTTTAGATTTTGGCAGCGAGTGAGAGGAGAAGATCCCCTGCTCGCTGTCAGAACGGGGACTTAGGGGGTGGGGGATTTGCAGGTGTCAGTGAACTTATCCTTAAAAATTGACTGGGGATTGATGTCTCTTATCTCAGCGATGGACAATATTGTTGAACTAAAGACTGGTTAGGATACAAAATGGCAGCTTTCACAGCTTTGCACATTTGATCATGACTCACTAGGTCCTACACTTGTAATTTGTAAAATATGTCTATGGGAGTGGAGTAAATAAATCAGCCATTCTTTAACCAGGGTTCCGTAGAACCCTATGGTTGCTCCAAAGGTTGCCAGTAATTCCTTGATCTATGGTGGCTTGACCTCCCATTTTATGATGCCGACATAGTTCTGAGTCCAGTGCCATTTGACAAAGCCATCTGCAGGATACCAGTAATTTTTTTAGCTGTGTGTAAAGAGGGCATTCTCACCCCCACATTCTATTCACTGGCCACGAATGTAAGAGGCAAATTTCCCATTGACCCCCGATTGTATTGATATTTTCAAGGGTTTCACAAGACCTGCTAATTATTTCAAGGGTTCCTCTGGAGTAAAAAGGTTGAGAGAGGCTGATATAAATACAAATATATCGAAGTGATCCAGAGAAACTGTGCTGATTTCAAATACCCAGCTTTAGGAAGTTTCTAAAAAATAAACTTATTCTTTGAACGTGATTGGCTTAAAGAAGTCTCCTGTTGATTAGAAGCTTACCTGCTGGTCTGTTGAGTCAGGGCCATTATCTCTGCTTGAGAAAAGAAACACTGACTGGTTCTCAAGAAAATCAGATCTTTATGGCTGTTATTGTCACTTGCACTTTGTCCCCTGAGGGACAGGAGCAGAAGATGTGTAGGGTGGGACTTTTTGTTTAGGCAAGCACACGTTCTCAGGAACAGCTTAAGAAAAATACTTAGCAAATCATCCTCGCTATCCACAGAAACTTTTCATAGTGGCCAGCACTCTGACTAGCATTGTAAAAGCAGTTTTCATTGTTCACTTAACCTTCAACAAATCTCTGTCTCTCTCTCTCTTTGAATACAAGCAATTTTGTGCCACCATGGTAAGGGTGAGTTTGGGGTTGTCAGATGATTTACTTTCCAGACCCTCCATACCCTGGAAAACTTGCATTACATTGTTTGTGCCTTCTATGGATGCAAGGTCCCATGTGTTGGTCTCCTGCCAGAGACTCAATGCAGACATAAATCAGAAGAGCACAGATTCCTATTAAGACCTAGCACACTCATTCCCTGGGGAGCTTGTTCTGTCCATTGCAGCAGATCACTCAGTATAAGTGCCAATGTGCTGAGCCTTGTAATCTGGACATTGTTGAAAATATGGAGTAAATGACCTTTACCAGTAGTCTGGACATTTTTGAAAATACTGAGTAGGTGACCTTTAACAGCAGTTAAAAATTGCAACAAAATAAAAAAAAAAAAAAAAAAGATATTTGGCTACAGTAACTGAAGATGGATATGAAACAGTTGTGTAAAGAGCACATGTTGCCAATGTAATAGCAATTTTGTATTCCAAATTGATTGTTTTTTGTTATATTTGGATAAAAAAATGATTAAAAGTAATTTGTAATTGGTTACAGTTGTATTTGTTTTCCAAAATGTATTTTCGTTATTCTGAAAGTGCCTGTTGTCGGATAATTGCAGTCTTTCTCATTTTATTTTTACTATTTTTTCAAGTTTCAGGCAACCCCAGCTAAAATTATTTTATTTACAGCTCACAATACAAAAATTAGATCTGTAGGCTGTAGATATAGTAATAAAACAAGGAAAAATAGTGGTTTATTTGAAACTTTGAATGGGTTATCTTTTTTTAAAAAAACAATGCTCTATACACCAGAGTTATTTTCAGTAATAATTCATTTAAAGGAGAAGTTCACCTTTCAAAAAAAAAATTAAAAAATAAATGCACATTGCAGGTGCAATCTCAGGCTCCTTCAGTCTGCAAGTGTATCTCGTACAAGCAAGCATTTAGTGAATGACAGGAAGCATCAATGAACTACCTAGAGTGCGTATCAGTGCCCTGGTAGTTCATTGTGAACTACAAGCCATCAGCCGCAATGGTTGACGGTAGTTGTAGTTCCCTCATTCACTGTACTTTGATAATGAATGATGTAGCTGGGTGGGCGGAGCCCCACGCTTCTACTTTTTTAAAATTGTGACATTGGTTGTGGGAAGAAGATCCCTGGCCCGCTGTCACAATTAAAAGGGGGATTGGGGAGAGGCTGCAAGAACGGGAACATGTTGCACCCTAAAAACATAACGTTCCCGAAGGTGAACTTATCCTTTAAACTAAGTCCTTTTACACTGATAGTTAGTGGGAAAGGGTCCCCTTACATTGGAGGTCAGTAAGAAAAGTGTCCCCTTGCATTGGAGGTCAGTAAGAAAAGAGTCCCCTTACATTGGTGATCAATGAAATAAGGCCATCCTTACATTGGTGATTAGTGGGATAAGGCCCCTCTTACATAATACATTGCTGGTCTGTGGGAGAAGGGGATTACTTTCATTGGTGAGAAAGGTAGTGTCTCATTGACAGTGGGCACAAAAAACCCTTTACACTGATGGTTAGTGGAAAGAATGCCCCCTGCCTCTTACTGATGGCTAAAAAAGCACATTGGTGTTTCTAAAAGATTAGCAAAGATGTTGGTGATCTCACCCTGCTGAGTCAGGGGAGTGACTTTGGTGCTGGATCTAAGGCAACATCTAACATGAGATGAATCTTCCACTGCTCAAGGACTGAAAGCAACCTCTCAATGGACCTTCCATAACCATGCAGGCCCCACTATTGCAGTCTTCATTGTTTCAGTAAAACTTTACTTCATTGGTGTCCGCTGCCCATCATATACAGTCTGCTTGACTCTTTTCCTGAAATAGGACTTAATTGTAGCAGTAGCAACAACAGCTTGATGACTTTTTTTTTTTTTCAATATAGACCTTTAACTGCTCTAAATAAGCATCCGTTTTATATAAAAAAAAGTAATATTTAATTTGTTTAAACAACAATTATAAATGCATGTTTTATATGCATTTTTTAATATTTTATCTTTTCAGAAACATTTGATCCAAAGACTCAGCAGCCTGTGTCAGTCTTGAACATTCTGGTGTATATCTTGCTTCCCATTGCTGGCCTGTCTATGGCTATTCTCCTGGCGTTCTGGATGTATCGGCACCGGAAACCTCCCTATGGTCATGTTGACATTAATGAGGTAAGTGAGTCTCGCAGGAAGGTCAGACACCCTTGTTGTGACAATATGAACCTGTTCCTGGCAGTGGGATCTACATCTGTTTCATGTAGAGTCTTGGAAGGAATGGAAAGAAAAGGTTGTTATAATATTCTATGGTTCAAATTGAAGATCAGATAGAAGAGAACATTATTTGTATCCAAGCTACTGTGGAATTTTTTTTTTTAATATCTAGCAACACATCTGCTGTGAGCTCAGATTTCCAGCAATCCACAATGGCTGATCAGTGTAGAACAGTTTAGAGTAGCCATGTTCATGAAAACTGAACCCTGATTGGAAAGTATTTTGTTAGAGTATATTGTTGCAGTGTTTGCAGTTGATAAATTCCATAGTTTGTTTATTGTCCTATAGGAATGGCATGTACCCAGCAAGGAATATATTTTTCGCAGTCCCTAAACATATGTATTTTTACTTCATCATGCAGTAAGTGGAAATTAATATGCAATACTAAGAGGCCTGGCTGCTTATCTATTATTAATGGTGATAATAAAAACGGTTACGTTTATGTATGTATCCAGGGTGCTAACGCCTCAAAAGACATTCAGGCTCAGTTCACACTGCCATAACCTGAAAGTTACGAGACTTACGGTGAGACTTTGCGAGGAGACCTCCTGACGATGTGAGGACTACTTTGAGGCACAAGTCTGATAGAAGTCACCTTGAAGTAGTACAGGAACTTTTTCTAAAGTCAGAGCACCTTCAATAGCGCTAATTAGGACAGCTCTCATTGACTAACATGAGATTTCACATGTCATGCAACTTGGGGTCTCACAAGTCAGATCCCAAGTCGTGGCAGTGTGAACCAAGCCTCAAGTGATATTAAACCCAAAACCAAAAATATATTGTATTGCAGCTTGCCAATCCTTAGATGAGATGGCTGCATCTGCTTTCTTTCTTTTTTAGGCTTTTTCCCTCTGTTTTCACCTTGTGATCTGGCCAATAACACTCCTCCTGTGTTAGTGTGCCCCCACTCTGGACGAAGGAGCATAGCAGACAGCAGCATTGTCAGTCTGGGGGGGGGGGAGTGTTAAATGTACCACCAGACTTGGATACACTAACAAATTGAAGCCAAACTCCAACTCACACTTTAGACCTGATGCTCACTGGGCATTTTTACAGCTGCTGTTTTGGGCGTCTGCGTTTTTACTTTTTATTTTTACAGCCAGTAAACTGCCCAGAATGTTGTCCATGCACACATAGGCTTCTATCGGTGTTTTTTAGCTGGGGCGTTTTCAGGCTTTGAAAATCCCCCAGAACCACTGTGTTTGAAGAAGTTGTGAAAATTCAGAAAAATGTGGCTATCCGGCATTTCTGAGCATTTTTAAACCTGAAGCTTTTGTAGGAGCATAGTTTTGCTAAAAAATGCGAAAGCGGCAACACGCTAATGCAAAATTGCTGCAAAACATGGCATTCTACAGCTGGCGCTACTGGCGTTTTTATAACGTTTAGTGTACATGAGGCCTTATAATCAGTTACGGTAAACAGTTTTTTCCTTTCACTTTTTTAAGCTTTCACAATAAATAAAAGCTGATCATTGAAAGCACCTTGTCAATGTTAAACGGTTTGATGATTTGTCGCATCCCTGTAAACAAATTCATCTGGAAAAGAGCTTTTTCTTTTTTTCTAAAAAAAAAAAAAAAGTCTTACTGGGTGGGATAACCAGATAAAAATAAAGGAAAGCAAACATACGCAAAAAAATCAATCCAGAACTCAAAATAGTGATTGCACCACACATGTGAGGTATAGTAGCAAGTGGGAGCAATAATTCTAGCACCACAGCTCACATTTAAAGGGGTTGTAAAGTCTCATGGTTTTTCAGCTTAAACTTAAAGCGGGGGTCCCGCGAAAAAATTTTTTTAGATGTCAGCAGCTGCAAATACTGCAGCTGCTGACTTTTAAAATAAGGTCACTCACCTGTCCCGGGGTCCAGCGATGTCGGCACCCGAGACCGAACCGTCCCTCGATCCTCGGGTGCTGCCGCCGCCATTCTCAGTGAGGGAATCAGGAAGTGAAGCGATTCCCTACTGCGCATACTCGAGTCGCGCTGCGCTTTCTCAGTGGTCCCCGCTATCTCCTGTGTCTTTCCCAGGAGACAGCGGGGGAGTGCGGGAGGGGGCGTGACTCCCATGGCAGTCTATTCCCGGAAGTGAGTGCAGATACCTGTCTTAGACAGGTATCTGCACCCCCCTCCCCCTGAAAGGTGCCAACTGTGACACCGGAGGGGGGGGGAATCCGATGAGCGGAAGTTCCACTTTTGGGTGGAACTCCGCTTTAATGCATTCTATGCATTAAGGTGAAAAACCTTCTGTGCTGCAGCACCCCCCCCCCCCCCTTTTTTATTTCCTGAGCCCGATCCGATCCAGCGATGTGCAGCTGATATCTATCTCCTCATTGGACAGATTGATAGCTGTAGGAGCCATTGGGGGGGGCCGAGTCCCGCTGTCTGTGTCAATGGACGCAGCCTGCACGGATGCCCCAAGGGAAAGCGGCTTTCCATGGGGGCACCCAATGAAGAGGAGGGACCTGGAGTGCCAGTGGGGGGACCCCAGAAGAATCTTAACATGTTTGGTATCTATTTGCTTGGCACAACATGATCTTTTATATTTTACCAAAAAATTTGGGTATTATATTGGGTTTGTGCATTGAAATGTATTTAGTTTCCTGAAAATTTACATTTAATGGCTGCACATACATCGTTGTGCAATGTAAAAAATTGCAGCAGCCACCATTTCCTCACCGACCTCCACTTTCTGAAAATATATAATGTTTTGGGGGTTCTAAGTAATTTTATATAAAAAAAATGCGGACTTGAACGTGTATGTGAAAAATTTCAAAATTACCCGATAGGCAAGTGGTTAATCTGCTCATGACAAGTTCATGCAGGTTTGGGCTTGTGTCAAAGGGCACGTGCCATGCACAATAACTTATCAGCTGACAAGATTACTTGTATTATTTTATATTGATTATGCCTCATAAAGAGTGGGGAAACCAGAGAGCTGGTAGAGGGATAATGTGTCCCAGGAGATGGAGAAATCCTGCAGGTGAACAGAATTGCTATACATGTTGCCAGACTTTTAGCATCAAAGCCCAATATTTATACCATGAAGTAGATAGAAGCAGTTATAACTTAAATTTACATGCACATACAGTATCTGCAGCCCAAGATTAACAACAACCAATCCATATTTTTCATATCCAAGCAGATATTTACTTAAAGCGGAGTTCCACACAATTTCCTAAATTCAGCTTATTAGCAAGCTGGCATAATAAACTTTTGTCAAATGGCAATATTTTTTTTTCCTAAGGGTTAACTTTTTATGCTTTTATTTATGCTGCGTTTCCTGTGTGAGCCACCCGCTGATATCGCCGTCATATCCGGCGGTGCACTGTCTCCTGGGAGCTATGAATCAATCTTCCCAGGAGTCAGTGTGGCTAGCCGTGTGCTTTTGTATTTCTTCGTTGCCATCACAACGCGGCGAGCACTTCTGACTACGCTGCCAGTTGTGATGGCAACGTCGAAAGCTTACAGTGCTGTGACTCATAAATAATGCGCATGTGCGGGAATGGGCGGTGCATGCTGGTAGCTCAGCATCACCGTATCCCGGAACTGTCTGCTTGTGGGCTTCACATGCCCACAGGCAAGATGACAACTGCCAGTAACACATAATATAAGTTATTTTTATATATGAAACCGGACATCAGGGGGTAATTTTGAAAAAACAAGTTAGTGGGACATTTACATTATATCAACTTAGGAATTTAGGGGAAAAAAATGATTTGACGGTCGAACTCCACTTTAGGTCACCTGCGCCTGATATTAAAGTATAAAAGTATAATCTGCTCATAATAAGGTGATGCATACCATAAAGGCCTATGTTAAGCAGGTGTTTGGTGGCTTTATTTACATTATACTCTGAGACCATCCCCACTCTTATCCATAGAAAAAAGGAGTGTGTCATTCGCTGCATGAATCTGTAGCCATACATCAGCTAAGTCTTGGAGGTGAGATAACATCATGATTTCACCTAGGATAAGTAGATCTCTTAAGTCACCTTTCTGTTCTAGATAAGTCAATGACTACCTGTCTACACTTCAGTATGAAAGCAAGTTTGCTTTAAGTGGCAAACCATTGTTGAGCTCCAGGCCCAAGCATGTATTGATAGTTTCCCAGAATTCATTGAATACATGTTAAATGCATAAGCCGCCTATAGCGCTGAGATGCCACGGCACCTTTATTCAGTCGCTGTCCTTTTATCGCAGTAGCTCCAGCCGCATAGTTGCTTTTTGTATTCTTTTCTTCTGCATGTAGCAAGTCCAGGCATGACCCCTTTAGTTACTTACAAAGTAAAAATATCGGAAATAAACTGCGCTTATGATGAACAAAAAACAAAAATTGCAGCTGCAACAATCAAGTGAGATATTATCACAAAAATGAAATAGGTGAACAAGTATGTTGCATTTAAATGAAATAAACAGTAAATAAATGATATAAACAAGCGAGTCCAAGAGTCACAAACGTGACACAATAGTGAATGTTTGAATGTTGTGTCACCAACTTCCTCCACCTTGTGCGACCACCACCAAAAAAATAGGATGTGCGCTTACCAAAGAACGTTGACCACCTATTACGGGGGGGGTCAACATAGGCTTGTATGTCTGGAAAACTCTACGTCTGTAAAGAAGTCCACTCAACAGAAACTTCAAGCCACCACCGGGGAAGACATCAGATTTCTTTTACTCCAACTGTGACATCAGGTCATATACCCCAAATGAGGGACAAAACCTTTTTTTTTTATCGTACATCACGGGACACAGAGCCATAGTTATTAACTATATGGGTATATAGGCACCTTCAGGTGATGGACACTGGCACACCCAATACAGGAAGTTCACTCCCTATATAACCCCTCCTCCTACCAGGAGTACCTCAGTTTTGTAGCAAAGCAATATACATATATCCCAAAAGAGGGGAGGGACCTCTGTGTCCCGTGATGTACTCCAAGAAAAGGATTTTACAGGTAAGCTGTTATAAAAATCCTATTTTTATTATCGTACATCACGGGACACAGAGCCATAGTTATTAACTATGTGGGACGTCCCATAGCAATGCTATTTGAGGGGAGGGAGACACAACCCGTAGGGTGCTCCCAGACTTGAGGACCTATACTGCTGCCTGCAGCACACTGTGCCCAAATCCTCATACCTTTTTACATCCACCTGATAAAACCTGGTGAATGTATGCACTGAAGATCAAGTTGCAGCCCTACAGATCTGAGCCATGGAGGCCTGGTGACGCACTGCCCAAGAAGCACTAATTGCTCTGGTAGACTGCGCCTTGACTTGAAAAGGTGGAATTTTACCTTTTAAACCATAAGCCTGAATTATAACTTGCCAAATCCACTTAGAAATAGTGGATCTCGATGCTGCCTGACCTTTCCTAGGACCCTCTGGCAGCACAAATAGTTCATCAGTCTTCCGGATCTGAGCGGTCGTTTCTAAATAGACCTTGACCGCTCTCACCACATCAAGACGTAGATGTAGTGACTTCTCTAGAACATGGTTTTGGAAAAAACGATGGTAGGACAATATCTTGGTTCAGGTGAAAACCTGAAACCACTTTAAGCAGAAAACTTGGACGAGGAAGTAACACGACCCTGTCCTCGTGAATAATCAAATATGGCTCTTTACACCATTTTGTTTTTTTTCTTTTTTAAAGCGATATTAAACAGAAAAAACAAAAATGTAGTATATTGCAGCTTACCAATCATTAGATGTGGTGGCTGCATTCTTTTTCTTTTTTTTTTTTTTTTTTTTTTAGGATTTTTTCCTCTGATTTCACCTGGTGAATCTGCCCAGCAATAAACCTCCTGTATTAGAGTGCCCCACTCTGGATGAAGGAGCCCAGGGAGTGCACTTTTGGACAGCTGGAGGGGGGGGGTGTTAGATTTACTAGCAGATTTAGATACGCTAACAAACTGAAGCCAAACTCCAAGTAACCCTTCATAATTAGTTACAGTAACAGTTTTTTATTCCTTTTGTGATGAAGGTTTTACATAAAAGCTGATCGTTGTAAGCACCCCTGCTGGAGTTAAATGGTTTGTCTCATCTTTGTAATTGATACATCTGCTGGAGAGCAGCTTCTTTTGAAAAACGACAGACTTGCTGGCCAGATCAAGGACGGAAGGGTGACCCCTGGAAGTCGCACATCTATGATGTCCTGCTGCAAAGAATGAAGTGGGAACTTCAGCATGGAATCTGACCAGGCATGCCCCCAATGCGTTTCACTCCACCCCCCTGTAGCTTAGTCATGGGGGTAGGGAACTTATGGGTATGGAGAGTATTACTGCCCAGATCACCAGATGAAAATAAAAGCCTAAAAAAGAAATGAATGCAGCCATCACATCTAAGAAATGGTAAGCTGCAAAATAATGTTTGCTTCTGGATTTCATACTACTTTAAGGTTCATCAGTAACAAAACAACATCAGCAATATGTAAGCAATGGCAATAGTTAAAGCAGTAGTAAAGCCCTCATTGTTATTTTTATATATAGTCGCATTATAGGCTTACCTGTAGGTAAAATGAATATCTCCTAAATTTGCACTGTTTAGGAGAAATTCACACTGCATGCAGCCGCTGACAATACTGGCGCATGCGCTCTGAAGGTCCAGCATACCGAGCCAGACCTTCTGAGCGTCTTGCTGGAACCGATGGCTCCCTCACGTATGTACAAGAGTGACGTCATCCTGGCTCGGCCACTCACAGCGCCAGAGCCTGCAAACCTCGAAGGAAGGCTGGGGGAACATGTCAGCCCTCTCAGCAGAGACTGTGCGCTGCTGGAAGAGCTTCATTCTAAGGTATTTCATATTATGCTAGTATGCGATGCATACTAGCACATAAAAGCGCACACACATAGGTTTGACTTGATGGACTTGTGTCTTTTTTCAACCTCACTATGTAACATTATGCCATTGTCTCACAGTTGTTTATTTTTTTGTTTTTTTATTTATTCTGCAGCAGTTTACTACCGCTTTAATATGTGATAACATAAACGGACAGGAGACAGTATTTCAGAGTGATTTGGTTAGACAACCTGTACAGCTTTGCTGTGCTGCAGGAAAAATGCATCCTGTCTTTTTCAGCACAAACCAACGCAGCATATTGGTGTAACTGAAACAATTGGGCATCAGACAGATTACCTTGTCTATTCTTTGGGATGGTGTTGGGCAATGCTATCCAACACCATCCAATTCAGAGACATTCTAGAACTTGCATATTATAAACAAGCAGTAGCCTCTAAGTTCACCGCAGAAGAATTTAAGAATTTTCAAGAAGTCTTTCAAGTAGTTCTCTCAGCAGCTCTGCATCCTCTGCTCCCAGAGCTCCTGCTCTGGTAATGGCCCCTTTCACACTGCTGTGACTTAAAAGTCGCGTCATTTCAGGGAATGCTTGTGTAAACTTGAGGTCTGTGGACCTCAACTAGCATGAAAGTCGGACCAAAGTAGTACAGGGACTACTTTTGAAGTTGGCACAACTTGAAGTCGCACATATATGAATTGTTATCATTGGAAGTCGCGGAGAACGACTTGTCATGCAACTTGTGCAACTTGTCCTGTACTTGAGACTGCAAAGTGTGAAAGGGGCCTACATCATAGATTGGAAGACTGCCGAGTACCTTCTGAGCGGGGGAACTGGGTGAGCTTATTTGCTGAGAGAACCACTTGTAGGACTTCAGTGCTTCTGCTGTGAACTTTGAGGTTGAGTTGCACCGCCATGCTTGCAGATACAGGGATTAATGAGGGTTTATATTACTGCTTGTTGGGAATATGTAAATACTTGCATATGGTTTCGTCGCATAAATCCCAATGCTTCAGCAAGAACCTGATTCACGTCAAAATGTTTGTGTAAAGTGCTTTAATGTGTGTATAGCCCATCAACAAAGCCTGACTCAGGCAGTTGTCTGGGGTAAAAAAAAAAAAAAAAGATGTCCAGAATGACATTGTAATATGTTATCCCTAAGTTTATTGTCCTTTTTTTAAAGCTCATATAATAACATTATTGATTTTCATTCATCTAGATATATGCTAATACTTTCTGTGAGCTAGTGCTAGCTTTTCTTTTATCAGCCAAGCCTTCATCTCCAGGAGCTGTGAATCAATACAAGATTCTTATTTTCTTGCGCCCAAACCATCTCCTGACATTAAATGTAATTTAAGAGCAGGTTTTGTGGAATCGCTACATGGCTGTTTTTGAGTAAATGGATCACGATTACTATGCCTTTAATTCCAAAGTGCTAATTGACTATAAAATGTTACATGCTTTATATCGAGAGCTTTATGGCCTGACTGCGGCAGGGGCCTGTGTAAGTAGAAGCACTTCATCAAACAGGTCTCGCCATAACTGACATGATTTGCAGAGGGCCTAGCTGCTTCAGTAAGCTTGCCAAAACAATTAAATGAATACCCCACTTTCATGCTGTATGTGCGCCATTCCATTCTATGTTTTCTTAGTTTCCATAGCAACAGTGTAGGCCAGTGAAAAATATTTAATTCAATAGAACTCCATCCTAATCAGTCACATTCCGGTGAAGTCTTCATTCTTTGAAACCTTAAAATACATTTTTTCTTAGTTATATTTTTTCTGTGTGTATGGTTGGACTAATGAAGGCTTCGTGACTTAAAAATCACAAAAGTATAAGGTCATCGCAGGTCGTGTATTTGTGCAACTTAAGCTAATTAACAACTTGTAGAAATGGAGGTTAGTTGAAGCTTATGCTGCTTATAAAAGATCAATGGCGTTTTTGTCTATCTCTGTAGGATCCAGGGCCACCTCCGCCATCTCCATTAGTTGGACTCAAGCCCCTGCAGTTATTGGAACTCAAGGCAAGGGGCCGATTCGGCTGTGTTTGGAAGGCAAGGCTGATGAATGAATATGTAGCTGTGAAAATCTTTCCCATTCAGGTAAGATGGTTGTCATAATTCATCTTTTTATCATTCATGTTTGTTGCTAAAAATGTATTGCTATATGCTCTATATATTAAAGATTTTTTTTTTAGGTAAACCACTTAAAATCTGAATGGAATCAATCATACATTACACTCACAAATGACAGGTGAACCTACATATTAGATACTCTTGATTTTCCCTATTTTTAACTGGAGACAGTCATCAACTCAAATGACCTGTGGCGCCTGGTGCTCAATATTTGGGGGGGGAGGGGGGGGAGACGGATACAGATGAGAAGGCGGCGATCAACAATTTCATTTCATTAGATAATTAATGAGGGCGTGTTTAGGGGCGGGGCAGAGTAGGGGTCGGGTGGGGAAACTGGTGGCGAGTAACCCTTGAGGCCCGGCTAGTAGCTCAGGACTTGAAATATATATATCTATATATAGATATATAATTATATCTATATATAGATATATATAGATATATATATATATCGGCAAGGCGGCTCTCCTGTGCAGAATCACGTACCTGTATGTGATTCTGCACTTCCAGGTCTGGGGCCCGCATGCACCCTGCCCGGGGCGACCCGCTCCCACTGTGATTGGACACAGTGGGAGCCAATCGGTGGGTCCTGCGGACCCGATGTCTGCCAGGACCCGCCAATCATTCCAGAGAAAAGCAGACCGGTGACCTGCCTATGTAAACAAAGCAGATCGTCGTTCTGTGAGAAGGGGAGGTAGTGAACATGTGTTTCTACTCAGCAGGAACACGGATCTCTGCCTTCTTGCAGTACAAGCACATCCCCCACAGTTAGTAATCACTCCCTAGGAACACATTTAACCCTTTGATCGCCCTTGATGTTCATCCCTTCCCTGCCAGTGTCAGCACAGTGCAAATTTTTAGCACTGATCACTGTATTAGTGTCACTGGTCCCCAAAAAAGGGTCAGTTAGGTGTCCAATTTGTCTGCCGCAATGTCGCAGTACCGCTATAAGTCGCTGTTCACCGCTATTACTAGGAAAAAATGAAAATAAATCCATAAATCTGTCTTGTAGTTTGTAGACGCTATAACTTTTGCGCAAACCAATCAATATACGCCTAATGAGATATTTTTATTTTTTTTTACCAAAAATATGTAGCAGAATACATATTTGGCCTAAAATGATGAAGAAATTTTTTTATTGGATTTGCTTTACAGCAGGAAGTAAGAAATATTGTTTTTTTTGTTTTGTTTTTTCAAAATTGTCGGTCTTTTTTTGTTTACAGCGCAAAAAATAAAACCCAGTAAATACTACTAATAGAACGCTCTATTTGTGGGGAAAAAAGGACATAAATTTTATTTGGGTACAGCATGGCACAACCGCGCAATTGTCAGTTAAAGTAACACAGTGCTGTATAGCAAATAATGGCCTGGTCATGAAGGGGAGTAAACCTTCCGGAGCTCAAGTGGTTAAATAACAAACTTGGCTATACTTACGTGCTCTGTGCAATGGTTTCGTACACAGCAGTCCTGATCCTTTTCTTCTGGGGTCCCCTGTCTTCATTGGGTCCCCCCATAGAAAGCCTATTTTCATGGGGGCACCCGTGCAGGCTCACTCCCCAGTCCTGCTGCTGCGTCCATTGACACAGACAGCAAGACTCAGCCCCCCCTCCTGTGTCACAGGATTTCATTGACAGCAGCAAGAGCCAATGTATATATGAGTGCTTTGGATTACAAGCGCGTTTCCGGAACAAATTATGCTCGCAATCCAAGGTTTTACTGTATAATGTTGCTTACTGGAAGAAAGCAGTAACTGTGCCTGACCCAGGAGTTATTTTGCTGATGCAATCCTACATATACTCAATAATAAAGCTCATACCTGTGTTCAGACTCCCGAGCTCAGGGCCACCTGGGTTTTGTTTTTGCCTGCAACATACCACACTGCATAAAGCCCACATTCACTTTTGTAGCGCATGAACACTCAAAATTGTGCCACAAACAAGTAAGTACCGCTATGCAAATTTGACTATGCAAAGCTTAAAGATTAAACAGATGCATTAGCTTTTTTGCCATGTTTGTCGTGTGTAGGGAAGCCCATGGAAAAAAATGGGTTGCCCTATGTATAAAGTGCGACAATGCGTGAAAACACGTAAATAGGGCTGAAACAAGTAATCGATTAATCGAGAACTAATCGATTATGAAAATAGTTCTCAACTATTTTCATAATCGATAAATCAGCCAGCCGATTAGTTGGCCTGCATACAGAATGCATTATTTGTTTACATATCAGGAAATACAGTGCAGCTCACATACAGCTCAGTACACGACATCCATACATGTCGGTAAGTGCCTGAGAACTTGTGAATGTGTGAGGAGCAATGCCTCGTGGGACATGTAGTCCTGGGCAGTTAGTGAGTGGTTCTAAAGGCAGAAGTTTTTTACCTTGCTATAGGAGCACGCTATACTATAATTTGTAGCTTGCTATTGGGGCACTCTGAAGGCAGGAGGAGCCAGAAGCGTTGGTGGGGGACTCCAGAAGAGAATAATCGTGGCTGCTCTTTGCAAAACCATTACACAGAGCAAGTAAGTATAACATGTTTGTTGTTTTTAACTAAAAACAAGACTCAGGGAAGATCAGCATCTGAACCCAGAGAAGGTGGAGGCTGATAGTCTGGAGGTAATAGAAGACATTACAATTACATTTAAAGTAAACTTTTACATGGAGGCAAGCCACATTACGTGGGCGCCGGGCACATTACATGAGGGCAGGGCACATATCAAGGAGGCAGGCATATTACATGAGGGCAGGGCACATTACATGCACCCAAGTGTGAAAGGGGTCTAAATAAAAAAATTTGATCTCTGAGTCTAATGATTTTTACCAGATTCAACCTCCAATAGTATATACAGTATATCTCTTCTGTCTGCTATTCTCAGAGTGGATTAGAGATTTTGCTCCCTAACCATATAGTTGATTATTTATATTTACCACTGCATAGAGATTTTTAAGAAAAAATTGCGTTTTTTTTTTTTTTTAAACTTTACTTATTAAATTATACACCACACTTTTTTTAAGGTTATTATCCGATTTAATGGAAACCATAATCGTTAGTTACAGCCCTACACATAAATTACAGTAATATGAATGGGGGCTAATATGCTGGCTCTTCATGTAAAAAATATATATATTCTTCCTGCATTTTTTTGTTGTATTTTATGTTTTAGGATCAGGCACTCTGAGTTATGTAGAAAGGTGGCTCTGAAAATGAGCGGTGCTGGTGTCAAGTTGTTGCCTGAAGCTGATTGCAGTTGACACCTTGACTTCAGCTTTGCTTATTGCCTGAAGAAAGCAGAGTGCAGAGTTGCTAGCAGGTTGAAGGTCATATGAACAGCATAGAAAGTAATGAGGGCCATTAGTTAGGAAAGCAAGTTCCTCCTCCCCCAGTAGGGGAAAAACACAAGCTTTGCAGGAAACATACATGCTAGACAAATGGTGGGCAAACAGTTGAGAACCTCCTATTTATTCCTGACTGCTAAAGGGCTACACATTGTTTTGCTAATTTTATTTTATTTTTTTTCCATTGGAACTTACTATGAGAAGATGACAGTTACTTTATCTGTTCACTACTTAACCCAAGAAAAAAACATTTCAGAATGCCTATCAATGAGCTGTACTATAATGTATTATTCAACCAAGAGAGGTGTGCTCCAGTTTCTTGTTGCCTAGATAGCAGCTTTGAAAAGTGCTTAGTACTGCATTGGAATCTGTCTGCTATCACACTTGCAGCCCCAAAAGAGAGGATTCCTCCAAGGGGCCCGAGCTGAACATATGACCCACTCATAAATAAAATAGACGTGTGGTTTATTTCCTATACTGACAAGCTCTGCACTGACCAAGTTCTCCCTGCAAAAGTCCATATAATTTAAAGCCAATAGGAATCCAGTTTGCCATAATCCTTATAATTGGTAGTAGACTTTTTTTATTCCATCCACGTTCTAAAAATCAAAGCACTCTATTTAAATACAAACTGTTTATGGGAGCTGTTTTGCATGCTGAATTGTATTTCTGGCCACCAAGTCCTGGAACTTTTGCAGCCCCGCCAGAGAGCGGAGCCAGTCAGATGACCTTGCTGCTCTCTACAGAGCCTGTGATTGGATAGTGATGGGGCAGAAACAGATTGATGATATTATCACTCTGCTCCCTCCTGTCTGCACATGCCTTGTCAGCACCTGACTGGTCCCAAGTGCTGCCCTTCCCTTTCTTAGTCCAACTGCTTACAAGAAGTTACATTTAAAGTGTATTTTCACTTTTGCAGTCAAATTTGTGAAAACACATGGGGGAGGAAGTATACAGGCACATCATAAATAGAAGATGCGTCTGTGGTTCTGGTGAACTTGGTACAGGGCTCGTGCTCTCGTAGAGCTTGAGAAAGGGGTGTTGCGGCCTCTCTATGGACTACCGCGCATGCTCTGAATTGTGTCACGTCATTTCCTCCTAGTGTTCCACTTCCGGCTGGCGCTGCGTGTCACTCTGCGCTCCAACGCTTGCAGACTGCCATCAAGTCCTCCCACCCTGGCCCTGTGGGTCTGACCGCTAAAAATATTTTTTTAAATTCCCACGGCACACCTGCAAATCTCTGTGCCACGGCACACAGTTTGAGAATAGCTGTTTTAGATCAAAGGAATGAACTTCGGTCTGTAAATGAGGGCAGTTTAACCAGTTAAAGACTAAACACTTTTCTGACATTTGTTGCTTAAAGTGTTAAAATTTGTATTTTTTGCTAGAACCGCCAAACATTATTATAATTATATAAATATATCTTTCAAAAGCAATTTTTAGGGAGAAAATACACATCAATGAATAAAAAGAAAGAAAAAAAAAAAACAAAACCGTAAAGTTAGCCCTATTTTTATATATAATGTGAAAAAATATGTTACGCTGAGAACTGTGATTTTTATTCTAAGCAAAAAAATTGTGATTCTCATTTTATTCAGAAATCGTGCAGCTCCTGAATGTGCTATCCATTGACACAGCAGGAAAAGAACCATTTTCATTAGTTGTATTTACTGATAAGGGTACATCCTGCATGTTTTGCATTCGAGTAGAGTAGTTCTTAGAATGTGAAGGTTTATCGTTTCAGTTACTTTGTGTTGTTTATTTGATGGTGTTCTGGTGTCGTATTTGTAGAATGTGTGCAGTGTTTGGGAGTGGGGCAGAAGATCGTGGTAATAATGTGCTTGGTGATTTACAGCTCCTGCCAGCTGTTTATAGAGGTAACTTGCACATGTGTTTCTTCTCAGCCACACCAGGGAGGAGAGGTGAGGGAGCTGCTTTATGTCAGGTCTAACATGGTTCAGGTCTGGGTGTATGATTTGTTTTCTGCTGATTTCCCAGTGCTGGCCATCTCATGTGGTCTTTTTGTTACTCTGTAGAGAAAAATACACACAGATTGCTACATAAAAACTTCATCATTGCTCAAGTGAAACTTCTTCCTTCATACTCCGGAGCAGCCCTTTTCAACCAGGGTCCCAGGCATCCTGGGGTGCCTTTAGTTTTCTTTAGATGTGCCTTTATAAAAAATATTGCACAGTACAAGTACATGTATGTTCTTTCTGTACAAATAGGGCAAAACAAACAAATGTTTTATTGTGTTTCCTATGCTGGATGAATGCCCATTTCCTATGGTTTTTCATGGAGTTACGTTTCATGTACATTGCTGCTTGTAAACGGATGTTTAGGAGCAATTGGCTGTTTTTTTTTCAGCTGCCCCTGAACTCTCCTCTGTTATCTTATCAGTACATGTACACAGGATGGTTTATAGTGGTATCTAGGCAGTTGAGTTTAGAAACATTTGTTTGTTACGCCAAGTGCCTGTAACAGCTTATAAACGCGGTAACTCGCGTTTAGCTGTGTTTAATTTACAGGCGTTTAATTTTTGGCTATTTAAAAAAAAAAAAGCTTCTAAATCTAAATGCGGTATGTAAATGCAGAAAAACGGACGTTTTAAACGTCAGTTACTATCTGTCAAGTTAAATCGTTCAGGAGAGGTTGTAAAAACGTCCCGTGTACATGAAGCACAAGGATCCATTCACAGGGGGCGCTTGACTGCGTGCCCCCTGCAGGTCCATGAGACAAAAAAGGTCCTATGCGCCACACATCACTACAAGACCCTGTGGAATGACAGCCTCAGCCTGAGCCCCAGCCAAGCCATACCTCCCTCCAGCTTAAAGTGGTAGTAAACCGCTTTTTTTTTCTCTTTTTTTTTTTTTTTAAACCTGAAAGGCAATGTCATAATGTGCACATCTCATATTAGCACATTATTTGAAACTTACCTTAGACCGAAGCCCTCCAGCGGCGCACTGTCACCGCTGAAGGCGCTTCCATCTTCACCTGGTTTTCCTTCCGGGTTTGTGGACTCTGGCTGTGTGAGTGGCCAGGTCTGCGATGACGTCACTCCTGTGCATGTGTTTTATAGCACAGGACTCTGTAGGAACAGCACGGTATGTCGTTCCTTCAGGGCACATGCGGTGGTGACGTTACCAGCTGCATCTACAGTAAATATCTCCTAAACAGTGCACTTTTAGAAGATATTTACATTACCTATAGGTAAGCCTTATTATAGGCTTACCTATAGGTAAAATTCATGCATGGGAGTTTACTCCCACTTTAATCATGATTAAGTTCTCGGGGCACATGAAATGCATAGGAAGGGGCATGGCTTGGCTGGGCCCCGGACTGAGGCGGTCATTTCACACATCCACAGGGTCTTGCAGTGAAGTGCAGTGGATAGGACCCTTTTTGTCTCCTGTATCATTGGAGCTGGGGTGAGCTCTGTCTTTGCACGCACTCCCAGCGGTGTACTACAGGAGAGGACCCTATTTGTTGTCTGGTCCCTGCAGATACATGTTTTCCTAGCATGGGCATACACAGGCCTTATTGGAAAACGTTCACGGGATTCACATTATTAATGCTGTACAAATGTTTTTCATTGATTTAGAACAGGGGTGCCCAACCGGTGGCCTGGGGGCCACATGTGGCCCACTGAGCCCTCTGAAGTAGCCTGCAACCTCTTGCTCTGGGATGGCGGGTCAGCAAACCCAGAACACGGGTCCGCCATCCCAGGGCATGAATGTTGTGAATGAAGCCGACGGTAGAGGAAGTAAGCGGCTGTGGAGCAGAGCCGTATAAGCCGATGTTTCCTGTATAGTGCCGAGTCCTGACACAGGCGGATTGATACCAAATGCACTCTGCCTTTGACAGCAACAGCCAGCGATACCTGGATAAGTCTGTTATTAAAGGTAAGTTTATTGCTAAAATTGCAGTGTATATATGGGCATATCTGCTCTTAAGTGGTTACTGGCCTGCTTTCAAACTGATACGCAGGTGCAGCGCAGTGCACCTGCTGATTACCTGCACTGAGCCATAGCCTTCTGTTATTACCTGCGGGTTTGGTGCCCTTTTAGAAAAAGCACCACACTTGCAGGATATAGTAGCAGTCTATAACAAAATGCAGCTAGCCCGCAGGAAATTCACAGGTGCACTGCGCTGCACTCGCTGTGCAGGTAAACAACAACGCATCAGTGTGAAAGCAGCCTTAGGCCCCTTTCATGCGATCGGTCCCACCCAATCGGACTTTCCATTCACCTCTAAGGAGCAGCAGATGAAAACAGACTTGTGTCCATTTACACCGTCTACCTCCAATCCGATCTGCTAAAAAAAAAAAAAAGAGTAGAGTGGGCTCTCTAGAGTAGAACGGGCTGTCTGTGTCCGCTGTTCATATGCAGAGTGAACACAGACCTGCTATCCGCCTGCTCCGCTCATTGAGGCCCACGGCCGGTTGCCAAGTCTAACTTAGAATGTAGAATACCACCTTTGGCACAAAATGGGGTAAGGTATCATAGAAACTGTACTCGGCACTATCTAGTGGCCAAATGTGGTATTTGTTTGTCTCAAGGATGCATTCACTGAGTGCCCTGTTCAGGTCCATGTTTCCCGGGACAGGGGTGCACAGGTGTTGCGTTCATTCCCATGCCAGCACTCCATAGAAGTCCATTCGGACGTGTGGCTGCACGCACAATTTGACACATGGGGGCGGGTCCCTGAACTCACCCTGTATGTGTTAGGGGACCTGCACCCTCATGTCATATTGGAACAAAGCAGCTGTGTCCTTGCAGCTACGCGTTTCAGTATACTTCTATGGACTGCCAGCATGGGGATGCATGCAACATCTGTGTACCCCTGTCCCAGGACAACATGGACCTGCACAGGGCACGAAGTAGATAGATTCTTATACCAAAAAAAAAAAAAAAAATTGGCTACTAGATGCTATGATACTTTACTCCATTTTGTGGCAAAATGTGGCATTTCACATTCAAAATCAATGAAAAACATTTGTACAGCACTAATAACAATAATTTTTCACCTAACCCAGAAGGAATTTACATGCCCCTTTACTGGGCAAATTGCCATGCAAATTTCATTTTAAATATACACCATAAAGTCACTTTTTCTAATTAGTGAACGGCGTAGACCATACACCTGCCAATAAGGTCTTTTGCACTTGGACACAATCATTTACTGATTTATATATACAGGATCTTGCTGCTTGCAGTTATGATTTGTAAAGACCTTGTGAATACTCACATACAGGTATACATGCTTAAAAGTCTTCTTTGTCATCTTCTAACTACCATTGTTTTAATTTATGCATATATATGTATATGCCACTTGTGTTTACGCATAAATTACTGCACTTAAACAAAAACATTTCTGTTTTTTTTTTTTTGTTTTTTTTTAATGTATCTCTGCTTTGTGGATTTTTATGTGCATTGTTCCATAGTCAACAACAACGCACCTGTGTATGATCCATTTAAAAAAAAAAATCCAAACTGGAACAAACGCTGTATTTATTTTCACCCGTATGCAAGAGGGTTAATAGAATTCTCATTCAAATCTTCTGACCTTCTATACTTCTACTTCTATACTGCTGCAGGTTCATCCACTTCTACCAGCCATGAAATATATTAATTCTATAAATCTGTCAATTCTTAGAAGCAAAAGCACTTCATAGTCTGACTTGTATATTTATATTTTCCATGTCTATTAAGTACACATGGCATTACCCAGAAGCACTTTTCTTTTTTTAGAGCGGAATTTGCATACATATTCCGCTATCTCTACCTGTACTTTAGTAAAGTTTCTTTTACCTTGAAGTATATGCAAACACTATCTGAATGAAATTTAGTTTGCTAAAGCCCTGTGGATAATAAACAAGTGCATTTTTTTAATGGCATAATTGTTTTCACCTTTTTTCATCCTGTATTGCATCTCAGCACTGCTGATCTCACGTAGCCTCATTATAATCTCTTATAGGACAGGTTTGTTTGATGTTGATGGAATAGTGACCCATGTCTGCATATTGTGTGTTGTGCTGGTACTTACTGTTGTAAGTACCTAAAATTTGACTTGGTAGAGGCCTATTGCAGCCTCCTGTACAGTAGAGCTCAGACTTTGGGAGAAAGAAGCAACATGAAGAACCAATCAGGTGTGCTGCATAGCTCATGTGTTCACAGTGTACATACAAGAGCTGCACGATTCTGGCAAAAATGAGAATCACTATTTTTTTGCTAAGAAAAAAGATCACGATTTTCGTGGTGTAAATTCTTTCACATTATACAAAAAAATTGGGCTAACTTTACTGTTTAGTTGTGTTTTTTTTTTTTTTTTTTTCTTATTCATTGAAGTGTATTTTTTCCCAAAAAATTGCATTTGAAAGACCGCTGCACAAATACAGTATGACATAAAATATTGCAACAATCGCCATTTTATTCCCTAGGGTCTCTCCTAAAAAAATATATATAATGTTTGGGGACTCCAAGTAATTTTCTAGCAAAACATACTGATTTTAACTTAAGAAACAAGTCAGAAAAAGGTTTAGTCTTTAAGTGGTTAAACTTTCCTCATTTACAGACCGAAGTTCATTCCTTTGCTCTAAGAATGAAAAGTTACAATGTTTATAGTTCTCTACCAGCGCTGAAAAGTTACAATGTTTATAGTTCTCTACCAGCGCTGAAAAGTTACAATGTTTATAGTTCTCTACCAGCGCTGACAATGTTGTGAAGAACTTGGCAGGCTGTCCGTTTTTCTTTTGACAGCTGAGTGAGCAGAGAACTCTCTACACTTGTTGCATGAATGAATCGGGAAATTCTGTATAGAGATCATGAGGAGGTTTGAATCAAGATTACGATTTTTTTTTTTTACGATTAATCGTGCAGCTCTAGTACATACTGATAGGAGAGAGTAAGGTGAAAAAAGATAAGCTCATTAGTCTGCTGCTTTTCCTTTCATTGTCCAGTCACTGGCTAAGGGAGAGACAAGTAAGTGTTACTTAAATGCAGAAGAAAACAAAAAAAAAATCAGTCCTCTGTCCTGTGGGCCTTTGCTTGCCTTTTATCTGGCCCTTCCAACATGTATGAGGATATGGCTTGTATTAATATTGATTACTTTATTTTAGAGACTGGGAACCATTTTTATGTTCATGTATCCCTGAAGCATAAAAGCATATTTTCGAAACGCGCCAAGTACTTGTTTTCTATCCCATGTGATCTTCTATGTGTCCTAAGATCTCTATCACGGGGACAAAGAGGACCATGATAACTACATGCCAGGGGTTGATACACTGCTATGTAAAACAAAGAGCAACCAATTGGGACTTTATATGAGAACACAAGGTTAACACCGCCAGGCGCCTCCATCCCTGTTAATTTAATAAAGAGAAAGGAAGGTGGGACTTTATATGAAGAATGCACCCCTGGAGAAATCACGATATATATGAAATTGGGTGGTACTAGGTATACCAACACTATGGGCATGGATGACAGCATTGCGATACAACAATTGGCAGTCAATGGTTTATTGATATAAAAATAACAATAATAGTAATAGTACCATAATAAAATAATGACATAGTAAGCTCATAATGTAAAACATTATATAAAAGCAAGTACATTAGATAAATTGATATAACAATGATAGTGACACCAACAATGATAGCATAGTGAGTTCATATCATGCACATCATAGAGAGCCATTTTCATAGAAGCGTGTCTCCCTGATAAAAAATTATATCTTAATTCATTGGTATGATCCAATTGGTAAGTACGGTAGTGTTGATGAAGTACAGTATGGGCAAAAAGGCATCTATTGGCTCTACGCGTTTCGTGGCGACTGCCACTCTTCAGGAGCAAGTATGAGGAGGATGTCTATATATATTGAAACACATAATTATTTTATAGAATAAGGTATAATGATATAATCATTGTTGTAAAGAGGAAAGGGAGAGGGGAAATAATCCCAATTTACCACGACTACTTACAGATATGTCAATGAGACTAGGTGAAGGCGTGAAGGGCCGGAAGGCCGACCGGGAGCAGAACACCAGTCCCGGG
Source organism: Lithobates septentrionalis (assembly GCA_037952835.1). Lineage (NCBI taxonomy): Eukaryota > Metazoa > Chordata > Amphibia > Anura > Ranidae > Lithobates > Lithobates septentrionalis. Next base: position 5,997,197 of record JBBDGP010000098.1, read on the forward strand.
AGCTGAGGTGGACAAACCCAGGCATAGATGGATCGCCAGAGGGAGATAATGCTCCCCAGGGAAGGGCCCCCATGGGTGGGGAAGGAGAAAAAGTAGTGTGCCATAGAAGTGTGACTATCTGTGAAAAAGAAAATGTAAGGTAAAATTAAGTAGGGGTATGGTAATCAATATGTTACAAAAAGTGACTGGTAATAAATGTTAACAAAAGTACTTATGGTGCAGAGTATGGGGGTAAGATACAACCTCCCATTAGAGATAGCAAGGTGAAAAGGAAGAGGTGTAAATTACTAGTAAACCCCAAGGCTGGGGTAGTTGATGCCCAAGATAGAGAGATATGAGAGCAATAGCGTAATAGTGAAAGGTAGGAGGTAAAAAGGGGGGTACCAGAAAGATACCTGATTAGCAGTGAAGTAGGTAAATTCCAGAATACACCATGACCATGGGAGTAACACACCCTGAAGGGAGCATAAATCTACTAAGGAGTATATAAGCACTCCAGTGAAGTGGGGAGTGTCCACCAACGTCCCGCTCGGCCAATAGAGGAGAGGGCGCCAAAACGACGAGCGGCGGACGCCGCTCCCTTCCGGCGTCAGTCACCTCGTGGAGGACGTAGAATGGAGAACACAGCGTCGCTGCGTCAACGTCACTAATGTGCGACGTTGCGCAGGCGGCGTAGGAGGCGTGACGCCGATGCGCGATAGGGTGCCCGCCCAGACCCCGGCCGACCCAGGAGTGGAAGAGAGGGGAGAGGGAGGGCCCCAGGAGCGCATCGCAGCTCCCGGAACTGGGCAGAGCCCGGCAGGAGTGGACCAGCCAAAGCACAGCCCAACCCAGCCACCATAGCATACCAAGTAGCCATAACAACATGGTAAATGGCGTGTAGCTCAACTCCTAAATTCCTAAAGTAATATATGTCTCTCAATGATCAATAAAAACAATGTGTTTAAATAAATAAGACCTAGATATATATGACAATGGAGAGTACCAACATTTTATGTATAGAAGTAAGGGTGCATGCTTCCATCCCTGTTATGGATATGTAAAACAAAGAGCAACCAATTGGGACTTTATATGAGAACGCAAGGCTAACACCGCCAGGCGCCTCCATCCCTGTTAATTTAATAAAGAGAAAGGAAGGTGGGACTTTATATGAAGAATGCACCCCTGGAGAAATCACGATATATATGAAATTGGGTGGTACTAGGTATACCAACACTATGGGCATGGATGACAGCATTGCGATACAACAATTGGCAGTCAATGGTTTATTGATATAAAAATAACAATAATAGTAATAGTACCATAATAAAATAATGACATAGTAAGTTCATAATGTAAAACATTATATAAAACCAAGTACATTAGATAAATTGATATAACAATGATAGTGACACCAACAATGATAGCATAGTGAGTTCATATCATGCACATCATAGAGAGCCATTTTCATAGAAGCGTGTCTCCCTGATAAAAAATTATATCTTAATTCATTGGTACGATCCAATTGGTAAGTACGGTAGTGTTGATGAAGTACAGTATGGGCAAAAAGGCATCTATTGGCTCTACGCGTTTCGTGGTGACTGCCATTCTTCATATAAAGTCCCACCTTCCTTTCTCTTTATTGATACACTGCTATGTACTTTGTTGGATTCATTTTGTCAACACAGCCAAACTGTATTGGTTTTTACGAGTTTTTCCAAACTTTTAAATGATGTTTAAATAAACATTGTGATTTCATACTTTCACACAGTCTATGCTTATGTTGCCTTTAAAGTCCCATATCATGGGGGTTCATTCTTCACAGTTAAATAGGGATTATGGCAATTACCTATGTGAATCTTGCTTCTGGCTTGCACATTGTCCGGGCCTTGGGGCACTATTCCTCCCACTGATACGAGACGCTATTCTGCCAACTAACACCAACAATGGGGCACCATTTCTCCCATTGACACCAACAATAGGACACTTCCTCCCAATGACACCAACGATGGGTCACTACGCCTCCCAATGATACCGGTGATGGGGCAATATTCCTCCCCCTAATACCAAATGTGGCAATGTTTACTGCCACTGATGCCAGAAAAATTTCCACTCCCACTAGGCACAGCCCGGCCCCCCGAAAGCTTGAAGAACAATAAACAGGCCCTTTGTTTAGAAAGTTTGGAGACCCCTGTGTGCTAGACAAAGCTGTGGTTGAGGCAAAGCTGGGTAGATCTCAGAATTGGATGGACAGAAATACAATTACTTTTGGTAAGTTAAAAAGCTCTTATCCATTTTTTTTTTTTTTTTATGTGGAATTCAGCTTTAAAATTCGTTTTTCAGCTTAAAATTCTCTGACAATATTTGGACTCTTGCAGCATTTTCTAGCTCTTTATTAAAGTGTGCACCACATACTCTGTCTTTAGTTGATAAAGTTAGTCCTTGAAATTCAAACTTTCATCAGAAGTGTCTTCTTTTCGTCGTTGCTGATGAATTTTCCAGTACAATTGATGTACTGCAGGAAAAGCGTGTGAGACCTTAAGAAAGCGGTTTGGTAACTTCCCAGCAAGAAGTCTGCTTTTCCTAATTGCAAGACGTTTAGATTCCTAGCTCCTGGTGATTTGAACATTAATCTGTGTGACACTGCAATCCCCAGGACTTCCTTAATTTTATTTTCATTACTGAGCCACTGTACTTTGAGCTCCAGGGACTGGCTCTTTTCAACCATTGTGTTGAGCAGGCAGAAAATTTCAGCCCGGTGGAGACGACAAACTCTCCAGGGTCAGGCTCGCATAAAAATCCGCAGCTTATGTACATTGTGTTTTAGAATAAAGAAACTACTTATTGCTATAATACAAATACATGGCCATTTTCCACGGATTTAGACAACAAAGAAAACATTGAAATGTTTAGTAATGAAAATTGGGACTGAAAAGGCGACTTGTAATTCTACAAATGAAGGCAAATGAGTTATTACGTATTTGAATTTTCATTTATTCAGATCTAAGAAGTGGAGTTTTATTAATAGTCCATCTCCCCCTCCTTCTTTTTCTGCTCTCAATTGCTTCTGCTGTTCTTTACTCCACATAAAGATAATCCCAAAATATAGAATTGTTTTGCCGTATCAGCATTATATACCTAATTGTGTAGATAATGCTTTGGTTAAAGAGTCCTGAAATCGTTTTGTGAATTGTTTTCATGATAAATTTTGCATACATTTGCTTTAGGGCTGATCTACATAAAAAGACCTATTTCTTAAGCTAGATTAAAGAAGAACAAATAATATTCACCAAGCTACAAATTATAGGTAACTTTGCTCCTCCTTTTTCTTTTTTTTTCTTTCTCTTTTACCTTGACTGCTAGTTTGTCTTGAAAAAATGCTTTGTAACGGTATGCATTGGTTGTATACAGTTTGAAGCCTATGTGTACAAGCCTTAGGCTTCTTTCTTATGGGGGTGGTAAAAACAGGCAATTGGGCCTCAGTGAATTCTTGACCGCCTAACTAAATACTTCTATACAGCCAGCGGGGGCTGTGCAAATTCTGCAGCTGCATTACCTCCCACCAGATTTAAAATTTGTGCAGCATGTTGCGTTGACTGGAGGCGCTGCATGTCAAAGTCACTCATTCAATGGGTACATGCCACAATTGCAAGACAAATGGATGGCTCGTGTTTGTGCAGCATTAATCCCATTGATACAGGGCCTTGAAAAAGTATTCATACCTCTTGAAATTTTCCACATTTTTTCATGTTACAACCAAAAACGTAAATGTATTTTATTGGGATTTTATGTGATAGACCAACACAAAGTGGCACATAATTGTGAAGCGGAAGGAAAATGATAAATGTTTTCCAATTTTTTTTACAAATAAATATGCGAATAGTGTGGCGTGCATTTGTATTCAGCCCCCTTTACTCTGATACTCCTAACTAAAATCTAGTGTAACCAATTGCCTTCAGAAGTCATCTAATTAGAAAATAGAGTCCACCTGTGTGCAATTTAATCTCTGTATAAATACAGCTGTTCTGTGAAACCCTCAGAGATTTCCTAGAGAACCTTAGTGAACAAACAGCCTCATGAAGGCCAAGGAGCACACCAGAAAGGTCAGGGATAAAGTTGTGGAGAAGTTCAAAGTAGGGTTAGGTTATAAAAAAAAAGATTCCAAGCTTCGAATATCTCACAGAGCACTTGGAAAATGGAAAGAGTATGGCACAACTGCAGCCCTACCAAGACATGGCCGCCCACCTAAACCGACAGGCCGGGCAAGGAGAGCATTAGTCAGAGAAGCAGCCAAGAGGCCCATGGTAACTGTGGAGGAGCTGCAGAGATCCACAGCTCAGGTGAGAGAATCTGTCCACAGGACAACTATTAGTTGTGCACGCCACAAATCTGGCCTTTATGGAAGAGTGGCAAGAAAAAAGCCATTGCTGAAAGAAAACCATAAGAAGTCCCATTTGCAGTTTGCGAGAAGCCATGTGGGGGACACAGCAAACATGTGGAGGAAGGTGCTGTGGTCAGATGAGACCAAAATTGAACTTTTTGACCTAAAAACAAAACGCTATATGTGGCAGAAAACTAACACTGCACATCACCCTGAACACATCCATCCCCACTGTGAAACATGGTGGTGGCAGCATCATGTTGTGGGCATACTTTTCTTCAGCAAGGACAGGGAAGCTAGTCAGAGTTGATGGGAAGATGGATAGAGCCAGATACAGAGCAATCCTAGAACAAAACCTGTTAGAGTCTGCAAATGACTTGAGACTGGGGAGGAGATTCACCTTCCAGCAGGACAACGACTCTAAACATACAGGCAGAGCTACAATGGAATGGTTTAGATATTCATGTGTTACAATGGCCCAGTCAAAGTCCAGGCCTAAATCCAATTGAGAATCTGTGGCAAGATGTGAAAATTGCTGTTCACAGAGTTGAGCTATTTTGCAAAGAAGAATGAGCAAAAATGTCACTCCAGATGTGCAAAGCTGATAGAAACATCCCCAAAAAGACTTTCAGCTGTAATTGCAGTGAAAGGTGGTTCTACAAAGTATTGACTCAGGGGGCAGAATACAAATGCACCCCACACTTTTCACATATTTATTTGTAAAAAATGTTGAAAACCTTTTATCATTTTCTTTCCAATTATGTGCTACTTTGTGTTGGTCTATCACAGAAAATCCCAGTAAAATACATTTACGTTTTTGGTTGTAACATGACAAAATTTGGAAAATTTCAAGGGGTAGGAATACTTTTTCAAGGCACTGTATTTACAGGAAAAAATAAAGAACACGGGCATTCAGGAGGTGGCATGATTGCCCCCTGAACACCTGATAAGTGACTATGCTATGCATTTAATTCTTGATTATTCCATCCATCGCTTAGAACACATGGCAAAATGCACCAAAGTCACCAAGGCCTTGAACCTGTCATGAGAGAGATAAATGTGTAAGCACTGTTGAGCTCCTAAAAATGCTAGTTGCAGGCGGTCATGTTAATCATTTGAGTCCTTCATACATGCCACCTAATCAACACGATAGCCAGTTAATCAACATTTCGAGAGGGCACCAGCGATAGAAACTGACATTTTTCTCCTAATATGAGTGTCACACAATAAGGTTTCCAAAGAATATCCACATCCAATCACTGTCCAAAGCTTGCTGCCTCAAGCTACGCAACATCTCCAAAATACGCCCCTTCCTAACCAATAATACCACAAAGCTCCTAGTTCACCCCCTGGTCATCTCTCACCTCAACTTCCGCAACGCCCCTCCTCATTGGCTTACCTCTACATAGGCTATCTCCTCTTTAGTCCATCATGAATGCTGCTGCCAGACTCATCCACCTTACCAACTGTTCAGTGTCTGCCACCCCTCTGCCAATCCCTCCACTGGCTTCCACTCACCCAACGAATACATTAAAAATACTAAAAACAACTTAAAAAGCCATCCTTCTCTTCATTCCTCCGAAGACTATCTGCCCCCTAGCCCCTTTGTCACCTCCTCCCATACTTGCCTCCAGGACTTTTCCCGAGCCTCTCCCACCCTGTGGAATTCCCTACCCCAATCTGTCTGATTGTCTCCTACTGTGTCTACTTTTAGATGATCCATAAAAACGCATCTCCTTAGAAAAGCCTATCTTGCCTATCTAATAGCTTTACTTTTATTTTATCCATCAGCTCATCCCCCATAGTTTATTACCTTTTGTATCACTTGACCCTCCCTTTTTAGATTGTAAGCTCTAACCAGCAGGGCCCTCAGATTCTTCCTGTATTTAATTGTATTGTAACTCTACTGTCTGCCCTCACGTTGTAAAGCGATGCACAAACTTGTTGGCGCTAGATAAATGCCGTATAATAATACCATCTTAAAGATTATCAAATCAATTTGCAAACCAGGTGAATATATTATACTTTGATTTGCTTGAATATATTCATGCAGATATGTCCAGAGAACCATACAAGTCAGGATGCAATTGTCGGGTCTTGAATTAAGTAATATAAATTACAGATTTTTAGGCATGTAAAATATCAGCAAATAAGTCTTCTTTAGGAACCTTACCATGTACTACAGCTGTTCCTGAACTCCTCTTGGCCCTTCTGATTACATTTCCCTAGGCTTAGTCCTTGAACTCTGCTGAAGGATTTCCTTGTAATCTAAAACAGAGAGAAATTCAGAAGCAGGGTACTTTTACTGTAAACACTAGGTCATGTTGGAGGATGTTCAAAAGCTTTAGTTCTAGAGCCAACCGTGGTGTATGATGTCCTAGGAGATATGCGATGTCTCAAAATAAGACACTCATTAGTCGACGTAACAAGGAAAATACTCCATGCAGTTATACATATGGCTCTTCATATTTTGCTGAAGGTGTTGCTTTAATGCAAATTGCAGTACATGGACACATTGTGACATAATTAGACAAATAGCCTTTTAAATGTACAGTTTTGTTTTGTCTGCATGACATTACTACCCAAGAATTCGAGGGGCAAAAGGGATACGCTAATTTGGAGGAAAATCACTTGATTTTTCCGCTTTCATTACCATTAAAATTGAAGTCTCCCGTCCATGGCATTGTGTGCACTAAACACTGTACAGACTAAGCTGTGACCCTCACTTGGCTCCTCACCAGCACACACACAGGAGGTGAAAGCTGGCAGTGCCCTGTAAATCAGTAATCGAGCACTCTCATTGTACACCGTTCTGTTCTGAGGGCTCATTCGCATTCGGATCAGGAAAATTCACCATTGATTCCTTTTTGTAAGGTTCTCTAGTTCTAAGTTAAATAAAATAACAGCAATGGAAATTTGGGTAGAAACCTAATTTTCTTCACTCACTAAAAGGCTCTTCGAAGAAGGGGCTAAGAAGAAAAAAATTATACAAAAAAGTTACAAGAACAATTATGGAGAAGTGTACAAGCCAGATCTTTGTAGCTAAAGAAAAGCTTGATTGGGTTTGTGCTCATTAAGTCAAGATTGTGTTCTAATGCTGAAAATATTTTGAAAGCTCAGTGCTGAAGAAGTTTGATGTGCAAAGTGCTGTTTAGATGCTTGAAACGTGCTGTTTTTTCCCTTTTTGAGTAATTTGTTTTACAGTTCGTTATCGAACAAGTAACTGCAAAGAAAAGCCGTAATAACTTTGAAAAAGGCAAAGCAACATTGACACTGTATACTAGACCCACTTAAGTACCTTTTTACAGAACTGCAATCCCATCCATCATTGGAACTGTAACACACATCCACACTACCTCTTATGTCCCACATTGCTGTGCCTGGCCAATTTTGTCACCAGGCCCAAGCATTGCCAATTTGGGTTGGGTGATTTTTAGGGGCTTCAGAAGTGGTTTGGAGTGGCAGGGCTGCCTAATGTGCTCGATACAACCCCAATTCAAAAAAAGTTGGGATGCTGTGTAAAATCTACATAAAAACAGAATGCAATATTTTCCAAATACCGTAAACACGTATTTATTCACAATAGAAATGTTTGAAAAAATTTACCATTTGAAGAAAAAAAAAAAAGTAATATGGAAATTGTTGGTAGTAACATGCCTCAAAAAAGTTGGTACAGGGCCATGTTTACCATGTAGCATCCCCTTTTCTTTTAACAACTCTCTGTAAACATCAGGGAACCGAGGAGACCAGTTGCTAAAGTTTTGGGAGAGGAATGTTGGCCAGTTGCCAAATATAGGATTCTAACTGTTCAATAGACCTGGGTTGTCTTTGTTGTATATTTTGTTTCAATATCTGGACTGCAGGCGGGCCAGTTAATCACTAGTACTCTTCTACTACAAAGCCATGTAGTTGTCATAGATGCAGTATGAGGTTTAGCATTGTCCTGCCAAAATATGCAAGGTCTTAAAAAGACATCCTCTGGATCGGAGCATATGCTGCTCTAAACCCTGGATATACCTTTCAGCATTAAATGGTGCCTTTCCAGATGTGCAAGCTGCCCATTCCATGAGCATTAATGCATCTCATACATTCAGAGATGCAGGCTTTTGAACTGAGCACTGATAACATGCTGGAAAGACCCCCCCCCCCCTCCTTTACTCTGGAGTACCCAATGTCTATGGTTGCCAAAAAAAAGTGTCACATTTCAATTTGTCTGATGTTCCTTTTCAACTTTGAGCTCTGGCCCAGAGAAGATGGTGGTGTTTCCAGATTTAGTTCAGATATGGCTTCTTTGATATAGAGTGTTAACTTGCATAGAGACAGGGATTTTTCTAAAGTGTTCCTGTGCCCATGCAGTGACGTCCATCACAGAATCATACCTGATTTAATGCAGTGCTATCTGAGGCCCCAAAGATCACTGGCATCCAATATTGTGTTTTTGCCTTGTCTCTTGTGCACAGAGATTTCTCCAAATCTTTTGATATTATGTACTGCAGATAAATTTAAGTCTTTGCAATTTTACTTTGAAGAACATTATTCTGAAATTGTTCGACAATTTTAGATACAGCTTTTCACAGACTGGTGAACTTTTGCCCAGCTTTACTTCTGAGGCACTCTGGCTCTCTAAGATGCTTTTTTTTATAGCCAATCATGTTGCTAACTTGTTGTCAATTAACATAATTAGTTGCAAAATGTTCTTATAGCACTTCCTTAATACCAGCTTTGTGGTACCCTGCCCAAACTTTTTTTCATTGTGCCATTCATTTCAAAATTACCTTATTTCTTAAAATGGTACATTTTCTCATTTTAAGCATTTGATATGTTTTCTATTGGGAAAAAAGATGGATTTATGAGATTTGCATTCTGTTTTTATGTAGTTTTTACACAGCGCTCCAACTTTTTTGGACTTGGGATTGTAGTGTCAATGTTTGTCTGTTTTTTAAAAACGTATTAGGATTTACTTTAATGGCGATTTTTTTTTTTCACCAGAGATTTCTACATATGACATGGTTCCTAAGAAATGTTAATGCCCACCTAGATAAATGTCACCCCATAACCCTCTTCTAAAATAGGGTAAGAGTCATGTCCTTGCTTCCATTACTCTGCATATTATTGCCCTCTGTGATCTCATACTGATAAAAAGCCATATGAATGCACTTAAGAAAAAGCACATAAAAATAAAAAGAGATTTGAGCAATGTTTATCTTTAGAAGTCTGTAGCTTTTTCTCCATCATAAAGTGAATTATTATATTTTGTAATGAAAGCTGCAAACCAGCATCTTTCAAATTCTATTCGCAAGGATCCGAAATGCACACACTCAGTTTCTGTTAGATTTTATGTTGGTGGCATATTGCTAACGTCTACATGCTTGTGAATTCGAGTATCAAAGTGATGTAACCAAGAATCATGGAGGTGGAATTTTCTGGGAGATTCTGCAGGTCCGTTGTCAATATTCCGATGTAAGATTGATACCTGTCAATGGCTGCCATTATTCACTGTCTCATTGACAACAGCTTGTTTTTCACATTCTTATATTAAAACATGTTTTTTTTGTGTTTTTTTTTTTTAGGATAAGCAGTCCTGGCAGAGTGAGAGAGAAATATTTACCACCCCTGGCATGAAACATGAAAACCTCTTGCAATTTATTGGGGCTGAGAAGAGAGGGACAAACCTGGAAATGGAGCTGTGGCTAATCACTTCTTTCCATGAAAAGGTAGAATTTCCTGTTAAGCCAGGCACCTGCTGGTAAATGCTTGGCTGTATATATCACCAGGGGCCATAATTAATACTGACAAAGCGTATAACTGATATTCACTTTCTTTTATTTAGTTTGATGTAGATGTTGACTCACCTTCAAACATTCCGTAACGTCGAACTAAAGGAAAAACTTTTTTCTTCTCATTTTGAATTGAGTTATGGAGAGTTATAACCCCACACACATTTTGTTTGTTGCCATATATGTCCTGTTGGGGAGATTTCCCTTCACTTTCTGTTCCACAGGCAAAATAGGAAGTATGAGTAGATCCCTCAAAAGTGAATGAATTTCTGGGGTCACCAAATGTGACCATTGAAAGATTTACCCTCTCTTCTTCTGGTGAGAACCCAATTTTGGATTTTTTTTTAAAGTGTAAGTCCAGGCAAAACCTAACTAAAGCTAAACCTGTTCTCTGCCACATTCTAAACTTAATCTTTCTAACCCGCTATAAAATTGCTGTACTTGCCTATTCTGCAGCCGATCCTGTCTGGTTTCCAGCGGCGGAAGCTGTGTGCAGAAGAGGACCGACAACAGCTGGGAAGTGATGTCACCCATAGATTTACTATGGGGCTTCCGTTGTCGGCTGCCTCTCCTGCACCCGCCTCCACACTGAAGCCACCGCTGACAGCTGATGCTGGGGCTGGACCGGATCGACTGTAGAATAGGTAAGTATAACGATTTTTGCTTTACAGTGAACGTGGGGGCCATTCAATAGTATCCATTTAGGTCAAGTGAATGTGGGGGCCATTCAATAGTATCCATTCCTTCATCCTCTGCAAACTGGCTGAATACTCTCACCATGTGAGGCCGGGCATTGTCGTGCACCAGGAGGAACCCAGGACCCACTGTACCAACGTAGGGTCTGACAATGGGGCCAAGGATTCCATACCGATACCAAATGGCAGTCAGGGTGCCATTGTCTAGACTGTAGAGGTCCGTGCGTCCCTCCATGTATATGTCTCCCCAGACCATCACACTGACCCACCACCAAACTGGTCATGCTGGATGATGTTATAGGCAGCATAATGTTCTCTGTGGCTTCTCCAGACTCTTTCACGTCTGTCACATGCTCAGGGTGAACTTGCGCTCGCCTGTGAAAATCACACATTTGCCACAATTGAAAAAAACTGTTTGGTCTAAAAAGGTGAATAGCTTTTTAATATGTGCCAATTTTAGCCTAAGTGTCGGCGGTTTGGTATAAATAAACCGAAGCTGTGCAGGCAAGATACTATTGAGCTCTCTATCTTTCAGTAACAGGGGCCAGTGTTCTCTAATTATCCTTTCAAACTGTCTATACTGACGATTATAGCCAGTCAGAAAAGCCACATCGTAATCTTTTTCTTAGGGAATTTTTGTTTCAAAATAAATTCCTAATCTCTCCAATGGTTTCCTTAGTTCTAATTAGATCTTTTAAATTACTGTATTTATCGGCATATAACACACAGAGGCGTATAACACTCACCTCAACTTTAAGAGGGAAGTTTCAGGAAAAAACCTTAAATTTTAAAATAAGGGTCAGTGCCCATCAATGCAGCCTCACCAGTGCCATCAATGCAGCCTGATCCATGCCCCTCTGCAGCCTCTAACATGCCCATCATTGCAGCCTCTAATGTGCTGTTATTGCAGCCTGTCTAGTGCACATCTGCAGCCTCTAACATGCCCATCATTGCAGCCTGTTTAGTGCCCATCTGTAGCCTCTAATGTGCCCATCACTGTAGCCTGTTTAGTGCACATCTGCAGCCTCTAACATGCCCATTATTGCAGCCTGTTTAGTGCCCATCTGCAGCCTGTTTAGTGCCCATCTTCAGCCTCTAATGTGCCTATTATTGCAGCCTGTTTAGTGCCCATCTGCAGCCTCTAACATGCCCATCATTGCAGCCTGGTTAGTGCTCCTCTGCAGCCTCCAATGTGCCCATTATTGCAGCCTGTTTAGTGTCCAACTGTAAACTCGCCTTTGCTAATGATTGTAGTCTCGCCAGTGCTGGATTACACAGATCCGCGATCTCCTGTGTATCCGGCGCTCAGTCAATCACAGTCCCGTCCGGCTCATATGATGGACAGAACAGTGGTCCAATGCCGGACCAGGGGGCGGCGGGACTGTGTGTGACTGAGCGCTGGATACACAGGAGATCGTGGCTGTGTTTGATCCAGCGGTCACTCTTCCACTCCGAGGCAGCAGGAATCGGCGTATAACACACACACGTGATTTCCCCCTGATTTTCAGGGGGAAAAGTGCGTGTTATACGCCGATAAATACGATATATCCCTTTTCCTGAAATCGTTCCAAAATCAATTCTGCTTGTATATCATAATCTTCTTCTTTTTTTGTTGCAATTCCTTCTTACCCTTAACATCTGACTTTTAGGGATGCCACCTAGGGTGATGGCAACTACCTAATGGGATGTATCCATTTCGGTCAACATCTTTAAAAAAAGTCAGAGTTAGTAGTTTTTCATTTCCTTTATGTATGGTAAGATCCAGGAAATTCACCATTTGGTGACTATAAGTTTCTGAGAAGGAAATATCATAGGAATTCCCATTTCCTCACGAAAGCTACAGAATGATTCCTGTGATCTTGCCCATACTAACACAATATCGTTTATGTATCTCTTATAGAATCTGAGCGCTGGTATATTTCTATCATAAATAGCTTCCTTCTCAACACAGGAGAGAGGAGGAATGGAGACCGTGGTATCCCATGGCACCTCCTCAACCATAACTAGATGGAGAAAGAAGAGAAGGATGAGAGGATGTAGAGGCGGCAAAAAGAGAAACCTAATGGAAGGAATTTCCAACTCGAGCGATGCTATTTTTTTAGCAGATGAGCTCAATGTTTTAGGATTCTGTCTTAAATATGCTTTAGACAGGAATCTAAATAAATTTGATGTTTTTATTGAGTTCCAGAAATCTTTCAGAAAAATTAGTATTAAAAAGTTTTATGCGAAGAATAGCCCATCAGCGGACCAACCCATACAGGAGTATCAGCATACCTCTCTAAAAATTATTCCATTTTTAATCCTGAAATCACAAACAATCATTTTGTTGAGGTGTTCAAGTCTTTGGTTAACACAAGAGCCCCAAATAACACAACTGCATGCCCATAAGCGCCTGGAGCATCCCACATCACTGCACAGGCTGGAGTTACACTTAAAAATGTACTGTACCGACTTACAAACAAATTTGACTTAAGAACAAACCTACATTTCCTATCTTGTTCGTAACCCAGGGACTGCCTGTATAGGGTCCAGATATTGCCTCACACTACCAGTAGTGACACTGACCCTAACCAAAACTAGTGACAAACAGTCCATAAAGAGGAATAGGGGAAAAAGTCAGTGGCCTCTACTTGTAACACCATTCCTGTTTTGGAGGTTGTCTCATTGTTGCCAATCTAGTGTACCCGTTGTTAATTTCTTTAACACCAAAGTGGCTAAACCTGATTAACAACCCCCTCTGCTACTTAACTGACCAGATCAATATCCCAGGCATTTAATTGACTTGATGCTATACTCTGATTAAAAAGTGTTCTTTTAGTTTTTTTGAGCAGTGTATGTCTTCACCTGGGTCATGCTTACATGTTTAGTTTTAACAACTTGGTCTTTCTATAGATGACTGATCAGCCAATGTAGAAATATCCCCTAAAGGAGAAAGTGCTGTTTCACAAAACATGTTGAGATGTAGAGATGTATGGCATGGCCCGCTCTTCCTTCTTTTGGTCTATATATGTTGTTTCATAGTATTTCTTAGCATTATGAATCGCCAATCTATGTACCATTGGGAACAAGTTTTTATGCTATATGTATTGAAAAAAAACTATGAATTTTATCGAAGTACGTTTTTGTGAATGGCGTAACTTTTTAAAAGTTCCATGGGCACTGTAATTGTATGAGTTAGTTCATGTTTTGGGGACTAAGCTATGCCCCACTCCTTATGAACGTAAGCCAATATTCATAATTGTTTTGTTCACACTACAGCTGCAATTTTTTGCAACACTTCAGAGCCCACCTGAAGTCACTGACCATTTCTGCAACGCAGCAAAGCTGGACTGCTTAGACAGGAATAAAATCTCACTTGACGCTTTAACCAATTTGTTTGTCGAAAGTATACTTAAAGTGTTACTAAACCCACAATAGTAAAAACAGTCTGTATATGCAGTAAAGCATGCTTGTTATACTCACTGTGGAACTTAATACACAGTTTGGTGTGTATTGCTAGAGAGTATTTTTTCTTGAGAGGGTGTATGTCATCAGCACAGGGCCAATCAGCACTGTCCAGACAGAGGGTCCGGGGTCCTGCAGTCAGAGGTCCTGCAGCCTCACAGGATAGCCAGAGTGGAATGAAATCTCCTACAAGCTTTATCCAGACACTGATAGAAGTCACAAGACTGCTATATACTGCTGATGAGAAAAGGTATTTAGCAGTTTATATTTACTAAAACCAGGGCTTTTTTTCAGGGGGAACTTGGTGGAACTTTGTTCCACCACCTCTGGCTCAGACCCTTTGGTGCCTGCTCACCACAATCACTTGTAAACACAGAAGTCTGGTTTCTGTGTTTACAAGTGACAGCTCTGCACTATGTATGTAATGCAATCCTGGTATTTAATGCCCCTTTAAGACCCTCCTACTGTTTTTGTGAAATTTGACTGAACACACCCACTATTTGATGTGATTTGGAGGGTGTGTGTAGGGGGTGGGGCTGTGGTTAAGTTCCAGCACCTATTGTTTAGGGAAAAAAAGCCCTGACTAAAACTATTGCATTTCCATGTTCTGTGTACTGTGGGAGACCAGATATAGTGAATGCAGGGTCCTGGATTTAGTAACACTTTAAGATCGCTTGTCCACCTAAGTCTACCCTTATCCACAGGGCAATAACACTGCTGCATGATTTTACTGCAGAATGAACAGCGTTGTCACCATGTTGAACAAACTTGAAAAATAACATCTACTGGCACGATCAACAAGTAATAGAACAGTTGCTCAGTGCTAGTGACTACATCATATGTAATTTTTAAATTTTTCCCCAGACTTCCACTTCAACGTCCACTTAAAATTCTAGTGTACAGAAAGATATAGGGAGTATACATTTGGATTTATTATTACAATGTTTATCTGACAGTCATTTTTTCTATAATTCACAATTTTCATGTTTGCGTTTTGCTTTACCATATGTTCAGGATTGTGTATGTAGGTTCTCCCATCATTGAATTTTTTATCATGACAGTGATGGGAGACCAACTGCTGAGATTACAGGATAAGTCACCGCCTGAGCAAACTGATGAAATGAGCAATAATCACAGTGCACTACCACTGAGTGGGTAGCACAAGCCACATATGTAATGAGCAAGCATTTCTGCTCTTTTCTACATATGTAGCTTAGAAACTATACATAGAAAATCACGCTTTTTTTCCCCTAAGACGTTAACGTATGCTGAGAGGAGTGTATTTACATTTGATTGATCACATTAATAGACAGTGTATTCCCTATGAGAAATCCTAACGCAAATCTACAGCCTGTAAGGCACGCACAAGTGGAAACCAAATAGGATCAGCCATCCGCTTTATAAATTCTATTAACCTCATCAATTCTGTGATAAGTAACTATGAATGTTCATTAGCCGAATGAACAAACTTTGGTTCGGGTATAGCTGTATTTTAATAAATCGCACTCTTAAGGCAGCCTTGCCTCTCTTCTCCCATGTTTAATGTATAGCGGGAAACACACAGACACTGTTGGACTGCAGAACAAGAACAATGGATACATCAACTCGAAACAGAGAAACGTGCCTAAAATCCTGTTTTATAATTGGATATAGAGAAAACCAGAATGGTAAATCTGTACTGATAAAAAAATATATTTTCATAAACCAATGTTATCCATTCTGTTTAAAAAAAGAAAAGAAAAATTCCCAGCCTCACCCCCTCCTTCATGATCTGCACCTCTGTATTCTGTGTGCCTTTTATAAATTTATATGGTACGGCTTCCGAAAAGTGGCATGAGATTTAAAACACCGCATGGAGATTGTAGAAGTAACTGTGACATCTAGTGGCCAGATTGATATTGCCATTTCTGCCACTAAGCAATGGAACGGAGCACTTCACACGTTTTACCGAGTTAGGGATAATTGCACTTCCTGCATTATGTTCATTTAAAATGTCCAGTCTTAAAAAAAAATTCATATGACTTCCCTTTGTGTTTTTGCTCCAGGGCTCTCTGACAGACTACCTAAAAGGAAACGTCATAAACTGGAACGAATTATGCCACATTGCGGAGTCTATGGCACGAGGGCTGGCATACCTTCATGAAGATGTGCCTCGTTGTAAAGGCGAAGGGCACAAGCCTGCCATTGCTCACAGGTACGAATGAATCCTAGTTCTTCAACATGTATCAGAATGTAAACCTCTTGCAAGTAAGTCATGGGACTCAAATCTAGCTTTCTCCAAAGGGAACAGTTTTATGTCCCGTGAAAATAAACCAAAATTAAAAATTTCCTTTTTTTTTTTTGTAGTCAGCATTGTTTTTGCAGATACATCCCCTGTTGTAGAGTCACCAGATGTTGCGGGGAGCCACCAGCCTGGTAACGGTGGCAGCCAGGGTCTCTCCTGTGCCTGATTTCAGCAGCAAAGGTCTCCTGCAGATTTCACAGGTGTTGTTAATTAGCTCGGGCTGACAGCCAATAACCCAGTGCTGAAAAGCTGTGGCTAGCTGCAGTGGCTCTCGCGCCACTTGGAGAAAGAAAGGCAGCCCTGCAAAGCCGGAAGGACAAACTGGTTTCATGCCCTCACTATTCAGTGATAGCAGGCCAGTAAACCCCATTTCCATCCTAAATCTTTAAAGTGCAAATTAATTTGTGCCGCAGGAGACCTATTACTTTTTAAAGTCATTATGAGTCATTCTCAGTTATCTCGCACAACAAGACAGCACAAAAGCAGTGACACAGACTTTGTGATCAACTATTAAATTCCTCTGTCCAGAGTACCAGTTTGTGCCAATTAAAAAAAAAAAAAAAACCTTCACTACTTCTTGCATGGGAATGTTTTAAATGAAAAGCTGTTGATAAATCAACTGCAGATTTGTTAACAACTAACAAAAGCACAACAGAAGGACTTTAAATGTGCCTTTGAGAACTGAGTCCACACTTGATTTATATTAAAACTTAACAAATTTAATTAGATTACATGTTAAAAAAGACATTAAAATGTCATAGTGTACGACATTTCAAAGTCATACACTATATGATATCAATATCAAGAAATATATCATAGAAAAAAAAAATGTGTATATATATAATTACAAGATAACATTCACATTTATATATACAAGTGAGGGAAAAAAGTGTTTGATCCCCTGCTGATTTTGTATGTTTGCCCACTGACAAAGAAATGATCAGTCTATAATTTTAATGGTAGGTTTACTTTAAGTGAGAAACAGAATAACAACAAGAGTATTTCAAAAAAGTTATACATTGAAATGCATTTCAATGAGTGAAATAAGTATTTGATCCCTTATCAATCAGCAAGATTTCTGGCTCCTAGGTGTCTTCTATAAAGGGAGTGCTGCTAAACTTTAGCCTGTATAAAAGACACCAGTCCACAGAAGCAAGCAATTAGATTCCAATTTCTCCCCCATGGCCAAGACCAAAGAGCTGTCCAAGGATGTCAGGGGCAAGATTGTAGACCTACACAAGGCTGGAATGGGCTACGAGACCATCGCCAAGCAGCTTGGTGAGACGGTGACAACAGTTGGTGCGATTATTCGCAAATGGAAGAAACACAAAATAACTGTCAATCTCCCTTGGTCTGGGGCTCCATGCAAGATCTCACCTTGTGGAGTTTCAATGATCATGAGAATGGTGAGGAATCAGCCCAAAGCTACACAGGAGAATCTTGTCAATCATCTCAAGGCAGCTGAGACCATAGTCACCAAGAAAACAATTGGTAGCACACACGGTGAAGGACTGAAATCCTGCAGCACTGCAAGGTACCCTGCTCAAGAAAGCACATGTACAGGCCCCTCTGAAGTTTGCTAATGAACATCTGATTGATTCAGAGGTGAAGTGGGTGAAAGTGTTGTGGTCAGATGAGACCAAAATCAAGCTTTTTGGCATCAACTCAACTTGCTGTGTTTGGAGGAGGAGGAATGCTGCCTATGACTCCAAGAACACCATCCCCACCATCAAACATGGAGGTGAAAACATTATGCTTTGGGGGTGTTTTTCTGCTAAGGGGACAGGACAAATTCACCACATCATAGGGACAATGGACAGGGTCATGCACCGTCAAATCTTGAGTGAGAACCTCTTTCCCTCAGCCAGGGCATTGAAAATGGGTCATGGATGGGTATTCCAGCATGACAATGACCCAAAACACATGGCCAAGGCAACAAAGGAGTGGCTCAAGAAAAAGCACATTAAGGTTCTGGAGTGGCTTAGCTAGTCTCCAGACCCTTAATCCCATAGAATATATGGGAGCTAAAGGTTCGAGTTACCAAATGTCAGCCTCAATACCCTAATGACTTGGAGAGGATCTGCAAAGAGGAGTGGGACAAAATCCCTCTTGAGATGTGTACAAACCTGGTGGCCAACTACAAGAAATGTCTGACCTCTGTGATTGCCAAGGGTTTTGCCACTAAGTACTAAGTCATGTTTTGCGAAGGGGTCAAATACTTATTTCACTCATTAAAATCCAAATCAATTATAACCTTATTGAAATGTGTTTTTCTGGATTTGGTGGTTTATTTTATTTTTTTTTGTCAAAATGTTACTTGTATATAAATGCAAATGTTATCTTGTGTGTGTGTGTGTGTGTATATATATATATATATATATATATATATATATATATATATATATATATATATAAAACATTTTTTATGATATATTTCTTTTTGTTCTATATTTTTAGTCCGAACTATAAACATAGTACCCAATTTATGTGGTCCTGAAGAAGCAGGGAATCCCTCGAAACACGTAGACCAGCGTACTATCAAATTACTGACAAACTGAATTTAAACAATATATCCACTTTATATTCTCAATCTGTACTGTATGGTATACACTATGATGTTTTAATGTCTTTAACATGTAATCTAATAAAATTTGTTAGGTTCACAAAGGAATCACAAAGGCACATTTGAAGTCCAAATTTGTCCTTCTATTGTGCTTTTGTTAAAGTGGTTGTTGACCCACTTCTATAAAATGCTCCTATTCCGTCTGTAAAATGACAATAAGAACCCCTGTGCCTGTGTTATATAATAAATATGCTAATCTGTACCGCTAACACATCGGCTCATGGTGCTCAGGTGCCTCCTCTCTCCTCACCGACTGACAGGTCCATGGGGGGGGGGGGAGCACTGCCGCTGATGTTACAGAGAGGATAGGAGCATTTTACACTTATTATGATGGCGGAGCAGACAGGCAGGGAGGGGAGGGAGGAGGAGGACACAGGAGCAGAGAGGAGAATAGATAGCAGGCTGCGGATGATGGAGGCACGTAAACTGACCAAGGTGTCAGGGCTCAGCAGCCATGATACACCGTGGTCAGTTTACAAAGGGGAGTGTATAGCCAGGCAGGATCAGACAGGTATTTTTAGGTGTTACAGGGGTCCAAATGACACAGCACAAACACTGTGCTGTAAAACATGCTTTAACCGATTGCTAACCAGCCGCCGTCATTAAACAGCAGCAGGTTGGCACAGCTGTGCGAATTGTCATAGGTGCACGTCGGCCGCTTTAAGAGCGATAGGGGGTGCAGCGCGACACAGGAGCCAATGCGTGTGGCCGCTGGATGTCCACCAGCCACGCGGGATCACTCCACAGAGAGCCAGAACGGGGATCTGTGTATGTAAACAAACAGATCCCCGTTCTGACGGGAGTAGAGAAGGATCTGCTGTTCCTAGTGACCAGGAACAGCTATCTCTCGCCCCCTCCAATCAGTACACCCCCCCTTAGAAACACCTTCCTAGGGAACACTTAACCCCTTCATCGCCCCCTAGTGTTAACCCCTTCCCTGCCAGTGACATTTCTACAGTAATCAGTGGCGCAAATGTCACTGGTCCCAAAAAAGTATCAAAAGTGTCTGATCTGTCCGCTGCAATGTCGCAGTCCCGCAAAAAATTGCAGATCGCCGCCATTACTAGTAAAAAATAAAGAAGTAATTAAAAATGCCATAAAACTATCCCCTATTTTGTAGACGCTAAAACTTTTGTGCAAACCAATCAATATACGCTTATTGCGATTTTTTTTTTTTTTTTTTTTTTTTTTTTTTTTTTTTTTTTTACCAAAAATATGTAGAAGAATACATATTGGCCTAAACTGATGAAGGCATTTTTTTTACATTTTTTGGGGGATATTTATTATAGCAAAAAGTAAAAAATATTGGGTTTTTTTATCCAAATTGTCGGTCTTTCTTTGTTTTTAGCGCAAAAAATTAAAACCACAGAGGTGATCAAATACCACCAAAAGAAAGCTCTATTTGTGGGGAAAAAAGGACATAAATTTTGTTTGGACACCACCGTGCAATTGTCAGTTAAAACGACGCAGTGCCGTATCGCAAAAAAATAGCCTGGTCATTAAGTAGTTTAGGGAACAGGATCTGTTTTGGGGTTTTTTTGGGTTTAACAAACGCTTTAATGTTAAAATTTGGGATGATGCCAATGAGAACTTGAATAATACCTATAAAGGGCATTCCACCCCCAGCTTTACAATTTAGTGTTGTTCACAACTAACTCTTACAGCTGTCCGGGGCTGCAGGTTTAGTGGCTGTAAGCACAAAGAAATGGTTTACCAAATGTGAGGCAGCCAGGTTTGGACACGTTCAAGATGATTTATTAAAGTAGTTAGGAATCCCAAAGTGTATTGAACTGAAAAAAAAAAAGAATCTCAAATTGTACTGTATGTACAGTGAAAACTTTTATCCATTCATTTCATGATAGGCACAGAACATGACAGACCGGATTCTCCCTGAGAGGGACAGGAACCGGAAGTTATACATTTTGTCTCCTCAAGGACCCCAGTCATTTTTCTGTCCCTTTCAGGTGTAGACGGACAAGACAAAAACAAAATACTGTTGCATGATCTGATTCTGTCCAAAAAAAACAATTTTAAATAACCAGCATGTTATACTTACCTATTCCTGTGTAATGGCTTTGCACAGAGCAGCCCTGATCTGCTTCTTTTTGGGTCCCCTGCCGGTGGTTCTTGCTCATCCCCCTGCCGAGTGCCCCCATTAGCAAGCCTTTTGCGATGGGGCCCACTCCTTTGAATGGACGTTGTCAATTTACACACATTCAGCCGCAGCACAGAGCTCTGAAGAATCAGCACGTGTATGCCATTTCTACAGAGCTCATGCATGGGTGACATCATTGGCTGTAGAGACAGTGAATATCTCCTAAATGGTGCATATTTAAGAGATATTCTTTACACCTACAGGTAAGTTTTTTTTTTTTTGTTTTTTTTTTATAAGCTTTCCTGTAGGTACAAGTGTCCAATGGAAGTTGATTAGGACTTTAAAACCGACATATATTTAAAATTAAGGACAAGGGACATTACTTCCCTTCAGTAAGATGTGTTCCCTGTGTGCTGTGTCCTTGTTCAACAGAAATCTTCTGGTGAAGTGGGGGTTAATAGAACTAAGGGAGTCGTCCAGCTCCTCCGTTCACAGAAGCTGTAATATAGCTCCTATGAATGAAAAAAGGTCCACCCTCTACATTCATATATGATGTTTCATTCATAGGAGCTGTGATACGGCCTCTGTGAATGGATCTTCACCCTCAGGGGAGACTTCCCTCCTCTAGACCTCCCTCCCCTCTGCTGCCAGAATAGGGATGTCTTTTTTTTTTTTTTCATTACTAAAGTGTGGTTGCATCGCATAGTAGCCCATTATGTGTCACTTACCTGAAACCGAAACCCGCAATGTCACCGTTGTCCCCATAGCAGGTAGCGTCCATCTTCGCCCTCCTTCCTTCCAGGGTGTACAACCACTTTAACCAGCACATGCGCTCTGAAGGTCCGGCATACAGTGCCGAACCTTCAGAGCCCGTGCCATAAATGGCGGCTCCTGCACGCATGCAGGGGAGTGATGTCATCACTTCTCCGGCCACTCATGTAGCCAGAGGACATGAACACGGAAGGAAGATCGGGGCAAGATGTCAGCCCTCTCAGCGGTGACAGCGCGGTGCTTTGTTCTAAGGTAAGTCTCATCGGTATGCATCACATACTAGCACATTATGACATGGCCTTTCAGGAAAATTCTTTTTTTTTTTTTTTTTTTTTCAACAGCTGCAGTTTACTACTACTTTAAGTTCCATTTGAAGCAATACAGTTTTATTTTTATTTTTTTGGGGTTTTTTTATGTAGTGTCAGTTTTCTGCATGTTCAGTATAAATGTGCTAATATGTATAACGTATGCAGTATTTGCTTTTTTTGTATCATTTAAAATTATTTTTTTTAAATAATTGGTCACACTGCACAGATATGCTGAATTTTTTGCAAGCATTTTTTTGATTTAGAAGTTTTTTTGAGTGCACACGTCGGTCCTCAAAGAACATTGCACAGGCTATCACTCTCTAAAATATTGCTAAATTCAAGATGGCAATAAATGTGAGTTTCAGTGATGTGTGTGTTAATGTGTATGCAGTTAGGAATAGTGTGTGGTAGTGATAAAATAATGCTTTGTAATATAAAATGACAAAATAAGGCTTTCAGCTGTTACAGTATATTTGTTGACTTCACATGAAAGCATAAAGACTCCATATCTTCGAAATATTTTTAGTCAATTAAATATTTTTAGGAGAAAACTTTAATGAGATAAAATAACTCCCCTATCCTCTATATTATGCTCTTTATCTACAGAGAGGCATCTCTGCTGTCCTGTAGACCCATTACAGGCTTGTTAGTGGGCTTAATTCAAGAATCTTTGTGTGGTCTCCTGGTTACCTGATTCATACTGAATGTTCGTTGTCTTCAAACTACGGTAGTGACATCAATTTAGTGACCACGTGCAGCCCAGGCTAATGACAAAATACTCCTAACTATTAGCCCGTTATTTATTAGCCAGGACCCGAGAGATGCATTCTTGTACCTTGTAAGTGAAAGAAATGTGTTTCTCATTCACACAAGCCTGGAGTCTTCTAAGGAGACAGCATGGACAACTCACAGCAGGGAGAGTTGCCGTTTCACGCTGCAGCCTACCCATTATCCAAAATATAAATGTGCTGATGGCCCCTCAGTAATGGCCCTGCCAGTGCAGATGGACCAAGTCTCAAGCTGGGTGAAACTGATTTGCTCTGACTAATATGCTCACTACCAAAGTGTTATGTGGCAAATGAGATGCTTCTTCTATTTCATGGCTTTCTGTGGGAGCATTACAGTCACCTGAATGGCTTCCTGTTTGTCACATAGAAGACTCGTACCAGAGTCTGGCCTTATATTCCTATCAGCAATAGTTTATTTTCACCCCTCATTTGTGCTGTTTGCTGGATTTTAATAAAAGTGGAAGATTACAGGAAACAATAGAAATACTACTCAATCAATAAATAATGCAAGGCACGAAGGGCTATATTCAAAGTGCAGTAACCCTTTATAGCCAAGCCATTTGCTGAAATCAGAGTTTGTATAAAATTGATTCTGAGTGCTAAAATTATATATACACACATATGTATGTATATATATATATATATATATATATATATATATATATATATATATATATATATATATATTTAGCATATTGTTCTTATCAGTTTAAAAAAAAAAAAATAAGACGCTGCTGAAATTTGACTGCTTTCTTCTTCACTACTTTGGAAAGATTTGTTTCTATTTCGTCTTTCTCAAATTATTAAAGTGAAACCATCCTAGCCCAAACAGTACCTACTGTAGGAGTGCAGGCACCAAAGTAAATCTGTTAATCGTCCCATCAATCCATTTGGAGTCCCTTGGATCCTAGGCTAAAGTTATACGCAAGGTTTTATCACGACCTAGTTGAATTAATCCCGGTCCCTCCTTGTTCTGATCCCCACACCACTATTAAGAAGTTTCGTTTCGGGAACCCGTACTGCCCACTGAGTAGAGTTACACGATTCTGGCCAAAATGAGAATCACGATTTTTTTTGCTTAGAGTAAAAAAATCACAGTTCTCGTGGCGTAAAATCTTTCACATTATACAAAAAAAATTTGGCTAACTTTACTGGTTAATTTTTTTAAAAATTCATTAAAGTGTCATTTTTTCCCAAAAATTGCATTTGAACGACTGCTTTGTAAATACAGTGTGACATAAAATATTGCAACAGCCACCATTTTATTCTCTAGGGTCTCTACTAAAATATATTTATATATGTATATATATATATATATATATATATATATATATATATATATATATATATATATATATAAATGTTTGGGGTTTCCAAGTAATTTTCTAGCAAAAAAAAAAATAAAAATGATTTTAACTTGAAACCAACAAATGTCAGAAAAGGGTTTAGTGTTTAAGTGGTTAAACTTCCCTCATTTACACACCAAAGTGTATTCCTTTGATCTAAAGGACAAATCGTTACAATGTTTATACTTAAGTTCCACTGCTAAAGAATGTTGTGATTCTTGGCAGACTGCCTGTTTTTTTTTACGGCTGACGGCTTTAGCAAAGCAGAGAGAATTCTCTGCATAGAAAGAATCGGGAAATACTTTGTGAAGATCGCAATGGGGAAAAAAAGCAATAACAATTCTTAAAATTAATCGTGCAGCTCTACCACTGAGGTTCTAGATTTGAACATTTAAATCACAGGGTGTAGGTTGAGAGTTGGTGGGGGGGGGGGGGATTTCAGCTTGAAGAGAAGTTAAAGCCTTGTGTACAGCTTGGGCCTAGGATCCGAGGGATTCCCCAGAGATTTCTACCTTTTAGTCACTCATTAGGTCAAGTCAAGGTGATTTAAGGAGAATCAATAGTGAAAACAGTTCGTTTTTTGGTTGTACACGTGCATGTCAAAAATGTAACATTATAGGTTTAACAGTCACCGGCACGTGGCAATCAAAAAGACAACTGTGTGCGTATTCTACAGCCATGGCCAAAAGTTTTGAGAATGACACAAATATAAATGTTCACAAAGTCTGCTGCCTCAGTGTTTATGATGGCAATTTGCATATACTCCAGAATGTTATGAAAAGTGATCAGATGAATTGCAATTAATAGCAAAATCCCTTTTTGCCATGAGAATGAACTTCCCATAAAAAAACATTTCCACTGCATTTGTGAAGAAGGCTTCAGGGCACCCAAGAAAGTTAAGCAAGCGCCAAGACCGTCTCCTATAATTGATTCAGCCGTGGGATCAGGGCACCACCAGTGCAGAGCTTGCTCAGGAAAGGCAGCAGAGAGGTGTGAGTGCATCTACACGCATAATGAGGCAAAGACTTTTGGAGGATGGCCTGGTGTCAAGAAGGGCAGCAAAGACGCCACTTCTCTCCAGGAAAAACATCAGGGGCAGACTGATATTCATCAAAAGGTACAGGCATTGGACTGCTGAGGACTGGGGTAAAGTAATTTTTTCCAGAAAAAACCTTGTCCGGAGGAGAAAAGGTGAGCGCTACCATCAGTCCTGTGTCAGGCCAACAGTAAAGCATCCTGAGACCATTCATGTGTGGGGTTGCTTCTTAGCCAAGGGAGTGGGCTCACTCACAATTTTGCCTAAGAACACAGCCATGAATAAAGAGTGGTACAAAAACACCTCCCAACCATCAATGAACAGTTTGGAGACGAACAATGCCTCTTCCAGCATGATGGAGCACCTTGCCATAAGGCAAAAGTGATAACTAAGTGACTTGGGGAACAAAACATTGTAATTTTGGGTCCATGGCCAAGAAACTCTCCAGACCTTAATCCCATTGGGAACTTGTGGTCAATACTCAAGAGGCAGGTGAACAAAAAAAAAAAAAACACAAATTCTGATAAACTACAAGCATTGATTATGCAAGAATGGGCTGCCATCAGTAAGGATGTAGCCCAGAAGTTGATTGACAGCACTGGGCCAAGACTGCAAATATTGGCTCGGCATAAACTTAATGTAATGGTCAAAAAAGCCTTTGACACTTATGAAATGCTTATAATTATACTTCAGTATACCATAGTAACATCTGATAAAAAGATCTAAAAACACTGAAGCAGCAGACTTTGTGAAAATTTATATTTGTGTCATTCTCAAAACGTTTGGCCACTGCTGTACAAGTACTGCTTGGTTGTCCTTAAAGAGGAACTGCAGACTGCTCACATAATTTGTAATAAAAACATATTTGCCATTCTGAAGCTTTCCTCCAACCACTTTGCATATTATTTTATATATACTGTGATTCTGTACTTGCCAAATATGCTGCAGAAATCTCCCTCCACTGAGTCTGGCTGCAGCCATTTTAACTGTGGGCAGCTGAAGCTGCTGCCTGTTCACTTCCTGGATTTACACAGACACACAGAGGCACACCTCCAGCTCTGCAGCTCTGATTGACCCTCTTATTACTCATGCACCCCTCCATTAATGGCAAAATCTCCTAAGAGTGAAAGAGAGAGCTGTGCATGATGTCATAAGCCTAGGCTTTTTACCAGACTAGAAACAGGAAGTGGGCTGTATAAGATATTTACTGGCAGAAAAAATATGATTTACCATCCAAAGTTAAAACAACAAGGGCGGAAGATTTAATAGATGGAAAGATGAAAAAACGACTGAAGGTCCTCTTTAACTGGTTTCTTAGTACAGTACTAGTTATAGCTGCCTCCAGGCATTGCACAGTTTGGAACACACTCAAATAAAATTATAGATATTATATGATGATTTAATTTCCTTCAGAGACAATAAAAAAAAACATAGGCAGGTAATATTAGAAATGCAGGCATCTAACGGTAAGTTTAGATGCTATACCTATACATTTTTACAGCCCGAAATCCAGAATAACCCTCTGCAGGACTTTGCTATGCCCATATTAGTTACAGAACAATAGTGATGTGCTAGGGGGAGATACTGTGAATTTTCACTTACATGTATGTATTCAAACCAATTTACCACAATATTGCCCCAGCAGAAAGGGAGTTTACTCTTTAGGCCGAGTTCACGTGGATGTAATTCTATGCATTTATAGGCCATTTATAAACAATTATATTTGTAATGATTTTAGTATACTTCCCAACTGTCCCTGATTCTGCAAAACCGTCCTGGATGTTGACACACATCTTGCAGTCCCATGGCCCTAGAATTGTCACACAACACCCCACTGTCTTCTGTTGCTATTCTGCACAGTGAATACAGTGCAGGGGAAAACGACAGCCAGCATTAAACAGTAGCTGGTCCGCAATTCAGGAAGTGTACGCCATCATTCTAACTTCTGGAACTGCACGCCAAATGTCTTCTCCATTCCCAGGTGTCCTTCATTCTTAGGCTCTAAAGTTTGAGGCATGTTTTATAGCAGAACCCTGAGATTTTCAAAAAATCCCCTATTAGTACACACACACACAAAACAGTTCTTACATTTCTTACCATTTAAGAGATATGATTGAATTTTTAGGAAGTCAGCTCTGTGATTCAAAAAATGCATCATCTTTTCTGGCAGGGAGGATCTCTTAGAACAGTGATTGCATCATATTCTCTTCTCTCTCTCTCTAACTGTAACCAGCCTATATTTCCCATGAATCCTTGGGATGGGAGTGAATGTGGTACACTAGTGAGGTACACTAGGCTTGTAAATGTGAACAAGCCCACTTCAACATAAATCGCACCCCTCATTCTGCTGCCAGCAAGCCATACATACCACACAGTATGATAGGTTACACCCTTATAAATGCAGTGCAGCATGTCAGGGATCACCAGTGCCACTTATCAGGGACCACCAGTGCCGCATGTCAAGGACCACCAGTCGGACCACCATGTCAGGGACCACCAGTGCCGCTTGTCAGGGACCACCAGTGCTGAATGTCAGGGACCACCATGTCAGGGACTACCAATGCCGCTTGTCAGAGACCAACAGTGTCGCTTGTCAGGGACCATCAGTGCCGAATGTTAGGGATCACCAGTGTAATGCCAGGATTATTGTCAGTAATCACTTGTATGACACAGATCTCCTACTGTGTCAGATATTGTATGTGAGAACACCGATCGCTGATCTCCCGCCCCCGCCATTATTATGATTGACAGCACACTGTTCCTATAACGGCGGGGGGGTGGGAGATCAGCGATCGGTGTTCTCATATAACAATACCTGATACAGTGGGAGATCCCCGCTGTGTCATACAAGTAATTACTGATGATAATCCCCGCTGTGCACGGAGATAGCAGGGGGGGGGGGTCGGATTGCTGGCAGGAGGAGAGAGGAGAAGGAGGACACCTCCTCCATGGGCGGCACAGAGCAGGGGCTGTGAGACCCCATCCGCCACCAACATGTCTGCTTCCTTCCTGCTCGTTTACTGAGGACTACAACGGGGCGTGTCAGACCGCTGGCTGAGCTTAGGAGAGGGATAGAAGCCAGCGGTCTTACAAACGGGATGTCAGCAGACAATAACGTTTTTTCAGCAAGTTCAGCAGCCTATTACAGAGGAACTACATAGCTCCGAAGAACATGGATGGCAAAGTTGGTGAAAGTAGTAGATCAGTAACAAGGACATGGAAAAATAATTTTGGCCGGAGTTCTGCTTTAAATGTATAATGCACCCTGTTTGTGCTTCATAAATAAATTTCTCCTGTGTTTGAGTGAATGCAGGCTTACAGTTCCAACAACTTTAACCACTTGCCTTCCAAAAGATTTACCCCCCTTCATGACCAGGTTGTTTTTTGCAATACGGCACTGCGTTACTTTAACTGACAACTGCGCGGTCATGCGATGCTGTACCCAAATAAAATTTGTCTTTTTTTCCCCACGAATAGAGATTTCTTTTGGTGGTATTTGATCACCTCTGCGGGTTTGATTTTTTGCGCTATAAACAAAAAAATACCGACAAAAAAAAAAAAACTATCATTTTTAGGATTCTACTATAAAACATATCCAATAAAAAGTATTGAAAAAAATCTAATTTCTTCATAATTTTAGGCCAATATGTATTTTTGGTAAAAAAAAAAAAAATCCCAATAAGCATATATTGATTGGTTTGCGCAAAAGTTATAGCATCTACAAACTATGGGATATTTTTATTTATTTATTTTTACTAGTGATGGTGTTGATCAGCGACTTATAGCTGGACTGCGATTTTGCGGCGGACAAATTAGACACGAACTGACACTTTTTGGGGACCAGTAACACGAATACAGTGGTCAGTGCTAAAAATTATGCACTGTGACTGTACTAATGACACTGGCTGGGAAGGGGTTAACATCAGGGACGGTCAAAGGGTTAACTGTGCCTAGTTGGTGTTTTCTTACTGTGGAGGAGGTGTTTGTACTAGGGGAAGGCATGGATTGGTGCCCCTGCTTTGCATAAACCTGGGATCCATGCCTTCTGTACTGAAGGATCAGTGGGTGCCGGTGGACATTGAGTCCGCCGTATCTGTCGCTAAGCTCCCCAATGTGTATAATCACAGCAGAAGCAGGCCGGCAGCGGCTCGCGTGTGTGCCCCAGACCCGGAAGTGTCGGGTCACGTACTAGGTGCACAGAGTGGCTGCCCTGCCTCAGTATATCTACGGTGGGTGGTCTGCAAGTGGTTAATATTTTTCCTACCACCTCCACTGCTGCCCAGAATCCTACCAGTCAACTACAGCAGGGGTTCCTCAACCTCAGTCCTCAAGTACCCCCAGCGATCCATGTTTTTAGGTTTTCCTTTGCACAGCTGCTTTAAATCAATATCAATGACATGGTATTGATAAGAGTTATTTGCTCTAAGGGAAGTTCCCAAAACATGTTGGCGGTACTTGAGCACTGAGGCTGAGAACCACTAAGCTACAGGAATAAGATCAGACAGTGCTGCTTGGCTTTTTCTTACTGTAGCCTCAGAAACCAAATTTTTCAATGGTTTTCCAAGACAAAGCTATATCTGCATGTCTCAGCTTATAGTTTAAATTCCTGGCCTTCTGAAGGTGGGCCATCATGTCTCTCTGGGGAAACAAAAGCCCAAACAGTTCTGAAATCAGAGCTACTGGTGAGCAGTGTTACCATAACTGATCCACTGAGTCTTCAAGTTGACAGACCCTTGCCGATCGGTAGAGTCTGGCATGTCTGTTGGACTTCCACTTTTATATTAACAATAGAAAACCATTTTTTAAGAGCAAACAAGAAAGGTAACTTTGTGAACTGCTTTTTCTATTCAGGAAGCGTTGCAATTGTGTTCAAAATCAGCCGTTTCAATGAATATACCTAATTTCAGAATCAATCATTTTCTCCAATCCCTTGAAATCAGATTGTGTCCCCTGTATGTGGGTAAAGTTCTAAAACACCTTGTGTGACTAGGGAGTAAGGGTGGTTGAGTGGCTTATATTTAGTCCTTGTATTGTTGGGGTTCTGGCCTTAAATCCTATATTACCTTACTGAGTATGTATGTTCCTCATGTATTTGTGTGGGTTTTATTGAATCCACTGGTTTTCTTTCCACCATCACAAAACAAGCTTACAGGTAGACTAGTTTGCTTTCATCCAAATTGGCCCAGCTTTTGTGTGCCTGTGAGTAATGCCTAGTACACATGATCAGAAAGTCGGACAAAAAAATACCGCCTTTTCAAAGCGATCGTACAATAATCCGATCTAATTAGTACACAGCTTTCAAAAGCCAATCATGACAGTTCATGTAAAATTATTCAAATCGACAATCACAAACATTTTATTTTTCTTTTAATCAGTATAGTATTCATCCGAAAAATACCGAAGACCAAGACCACGCATGCTCACAAACGAAATAATACCTTACAGTATAATACATTATATCACTTCCCAAGTTGTGTTCTGTCGTATGAGAATTTTCATAACTTGACCTTAACCAATAACCTATTGGTTTTCAATATGAAAACAAAAAACGAACAAATGATCATTTGTTCAATATTCTCATTGTGTGTAAGAGGCTTATGCCTGTGGTAGGGATTGTAAGCTCCTTTTGTAGACCTGGAATCGTGAAGAGTTTTTAGTTTTCTTTGTAAACAACTGTAGTACTTACCAGCACTATATAAATAAAATAAATTAATAAATGTAAAGGGTAAAAGCACAAAATTACAGCTTTACAGTCCATGCAGTAGCAATGAAATGTTTGGCGGTGTGGAACTTTAAAGGCAATGGATTCTACTATAAACGTGAGGCAATGAGCCAATTAAAATGATTCACTTTTTAACTCAGGGAAATCACTGGTGCTTGGCACTAAGTGAAATGAATCGTGAAATTCCAATAATTACATTTTTTGTTTGTCGAACAATTCATATTTATAAAGGGAAAAGCATACAGTAAAGCCTTCGCAGATATGTTAATAGATGTGGACACAGCTGAAAGAACTTGACATATGCAAATCTAAAAGAGGAAAAAAAAAAAAAAATCAGCCATGTATTATTCAACACACACCCAAAATAATATGTACTGTAGTGTATTTAAATAGAATGAATCAACCAGCATTACAGCCTTACAATCAAATTTGAAATCTTCTAAATTAAGCCTATTTTACTAAAAAATGAACTGTACTTCTCTGTCAATGCTATTTTCGTATTTGATGATTTTGATTATTTTTGGGGTTTTGACCTTCAGCAATTAGTGGCATATTTCTCATGATTGAATATTGCTTGGCTTTGGGGCTTTAAAGTTAGTCATAGTAGTAAGGATCAATAATATTTACCCTGTATTTACAGATGGTATATTTTGAAATAGCACCACCACATAGTATAGACCGTAAAGCCAAGAATAAATAAGCAAAGCAAACAACAATGCAGCTCACCCATCGGTTTAAAGCTCCAGATGCCCTGACGGTGTCCACATGCCGACACTTTTAAAAAACACGTATAAAGATGGCTATTGCTGGATTTTCGCAAGTAAGCATTTTTTGTCTCATACTTAAAACCAAAACATTGCAGCACATTTCAGACAAAAGTTCTTTATTAAACTAAAGATTGATGAAGTTCTTCTGTCCAAAATGTGATGAAAATGCTTTGGATTTGGATATGGGTCCATGCAGTTTTAATGGCTTGCTATAGATTACACTTCTACTTGGTAGGATATGAGGTTCCACATATCAGATGCCTGACAATATTAAGAATCGTGTGCACGTTGCCGTTTCTGCAGGTCTTAAGAGCCTAACTCCACCTCCAACATCATGTTAGATCTGTATTTGGGACCCCCCCCCACCACTAACCACAACTCCACCACATATGTAGTATATGTAGGGTATATATTGTGATGCTCTAAAGTGGTTCTAAAGGTAAAAGGTTTTGTACTTTAGAGTGGAACTTTAGTCTGAAAATGAAGTCTTGCTAGATCACTTCAGGCTGGCCTCTTTTGCAGGTATAGCTATGTAAAACATAAAAAATACTTGTCTATACTGTTTAAAACCCAGTAATACACTGCCTCACCCTGCTCTGCACATGCTCAGTTGCTCTCCATTTTTAGGCACTGCAGAGTTTTTAGAGGCTGATCTGCTGACAGCCTTAAAACTGAACTAACCCCCCCCCCCCCCCCCCTGTCCTTACAGCCAAGGAAGTTGCTTCTGTTTAATATGCAACTGCCATGGTGCTGCACATGTGCTCTGTTATGACTTCAGGCATTTGATGGGTTGACAGTTTGGATGAGAACACAGACAAATTTGACAGTTAGCAATTCTGGAATTCCAGGAATGTAACTGTTGTTTTTAAACCATTAAATTTATGGGTTTAGTTCCACTTTATAACTTACTGCTGTTCAGGGGCTCTGGGCTTCAACAAAATGGCAGCCTCCAGCAAGAAGAAACAGGGGCAATGCTGGAGGCAGTTTACTGCTAAAAAACATTATTTTTTATCAAGCTCTCAAGCTGTTAGGGGTAAAGTTCAGCTTTAACCACTTCCCATCCCGCCCATAGTCCTATGACATCCACAGAGGGGATCTCTTATCCTGGGCGGGCGTCATGTAGTACTCCGCTTCCCGCCAGCATAGGGGACACCAGCGATCGCTCGTGACAGGGCAGGAACATGGATCTGAGTGTGTAAACGCACAGGTCCACGTCCTGCCAAGGGAGAGGAGACCGATCGTATGTTCCTAGTATATAGGAACACCGATTGGTCGCCTCCCCCAGTCAGTCCCATCCCCCCCACAGTAAGAGAACACATTTACCCCTTGATCGCCCCCTAGTGTTAATCCCTTCCCTGACAGTGACATTTATACAGTAATCAGTGGCTATTTATAGCACTGATCGCTGTATAAATGTTAATGGTTTCAATAAAGTGTCAAAAGTGTCCAATCTGTCTACCGCAGTGCCGCATTACTAGTAGTAAAAAAAATTATAAAAATAATAATGCCATAAATCAATAACCTATTTTGTAGGTGCTATAATTTTTGCGCAAACTAACCAATATACGCTTATTGCGATTTTTTTTTTTTTTTTTTTTTTTTTTTTTTTTGATTTTTTTTTTTTTTTTACTGAACATATGTAGAAGAATACATATTGACCTAAACTGAGGGAAAAGATTTTTTTATTTTTTTTAAATTGGGATATTTATTATAGCAAAAATTAAATATTGTTTTTTTTTTTTTTGTTTTGGTTTTTTTTGCAAAATTGTTGGCCTTTTTTTATGTATAGTGCAAGAAATAAAAACCGCAGAGGTGATCAAATACCACCTAAAGAAAGCTCTATTTGTGGTGAAAAAAAATGATCAAAATTTCGTTTGGGTACAGTTTTGCATGACCGCACAATTGTCATTCAAGTGTGACAGCGCTGAAAGCTGAATATTGGCCTGGGCAGGAAGGGGGTGAAAGTGCCCTGTATTGAAGTGGTTAATGCATTCTCTGTAGTAAGGTAAAAAACTTTTGTTCAGCCCCCCCCCCCCCATGCTTTCCTAAGCCCAATCTCGATCCAGCACTGTGCCTGAGAGCAGTGGCGCTCTCCTCTCTCCCTCCCTCTCTCTCTCCTCACTTGACATGGAGCCTTTGGCTCCTGCTGCTGTCCATCACAGCCTGTCAGGACGGAGTGGGGGAGAGGCCACCCTGCGCTGTGTGCATAAATGGAGACACAGAGCCTGTCTTCGGATCGAGCCCACATCAGTGCCCCCATAGCAAGCAGTTTGCTATGGTGGTATTCAAAAGAGTGGAAGGGCCTGGAACACTGATGGGGATCCCCAGAAAAGGAGGATCAGGCTTCTGTGTGCGAAATCATTGCAAAGAGCAGGCAAATATAATATGTATGTATGTTTTTCTTTTTAATTCCTTTACAATCACTTTAAATGTCTATACCAGGTAAGAGTAAGGCATCCTATACATTATACAATTTTCCTTTAGTTTAATCAAAACAATATAACATTAGGTCAAATCTAAACATTTCAATTTGTATGCAATCAGGCAGGCCCTTACTCTACATAGTTGAAGGTAAATCTAAAGGAAATTGAACAAGAAAATGTTATAATGTATGGCCAGCTTAAGGATGTTATGTCTGGAACACATCATCTGGTATGATGACCTGTAGATTTAAGTTGTGAATAAGATATTATTTTGGACAATGGCTATGGGATGCAGAAGTACGGACTAGCACATTCTTTGGAGCTGGCGGAGAGTTAATTTAGGCAGAGAAGCCATATAATAATATACTAGCCCTTAGACCTCTGTTCACATGGTACTATTGGCAAAACTTCTCCTTTGATATTCAATAGCCTTAAAAGTCCACATAATCAGGAAAAAAAGATTTGTCAGTTGCACTCTAGAGGAGATTGTCAAGGGAAGACTTGCATCTACTTCCAGAGACAATTTCTAATTTGTTGCTGCTTGTTGTTTAATGGGAAGTATTCTGGCCAGAGAGGCGATCAAAAAGTGTGTCTTTCCTTACAAATCTATAATTCACATGAATCAGGCGCACTGCATGTGTGTTCTATAAGAGCTTTATCAAATTAGATTATTGTGTGGCCTAGGTTGCATGGTCTCTGGCTACCCAGGGGATTGTGGGAGCTTTATGTAATTTGAAAACTACAAAATCCATTGTTTTAAACTTACAGTAAAAGAGGATGAACAAGGTATAAACACAAAGTAAAACCTTCATGTACAAGACATTTGGCAATGGTAGACCACATATTTCTCTTATGACGGGTGTACTTTAAGAACTCCTAACAGAAGATTCCCCTTTTCCTCTGCGGTTGAATGATCTGCAATGTTTCTCGTGCTGCTGAGGTGTCAGAAGAAAACCACGTCTAAGACCCCTTCCACATTGAAGGGGGTTTTTCGGGCGCTAAAGGGCTAAAAATGGCGCCTGAAAAATGCCTCATCTGCAATCCCAGTGTGAAAGTCCAAGTGCTTTCACACGGGGCACTGCGCTGGCAGGACGTTAAAAAAAAGTACTGCAAGCAGCTTCTTTGGGGCTCCTAAAGCGCCCCTGCCTATTGAAATCAATAGGCAGTACCTGCAAAGCGCCTGGGCAGTGGCCCTTTTAACCCTTTATTCGGCCGCTAGCAGGGGTTAAAAGCGCCCACTATCGGCCGAAAAGCACCTCTAAAATGAGAGTAAAGCGCTGCTAAAACTAGGGGCGCTTTACCGCCAACGAGGCCGCTCTGTCAGTGTGTAAGGGCTCTCACTCATTATGTGCTAGAGATTTCTAACAGACAGTAGTATGTCCCCTTGCTAATTCAGATTTTGTCTATTGACTAAGCAGCTGCTATTTTCATTTTACATTTATGATAGGGCTGATGTGTAGACTGAAGGGATAAGGAAAATTTCAAAGGATAACTGTTCTGGTAAACCTGAGTTCTAATTGCAAATACAACTTTTTCCATCTCTTCTTTCCCTGTGCTTTAAAAGATGTCGCATGCCAATATAAAAACTGATTTATTTACATTCAGCCTGTCTGAGCTATACATAGTATAAATCTGCATGCATTAAGCCGGCCAAAGGCAGAGCAATTTTCTTTCCTGCAACTCCTGTCCCCACCAGGAGAACACAGTGGTTACTGCTGACCGCTATAATAGCCACTAGCAATATTTGCATGTAAAATCTGACAGGCTGGTTATACCCAAGTTAATCGATCAACGTGGGTACATTCAGCCTGTACTGTACGGGGGACCAACATGGGGGAAGTCTGGGCAGAATGGGGGAATCGGTACTGAACGTAGTGATTAGGGTGTGCCCAGGCAAACCTGGCACACCCCCTGCACACGCCTATGACTACAAGTAACCAGCTCTTTATTGCAGAAGAGACATGCTAGGTCTCTTCTACAAAAACACACAACTATCTGCCTGCTTGCAGTTTTCTATTGAATGTACCCTGAGCTGTGCATGTACAGCTCATTGAGCATTCCCAGCACACTCTGGCCGTGCCAGAATGACTGACCCCCCATACACGTGTCCGCGCCGGATAATCAAGAGGCCGAAAACCCAACACCCAGGAAGAAGATGACAGCAGCTGGCGAGAGATGTTACCAACGCTTCACTGAAAGGTGGAGGGGTGGGCATATTGGGGAGTTTAGTTCCGCTTTAAGGGCTTCCTGCAACAGTTATTGATTTGATTACTTCCATTTTATTACTTACAATCAGGGCTGTTAGTATCCATAGATACAAGAACAGCCATCATTCATGACCACATTCTGCTCAAGGGGTGAGATTTCAACACTGCCCTAAATGGCACAAAAAAGTAGAGCTCTTCTTTGGGACCTTATTACAGGTTACACTTGACTTTTAAGTTTTTAGATATCTAGTATATATTTTTGCTGCCTTTTTTTGTATTCGGTTCTGTTTCTTAGCTGATTCTGTCTAACTTAATTTTTTATCTATTTTTTCCACCTACAGAGATTTTAAAAGTAAGAACGTATTGTTGAAAAATGACCTGACCGCAATTTTGGCAGATTTCGGGTTAGCTGTACGATTTGAACCTGGAAAACCTCCTGGTGATACTCATGGGCAGGCAAGTATTCAAATTTCTTAAAGTGTATCTAAAGGGGGTTTTTTCTTTCCCGTTTTAAATACAGTTTGGCAAGGGTTGGAACCACTGTCGGGTTTCATTTGCTTTCTATGTTTTTGGTAGGGATATTTACACTCAATTCGTCCTGATGACTAGTGTCACTGGGACGGAGAATAAAAAAGGAATCTAAAATTTGAAGTTGTTGCAGGAATAGTAATGGTGGAAATCTTCCAATGAGGGCATTTTTTCTGGATGTTTTTGCTCACTTTGGAGAGATCTCCTCGAACTTCCTGTTGTATCTCAAGACAGGAAGGAATTTTTTCCCAATGGGACAAATCTTGAAAGGGGTTTTAACTATGCCTTACTCTAGCTGAACCTAAAAAAGTTTTGGCTTTAGATGTACTAACTATACTTACCTGGGTCCCCCCTCGATCCAGCGACGTACATGAGCAGCTCTCCATGGTCTCTCTCTCCTCATTGGCTCACACAACAGTGGCAGCCCTTGGCTCCAGCTGCTGTTATTAACAGCCAGTGAGCCAATGAGGGGAGAGTGAGGGTGTGTGTGTGAATGGATAATATCCATTTACAGGAGTGTGGCTTGGGAGCGAGCCTGCTCCAGTGCCCCATGCTCTGTGCAAAACCATTACACAGAGCAGATAAGTAAAACATGTTTGAAAATTTAAAAAAAAAATTAACCTTAAGAATCACTTTAAGACGTAAAGTGAATCTAAAGGCAAAACGTTTTTAGCTAAGGTGTTAGAATCCCTGTTAGTATTTAACCATTTTCAGCGCTGTCACAGTTTGAATGACAATTGCGCGGTCATCCAACACTGTACCCAAACTAAATTTTTATCATTTTGTTCCCCCAAATAGAGCTTTCTTTTGGTGGTATTTGATCACCTTTATTTTTTGCTAAACAAATAAAAGACCGAAAATTTTGAAAAAAATAAAAGTTTTGCTTTTGTTTCTGTTAAAAAATTTTGTAAATAAGTAAGTTTTCTCTTTCACTGATGGGCACTGATAAGGCGGCACCAATGAGATGGCACCAATAAGCGGGCACTGACGATGGGCACTGATATGCGGCACTGATGGGTGGCACTGATATGCAGCACTGATGGGCATTGATAGGCGGCACTCATGGGTAGCACTGGTGGGCACTGATAGGCGACACTGATGGGCACTGAAAGATGGGTTCTTATGGGTGGCACTGATAGGCAGCACTGATACGTGGCACTGATGGGCACTGATACATGGCACTGATACGCGGCACTGATAGGCATCCCTGGTGGCACTGGCACTTGTAGGCATTGTGAGTGGGCACTGATTGGCAGCTGCCTGGGAATTGATTGGCAGCTGCCTGGGCACTGATTAGTATTTCCCTGGGGTCTAGGGGGCATACCTGGTGGTCCAGTGTGGATGGCTTCCCTGGTGGTCCTGGGTGGCTTCCCTGGTGGTCCTGGGTGGGATCCGAGGGGGGCTCTGCTGATAAACAATCAGTACAGACCCCCCCCTGTCAGGAGAGCAGCCGATCGGCTCTCCTCTACTCGTGTCTGTCAGACGCGAGTGAGGAAAAGCAGATCACCGGCTCTTCCTATTTACATCGTGATCAGCCGTGATTGGACACGGCTGATCACGTGGTGGTAAAGAGTCTCCGTCAGAGACTCTTTACCTAGATCGGTGTTGCGAGGTGTCAGATTGACACCCCGCAACAGCGATCGCCGCGATGCGCGCCCCAGGGGGCGCGCAGCGGCTCAATATCCTGTGGACGTCATATGACGCCTAGTCAGGTTATTGAAACCACTTTGCCACCGTCATTCTGCTATATGGTGGGCGGCAAGTGGTTAATTACTGTCTATTACCCCCACAGGGAGATGTGTCCCCATCTGTTTGTCCTAGTTACTGTTCAAATGGATGGAAAATCCAAAATGTTGAGTTGGCCCTGGAACAGGAATAGTTGCAAAATCTTCCAATAGGAACGGATGTTCCTGTAAAAAATGTCTAAGAAGGTATTTCCTAAATGAAAAAGATGTCCTCTTACTTCCTGTTGCATCCACAGTACAGGAAGTAAAGGGAAATCTCCCCATGACAAATGGGAAAACAAAGGTTTTGGCTGTTTATGTGCTTTATATTTTAACTTTCACTAGATGTATTTTTCTGATCGATTTCCTATGCAATATGATGGCAAACTTTGTCATATTTATCTAGGTTGGAACGAGGAGGTATATGGCTCCAGAGGTGCTAGAAGGAGCAATAAACTTCCAGCGAGATGCCTTTCTCAGGATAGACATGTACGCCATGGGGCTCGTTCTGTGGGAGATTGTAGCTAGATGTACAGCTGCTGATGGTAAGTCTTTAACTCCCCTAGTGATATCTTAAGTTAACATTTGCTTACAAGATGTTGTGGCATAAATTGTATATGACTTAAAGGGGTTGATTTACTAAAACTGGAGAGTGCAAAATCTGGTGCAGCTCTGCATAGAAACCAATCAGCTTCCATGTTTTTTTGTCAATGCTTAATTGAACAAACTTAAGTTAGAAGCTGATTGGCTACCATGCACAGCTGCACCAGATTTTGCACACTCCGGTTTTATTAAATCAACCACAAAGTGTCACTAAGCCCACGTTCACGCTGATGGCGGGTTTAAAATTGTGCAAATTCAGCTGAACTCGCACGATTTTAAACCGGCATTTCAGTGCGAGTTTGGGGGCGTTTTGATAGACATCTGCGTGGGTTCATGGACAGATGTCTATTGAAATCGCCCCCAAAGTCACCAAAAGTAGTGCAGAAACTACTTTTGAAAATCGGTTTGGCGCCGTAAAGTCGACATCACACCGATTCAGACGGTGCCATTGCCGGCAATAGGCTCGAATCGAACAATGTGAATGTGGGCTAATGGCAAAAAGTTTATTTTTAGTTTTGGATTGAGTGGAGAGGCATTAGAACATCTGTCTGTTTTTATTGCTTCCTGTGGCCTGTTAGGGAGATTCAAGGCTTGGTGCACACTGCTGCGACGCCAACGTGGTTTGATTCTGCCTGTGACTTTGCCCTGCGACTTCCTTCCCACTTGGATGCTATTTAGGACTTTTACAAGGGCTGAAATCCCACCCAAGTCGGACCAAAGTAGTGCAGGAACCTTTTCTAAAGTCGGAGTGACTTCTGTAGTATCAGTTAAGACGGCTCTCATAGGAAAACATTAAATTTGACATGTCATGCAACTTACGGTCTCGCAAGTCAGAGCAGTGTGAACAAAACCTAGATCCAAGACCTAGAAAACCTAGATTCTGAATAGAAAAAAAGATACATTTTCTTTTTCACCTAGTCAGAGAATTATGTAAATAATAATAAAATGATTAGGTTAGGGTTAAAGGTCAGATTTGTGTCAAAAATCATATTCTGTATGTAAGGATTAATAAAAAAAAAGACAAAAGAGCAGTAGTAGGAGAATTCATTTAGTTTTGTTTGTTTTTGGTGGCGGGTCATGGTAATGGCAAGAGATATATAGGCCAAAGTTTAAAAAGATATTGATATGTACAACTTTACTAACGTCACGTGTCAACGTTGCAAAACTGCATTCAAGCATTAAGATTTTTTTTTTTTTTTGCCTTCAGACATTAAGGGGTTAAAAAAAGAAAATAGATTGCCTGGAAGCAGACAGAGGGATAAACAGTAAAGTTTATTTCCTGGCTGGAGTTCGGCTTTAAGGCAAGAAGACTTGTCTCAGTGTTCCTCCTTAGAAATAATGTTCTTGACTCTTCTACTGACCTCTTAGTGTAATACTGCTTCTGCCACGTATTGTACATTATTTTCAATAATCATTAATACATGTGTTTTAATCTGTCTGCCTTAATCTGCACTGGTAAAAGT
Source organism: Lithobates septentrionalis (assembly GCA_037952835.1). Classification (NCBI taxonomy): domain Eukaryota; kingdom Metazoa; phylum Chordata; class Amphibia; order Anura; family Ranidae; genus Lithobates; species Lithobates septentrionalis. The sequence goes on from JBBDGP010000098.1 coordinate 6,038,161, forward strand.
ATAAAGAAAAGCAGATAAAATACAAATATCTCTCATGAATTTTTACATTCTAGAATTCCAAGTTTTTTTAATAATTTGTTATTAAAGCTAAAATTTCACCATAAAAAAGATCAAAAGTTCTTTATAGCTTTAGTAAGCAAACACGTACCTGTAATAAAAGATGCCCCATGTTGTGCAGGCAACTATATCCTGTAAAAATCTTCACTGCAGGGATGGGATAGGATGGTCCGTCCTCTTCTGTCTCTGAACTTCCACATTGCCATGGTTGATAGCTGCAGGTCTTCTGAGATGCTGCTATGAAAGAGTTCCTGAGGAGGAAACGGGCCACTCCTCTCTCCTCCACTATTGAGAAACATGTTTTCATTGTTTTCACTGCCTGTAACCAGGTCTGTAAATGGGAGAGAGAATCCTTCACTCAGCAGACTCTCTCCATTTACAGATCTTTTTACAGACAGTTCAAGTAATTTCACAGCAGGTTCATAGAAGACTCAGAATCCCCACAGTGCTGGAAGTTTAGAGCCAGGAAAAGGACAGGGGATCGCTACAGACAAGATTCCTACAGGATCCAGTTACCGTCACAATATGGGACATGCAGTAATGTGCAAAAAATTTAGACAGGTGTGAAAAAATGCTGTAAATTAAGAATTCTTTCAGATATAGAAGTGTTAATAGTTTATTTTGATCAATTAGCAAAATGGAAAGTAAATAAACAGAAGAGAAATCCAAATCAATAGTTGACTGCCTTCAAAACCGCATCAATTCTTCTAGGTATACTTGCACACAATTTTTGAAGGAACTTGGCAGGTAGGTTGTTCCAAACAAACATCTTGGAGAAGTAACCACAGCCCTCCTCACCATTTATCACTCCAGAGCACCTGTTGCCATTTTTCTGCCCCCCCCCCCCCCCTATCTGTTCGTGCATGGTTGAGTCGCTTTGCCTTGTTTCCACATCTCAACATCATGAAGTCTGTCTGGGATTATATGTAGAGACAGAACAATTTAAGGCAGCCTACACCAACAAAAGATCTATGGTTAGTTCTCCAAGATGTTTGGAACAACCTACCTGCTGAGTTCCTTCAAGTATCCAAGTGTCCAAGTATACCTAGAAGTTATTTGATGAAAATAAACTATTAACACTTCTAATTCCCAAAGCATTCTTTACAGAATTTACTTCCTTAGCACTGTACTTCTTTACAGGTGTATTACCACACAAAAGCTATATTTTTTTATTTTTTTTCCTATTTCTATTTTTTTATATTTATGGCTGAACTTCAGTTTTAAGCATAAAAAAAAAAATCTGGATTTGTCTGGGGCCTGTTTAATGAGTATATGTTACTACTTCATTTTCCAGGGCCTGTTGATGAGTATATGTTACCATTTGAAGAAGAGATTGGTCAGCATCCTTCTTTAGAAGACTTACAGGAAGTAGTGGTGCACAAGAAGATGCGCCCTGTATTTAAAGACCACTGGTTAAAACATCCAGTAAGTGCCACTTAATTTTATTTCATTAAAATATTCTCATCCTGCTTTGGCTTTATCAACAAAAACAAATGCCAGGAAGTTGAATGTGTGATTCCTCCTTTTTTTTATCTTCCCTCTGTTCTAATTTTATGTTTCAATCATTTTTATTGTTTTCAGAATTACAGTAAAATATTATAACATAATACAAAAGAGTGCAGAAGTTATCAATGATGACATGCATTAAGGGTAAGGAGTTTAAGACAGGAAGACCATGGAAGACCACAATTGGGTGTCAGGAACTGACCCAAAGTAGTCAACTGTGACAAAACTTGTATTGCAAAACATGTTCGGTTATAGTCCGAAAAGAGGCCAGGCAACCAATGAGCCTTTCATCAGTCCAACATTGTACATTCAGTGAAGGGGCAAGCAGGACAGGGTTTCAGGCACGCGTGCGCCCCCCGTCCGCCTACTCCCTTATGATTTGACACAGCTGGAGTTCATCCGCAGATCCTGGCTAATGATTCATGCCTGGCATCTGCTGATCGGCTGTATCGAATCACAGCCTAGAGCCCTGTGTTGATAAACAACACAGGGCTCTACACAGAAAGAACAACTACTTTGTTTCTTTTCCTTGCAAAGCAGGGAAAATAAACAAATCCATGTATTAAAAATGATCACAAAGTACACACATTAACACTTGTTAGGCACACAGTTAACCCCTTGATTGCCCCTAGATGTTAACCCCTTCCCAGCCAGTGTCATTAGCACAGTGACAGTGTATATTATTAGCAGTGATCACTGTAATTGCTTCGCTGCTATCAGTGGTAGTAAAAATAAATAAAAATTCCAATATATATCTAATAGTTTTGTAGACGCTATAAATTTTACGCAAACCAATTAATATACACTTATTATTTTTTCTTTTGTTTGTTTTTTTATTTACCAATGACATGTAGCAGAATACATTTTGGTCTAAATTTATGAGGAAATATTTTTTAAATCAGATTTTTAAAAATATTTTTTATTGGATAGTTTTTATAGCAGAAAGTAAAAAATATATATATATTTTTTCGTCTTTTTACATAAAAAATGCAGTGGTGATCAAATACCACCAAATACCACCAAAAGAAAGCTCTATTTGTGTGATATATACATATATATATATATATATATATATATATATATATATATATATATATGTATGTATATGTGTATATATATATATATATATATATATGTATGTTTAGTTTGGGTACAGTGTTACATGACCCTGCAATTGACAGTTAAATTAGTTCAGTGCTGAATAGCAAAATATGGTCTGGTCATGAAGGGGGTAAACTTTTCTGGAGCTCAAGTGGTAAAGATCAAAGAAGTCTGAAATCAATATTTGCATATTTAGGCTATGTCAGTGACCCAAAGAGTAGAAGTAAGAGAGCCTGTATTAATCAGGCAACAATAATTTTAGATGAAAAGGTCAGCCATAGCAGCCTCTGTGTTTTTCTTATGAGAGAATAACTTTAATAAGATCTGTGGATTCCTTAAATTTTCCACTAATGTCTACATTGCTACTAAGCTGGCAGTGATACCAGGCTACATTAGGACTCTGCCGGGTTTTAGATGAAAATGAAATTGTGTGTTGAGTTGTCTTTGATGTCACTAGAGAAAGGCTTTACACATAAATGATGCACCAGTGTGGGAAGAGTCTTCACAAAGATGGATTTTGGGTGCTATGGGCAACATTAATAATTTTGCTTCTATTGTCACAGATCTGCCCAAATGGGGTAACTTTTTTGATTGACATGCTATAGATAGCAAGCATTTACTGTAACCCTTTATGTTGTCAGGGTTTGGCTCAGTTATGTGTCACAATTGAAGAGTGCTGGGACCATGATGCAGAAGCGCGGTTGTCTGCAGGCTGTGTGGAGGAACGCATTTCTCAAATCCGCAAATCAGTGAATGGCACTACCTCGGACTGCCTTGTATCCATTGTTACATCTGTCACCAATGTGGACTTGCCGCCCAAAGAGTCCAGTATCTGAGTCATTGTTGCTTTCGTCTTTCCAGACTCAAGGTTCAAAACAGCAGAAAAATCTATGAAAAACATTTCTATATAAAAATATAAAAAAAGGAAAAAAAATGCATCTACACACATACACACGAACGCAGCTGCTATTTTGACTTGACTTTTTTTATTATTATGGGTTTTTGTTGAAATTTTTTTTTTTTTGTTTTTTTTTTTTTTGTTTCTCGTTGGGATGGGTTGGATCAATTTTACCAGCACGTTGTTCTATTGTGTACATATATATAAATATATGAATATTAAAAAATCAAAAACTGTACAAAAAAAAAAGTAAACGAACATCTCAGCAAGCATTCAGGTGCCGACTTATGAATGCAAAAAGGTGAAGGTACTTCAGAACCTCAGCAAACTCCTTTTTAGGTAATATATTGGTTTCTCTTAATGTGTGAGGTTCTCGGGAGAGGACCCATTGGAGACCACCTACAAAATGCTGCAAACTTTGTAGTAAGCTAAAGACTGTTACATAAGATACACCTTCCACAAACAGGATTTCCTCTCAACAACCGTGATCACCTTCTATTCTTACCTTCTGGACCTAGCTCTCCAAAAATTGTCTGTTGTGTCTTTTACGGATCTAACGGGTGTCTTTGTAACATGTAGAGAAACTCAAAACCGAATGTTCTCTCATTTTGAGAGCTAAATATTTCAGAGGTTCTTTGTGTGGGCAGGGCAGATGGTGGTTGCACATTGCAGCATTTGGCAAATGGTTTATTGCTATGAAGCTACTCCTCAGGTAAAATTATTTAAAAGGGGAAGGATGCTTTTTCAGAGCAGAGCGTTGCCATACAAAACCAGGACAGAGAAAGGAAGACCTTAATAGTCTCATGGCGTGGTTTAGTATAACCTAAGAATGATGATCTTGCAGTCCTTCAGCTATGGAGAATGTTCATGTTCTAACTAGTGGCTGTGGCAGGATGTGGGGGGGCCATTACATCTCCATAGTTTTAGGTTGCACAGACCTGGTCTACAAAGTCCATATAGGCAATTAGAAACACCAATATACTGGTATGTATTCATGTTCAGGAAAAGTCAGCTGCCTTGTTAGATAACCAGGTGACGCCACACTAGCATCAACGGGTCATGGGCTTGGCAACCATTAAAAGCTTTAAACAAAAACAATCTGTTCACGTGATGCATGTAAACATCCTTTTTACCTGCATTGGTGTTGCTGTAAGGTATTCCTTCTCTGTACCTTGGAATTTAAAACCTAGCTTGGTGCATATTCAGATCCCACTAGATTTGCCATAACCTTGCTCAAGTCAGTGAATGTTTCTGATGCTGCTGATTCAATACTTGGATACATTTTCATCTGCAAAACAAGCAATGTTTTTTTTTTTTTTTTTTTTTTTTTTTTTTTTTTTAATAAACGCATTCAATTTACGTGGCTTCCAAGGTAGACCTCTTCAAGTGTTGGGTAACTGCACAGTTTATGCATTGTGTTTTATCCAATACTTGATGGAGTTCAATTACAAAAGAAAAAGTAGATACAATTTCAAAAAAATTTCATGACCATAGACCACCTCAAACCAGAAATACCTCAGAATTTTGTACTTGTATAAGTTTATTATATATTTTTAGTTGTGTTGTCTTGTAGTAAGTATATTTTAATGTAAGTTGGCTTTTCTGACAAGGGAATTTAAAAAAAAAATAAAAGGAAAAAAAAAATAATTTTCAGAATCTCTTAGGAAGTGCTACCTTTTTGTTTTTATAAGAGCACCATTGTAAATAACTGTATAAATTTGTAGATGAACTGCCTAAATAAGATAATTTGGTATCATTCATACATTTGTAATGGCTGTTTAGCCATGTATAGTTTTAACCGACAGTAAGCCTTTTCTTTTTCTGTCATTCCTAATCTGGATTTTCTTTGTCTGCAGAGTGACATTTAAAAGACTTGCAGTTGGTAGTTTCCTACCATGCTCTCCATATAAAAAAAATTGTGAGGAAAGGAGGGGATTGGGGGTTAATATGGTTATTATAATTACCTAAACCTAAGCTACATATATTCTTTTATGTGTTTGTTAATGTGCCTTTATTCACAAATACTGTTAACAAAGACTATTTGGTCTTTTTCCTTAATTGCACCTTGGATATCCATTTTTTTTTCATTATTTAATTTTTATTAGGAAAGGCTTACTGTCATCTCTCAATTATGTCTAAGTGAACTTTGCAGCTGTTCTGTTTTTCCTTCCCTAATTAAAAAAAAAAGCAAATCTCAGAAGCTTTAATGTCCTAAGTACAAGTGCCATATTTGATTTGATAGCCTTCTACTAAGATGTATGTCTTTTTAGACAGTATGATCATGTGATTAGAATGTTGTTGCAAAAATGGCACGTTATGTGCCTGACTTTTTTTTATTGCCAATTTCAGCATTATTTTAGAAGTTTTTATATTACGTTGTCAGTACTACACAACCAAACCTGGAATATATGAAAAATAACCAGAATCTGTATGTGGGATTTTATTGTACAATCTGTACAAAACCTTTTTTTCTATAGGGAATAGATTGTTACATTACTGTAACATAAGTTATGTTATGTGTTTAGTGGAACAAAAATCTTTTTATCACAACATAAGTGTGTTCACGAGGGTGAAATACTTCAACTCTATGCTTCATTATGAAGAATTTCATGTGGGGGAAAAAAAAACTTTTTTTGTTTTTTTTTGTTTGTTTTTTTAGGTAACCAAAATAATCTTTCACTTAAATGCAGAACACAATTTTACAAAGTGTTGCATGTAGATTTGCTTTTGAACAAAAGTATTGGTTTCAGCAGTTAAATTAGCTTAGCCCGTAGGGAAATGTTCACAAATATGTGTGTGTATGTATGTGTGTGTGTGTGTATATATGTATATATATATAGATATAGATATATATATATATATATATATATATATATATATATATATATATATATATATATATATATAATATCTCTATCACACACATTTTAAACATCCCATGAAAATTACCTGACACATTCACTTTTTAAGCAATGTAACTATCCATTTGTTGGTCCTTAAACATTTAACATAACTTTTGTGTATTTTTTTAGATTTAATCAGTTTTACATGTAACCTAAATATAACATAATTTGTGTATGAAAAATGCCTAAAGAAAACATTGCTACATTTTTCAAGGTCTTACAGAAGTGAAACTCTTCCAAAACCAAAGGTTGATAAATTTAGGGAGACTATAAGAATGATTCTGTTTCAAAGAGCCAATGAGAAATATGCAGACGTACATTGAGAGTTGATTGTGAATATATTACAGTACTATCAAACAAAATGTCAAAATCTGAGCACTTATCTTAAATGTAGATTTTTTTTAAATAATTAATATGCTTGTCAAATCACAGAATAATAAAGCAAAATAGAAACAAGCCTTTATAATTAATTTTGGTGGTTTTTTTTTTATATACACCAAGTAATATCTAGACATTACATGCCAATCCATGTACTAAATAAGGCAAAAGTAAATTGGACTGATGTTATATTCGTATTTTCACAGTTACTCTTCCTTTATAAAATAGGTTTCAAAATATGTGGAAAATATTAAAGTACTTCACCCTTTGAATTATGTGTATTATGGTTGGTATATGGATGTACTTTATTCCACAGATATGTAAATTCCAACAGTTTGGACTTTTTAAATCAACTCTCAAAATGTACAGTCTGCATTCCTGTAACTTTTAAAATTGTTTCCTAAAAAAAAAATGCCAATCTGAAAACCTAGCTACTTGATATGTATAATAAATAGAAATGGGGAAAGTTAGCAATAATTTTACATTAAAATATGATAGTAGATGTTTGTATTATTCAGATGCAATAGCGAAAAGTTTTCTGTTAGAACCTTGAAAAATTTTGTAGCAATGTTTTAAAAGTAACAGTGATGGTCATTCTGTTAATTCTATGTATGTGCATACCTTTTATTATGGTCATCTATTTTCTATTAACAACAATTCTGTTAACATTTGTGCATTCTGTATATCTCATGGATTATGATAAGACCTCAAATCTTTTGTAATTTCCTCTGTGATGGAACACTTTTTTAAATGTTTTAAAGCTAAACAAGAATATGTTTGTGCCTTTGTTTCACTAGGGAGGAACAAAACAGCTGTGCAAAGCTTCATAATTTGACTCATCATTTACCTACATTTTATTTTCTAATGGTCTTGTAATTATTGATCTGACTCTTGGGATTCAGTGACTTTTGTAAACCAATTACCTCATAGCTCCCGTTAAACAGTATTGCATTATGGATATCCCATTGAAATAGATAGATGACATTTTGTGTGGATTTTTGAAATTTGAAAAATGTGTTAAAAGATTTTTTTTTTATTTTTTACAGAAAGCTAAGTTAGAACTTTCCCTTCCCAGATTCAAAGTATAGATTCTGGATGACATCCTGTGGGTTGTCAGTTGATTTATTTCATAGTATGCATTTTTACAACCCTGACTAATTTGTTAAGCTTAATGTCAAATATCTTGTTTCTTCATTCTCTTGGTTTAAATTTGTACATGGCTAATTTAAAATAAAGGAAAGAGAAAGCAGGTTGTGAATCAGGTAATGCAAATATAAAGTCACCCAGAAATGTATGGAAAGATATGTTTTTTTGTTAGAAAATGCTTAATTTATTTACATAAAAAATAATTAATTACATCCCCCAAGTGACTTTACTATGTGCCAAAAAATAAATATAGGAAATACTATTTTAAATTTAGTATTTTTTTTTCAGATTTGTCCTGATTAAAAAAAAAATCATGTTTAAGCCTTAGACTGGCCATACATGGGTCGAATTTCGAAAGAATTTTCTTTCGAAAATTTTATCTAAGAATTTTCGTTCTAAGTTCGCACCATTAGTGGGCTGCAGCAACAGCTGATTTTCGTGTGGCAAACAAACTTGAGTAATCAGGCATGTTGGAAATTTTTTGAAAAATGAACGATTTTCTAATTAATGATGGGAGAATCGTGCAAGAAATGTAATAGAAAAAGGAATGCACATGAGTGCAAGAAAAGAAAATTCCCGGAAAGGAAAGAAGATTCCTGGGCCACGAAAATACTTTTCTATAGCAACATGAGGTGAAATTGAAAGCTTGGTTGGTTGAGTTTTGAAAATCAATGGTGGCACCATCGGATCAAAAAACGCACAAAATTTCTGATTTTGAAAAGAAAATTTGTCTGGAATTCGACCATGTATAGCCAGCCTTAATTTGTTTTAAATCCCTCAAAAAATCCAAAAAAGAATTTGTTGCTTTGTTTACAGTATGAAAAGCTAAATACTAACTGGTAGAAAATGCATTCCTTAAGTAAGAACTCTCTAGCTTTTTTTAATGCACGTTATATTTCAGGTATATTTCCACACAGGTAGTTAAACTTTTAAGGATAGTCCATGCCTTGCTTATGCTTACCATGCCAATCTTTGATATAATGAGTCAGAGCCCATTACTCACATATGTTATTTTGAGAAAGGAATGGGTGAGATGAATTTACGTCCATTTTATTTTTCAGTGAAAAGGAACTTCTTTAGTAATAGTTCTGTAAATCCGACGGAAAAGAAAAGTTGGCTTTGTCAGTGTTTGAGTATGTGTCAAACGTTTGTGTACATAGTGGTTCTTAGATTCTTATTTTGAAGAATCTGGTCCAAGGGTATTGTAATGTCTCCAATCGTGGAGAAGCATAGTAAGATGCAATTAATCACCTTGAAGTATCAATTTCAAAAGCTATTTGTTTGGATAAAATTTAATCACTGGCGTCTTAACTGTAACTATTTTGTCAATCTGCACAATGCCGTTTTCAAAGAAAAACAAGCTTTAATTCATGTTGTTCCTATAGTTAACTTCTAGTTAAGTCATGTTGTTCCTATAGAAGATTGCAAAATCAAAGTATGTTCTGTCCACTGGGGAGGTTTTATCCAAATCTTATTTTCTAAAAAAAAAAAAATATCTTAAAAGACCAAATGCTAAATTCCCAGTGTCTCTTTGTATATTACATTTTATTGAAATTTTAGAACAGGGGTATACAACAGAAAACCACACATCGCAGAAACAAACAGACCGGTCACAATAAGAACAGTACCAGCCTACATCAAAACATAAACAAAGGAAGCGAAAAACACACACACACACATTTGCCCATACAAAACATGCACAGTTCATGAACCTCCATCAGGAGGCAGCTATACAGCTACTCTGGTGTGATGACATCTCCTTCAACCATATGAGCTAATACATTAAAAAAAAAAAAAAACACATAATTTGTATACTTTATTCTATACATGTTTGCTTAATTGATGACTTTTACTATAGGAACATCATGCATTATGGGTTCTGATTTTTCTTAAAATCTGTAAGGTCATCTGTGTACAAATTGCATGTTCAGTGAAAGTCTAGGTTGACCTTTGTGTTAATCTTCAAAGTTTATCAGGAATCCTATTTTTTTTTTTTTTTTTTGAGATTGTAAGAATTGATTGTTATTTAATTTTTGGGAAAGGGGACACATTTCTGAATGTATCATTTAGAATTAATTTAAACACAACTGTCTTATGAACATGTATAATATGCTGACAGTAGGATCCTCCAAATATTTCTTTTTTTATTAACTTGTTAAATACTTCAAGGAAAAAGTGTATGCTGTTAACATTCTTTGTACAAAGATTTTTTAAATCTGTTTTTACAGAAGAAAAAAAGAATACTTTTGTTTTTGGTAACTGTACTAAGCAGCTTGGTGGGAAGTTTTGATGATGGTCAATGTCTTTTTTTTTTTTTTTTTTTCTTTTTTTTTTTTTTTTCTTTTTTAGTATTTAGTCCCAATTCATAAAGTACCATTTGAATACAATGCAAAGTGAAATCATGTGTGTTATATTTCACAATTGTAGCTATAATTATATGTAGCAGAGATAGCTTGTACTACTGATTTAACAATCATTATTCTAAAATATCCTGTTTAAAGAATATATATATAAATATAAGTATACACTTATATATACAGTTGAGCCTGTTGCTGTAACCCATTTGAATTGATGGACTTTGAGGGACATATCTATTTAAACACATAGTAGTATAAATAAATATGTCCATCAGTAAAACATGTGTTTATTACATTGCAGGTAAATAATTAAGGTGGTTTTAAGAGAACAATGTATCATAGTTGATAATTTGCTGTGAAGCTTTGTCCCCTTTTACTGTAGTCTGTTTAGAAGAGAAATGTATCAGGTTTGAGATTAGACATTGTGAAGTTCTGGTTTGACTGCTTTATTTTTCACTGGGTGCCAGGATAAATTGTCATGAATGTAGTATTTGCCCTGTGAGAAGCAGTCAGACCATAACCAATATGAGGACTTTTTAGAAAGGACTATTTCAAGTTTATCTTTTTTTGTATATGAAATTGAACAATAAATTACAGGTAAAAAATGATCCGGTGGTGTTGGTTTGTTTTGCAATATATAGTATACTGGGGCACAATTATTTAAATAGGACCTTTTACTTTTTTTGCCTATAGGACTGTATGCTCGGGCAAAGTATTTTGATTATTTTTGTGCATCCCTTTGTCTTGTTTAGCCCCATTCACAGGGGCAGAATGTTAGATGACATTGGACGGTTAAATAAACACCGGCTGACATTCTTGCCCGTGTGTATGGCAACCGGCCGGCTCCCAATCAGCAATCGCATCCAATGGCTGAGAGCGCTGATCGGAGTGTTTTGGTGGGGGGCCATCTCCCTGTCATAACACAACCGCTCAGCAGGGGGAGATCTCTGTACTAACATCAGACCATTAGTAAAGTGGCTCCGACCGGAGCTGACAGTTTTTTTCCCTTCAACCTGCTGGGTGTACCAGGCTTAACACAGTACTGACATAGCGTATGCAAATGCAGCCGACTTCCTAAACATTGGCCACATTCTGGTTCCTAGTAGTCAAGTGACATTAACTGCCTGGTGCCAATTTAATGACAGTGTTTGCATACTGTATGCTAGGATTTTAACTACTATGTTTTCTTTAGCCGTTGAAATAAAGTGCCAGCAGATACCCATATATGATTCCAAAAGTGTGATCCATACTGGTGTTCTATAAATATGAACAGTTCATATATTTGAAAAGTACAGGGATTGTCCAAGTGTGCATTAGTTATGCTTGTGGATGGAGGAGAGCGTGACTGCAGATGCCCCTAGTAGTTTACTCCAAAGCAGCATCTGGTGCTTGTTACATGGTCTACTTCCTGCATTGTAGTGCCACATAATGATTCTGTTTTACTGCTCCCTAAAAATGCAAGCCCTAGTTGAATCACTGACAAATTTGACCTTATGTGGCTGATTTCTTACAGACCATATCTAATCTGTCACTGTCTAATTCAACACAAAGGTCTTCCATTGAACCACACAGCAGAATGTTCCAGTATCACATTACATTTTTCAGAAATTATTTGATAACAAATACACATGCCTCTGCATACTGGAGGAGCCTGATTAATAGATATTCCATTCACACTAACTTGTTATGGGAGAAATATAGGAGTTGTCATTGCAGACTTCCATCTAAAAATTTACACCTTGGGAATCATACCTAGCCCCTCATTCTGGGCCAGCCTGTAATGTTTTCCTTGGGCACTGTGTCTTGTGTTTGGGGCTCGCACTATTTTTATTTTTTTACGTTTTTATTGAACAATTTACATTTTGAACATATTTCTGGAAGTGAATCTGAATCTGTCAGTTTTGTCTATGTGAAATAACTGAGATAGTTGGGATGCGAGGTAATAGAGATTCAAGGCAGGGAGGGCCGTGCCACCCAGGTCAGTAGGGTTCTTAAGGACTCTCCAGGCCATTTTATGTCTGTTGGTACCCCAAACGAATGTGCTGAGTATGGCCTCCATTCATTTAAAGAGTTTCAAGGGTGAGTGTACTGGTGTGTGCCAAAGCATATACAATACTTTGGGTAGTAATATAATTTTAATGATATTAATGCAGCCCCACACACCAAGCGGCAGTCTCACCCACACCTGAGTTTTAGACTTAATGAGATTGAAAAGGGGCTCTATGTTCAGGGGTATATAGTCAGTCGGTGTCTTATTCACGAATACTCCAAGATATTTGATGGTGCTTACTCTCTGGAGTGGTAACCGCTCCTGTAGTTTGGGAGAGGGAAAACTATCCATGGGTAATATTTGGGATTTCTCCCAATTAATTTTAAGGCCGGAAAACTGACCAAAGTGTTCAATTGTGTGTAGTGCCTTCTGGAGAGATGTGGTGGAGTCGGCCAGATATAATAGCGTGTCATCTGCAAACGTCTGGGAGGCCCTCCCATTGGCTACTACCTTACCCTTGGGTGCCAGGTATAATAATTTAACCCACTTGATGGAATTAGGTCTGAAACCAAAGCTATGTAGGCATCCCCAGAGATATCGCTATTCCACCGAATCAAAGGCTTTGGCGGTGTTTTGGATTCAGAACAAAAGTTCCGATATTATTATATCTACCCCCGATCAGATTGTTGAATACAAAAGCATGCATGCTTCAAGTAAGCTCACACTGAGACTGCTTAGTTCAGAGTCAAATTACTTTCTGTTTAATATTTCCGCTTCTCAAGACTTTTATACAATTCCATTGAAGATTGAGATACATATATGGTGTTTTTTTCTGTGATGTGTAATTAACCTAAAACAATAATGGAAAAAAGAAAAAAACAGTAGCGCTATCCTAAACAAGTTAATTTTTCACCCTTATGCCGCGTACACACGATCGGACTTTCTGGCATACTTGGTCTGGTATGGATTATAAAGGGAAGCCCCTACGCCAAAAAAACGGCGTGGGGTCCCCCCTAAAATCCATACCAGACCCCAATCCGAGCACGCAACCCGGCCGGTCAGGAAAGGGGGTGGGGACGAGCAAGCGCCCCCCCTCCTAAACCCGTACCAGGCCGCATGCCCTCAACATGGGGGGTGGGTGCTTTGGGGGAGGGGGGTGCGGAGGTCCGGACTTCTGGGTTTCTTGTCTTCTTCCCTCTTCTCTTCTCCAGATGTTGACACGACGCTCTCTCCGGCTGGACTGCTCTCTGAGGGCTCCGTTGTGACTTCTATAGGCGGAGACCCCGCCCCCTTATGTCACAGTCCCTGGGCATGCTGGGACTGTGACGTTTTAGGGGGCGTGGTCACCAGGTGATGTTGACCATGCCCCCTAAAACGTCACAGTCCCAGCATGCCCAGGGACTGTGACATCATAAGGCGGGGTCTCCGCCTATATAAGTCACAACTGAGCCCTCAGAGAGCAGTCCAGCCGGAGAGAGCGTCGTGTCAACATCTGGAGAAGAGAAGAGGGAAGAAGACAAGAAGCCCAGAAGTCCGGACCTCCACTGGCAAGAGAGCGGCCTGAAGACAGCGGAGAAGTCGGCCGAAGAACTGGAACACCGGGAGAAGAGGCCGGAGAGAGCGGAGAAGAACCAACCGGACGCCGGGAGAAGAGGAACCGGAGGGACCCCCGAAGCTGGAGGAAGACCCCCCCGGAGCTGTTTAATAAATTATTTTAAAAACCTGTGTAGTGTGTTTTATTATTGACACTTTTTCCCTAGGTGAATGGGTAGGGGTACCATGTACCCCATACTCATTCACATAGGGCGGGGGGCCGGGATCTGGGGGCCCTCTTATTATAGGGGGCTCCCGGATTCCGATAAGCCCCCCACCCGCAGACCCCGACAACCAACGGCCAGGGTTGTCGGGAAGAGGCCCTTGTCCTCATCAACATGGGGACAAGGTGCTTTGGGGTGGGGGGCCCCGCAGGGCGCCCCCCTCCCCCAAAGCACCCACCCCCCATGTTGAGGGCATGCGGCCTGGTACGGTTCAGGAGGGGGGGGGGCGCTCGCTTGTCCCCACCCCCTTTCCCGACCGGCCAGGCTGCGTGCTCGGATCGGGGTCTGATGGATTTTTAGGGTGGACCCCACGCCGTTTTTTCGGCGTAGGGGTTTCCATTTATAATCCATACCAGACCTAAGGGCCTGGTATGCCCCGCGCTCGCCGCAATAGGAAAATTTGTTTTTCCTATTGCAGCGAGCGCGAAATGCAATACCCTGCCCTTGCGTCGTATCTGGTCCGTTGGACCAGCATACAGACGAGCGGGCTTTCCGTCGGACCAGCACACAGACGAGCGGACTTTCCGCCAGAAACTGAGTCCGACAGAAAGATTTAAACCATGTTTCAAATCTAGGTCCGGCGGGCTTTTGGGAAAAAGTCCGCCGGAGCCTACACACGGTCGGATTGTTCGGCGGACTCTGGTCCGCCAGACCAAGTATGCCGGAAAGTCCGACCGTGTGTACGCGGCATAAGAGTGATATTGCAAATAAATAAAAATTCAAATACACACTATAACCACCAAGTGACAAGTGAAAAATATACAAAAAATACACAACGAATGATTAATTGCAACTAAACGCATGAAAAAATCCTAAATAAAAAGTCTTTATAATGATTAGGTCTTCTTAGTAACTTCCACCACACCAGAGTGCTGAGCCCACTCCCTAAATTCACTCACCGACTCCAATTGCCTACACTTTCGCGTAAGGCTTAAGTGCTTTTATACCCCAACAGGAAGGGTTACAACGGCAAACCAAATATCCAAAAATGTGTGCAGGAATCGTTCCACCTTCTCCTATGCCAAGCTCTCAGTAGATAAACCTCCCCTGGATCAGTTGTCTGTGTGTGTCATTTCTGCTGGCATCTTGGGAGTTCCAACATGTAATTTCACCTGTTACACTGAACTTCCGGCAATTGTAGTGTAGGCAAAAGTGTAGGCAATTGGGAGTCGGTGAGTGAATTTCTTTAGGGAGTGGGCTCACTCAGCACTCTGGTGTGGTGGAAGTTACTAAGAAGACCTCATCATTATAAAGACTTTTTATTTAGGTTTTTTCATGCATTTAGTTGCAATTAATCATTCGTTGTGTATTTTTTGTATATTTTTCACTTGTCACTTGGTGGTTATAGTGTGTATTTGAATTTTTATTTATTTACAATATCACTCTAAGGGTCAAAAATTAACTTTAGGATAGTGCCACTATTTATTTTTTTTTTTTTTTTTTTTTCCATTATTGTCTTAGGTTAATTACACGTCACAGAAAAAAACACTATATATATATATATATATATATATATATATATATATATATATATATATATATATATATATATATATATATATATCCACATTTAAGGTGGCAGCTTTAGATCTTCTGTTTTAAATAAAATATTGTATTCCTGGGCGCAGTGGTGGTAAACAAAGTAAAGGGGGGCAGTGATACTTTGAATGCCAACCTTGGTGAAGATTGAGATACGTCAACAAGACTGGCACATACAAACCACAAATATAAAAATACAAATATGTGACAAGATTTTGGCTTTCAGCTGATGCACATTTACAGAAGTGAATCATTGTTTTTGCAGCATTCACTTGCTCTTGCTCCATTGTGTTATGCTGTTATATTCTGAATGTATTCTGGGAAGCAGGCGCAAACCTTTTGATTAACTCTTTGCAGTCAGTCCAGTTCCTAAGCAAGCTTTGAGCTTTGCAGAATATCTGTAAATGTCCTAAGGCTTAATAAGCATAGAAGCTGAGTTTATATATGTTAGGTATATAAAGCAGGTATTGGAATAGACAGTTCACCATGATCACATCCATTACAGCGGCGTCCAAAGCCACCATCAACCCATGGGACCCAACATTGGTATTTGTCTCTTGCAGCTTAATTTTCTGAGCTTGAAGGAGGTGTTACATCCCCGTATAAATCCAGCTTGGTCTTCATGGATCAGGGTTAGTATTACTTGGTTAAGGCGGAGGGCAAGTACTTTTGCCAAAATCTTTATATCAACTTGTAGGAGTGATATGGGTCTATAAGATTCCGGGAGGCCTGGGTCCTTGCCCGGTTTAGGTATGAGGATAATAACCGCCTCGCCCATCGAGGGGGGCAAGGTGAAGTTGTCGAATAAATGGTTGTAGAGGGACTGTAACTTGAGAGTAAGCGTCTCGCTGTATTGGGCGTGGAATTCTATGGGTAACCCATCTGAGCCTGGGGCCTTGGATCTGGCAAAGCTCGCGATCGCCGTGGTTATTTCGTCTGATGTAAGAAGTGCGTCTAACATAGTCATTTGGGTGTCGTTTAGCTGCGGGAATGTGATTCCCGCTAGTAGATCCTCCAGTTGGACTTCAGTGGTGGAAACCCGGGACGTGTAAAGCTGAGTACAAAATTCCCTAAATTTGGTAGTGAAGGCTTGGGGTTCCATAATCTTTTCTCCGTTAGGGCCATTAAGTGAAATGACAGTGGGGGGTTTATCCTCGCTGTGTGCTAGATAGGCCAACAGCTTGCTGGGGGGGCTCGCCTTATTAAATGGTGCAGCCAGTGAGTCAGCCACAGGGTGCTATATAGGGACCATGGTCTATCCTTATGGGACCCAAACCCTGAAGAAACCTTTAGGAGTATGAGAACTGTGACAGGTGGAGCTTGGACAGGACATCATCATGGACAGGGTAAGATCCTGTTTTGCTATATACCAGTTCCTGGCTACACGTGAACAACATATCCTTCCTGTACAAGACATACCACCGTGCACACAAGTGGTCTGGAAACCAGAGGTTGTTGGTGTTCTCTTCCGAAGCTCAGGAGCATTTGGGACAAACAGAAGAGATTCTGTGGCAGGCACTGAAGTAACTCCAAGTACCCTTTAGGTTGATAGCAGCTCCCTTTTCGCAAAGCAGGATCTTAAACTGGCTCCAGACCCATAAATCAAGCTCCCCCCGCAGATGTGCAACATACAGCCTGTCGCACTAAAGCAGAATTCTCTGCCACTATGCCTGATCTATGCCAAAGGTTATCCACTGCTAGTAGCAGTGGATACTAACACCTGTAAATACTCTTGACTCTCCACTGCCCGATTATCTTCAGACATTACAGTCCAAACTGCCTCACTCACTTCCATTTGCAGAATGTAAGGGGGACACAGACTTTTTAGCGGAGACTGCAGATGATTTTTTACCGCCAGAATGTCATGATGTAGCTTCACATGCTGGATACTGTGGACTCATTGGTTGAAGCAATGCATTCTAGTGTCTGGGTAGATAGACTTAGTGCTGCTCATTCCTCACGTACTCTTCCTAAAATCAAAAAGAAAGGAATTCCGATTAAGTTTTTCCCTATCCTTGATCAAGTCAAGTGGGCGTTCTATAATGATTGCCCCAACTCGGAGAGGTCATTCCCTCCTCTTGATAATTTTGGAGCCTTTTACCCATGGAAGAGGAGTTTAAAAAGAGATGGACTGTTCCCACTGTGGACCTGGCCATTCTTGCACTAAATCAACTATTTCCATTGATGGTATTCCTTCCTTTATAGGAGAAGTATGTGCTTCTAAAAAAAAAAAATCCATACTACCCTTCATGCTCCAACATCTGTCCCATGTCGGTTCTAAGACATGACTGCTAATTGCTCAGTTCTCAGTCTGCTCCAAGCAGAGAGCAATGACTGTCAATCGCTGCTCTTCCCACTTTGCTTCAACAGTGAATACTGGAGCACTGGGCTAGGGGGAGGGCTGCAGCTTGTGACTCTCAGCTGTGAACTGAAAGGTGGAGCCAACTGTCAATCCGGCAGCAGGATGGATCCTACATACATAGTTGGTAAGGTTGAAAAAAAACACAAGTCCAACCTGTGTGTGCACGCTTTTATTTCAATATTACATTATATATACCTGTATGTTATGGTCGTTTAGGTGCCTATATAATAGTTTTTTGAAATTATCTTTGCTCCCTGCTGAAACCACTGCTTGTGGAAGAGAATTCCACATTCTTACCGTAAACAACCCTCTACGCAGTTTCCGGTTAAATCGCTTTTGTTCTAATTTTAGTGAATGGCCCGCGAGTCTTTTTAAATGCCCTTTCATGGAAAAGCTTTATCCTTATTGTGGGGTCACCATTATGGTGTTTGTATATTGAAATCATATCCCCTCTCAAGGACAGAAGCCTGGGGGATCCCACTTTCCATACCGGACCATTGTGAGTACTCCCCATTTATCACTACCCTCTGAACTCTTCCTTGTAGCCAGGTTTCAATCCAGGTACTCACCCTTTGGTCCATGCCTTCAGACCTTAGTTTGTACAGTAAATGTTTGCGGGGAACTGTATCAAATGCCTTTGCAAAATCCAGATGCACTAGGTCTACGGGCCTTCCTTCATCGGGATGGCAGCTCACCTCCTCATAGAAGGTTAATAGATTTGTTTGGCAAGAACGATTTTTCATGAATCCATGCCGATTACTGCTACCATTTTCATTACTAAAATCTTGTATCTAGTCCCTTATCATCCCTTCCAAGAGCTTGCATACTATTGCTGTTAGGCTAACTGGTCTGTAGTCCCCAGGGATATATCTTGGTCCATTTTTAAAGACTGGTGCTACATTGGCTTTTCAGCTGGTACCATTGCAGTCAGTAGACTGTTTGTAAAAATTAGGAACAACGGTCTGGCAATTACTTGACTGAGTTCCTTAAGGACCCTCGAGTGCAAGCCATCTGGTCCAGGTGACTTATTTATGTTACGTTTTTCAAGTCTGCTTTCTAATTTTATCCTCTGTTAACCATGAGGGTGCTTCCTGTGCTTCATGACTATATTGTCATGATCTTTTCTGAACCTTGTGCAGCTCTGCTCCTTGAGAAGCTTACAATCTATGGTTCCCATCTCACATTCATTCATTCATACATACATACATACATACATACATACATACATATACTAGAGGCAGTTTAGACAGGAGCCAATTAACCTACCAGTTTGCCTTTGACTCCATACAGGTAGTGTTGTGGTTTTGAGTTAAGCCAATGACCTTGAGGCTGCTAGGCAAAGGTGCTAACCACTAAGTCACTGTGATTCTTTTTGAAGTCCTCCTTTGCCTTAGTAAGCCCAGACCTGCAACCGGCTATTGCCACCTTGACGACTGAACAATTTAGGTAAAATTAGGAACTAGGAATTTTCTATATTTGCTCATTTATTATATGCACCCAAGATTTCACATTTTTGTTGCATCCCAGGTATGACCTCCATCCCCTTATGCATGTTTTTTGCCGATCAAAGTGTGAGGTTTTCACATAATTTTCTATTTTGAAGAGTGCTTCATTGGATATTACTTCTATCAAGTGTAAATCCAATTTCAGGAAATGTTACATATTACACTCATATCCAGGGCGTATCATGTAACCCAGGGCTCGACAAACCCCGGGCGCCAGGTCGCATTTGCGACTAGAATTAGCAAGCTGGCACCTGGGGTGGCACAGCTGGGGGTATCCTGTCTCTGTGCGGACTCCGACCCCCCCCCCCGTGTGATCGCGTCGGGCCGCGCCGGCCGGTAATTGAGGCCGCGGCTTTGTGGCCTTCTTCGGTCCTTCTGGAATCTGGCACCATCTTGTGGTGGCCATTGGTATTAAAACCAGCAATGCTAATGCGAAATACCTGCCTGTTTTCACTGCCCGCCCATCTCCTTCCCAAAGTGGAGAAGAGAAGGAAGTGAATGTGGGGATAGCCTTTTTTTTTTTTTTTTTTCATAATAGCTTTTATTTTCACTTATATAAAAACTGTTTATTTTTTTTCCTAATTAAAATGAATTTATTTGTTATCTCCCTGCTTGGCCCCTTTCACACGGGCTGTCTGATCAGGTTCGCCGTCTGTTTTTCAGGCGGACCTAATCGGACCCTTAGAGCCTTTCACACCGAGCCGCGGGGGGCGTCAGCGGTAAAGCGGCGCTATTTTTAGCGCTGCTTTACCGTCGTTTTAGTGACGCTATTCGGGCCTCTAGCGGGGCGGTCTTTCTGTGTAAATTTAAGATTAGTTATTTTTTATATTGAAAATAAAGCTTTGTCGGCCGTTTAAAAAAAACCTGGCTCCTAACTTTTTTAGCTGGCTCCTAGATTCAAAGCAAATTTGTCAAGCCCTGATGTAACCTGTTATGAACGGAACAGACCGGCCCTTGCACTTCCCTGATCTAACAGCTAGTGGGGATCTTACAGAGGAATTCACAGGAATCTTACAGAGCTTGAGCTATTTTGCAAAAAAGAATGGGCAAAAAATGTCACTCTCTGGATGTGCAAAGCTGGTAGAGACATCCCCAAAAGACTTGCAGCTGTAATTGCAGTGAAAGGTGATTCTACAAAACA
The DNA here is from genome assembly GCA_037952835.1 of Lithobates septentrionalis. Lineage (NCBI taxonomy): Eukaryota > Metazoa > Chordata > Amphibia > Anura > Ranidae > Lithobates > Lithobates septentrionalis. Next base: position 6,058,861 of record JBBDGP010000098.1, read on the forward strand.
TTAACGCAGGGGGGCTGAATACAAATACACGCCACACTTTTCAGATATTTTATTTGTAAAAAAATGTGAAAACCATTTATCATTTTCCTTCCACTTCACAATTATGTGCCACTTTGTGTTGGTCTATCACATAAAATAGATAAAATAAATTTACGTTTTTGGTTGTAACATGACATGACGTGTAAAATTTCAAGGGGTATGAATACTTTTTTAAGACACTGCAACTGGGGTGCCTTTAAGAATAAGAAGAAAAAAGACAGATTGTTAGATGAAATGTAAGAAGATAAGGTAAAATGCAATGGTGTACTCACTTCTGTGAGGTTGCTGAGCTCCTTAACCACTTCAGCCCGGAAGATTTGGCTGCTCAAGGACCAGGCCATTTTTTGCGATACGGCACTGCATCGCTTTAACTGACAATTGCGCGGTTGTGCGATGCTCTACCCAAACAAAATTGACGTGCTTTTTTTCCCGCAAATAAAGCTTTCTTTTGGTGGTATTTGATCACCTCTGCGGCTTTTATTTTTTGCGCTATAAACAAAAGAAGAGCGACAATTTTGAAAAAAAAAAAAAACTTTTTTTTCCTTAGTTTAGGCCGATATGTATTCTTCTACATATTTTTGGTAAAAAAAAATTGCAATAAGCGTATATTGATTGGATTGCGCAAAAGTTATAGCGTCTACAAAATAGGGGATAGATTTATGGCATTTTTATTATTTATTTTTTTTTACTAGTAATGGCGGCGAGCGATTTTTATCGGGACTGCGATATTGCAGCGGACAAATCTGACACTTTTGACACATTTTTGGGACCAGTGTTATAAAAATGCACTGATTACTGTATAAATGACAATGCCAGGGAAGGAGTTAACACCAGGAGCGATCAAGGCGTTAACTGTGTTCCCTAGGTGTGTTTTAACTGTGGGGGGGGACTGACTAGGGGAAGAGAGAGATCGGTGTTCATACTCAGTAGGAACACACGATCTGTCTCCTCTCCCCTGCGAGAACCGGGATTTGTGTGTTTACACACACACATCCCCGTACTCGTTCTGTAATGAGCAATCGCGGGTTCCCGGCAGTCATCGCACCCGCCGGACACTCGCATCGGCTCCAGGGACACACTTCGGGCGCGCACGCCGCCGCCGGCGTCTTAAAAAGCTGACTTACAGCTACGACGGCTCGTGCAGTGGAACCAACCTGCCGCAATATATCTGTCTGAGCTGGTCCATAAGCGGTTAATGGGAGTGTGAAAGCCTGCAGGGTTTATAACTGTCTCTGTGCAAAGAATAGTCACACTCAGGCTATGTTCACTCTATTGCGAATTGAATGCAGATTTCTCCACATCCAAATCGCATGTCAGGAGATTGTGATCGGCGTTCTATGGAGCCGGTTCACACATCTCTGGAGTGGCTCTGGTGCAAATTGCACAGGATTCCTGTGAGTCTTCTGCTCCGAATTCAGCCTAAAATTCGGGCTGAGATCGGACCTGAAATGGTAAATGGGGATGCACGTGTGAACCCAGCCTTAATGCTAGGTGGGGAGATCTACATGATCCTATGCACTGTAGTCTCTTAATTCAGGTGTGTTCACAGTAAGACTATGTACACACGATAGGATTTTCTGACAACAAAACCGTGTATTTTTTTCCAAAGGATGTTGGCTCAAACTTGCCTTGCATACACACGGTCACACAAATGTTATCGGAAATTCCGGACGTCAAGAACGCGGTGACGCACAACACGTACGATGAGCTGAGAAAAATTAAGTTTAATAGCCAATGCGGCTCTTCTGCTTGATCCCGAGCATGTGTGGACTTTTGTGCGTCGGAATTGTGTACACACGCTCGGAATTTCCGACAAGTCTTGTTGGAAAATTTGAGAACCTGCTCTCAAACATTTGTTGGTGGAAATTCCAACAACAAATGTTCTATGGAGCATACACACGGTCGGACTTTCCGACAACAAGCTCACATCCAACATTTGTTGTTGGAAAATCCTATTGTGTGTACAGCCCATAAGAGATCTTTTGGCCCCAAAAATGGGAAAGTGGTGTTAGTAGAGGTGCCCAAATATGAAGGAGAAGCTGAGAGGCACATTCTTCACAAATCTATTATTTGTTTCCAGAATAGTATGAAAACACCATCAACACATTTTATGGCACTACACTAACCACTTCCTCAGGATGGTGCATAAAACACTGATATACAACTGTGTTTTTATATATATATATATATATATATATATATATATATATATATATATATATGTATGTATGTATGTATGTATGTATGTATGTATGTATGTGTGTGTGTGTGTGTGTATATATAGTACTGTGCATACGTTTTAGGCAGGTGTGAAAAATGCTATAAGTTAGGAATGCTTTCAAAATGATAAGTAATAGTTTATTTTTATCAATTAACAAAATGGAAAGTAAATAAATAGAAAAGAAATCCAAATCAAATCAATATTTAGTGTGACCAGCGTTTGCCTTCAAAACAGCATCAGTTCCTCTAGGTACATTTGCACGTTTTTTTTTAAGGAACTCTGCAGGTAGGAGAACTAACCACAAACTAGAAACAAAGATTTTCCCTTGGGACTTTGAATGAGGTGTAACAAACCAAATAATAAATGAGTAATATATAAATTTAGTAAAGAGTACAATATTCACAAATTAACATAAAAAGCAGATTTGTTATAATAAACACGATCTATCTAAGGCAATATATAATGTTACAAGAATAGAAAAACAGGTCACTCCGAAATTTGTTCAGCGTAAGTACTGACGCATTTGGTGAATCAACGTTCACTTCATCACAGGTTAGTGCATACATGAGTTATCTGTAATATGAAATACTGGTATAAAATACAACAAAGTTGCCACAAAGATACCCATGTTCTGTAAAAGTTTACCAGTATTGGGAACCATACTTACGAATCTGCAAAAAGTATTAAAAGCACATGATCATATTCCAATGGTGACCACCAGGGATGTCAGTCCTGGAAGCTGTTGGCATAGGATCAGTGAGGACCCAGGTGAACAAATAGCGCAGAACATAATTGCCGGTGACAGGGGCATACAATCCCATCCAATATATCTGCCATCATAGCAACTGTGAAAAATGTGTGTGTGTGTATATATATATATATATATATATATATATCAATCAAATAAAATAGGGTATATGTATATAAATGGCCACACTATCAAACAAAGTAAGATAATATTGTTAAGTCCTAGGCCAACTAAAGTTGTAGTTAAGGGCTGATGGAGATGTCAATAGGACTAGATAAGTAAAATCAAAATACAAAATAGTTTAAGAACTGGTCCCAGTTGCCCAGAATGTGTGAAGAAAAAATACAATGAATTGAATAAGTGAAAAAAATTACAAAAATTATACAATTAACTCCATGTGGTAACTAGTGAAAAAATATCAGTGTCAAAAAAAAAGTGTGTGTGTGTATGTGTATATATATATATGTATATATATAATGTGTTAACCAATTGCCAACCAACCACCATCATTATACTGCAGTAGGTCGGCTTGTTCACGCAGATCGCCGTGTACGTCGGCTCCTTTTAAGAGGCATAGCAGGTGCGCCACACCCGCTGCATGGCTCCGGTGGCTACGATGTCCAGTGGCCACGATGTCTGCTGGCCACCCGTGATCGTGGGAAAGAGAGCCGAAACGGGGATCTGTCAATGTAAACTGACAGATCCCCATTCTGACAGGGGAGGAGAGCGAGATTTGCTGTTGCTAGTGATTATAAATAGCATTCTCTCTCCTCTTCTATTCAGTCCCATCCCCCCACAGTTAGAAACACCTCCCAGGGAACATATTTAACCCCTTGATTGCCCCCTAGTGTTAATTCCTTCCCTGCCAGTGACATTTATACAGTAACCAGTGCATTTTTATAGCACTGATCACTGTATATAATGTCAATGGTCCAACAAAAAGTGTCCGATCTGTCCGCCGCAATGTCGCAGTCCCGCTAAAAATCGCAGATTACTAGTAAAAAAAAATAATAATAATAAAAAAAATGCTATAAAACTATCCCCTATTTTTTACACACTATAATTTTTGCAAAAATCAATCAATATACACTTATTGCAATTTTTTTTCCCCAAAAAATATGTAGAAGAATATATATTGGCCTACACTGATGAAGAAATTTGGTGGAGCAGTGGAGCCTTTGCGGCTTCAGTGCTGGTTTGTGACTGCGCATGCGCGAGTCCCGCTGCGCTTTGTGAATGGCCAGCTTGTCTTTCTGGGACACACGCAGGTCCCAGAAGACAACGGGGATACTCTCCGAAGAAGAGGACGTGACGTCCTGGGCCGCGGCCTGGCTGAATCAGAAGTACACTTGTCCTTCCAAGAAGGTACTAAAGGTAAAAAAAAAAATTCAATATCCAAAAACGAGGGGTGGAGAGGTGGTCTTTCGTTTAAGACCACCTCTCAAAAGTGGGTGGAACTCTGCTTTAAGGGGGAAAATCTTCCGGTCTGTAAATGGTTAAAATGTAAAGTTTTACCCAGGTTATAATTGAAATAAGTGGTAGTATACAAATGGAATAATGTAAGCTTAAGTGGCTGTCGGTGTGCAAATTGGGTGAGAAAACTGCCAATAACCACAAGAGGTGATGCCTGATCAAGAAAAGGAAAACAAAAAGGGGAATAAGTCACTGCTAAAAGTGAAAACCCAGAAAACTAACTACAGGCCATCTGTGGAGACCACCTGTGGATGTAGGCTGCCTCAAATCCTTTTGTCTCTTTATGTAATCCCAGGCAGACTCGATGTTGAGATCAAGGCTCTGTGGGGGCCAAACTATTATTTCCATGACTCTTCTTTACTCTGAAGATAGTTCTTAATGACATTTGTTTTATGCTTGGGGCTGTTGTCCTGCTGCAGAATACATTTTGGGCCAATTACACGCCTCCCTATTGGTTTGGCATGATGGATAAGTGTCTACCTGTATTTCTTAGCATTGAGGACACCATTGATTCTGACCAAATCTCCAACTTAATTTGCAGAAATGCAGGCCCAAACTTGCAAGGGGCACCATGCTTCACTGTTACCTGAAAACACTTATTATTGTATTGCTCTCCAGCCCTACAGTGAACAATCTGCCTTTTGCTACTGCCAAATATTTCAAATTTTGACTCATCTGTCCAGAGCACCTGCTGCCTTTTTCTGAACCCCAGTTCCTATGTTTTCATGCATAGTTGAGTCACTTAGTCTTATTTCATTGGTGGAAGCATGGCTTTTAGGCTGCAGTTCTTACATAAAGACTTCTTCTGGCCAGATTTCTCCACACAGCAGATATGTGTACCTGGGTCCCACTGGTTCATGTTTTGATGTGCTACTCTTGGGATCTTCTGCTTTTATCTCCCGCTGGTTTCTGCCAGTTTTGTGCTGAAGGCACTGCTGGACATTTTTCGATGTCGAAGTGAAGTAAGCATGATGTATCTTACAACTGCTGCATTGTTTCCCTGGCTGACCACTACATTTACGGTCCTCAGTGTTGCCCAATCTATGGTCCTCAATGCTAAGAAATACAGGCTGGCAATGAAAGTCCCTTTCATTGCCTAGTGCATTGTGTACTCAGGCAAAATATTTTATTTTCTGTGCATTCTTTTGCCTTGCTACACAGTCCTGGTATAGAGTATGGAAATGCAGCTGCCGTTTTAAACATAGGACTTTTTCTGATTTCTGGTAGTAAAGTGATGTAGATCACTGTCTGAAGAGACCGGTGCCCTAAATTATGTTTACTCCAATGAAAAAAAAAAGGACGTCCAAGAGGCGCTGGGACTGATATGAGTTTATACAAGGTAGTGAGAGGGCAAAAAATTTGAAGAGCCTACTGGCTCAGGTTTGGTTGCTCACAACAGACAAGGATACCCTCTAGTGGGTACTCCAGCAGGTTACCAGAAAAAGACATGCATGTACAGAAGGTGCACCAGACAAAAAGATAAGAGTCCAAATTAATTTATTGATATTGTGCTAAAAAACAGCCAATGTTTTTCATAGTTCAAAGGAACTCCCCCTTCATCAGGACTTCAGTTAAAAATGAGAACCTTGAGTGGACTCAAAGTAAGGCTTTGCTGTATGAATCTGTGCAGGGGCGAAGCTGATTGCTGGATTAGAAGGATTCCTGGCAAGCAGTATCTGCATGAGCAGTCAAAATAGCCGTGAAACATGCTGGCTTTCTCCTCCATGACATAGGGTGTTCTATAGTCTTATGTCTTCTAATGAATGGCTATTTCATTTATACAGATGTACTTGGTGGTCTTCAATACCAAATGTATGTAATTCTAGATCCACCAATCATATATTTTGCTTAAAGACTTAAATAAAGTATGAATATCCATGCTAACACTGGGTTACTACAGAGTAACCTGTTTGGTTCGCGCAAGAACATCTCGAACAGAGAAAATGTTCATGCAAACTCTATTAAAGTCTATGGGACACGAACGTGAAAAATCAAAGTCCTCATTTTAAAGGCCTATATGCAAGTTCTTTAACATAAAAAGTGTATGGGGACCTCGGCACTGCCCTGGGGGACATGTATCAATGCAAAAAAAAAAAAATTTAAACAATCGTTTTTAAAGGAGCAGTGATTTTGATGATGCTTAAAGTGAAACAATAAAAATAATTCCTTTAAATATTGTGCCTGGTGGGTCCCCTTAGTCTGCCTGTAAAGTGCTGCATCATATAAAACCCGCTACATCAAAACTGACATTCCTAAAAGAAAAGAGATGTAATTTAAACTTGCTTGCGGCAGTAATGTATTGCTGGCAATACAGATAAAAAATAAAAAAACATTGTGGGTCCCCCCCCCATGCATACCAGGCCCTCAGGGTTTGGTATGGATTTTAAGGAAAATCCCATGCCAATTTTTTTTTTAAAAAATGGCGTGGGGTCCCCCCCAAAATTCATACCAGACCCTTATCTGAGCATGCCGCCTGGCAGGCCAGGAAGGGGGGGTGGGATGAAAGAGCGCCCCCCTGAACCATACCAGGCCACATGCTCTCAACATGGGGGGGGGGTGCTTTGGGGCAGAGGGGGCCATGTTTATGGGGACAAGGGTCTCTTCCTGACAACCGTGGGCTGTGGTTGTCGGGGTCTGCGGGCAGGGGGGGCCATGTTGATGGGGACAAGGGTCTCTTCCTGACAACCCTGGGCTGTGGTTGTCTGGGGCAGGGGGGGCCATGTTGATGGGGGACAAGGGTCTCTTCTTGACAACCCTGGGCTGTGGTTGTCGGAGTCTGCGGGCAGGGGGCTTATCGGAATCTGGAAGCCCCCCTTTAACCCTAGACCCCCCCATGTGAATGGGTATGGGGTACATCGTACCCATTTATCAAAAAAAGTCCTTTATTAAAAAATAGCATCCCTCGATGTAAATCCATCGTCAATCACGATGCCCGCCGGACCCGAGAAATAGAGGTAAAAAAAAGGCTCTGCCTCCTGGGAGGCTTCCTACTCGTTCTGTGCTTTGATAGTTCTTACATAGGCAAGGGACGGGTCGCCTATACTGTATAAGAACTGTCAAAGTGCAGAATGGGCAGACAGCGGAAAGCCTCCCAGGAAGTGGAGTGTCTTTTTGTTTTTGTTTTTTTCCTATTTTTCGGGTCTGACGGGCGTCGTGATTGATGATGGATGTACATTGAGGGACACTATTTTTTTTTTTTAATAAAGGATTTCTCAAAAACAGTTTCTTGACTTTTTGACACTTTTTTGGTGAATGGATAGGGGTACGATGTACATTCACATAGGGGGGTGATAGCCCAGGATTGTCGGGGAGAGGCCCTTGTCCCTATCAACATAGGGACAAGGTGTTTTGGGGTGGGGGTCTGAGCCCCCCACCACCCAAAAGCACCCACCCCCCAAGTTGAGAGCATGTGGCCTTATTTGGTTCAGGAGGGGGTCGCTCGCCCGTCCCCTCCCCTTTCCTGACCTGCCAGGCTGCATGCTCGGATAAGGGTCTGGTATGGATTTTGGGGGGGACCCTACGCCGTTTTTTTTTTAACTTTCGGCATGGGGTTACCCTTAAAATCTATACCAAACCCTAAGGGCCTGGTATGGATTTTGGGTGGGGGGCCCCACGCAGTTTTTTTTCTTAATTTTGTCATGGGGTTCCTATTAAAATACATACCGGATCCATGTCATTTTTTGCCCTATTTTTTATTTTAATTTACATTCTTTTTTTAAAAAAGTCTGCTCTCAGCGGGGAAGCCTTAACAACCTATTGACTGTGCGCTCGGCAGGCGATCAACCCGCGAGGTGCCCAGAACGTTTGGGTGTTAGGCGAGTACCTGAATGGGCAATGTTCAGGCCAAACTTATGCTGTGCCCATTCCTAGTGGTGCCTAAACACTGTAACCCCTCACAGTTACTCTTGCTGTGTGCAGGAACGGGTCCTGCTGTTAAAAATTAGAAAACAAATTGAAATTACATGCACCTGTCAAACATTATAGTGTGGGATGGAAATATGGTGCTTGGGTGCAACACTTTTGAGCTTGGTGCACTATAAACCGTTTTGTTTTTTTAAATAAAGAAAATAAGGGTGCAGCAATTGTGCAGAATTTTTTTTGTTGCTGCTACTGCTGCTGCAAAATAAATAAAGTAAATGTAAAAAAGATTAAGAGACAAAAAAAAACAAAAAACAGTGGTGACGCAGAAGGAAGCCCACCTGCAACTCAGGAGAAGGAACAGCAATTATGGAGAAATGTTTTTTTGCTGCTGCTGAAAAAAAAAGAAATTCAAAAAGCCAAAAAAGAAACAAATATTTTTAGTGCTGTTGCTGCGGCAAAAAAAAAAAGTTAACCACTTCAGCCCCGGAAGGATTTACCCTCTTAATGACCAGGCCATTTTTTGCGATATCGCATTGCGTTACTTTAACTGACAATTGCGCGGTCGTGCGATGCTGCACCCAAAAAAAAAATGATGTCCTTTTTTCCCATAAATGGAGCTTTCTTTTGATAGTATTTGATCACCTCTGAGTTTTGTTTTGTTTTGTTTTTTTGCGCTATAAACAAAAGACTGTCAATTTTGAAAAAAAAAAATTATTTTTTTTTTACAAATTTTTAGCAGGACTGCAACCTTGTGGTGGACAGATCGGACACCTAACTGACATTTTTTACACTTTTTTTGGGGGAACCAGTGACATTATTACAGTAATCAGTGCTAAAAATATGTACGGACATTGTACTAAAGACATTGGCAGGGAAAGGGTTAACATCAGTGGCGTTAACTCTGTTCCCTGGGTGTATTTACTAACTGTATGGGGGATGGGCTGCCTGGTACAACACACAGATCCCTCTTCCTGCATAGCAGAAAGACAAGATCTCAGTGTAATCCCCTGTCAGAACAGAGATCTGCCTTGTTTACTCTGGCAGATCCCTGCTCTGTCTCTGCGGGGAACGATTGTGGGCAGCCGGCGGACATAGAGTCTGTCGGACCCGCTGATTGGCTCCCCCGCTGGCCAATTGGCGCGCGCCCAAAAAAGCCAATGCACAAATCGCCATGCCGGTACGGCAACATCGAGGAAGCCGAGCCACCTTGCAGCAGTATAACTGCAGCAGGTGGTCGGCAAGTGGTTAAAATAAAATGAAAAAAAGTAAACCACTGCTGATGCAGAAAGAGGAACACCTGCGATGCAGAAGGGGGGGCAGCAATTATGCCCTAAATATTCTTAGTGCTGCTGCGCCAAAAAAATAAAAGGAAACCACTGCTGTACTGACGCAGAAGGAATAACACCTGTGACACAGAAGGGGGAGTACTAATAATGCAGCAACAGAACCTGATTAGGGATGAGCTGAACACCCCCCTGTTCGGTTCGCACCAGAACATGCGAACAGGAAAAAAGTTCGCTCGAACACGCGAACACCGTTAAAGTCTATGGGACACAAACATGAATAATCAAAAGTGCTAATTTTAAAGGCTTATATGCAAGTTATTGTCATAAAAAGTGTTTGGGGACCCGGGTCCTGCCCCAGGAGACATGGATCAATGCAAAAAAAAGTTTTAAAAATGGCCGTTTTTTCAGGAGCAGTGATTTTAATAATGCTTAAAGTCAAACAATAAAAGTGTAATATCCCTTTAAATTTCGTACCTGGGGGGTGTCTATAGTATGCCTGTAAAGGGGCGCATGTTTCCCGTGTTTAGAACAGTCTGACAGCAAAATGACATTTCGAAGGAAAAATTCCATTTAAAACTACTCGCGGCTATTGCATTGCCGACAATACACATAGAAGTTCATTGATAAAAACGGCATGTGAATTCAACACAGGGAAACCCCGAACCAAAATTTAAAAAAAAAAAATGACGTGGGAGTCCCCCTAAATTCCATACCAGGCCCTTCAGGTCTGGTATGGATATTAAGGGGAACCCCGGCCAAAATTTAAAAAAAAATGACGTGGGGTTCCCCCTAAAATCCATACCAGACCCTTATCCGAGCACGCAACCTGGCAGGCCGCAGGAAAAGAGGGGGGGACGAGAGTGCGCCCCCCCTCCTGAACCATACCAGGCCACATGCCCTCAACATTGGGAGGGTGCTTTGGGGTAGCCCCCCAAAACACCTTGTCCCCATGTTGATGAGGACAAGGGCCTCATCCCCACAACCCTGGCCGGTGGTTGTGGGGGTCTGCGGGCGGGGGCTTATCGGAATCTGGAAGCCCCCTTTAACAAGGGGACCCCCAGATCCCGCCCCCCCCCCCCCTGTGTGAAATGGTAAGAGGGTACTTACCCCTACCATTTCACTAAAAAACTGTCAAAAATGTTAAAAATGACAAGAGACAGTTTTTGACAATTCCTTTATTTAAATGCTTCTTCTTTTTTCTATCTTCCTTCATCTTCTTCTCCTGGTTCTTCTGGCTCTTCTGGTTCTTCCTCCGGCGTTCTCGTCCAGCATCTCCTCCGCGGCGTCTTATATCTTCTTCTCCTCGGGCCGCTCCGCACCCATGGCATGGGGGGAGGCTCCCGCTCTTCTCTTCATCTTCTTCTTCATCCTCTTCTCTTCTTCCTTCTTCTCTTCTTCATTTTCTTCTCCGGGCCGCTCCACACCCATGCTGGCATGGAGGGAGGCTCCCGCTGTGTGACGGAGTCTCCTCGTCTGACGGTTCTTAAATAACGGGGGGCGGGGCCACCCGGTGACCCCACCCCCCCTGACGCACGGTGACTTGACGGGACTTCCCTGTGACGTCACGGGGAATGCCACAGGGAAGTCCCGTCATGTCCCGTGCATCAGAGGGGGCGGGGTCACCCGGTGGCCCCGCCCCCCCGTTATTTAAGAACCGTCAGACGAGGAGACGCCGTCACACAGCGGGAGCCTCCCTCCATGCCAGCATGGATGCAGAGCGGCCCGGAGAAGAAAATGAAGAAGAGAAGAAGGAAGAAGAGAAGAGGATGAAGAAGAAGATGAAGAGCCTCCGCCCATGCCATGGGTGCGGAGTGGCCGGAGGAGAAGAAGATAGAAGACGCCGCGGAGGAGATGCTGGACGAGAACGCCGGAGGAAGAACCAGAAGAACCAGAAGAAGATGAAGGAAGATAGAAGAAAGAAGAAGCATTTAAATAAAGGATTTGTCTAAAACTGTCTCTTGTCATTTTTAACATTTTTGACAGTTTTTTAGTGAAATGGTAGGGGTAAGTACCCTCTTACCATTTCACACAGGGGGGCCGGGATCTGGGGGTTCCCTTGTTAAAGGGGGCTTCCAGATTCCGATAAGCCCCCCACCCGCAGACCCCCACAACCACCGGCCAGGGTTGTGGGGATGAGGCCCTTGTCCTCATCAACATGGGGACAAGGTGTTTTGGGGGGCTACCCCAAAGCACCCTTACAATGTTGAGGGCATGTGGCCTGGTACGGTTCAGGCCTCTCTTTTCCTGCGGCCTGCCAGGTTGCATGCTCGGATAAGGGTCTGGTATGGAATTTAGGGGGAACCCCACGTCATTTTTTTTTAAATTTTGGCTGGGGTTCCCCTTGATATCCATATCAGGCCTGAAGGGCCTGGTATGGAATTTAGGGGGACTCCCACGTCATTTTTTAAAAAATTTTGGTTCGGGGTTTCCCTGTGTTGAATTCCCATGCCGTTTTTATCAATGAACTTCTATGTGTATTGTCGGCAATGCAATAGCCGCGGGTAGTTTTGAATGGAATTTTTCCTTCGAAATGTCATTTTGCTGTCAGACTGTTCTAAACACGGGAAACATGCGCCCCTTTACAGGCATACTATAGACACCCCCCAGGTACGAAATTTAAAGGGATATTACACTTTTATTGTTTGACTTTAAGCATTATTAAAATCACTGCTCCTGAAAAAACGGCAGTTTTTAAAACTTTTTTTGCATTGATCCATGTCCCCTGGGGCAGGACCCGGGTCCCAAAACACTTTTTATGACAATAACTTGCATATAAGCCTTTAAAATTAGCACTTTTGATTTCTCCCATAGACTTTTAAAGGGTGTTCTACCCCAAATTGTTCGCTGTTCGGCGAACTTGCGAACAGCCAATGTTCGAGTCGAACTTGAAGCTCATCCCTAAACCTGATACTGTACAAAAAAAAAAAAGATCAATGAAACAAAAAATGGGATCAGTGGTGATACAGAAGTGTTGTGCACACCAAACTTCAGTAGCACCACTACACTGTGTTATTCACAACATTATACTGACTGCACTAAACTGACTGAACACACCATCCACTAACTACCTGCCAAATCTCTACTAACACTACACAAGGCTGCCGTGTAAGTAGCTTTATATAGTGTGGGGCGTGGACTTAGCCCCTGACCCATGATTGGCCAAAGACACCATGCCTTTGGCCAATCATGGTTTTTACAGTACATTGTGCTGTGATTGGCCAAAGCATACAGGTCAGGTGCATGATTTGGCCAATCAGCAACCAATCAGAGTGCAGTGCATTATGGGGCACTCGGCGGCGGGCGAACAGCCTGACAAATGCCCCTATTGTTTGTGTGTTCAACGAACACACGATGTTCGAGTCAAACTTACGTTCGACTCAAACATCGGGACCATCTCTAAGTTGGATAAAAACAAACGGTCTCTGTGTTGAAGAAGCATTTCCTCTCACAGCCCTACAGTACAGGGATCAACATAATTTATACAATCATGATTTTTGAAAAAGACATTTTTTTTAAATATATACTATATATATATATATATATATATATATATATATATATATATATATATATATATATATATATATATATATATATGTGGTTTGGTCTGATGTATCATCAGATTTCTAACCTGGGTATGACATCATTATAGATGACATGACTCCTTTAATGGTTTATATTGACATCTATTCATCTATTTTGGTAAGCTGTGTGCTTTATACAGGCAGGAGGTCCTGCATCTTTGCAAATTATTGTTTAATGACATTAAATTAAATTGCCCTCTTCATGTATTTCCACTGGGTGTAATGCAGTCATCTGTTTTATTGGCCTAATCACAGTGCTTCCGTCTGTCGCCTTAGCAGCTATACACAGATGGTCTATGGAGGTATGCTGTATATGATGGTTTATGGTTATATCCAGACACACCTGGACATCTTAGATTTAAAACAAGTATTATACGTTATTATCTTTGTTTTGTTAGTACATGCGGATTCTTCCTTTCTCTAGCATGTTTGGTAAGACAGATACAGTATCTCACAAAAGTGAGTACACCCCTCACATTTTTGTAAATATTTTATTATATCTTTTCATTTGACAACACTAAAGAAATGACACTTTGCTACAAGTAGTGAGTGTACAGCTTGTATAACAGTGTAAATTTGCTGCCCCATCAAAATAACTCAACACACAGCCATTAATGTCTAAACCGCTGGCAATAAAAGTGAGTACAGCCCTAAGTGAAAATGTCCAAATTGGGGCCAATTAGCCATTTTCCTCCCCTGTGTGATGTGACTCGTTAGTGTTACAAGGTCTCAGGTGTGAATGGGGAGCAGGTGTGTTAAATTTGGTGTTATCGCTCTCACTCTCTCATACTGGTCACTGGAAGATCAACATGGCACCTCATGGCAAAGAACTCTCTGAGGATCTGAAAAAAAACAATTGTTGCTCTACATAAAGATGGCCTAGGCTATAAGAAGATTGCCAAGACCCTGAAACTGAGCTGCAGCACGGTGGCCAAGACCATACAGCGGTTCCACTCAGAACAGGCCTTGCCATGGTCGACCAAAGAAGTTGAGTGCACGTGCTCAGCGTCATATCCAGAGGTTGTCTTTGGGAAATAGACGTACGACTGCTGTCAGGATTGCTGCAGGGGTTGAAGGGGTGGGGGGGGTCAGCCTATCAGTGCTCAGACCATACACTGCACACTGCATCAAATTGGTCTGCATGCCTGTCATCCCAGAAGGAAGCCTCTTCTAAAGATGATGCAAAAGAAAGCCTGCAGTTTGCTGAAGACAAGCAGACTAAGGACATGGATTACTGGAACCATGTCCTGTGGTCTAAAGAGACCAAGATAAACGTATTTGATTCAGATGGTGTCAAGAGTGTGTGGCGGCAACCAGGTGAGGAGTAAGAAGACAAGTGTGTCTTGCCTACAGTCAACCATGGTGGTGGGAGTGTCATGGTCTGGGGCTGCATGAGTGCTGCCGGCACTGAGGAGCTACAGTTAATTGAGGGAACCATGAATGCCAACATGTACTGTGACATACTGAAGGAGAGCATGATCTCCTCCCTTCAGAGACTGGGCCGCAGGGTGGTATTCCAACATAACGACCCCAAACACATCTCCAAGACGACCACTGCCTTGCTAAAGAAGCTGAGGGTAAAGGTGATGGACTGGCCAAGCATGTCTCCAGAGCTAAACCCTATTGAGCTTCTGTGAGGCATCCTCAAACGTAAGGTGGAGGAGCGCAAGGTCTCTAACATCCACCAGCTCAGTGATGTCATCATGGAGGAGTGGAAGAGGACTCCAGTGGCAACCTGTGAATCTCTTGTGAACTCTATGCCCAAGAAGGTTAAGACAGTGCTGGAAAATAATGGTGGCCACACAAAATATTGACAATTTGGACCCAATTTGGACATTTGGGGTGTACTCACTTTTGTTGCCAGCAGTTTAGACATTAATAGTGTGTTGAGTTATTTTGAGGGGACAGCAAATATACACTGTTATACAAGCTGTGCACTCACTACTTTACATTGTAGCAAAGTGTCATTTCTTCAGTGTTGTCACATGAAAAGATATAATAAAATATTTACAAAAATGTGATGGGTGTACTCACTTTTGTGAGATACTGTACCTTGTGTTTATTGATTGAACATGTATTGAAGACATGTATTGCGAGCTCGGCGTTCATTGTTTGATAACTGAATTTTACTTTGTAAATGTGAGTACCTTGCATCTACCGTTTTTAACCTAATAAATTAAGTCATTTTAAACATACTACACTATTCTGGAATTCCCTTCTTCTTCCCTTTGCCATCTTATACATGCATGTACTGCGGGAGTTATACATGTATGTGTGGAAAGGATAAGTGGCATTAGATCTAAAAGGAGCAGACCTCCATCCCCGCATTTAAAATATACAGTAGGGACGGAAAGTATTCAGACCCCCTTAAATTTTTCACTCTTTGTTATATTGCAGCCATTTGCTAAAATCATTTAAGTTCTTTTGTTTTCCTCATTAATGTACACACAGCACCCCATATTGACAGAAAAACACAGAATTGTTGACATTTTTGCATATTTATTAAACGAAAAATGAAATATCACATGGTCCTAAGTATTCAGACCCTTTGCCCAGTATTTAGTAGAAGCACCCTTTTGATCTAATACAGACATGAATCTTTTTGGGAAAGATGCAACAAGTTTTTCACACCTGGATTTGGGGATCCCCAGCCATTCCTCTTTGCAGACCCTCTCCAGTTCTGTTAGGTTGGATGGTAAACTTTGGTGGACAGCCATTTTTAGGTCTCTCCAGAGATGCTCAATTGGGTTTAAGTCAGTGCTCTGGCTGGGCCATTCAAGAACAGTCACAGAGTTGTTGTGAAGCCACTCCTTCATTATTTTAGCTGTGTGCTTAGGGTCATTGTCTTGTTGGAAGGTAAACCTTCGGCCCAGTCTGAGGTCCTGAGCATTCTGGAGAAGGTTTTCGTCCAGGATATCCCTGTACTTGGCCGCATTCATCTTTCCCTCGATTGCAACCAGTCGTCCTGTCCCTGCAGCTGAAAAACACCCCCACAGCATGATGCTGCCACCACCATGCTTCACTGTTGGGACTGTATTGGACAGGTGACGAGCGGTGCCTGGTTTTCTCCACACATACCGCTTAGAATTAAGGCCAAAAAGTTCTATCCTGGTCTCATCAGACCAAAGAATCTTATTTCTCACCATTTTGGAGTCCTTCAGGTGTTTTTTTTAGCAAACTCCATGCGGGCTTCCATGTGTCTTGCACACAGGAGAGGAGAGGCTTCCGTCGGGCCACTCTGCCATAAAGCCCCGACTGTTGGAGGGCTGCAGTGATGGTTGACTTTCTACAACTTTCTCCCATCTCCCGACTGCATCTCTGGAGCTCAGCCACAGTGATCTTTGGGTTCTTCTTTACCTCTCTCACCAAGGCTCTTCTCCCCCGATAGCTCAGTTTGGCCGGACGGCCAGCTCTAGGAAGGGTTCTGGTCGTCCCAAACGCCTTTTAAGGATTTAAGGATTATGGAGGCCACTGTGCTCTTAGGAACCTTAAGTACAGCAGAAATTTTTTTGTAACCTTGGCCAGATCTGTGCCCTCCCACATTTCTCATTTGCTCTGACATGCACTGTGAGCTGTAAGGTCTTATATAGACAGGTGTGTGGCTTTCCTAATCAAGTCCAATCAGTATAATCAAACACAGCTGGACTCAAATGAAGGTGTAGAACCATCTCAAGGATGATCAGAAGAAATGGACAGCACCTGAGTTAAATATATGCATGTCACAGCAAAGGGTCTGCATACTTAGGACCATGTGATATTTCAGTTTTTCTTTTTTATTAAATCTGCAAAAATGTCAACAATCCTGTGTTTTTCTGTCAATATGGGGTGCTGTGTGTACATTAATGAGGAAAAAAATGAACCTAAATGATTTTAGTAAATGGCTGCAATATAACAAAGAGTGAAAAATTTAAGGGGGTCTGAATACTTTCCGTCCCCACTGTACATGTGATTAATACACATACGCTGTTACCCCACAGCCATGAGGTAAGAGGCCATCCATCACTATAGTGCACTGCACGGAAGAAGTCACCACTTTTGGGCTATTACTTTGCACTTTAAATTCAAATTGTAGGCACATGCACAGAAGAGGGTGTCACCAGCAAAGAATATCATATTGCACTTTATATTGCTTTTTTTGCACAGAAGGAAAAAAATCAGTTTATTTTTGCTTATTGCACGGTGCACTTTCTTATATATTACTCTTTAGAGGATTGTGAATCACTTTTTAGAGGACTTTACTATTATATCTATTTATGTGTGTTGATTACCACAATTAGTCTCTAATAGGGATGAGCCGAACACCCCCCGGTTCGGTTCGCACCAGAACCCGCGAACGGACCGCAAGTTCGCACGAACGTTAGAACCCCATTGACGTCTATGGGACTCGAACGTTCGAAATCAAAAGTGCTCATTTTAAAGGCTAATTTGCATGGTATTGTCCTAAAAAGGGTTTGGGGACCCGGGTCCTACCCCAGGGGACATGCATCAATGCAAAAAAAACTTTTAAAAACGGCCGTTTTTTCGGGAGCAGTGATTTTAATGATGCTTAAAGTAAAAAAAAAAAAGTGAAATATTCCTTTAAATATCGTACCTGGGGGGTGTCTATAGTATGCCTGTAAAGTGACGCGTGTTTCCCATGTTTAGAACAGTCCCTGCACCAAATGTCATTTTTAAAGGAAAAAATCTCATTTAAAACTGCTTGCGGGTTTAATGTCATGTCGGGTCATGGCAATATGGATGAAAATCAGTGAGACAAACGGCATGGGTACCCCCCAGTCCATTACCAGGCCCTTTGGGTCTTGTATGGATATTAAGGGGAACCCCACACCCAGATTAAAATAAGGAAAGGTGTGGGGCCACCAGGCCCTATATACTCT
This sequence comes from Lithobates septentrionalis, assembly GCA_037952835.1. Taxonomy (NCBI): domain Eukaryota; kingdom Metazoa; phylum Chordata; class Amphibia; order Anura; family Ranidae; genus Lithobates; species Lithobates septentrionalis. The sequence goes on from JBBDGP010000098.1 coordinate 6,076,950, forward strand.
GAACAGCAGTATACAGGCGGTGCAAACAAGACAGGGACTGTAGGTTTGTTGTTAAGTAGAATCTGTTTGTAATTTTGAACATTTTTAATGTGTTTAGCTCCAGCCAAAAAATCTTTTCTAAGCTTTTTGGAAAACATAGGGAAGGGTTATCACCCCTGTGACATTTGTTTTGCGTCTTTCCTCCTCTTCAGAAGATTTCACCTCACTTTTTTGTCCCAATGAAAAATGTTTTTTGAAAATTTGGGTTTTTTTGTGGAACAAGGATTGGAAAGCATCAGTGGAAAGGAGAAATTGTTTTCCCATATTAACTCTTACAGGAGAGAATTTCCCTTCCTTAGGGGTAGATTTCATCTCACTTCCTGTTGTCTCCTACCGTTTGCAAGTAGGAGTCGTTTGTAAGTTAGATGTTTGAAGGTAGGGTCCTGCCCTATATACTCAGCAGAAATTTGGGCCTTAGGTGTTGCTGTGGCCAAAACACTGTAAGCCCTCACAGGGCCCTGCTGTGAAATATTAGATCAAGAATTGTAATTACATGCCCCTGTTGAACAGGAGCTGAAAAATTAGGCCTTAGGCACTGGTGCTGGTGCCACAACACTGCAACCCCTCACAGACACTCTAGTTGGAACGCAGGAACGAGCCCTGCTGCAAAGTATTGCATCAAAAATTGTAATTACACGCCCCTGTTAGACAGGGGCAGAAAAATTGGGCCTTAGGCACTGGTGCTGGTGCCACAACACTGCAACCCCTCACAGACACTCTAGTTGGAACGCAGGAACGAGCCCTGCTGCAAAGTATTGCATCAAAAATTGTAATTACACGCCCCTGTTAGACAGGGGCAGAAAAATTGGGCCTTAGGCACTGGTGCTGGTGCCACAACACTGCAACCCCTCACAGACACTCTAGTTGGAACGCAGGAACGAGCCCTGCTGCAAAGTATTGCATCAAAAATTGTAATTACACGCCCCTGTTAGACAGGGGCAGAAAAATTGGGTCTTAGGCACTGGTACTGGTGCCACAACACTGCAACCCCTCACAGACACTCTAGTTGAAACGCAGGAACAAGCCCTGCTGCAAAGTATTGCATCAAAAATTGTAATTACACGCCCCTGTTAAACAGGGGCTGAAAAATTGTGCCTTAGGCACTGGTGGTGGCGCCCAGAACCAAAAATGTTCTTACAAGCTATCAGCGTGATGATTGAGGAGGAAGAGGATAATTACTCAGGGATAGTCACTCAGCATCAGCATAGGCAGTCTTTGAAGGGATCTGAGATTTCAAAAAAAATTATTCGGTTACATCTGCATCAGGTGCTTGGTAGCTGGTGGTGATCCAAGACTGATTCATTTTTATGAAGGTCAGCCGATCGACCGAGTCGGTGGACAGACGCACCCTGTGATCGGTTACCACGCCTCCAGCAGCACTGAATGTGCGTTCCGAAAGAACGCTGGATGCAGGACAGGCCAGTAGCTCAATTGCATACTGTGCAAGCTCTGGCCAGTGATCCATCCTCAAGACCCAGTAACCCAGAGGATTTTCGGTGGGAAAGGTGTCCAAGTCTGATCTTGCCCCTAGGTATTCCTGCACCATGTAAAACAGACGCTGGCGATGGTTGCTGGAACCGATCATACCTTGGGGCTGCGGACCAAAAAATTGTCTGAACGCATCGGTCAGACGGCCACCTTCTCCACCGCTCCTTCTTTGACTGACCGAAGCCTCAGCAACACGTTGTCCAGAAACAGGAGTTTGTAACCTCCCAGTCTCTGGGAACGCGTTGCACAGACCTTTCTGCAAGGCCTCCCGAAGATGTTTCATCCTCTGCTCCCTCTGCGATGGCAAGATAAGGTCCGCAACCTTACCCTTGTAACGTGGATCAAGGAGGGTTGCCAGCCAGTATTGGTCCTTCTCCTTGATACCACGAATACGAGGATCCTTACGCAGGCTTTGCAGGATCAGGGAGGCCATGCAGCGTAGGTTTGCTGAGGCATTCGGTCCGGAGTCCTCTGGGTCACTAAGGACAACAACGTCCGCAGCCACCTCCTCCCAGCCACGTACAAGTCCATGTGTTCCTTGGGACTGATCCCTTAAAGACTGCTGATGCTGAGTGCCAGGCTCCACCTCCATACTGACACAATCTTCCTCCTCCTCCTCCTCCTCCTCCTCGTCCTCTTCCTGTGTGATCGGCGGGCACGCAGGAACACTGTCTGGATAAAGGGGGCCTTGAGAGCTAAGGAAGTCCTCCTCTTCCTGCCTCTGTTCTGCCTCAAGTGCCCTGTCCATTATTCCACGCAGCGTGTGCTCCAACAGGTGGACAAGGGGGACAGTGTCACTGATGCATGCACTGTCAGTGCTCACCATCCTCGTGGCCTCCTCGAATGGTGACAGGACAGTGCATGCATCCCTGATCATGGCCCACTGGCGTGGGGAAAAAAAACCAAGGTCCCCTGACCCTGTCCTGGTGCCATAGTCGCACAGGTACTCATTGATGGCCCTCTGCTGCGTGTGCAGCCGCTGCAGCATGGCCAACGTCGAGTTCCACCTGGTGGGCATGTCACAGATTAGGCGGTTCTTGGGCAGGTTAAACTCCTTTTGGAGGTCCGTCAGCCGAGCACTGGCATTATATGACCGGCGGAAATGCACAGAGACTTTCCTGGCCTGCCTCAGGACATCCTGTAAGCCCGGGTACCTGCCCAAGAACCGCTGCACCACCAAGTTAAGGACGTGAGCCAAACAGGGCACATGGGTCAGTTGTCCCTGTCGGAGGGCAGAGAGGAGGTTGGTGCCATTGTCGCAAACCACCATTCCTGCCTTAAGTTGGCGTGGCGTCAACCACCTCTGAACCTGCCCCTGCAGAGCTGACAGAACCTCTGCCCCAGTGTGGCTCCTGTCCCCCAAGCACACCAGCTCAAGCACCGCATGGCATCTTTTGGCCTGCGTACTTGCGTAGCCCCTTGAATGCCTACGGAGCACCGCTGGTTCCGAGGAAGAGGCCATGGAGGAAGAAGAAGAGGAGGTGTGTCACAATCAGCATTTTGGAGGCGTGGTGGCGGAACAACCTCCAACACTACTGCACCTTGTCCTGCATCCTTCCCAGCTGCCAGCAGAGTCACCCAATGCGCCGTGAAACTTAAGTAACGTCCCTGTCCATGCCTGCTGGACCATGAGTCAGCGGTAATATGCACCTTACCGCTGACCGCCCTGTCCAGCGAGGCATGGACATTGCCTTCCACATGCCGGTAGAGAGCCGGAATCGCCTTCCGTGAGAAAAAGTGGCGTTTGGGTACCTGTCACTGAGGAACCGCACATTCCACAAACTCACGGAAGGGGGCAGAGTCTACCAACTGAAAAGGCAGCAGTTGAAGTGCTAGCAATTTTGCCAAGCTAGCATTCAACCGCTGGGCATGTGGATGGCTGGGAGCAAACTTCTTTCGGCGGTGCAGCAGCTGGGGCAGGGAAATTTGCCTGGTACAATCTGACGTCGGTGTACCAAAAGCAGATTGCCCACAAGTACTTGGCTGTGACACACCTAATTCTACACCTTCATTCCTCTCACTGCAGGTCTCAGAGAGGACTGAAGGTCTAGTGGGGTTGGAAATCTCAGCTGATGAGGAGCAAGGAGAGATCGTCTTTGTTCTTTGGTGTGGGTCTTTTAGATACGCTTGCCAACGAACTGCATGGCAGGTCAACATATGTCTGGTCAAGCATGTGGTACCCAAGCGGGAGATGTTTTGGCCACGCGAGATACGCTTGAGACATATGTTGCAAATAGCAGCGGTGCGATCTGATGCACTCGTCTCAAAAAAGGCCCACACCAAAGAACTTTTTGAATAACGCGCAGAGACTGCAGCGCCCTGCACATGTGGAGCTTTGGGGTGTGATGCAGTCAATGTGCTGCCCTTAGGCTGGCCCCTGGAGGGCATCCTGCCTAGTTGGTGATGTGCCACCTCCTCCTCCTCCTCCTCCTCCTCCTCTCTCCTATCAGGCACCCACGTTGAGTCAGTGACCTCATCATCCCCTCCCTCCTCATCACTGGAGCAAACCTGGCAGTATGCTGCAGCAGGGGGAGCATGACTGCCAGATTGCTGTCCTTCTTGGGCACCCCCTCTGTCCGTGCTCATGTTACTGCCTTCATTGAGCTCAGTATCATCATCAGAGCCTTCCAAACGCTGGGCATCCTCCTGGAGCATGTACCCAACACTGTGGTCAAACAGTTCGAGGGAATCCTCATGAGGACATGGTGGAGCTAGGGAAGGAGTCACTGATGACATTGAGCTGAGGGAAGAGGCCGCTGCTTTGCCAGACAAAGCACCCTGGGCATGGGTGAGAGAGGATGAGGAGGATGAGGACGGCTTGGTCATCCACTCGACCAAGTCTTCCGCATGTTGCGGCTCAACACGGCCAGCTGCCGAAAAAAAGGCCAAGCGTGTCCCATGGCCACGTGCTGATGAGGATGCACCGTCTCCACGACCAGCACTAGACACAGAGCCTGCTTGCCCTCTCTTATTGGCTTGTGACTGTCTGCCTCTCCTTCTTGGCCTTCCAGACATACTAATGGCCTGTAGCTGCACTAAGCTGGGATAGAACACCTGTAATTTTCTTCAGGTAGCTTTATATACTGTAACCAGACAAGCCTGCCTGTCAGTAGGAAGATAACAGGAACGGATCTAGCTGAACACTGTGAGCAGGACGTACTGCACTAAATGTATATAGCAGGAACGGATCTAGCTGAACACTGTGAGCAGGACGCACTGTACTAAATGTAAATAGTCTAGCTGCCTGACCGTGGTACTAATAGGATCAAAAAGAACACCTGTAATTTTCTTAAGGTAGCTTTATATACTGTAACCAGACAAGCCTGCCTGTCAGTAGGAAGATAACAGGAACGGATCTAGCTGAACACTGTGAGCAGGACACACTGTACTAAATGTAAATAGTCTAGCTGCCTGACCGTGGTACTAATAGGATCAAAAAGAACACCTGTAATTTTCTTCAGGTAGCTTTATATACTGTAACCAGACAAGCCTGCCTGTCAGTAGGAAGATAACAGGAACGGATCTAGCTGAACACTGTGAGCAGGACACACTGTACTAAATGTAAATAGTCTAGCTGCCTGACCGTGGTACTAATAGGATCAAAAAGAACACCTGTAATTTTCTTCAGGTAGCTTTATATACTGTAACCAGACAAGCCTGCCTGTCAGTAGGAAGATAACAGGAACGGATCTAGCTGAACACTGTGAGCAGGACGCACTGTACTAAATGTAAATAGTCTAGCTGCCTGACCGTGGTACTAATAGGATCAAAAAGAACACCTGTAATTTTCTTAAGGTAGCTTTATATACTGTAACCAGACAAGCCTGCCTGTCAGTAGGAAGATAACAGGAACGGATCTAGCTGAACACTGTGAGCAGGACACACTGTACTAAATGTAAATAGTCTAGCTGCCTGACCGTGGTACTAATAGGATCAAAAAGAACACCTGTAATTTTCTTAAGGTAGCTTTATATACTGTAACCAGACAAGCCTGCCTGTCAGTAGGAAGATAACAGGAACGGATCTAGCTGAACACTGTGAGCAGGACGCACTGTACTAAATGTAAATAGTCTAGCTGCCTGACCGTGGTACTAATAGGATCAAAAAGAACACCTGTAATTTTCTTCAGGTAGCTTTATATACTGTAACCAGACAAGCCTGCCTGTCAGTAGGAAGATAACAGGAACGGATCTAGCTGAACACTGTGAGCAGGACGTACTGCACTAAATGTATATAGCAGGAACGGATCTAGCTGAACACTGTGAGCAGGACGCACTGCACTGAATGTAAATAGCAGGAACGGATCTAGCTGAACACTGTGAGCAGGACGCACTGCACTAAATGTAAATACCAGGAACGGATCTAGCTGAACACTGTGAGCAGGACGCACTGCACTGAATGTAAATAGCAGGAACGGATCTAGCTGAACACTGTGAGCAGGACGCACTGCACTGAATGTAAATAGCAGGAACGGATCTAGCTGAACACTGTGAGCAGGACGCACTGCACTGAATGTAAATAGCAGGAACGGATGTAGCTGAACACTGTGAGCAGGACGCACTGCACTAAATGTAAATACCAGGAACGGATCTAGCTGAACACTGTGAGCAGGACGCACTGCACTGAATGTAAATAGCAGGAACGGATCTAGCTGAACACTGTGAGCAGGACGCACTGCACTGAATGTAAATAGCAGGAACGGATCTAGCTGAACACTGTGAGCAGGACGCACTGCACTGAATGTAAATAGCAGGAACGGATGTAGCTGAACACTGTGAGCAGGACGCACTGCACTAAATGTAAATACCAGGAACGGATCTAGCTGAACACTGTGAGCAGGACGCACTGCACTGAATGTAAATAGCAGGAACGGATCTAGCTGAACACTGTGAGCAGGACGCACTGCACTAAATGTAAATACCAGGAACGGATCTAGCTGAACACTGTGAGCAGGACGCACTGCACTGAATGTAAATAGCAGGAACGGATCTAGCTGAACACTGTGAGCAGGACACACTGCACTAAATGTAAATAGTCTAGATAGAAGATAACAGGAACGGATCTAGCTAAACTGAATACAGTGTATATATATATATGCAACACCTGGGATGCATATATATACACAATACACTGTAAGTGCAGCTAACTGACTGACTGTTCTGCCTAATCTATCTAACTCAAATCAAATGACACTGTCTCTCTCTCTCTCTATCTCTCAGCACACCGGAACACACACTACACAGGGCCGCCGTGCAGGAGGCCTTATATAGTGTGGGGTGTGTACTAAATCCCCTGAGCCATAATTGGCCAAAGCCACCCTGGCTTTGGCCAATTACAGCTCTCTCTACTGACGGCGCTGTGATTGGCCAAGCATGCGGGTCATAGTGCATGCTTGGCCAATCATCAGCCAGCAATGCACTGCGATGCCGCAGTGAATTATGGGCCGTGACGCGCCACACGAATTTGGCGCGAACGGCCCATATCGTTCGCAATTCGGCGAACGACCGAACAGCCGATGTTCGAGTCGAACATGGGTTCGACTCGAACACGAAGCTCATCCCTAGTCTCTAATAAGTCATTTATGTGATATGTTCAGTACACATTGATATTTGCTTCATTGCACGTTTTTGTTCATGTGGATTTATCAGGTGTGTCCATCACACATGCCCTCTTAGGTTATATTTTAGTATCACTTAATAGCACAGCACTATTTTTGTTGATGATTTCCTTTGTGGTTATGGAATAACCTCCCAGTGCCCTGCAGCAGTTTTTAGATTTTCCTTTTCATCACAGCGCTCTAATACTTACAAGACACAAGTGATAAGATTAGTTACAAACTCCACATAAGTATTAGCAAGCAAGAAAACAGATAAGGAAACAATTATCGCGGTGCAGCCTCAAGACCCAGATCATTGTCTGCAATCTCCGAGCCCCAAGCGTCTATCCACCCTGAACAGGATTTATCAAATTTTCTAGGGCAATTCTGATTAAGGTAGGTGATTCTATACAGTGGCAGGACAGAATTTAGAACAGAGCGCCAGGAGGAAACCGTGGGTGGTGCAGCATCTTTCCAATGGAGAAATATCTCCCTGCGTGCATAGAATGTAGCATAGCTTAAGAACAGCCTAGTGTATCTGCCCTGAACGTTGGTGCCAAAAATGTTGAGCAACATAAACCTGGTATCCGACTCAAGGGCCAAAGAGGTTACCCTATTGAGTTCATCGAGGATCTCTGACTAGTAGGCAACAAGACATGGACAGGACCAGACCATATGGAGAAAGGAGGCAGCCTGCAGATCACATCTAGGACAAGGCACCGGGGCCCCCGAATTCATAACTGTCAATCGTTTTGGGGTGAAGTAGGCCCTGTGCAAGAACTTAACTTGCAGAAAACGGTCCCTGGCTGAGATCATATTAGTCACAAAAGAGGATAAACAAGCTTCCCAGCCCTCTTCAGTCAAGTCAGGGACGTCTATTTTCCACTTGTCAAAGGTCTTTTCTAATTTTTAAGTAGGGGTTATGGATAGGCGGAAGTACAGGGAGGATAAGGGTTTGTCTATTACCTTGGCAATAAGCAATCCTTCTATAGGGTCCGATTCTAGAGTGAGAAAGGGTGGGAACTGCTTCTGAAATGCGTGGCGAAGTTGGTAGTAGCGGAACAACATCCACCCCGCTAGTATGTGTGCATCTTTAAGGTCGGGGCAGGAGCGCAATTTGCCACCGGAAACATGTTTAAGATTCACTATACCCTTTCTTGCCCAAACCTGTGGGTCAGGGACATTATTCAGATGTGGAAGATTTGGGTTACCCCATAGGGGGAGATGTGTGGAGAACGTCTCCGGAGAGCTATAACGGGCCCTTGCCCTGTGCCATACCGAAATAGTATTATACATCAGGTCAGTAATACCAGGGTGGGATTTTGGTCCCCTGAATACCAAGTTGCTAAGGGTGGAGTATGACCCCATGATGGCCGCCTCTAGGGTAACCGCTGGGTTATCTTTAGGTTGGGAGAACCACCATCTGACCGTTACCAGGACCACCGCCCAGAAGTAAGTCGGAAAGTTAGGTAAGGATAGGCCCCCTTGAATGATAGGGAGCTGTAAAGTGGAGATGGCCAAACATGGAGGCCTCCCATTCCACACAAAGGAGGATATAATACCCCATAGTTTGGTAAAGAAAGAAGCTGGGGGCACCGATGGGGAATTACGAAAGAGGTAGAGAAACTTAGGTAAATATACCATCTTGACAAGGTTCACTCTACTCACTGGGGTAAGGGGGAGAGATCTCCAGGCCATATATTTCAGAGAGAAGGCCCTAAGCAATGGCAAGAGGTTCAGCTCAAAATATGAGGACAAGGGGGCCCTTATCACCACCCCCAAGTATTTAAATCAGATCAACGGGGAACCAGTCTGGGCGTGTTGGCTCGAGGTGTGCAACGAGAAAAAAAGTGACTCCCCCAATTAACCCTCATGCCCGAAAATAGTCCAAACACATCAACGATTTGGAGGGCTGGTGGGAGAGAGGATATATCTTTCAGGGACAGGAGGGTAACATCTGCGTATAGGGATATTTTGTCTACAATCACCCCTACCTGTATACCTTCAACTAGAGGGGCAGACCTGATACGGACTGCCAGGGGCTCCATGACCAGTGTAGACAGGCCCTGGGAGAGCGGGCAACCCTGTCTAGTGCCCCGAGTTAAGGGAAAAGGAGAGGACAATGAATTATTAGTGCGTATTTCACCTGTAGGGTTATGGTAAAACAATTGAAACAATTGAACCCACTTAATAAACCCCTAAAGAGATGTGTTAGGAGGCGTCGGATAGTAATGTCAGTCAGTTTTAGGCGAGTCCATGGCCTTACACGCGATGTTAGGTGCTGTAGTCGTACGACGGGGTTTTGCCTGCTATCTTCGTCTTGGCATACCCCGGAGGTGTCACTGAGGCCGGGGGGACACAGGCTCGTTGTTTGGGTCGGGTCTGCACCCGATAAAAGCTGGATCTAGAGCCGGTCATCGGGAGCTCAGACACTACACATCTGCTCCCAGCGGCATCCCGGACACGCCCCGGGCTTTACAGATATTATCTTAATCAGAATGCAATATTTTTCATGACAGTTGTCCTTTAAAGTAGACCTCTATTGATAACAATATACTGTAGGAGCTGCCATTGGTAATTTATATGTGAAAGTATTAGGTTCCTGGCTGTTATGCTAACCTGTTGGCATCAATACCAGCATAGTCACTGACTTGGAACAAACACATACATCTTTATATGCATCATAATTTGGTCTGGGTTAGTGACTGAAAGTACTGATAGGAGAGGGTCTCTGTGACAACCAGGCACCCAACATTGTCAGAGGAAGAGGTTGGTCATGTGGTGGTCATACAATGGTCCATGCGTCTCTCATCCTCTGCAATAATTAATAAAAGAGATGAAATCTTCCAATGGGGACACTAGTTCTGGTGACCTGGGGATCCCCAAGAGACTTCCTTAATTTACACTGAAAGTGGTTGTAAAGTCAGAAGGTTTTTTAATCTTAATGCATTCTGTGCATTAAGATAAAAAGCCTTCTGTGCGCAGCAGCCCCCCTGAGCCCCCCTAATACTTACCTGAGGTCCATCTTGATCCAGCCGTGTTGTAGGAGTGTCTCGGCTGCCCTCCTCATTGGTTGAGACGCCATTGGCTCCCGATACTGTCAAAGTCAGTCATCAGCCAATGAAGAGAGAAAGGGGGCGGGACTGGAACGTTGCTCCGTGTCTGAATGGACACAGGGAGCTGCAGCTTGGGTGCCCCCATAGCAAGCTGCAGGGCACTCAACAGGAGGGAAGGGCCAGGAGTGCCAGTGGGGGACCCGAGAAGAGGGGGATCTGGGCTGTTCTGTGCAAATCCACTGCACAGTGCAGGTAAGTATAACATGTTTGTTATTTTTAAGTAAAAAATAGAAAGAGACTTTAGTATCACTTTAAATAATTCCTCTCACTTCCTGTTTGGCTATGGGAAAGGAAGTGAAGGCATTTCTTCCCAATGGGGCACAGATGGAAAAAAAAAAACCTTACAGGGGTTATAACCTTCCCCTACTCTATACAAAATGATAAAATAAAGTTTTGCCTATAGTTCTAACTCTACCATAGTTCTACCACTTCCCGCCTGGCCTATAGCAGAATGACGGCCGGGAAGTGGTTCTGTTATCCCGCCTGGCGTCCTATGACGTCCAGCAGGATAACATGCTGGCGCGCAGCGTGGCAATCGCGAGTGCAGTGTGTCAGTCTGGCACCCCGCATCTCCGATTGTGATAAGAAGCCTCTGTCAGAGGCTTCTTACCATGTGATCAGCTGTGACCAATCACAGCTGATCACAGCGTGAACAAGGAAGTGCCAGTAAACGGCATTCCTTGGTTCGCGCTGACAGGGAGAGCCGATCGGAGCCGATCGGCGGCTCTCAGTGTCAGAGGGGGGGGTCTGTGCTGATAATCAGCACATTGATTATCAGCACAGCCACCTCAGATGTGCAAAAAACACTACCAGTGCCCAGCATTCCCCCAATAAAAAACCCTTCAAGTGCCCACCACAGTGCCAATCAGTGCCCACCACAGTGCCAATCAGAGCCCACCACAGTGCCAATCAGTGCCCAGCAGTAACACCTGTCAGTGCCAATCAGTGCCGCCTGTCAGTGCCCATCACACCCGCCTGTCAGTGCCCATCACAGCCGCCTGTCAGTGCCCATCAGTGCCGCCTATCAGTGCTGCATATCAGTGCCGCCTATTGGTGCCCATCAGTGCTGCATATCAATGCCCATCAATTCTACATATCAGTGCCTCCTCATCAGTGCCCATCAATGCCACCTTATCAGTGCCAACTCATCAGTGCTGCCTCATCAGTGCCCATCAGTGCCGCCTCATTAGTGCCCACCAGTGAAGGGGAAAACAAAATTTTATGACAAAAACTAAGAAAAACTTTTTTTTTTTCAAAAATGTTGGTCTTTTTTAGTTTGTTTTAAAAAATAAAAACCCCAAAGGTGATCAAATACCACCAAAAGAAAGCTCATTTTGTGGGAAGAAAATGATAAAAATTTCATTTGGGTACAGTGTTGCATGACCACGCAATTGTCATTCAAAGTGTGAGAGCACTGAAAGCTGGCCTGGGCAGGAAGAGGGTAAAAGTGCCCGGGATTGAAGCGGTTAAACAATTCTAATGAGAGCAGCATTCCCTATATCCTAATATTGACTTGAACAAACAGCTATTTTATCACAGCAACAAAAAGGTAGGAATCTGTAACGTAATAACCAGTTGCCGCCTGCCCACCTGTCATATGACAGCGGGGCGGTGCGGCTCTCGTTCTGGGACGTCATATGACGTCGACCCATTCAAACAGGGCATGCGCGCAGCCCTGCACTATCAGTGGCGGTGTGTCCCCGAGACACAGCGCGTCACCGACTGGGTTGAGCAATCATTGGCATGGCTGTTTACCATGTGATCTGCTGCAAATAGGGCACGGCCAAGCACAAATGGTACTCCCCTTCTTGAGACGGCGCATGTGCGCGATCGGGAGCGTGCATCGTGGTCATGTCGGTGGCGGCGTGTTCCCAGGAACACTGCTCGTCACGACAAGGGTAAACAGTCAATGGCTGACGGCTGTTTACCACCTGATCGGCTGTGATCCATTCACAGCCGATCACTAAATGTAAACCCAGACCGGTTACTAGCTGTTACCGGCTCTTCTCTCCTCACACACCGTTTCCAGTGTGAGAAGAGAAGAGCCAGGAGCAGTGAGTTACCGATCTGTGTAGTGTCAGTGTCTGCACCAACACCACATAAAAAAGAGAACCTGTCACATCGCCCCCCCTCATTGAAGCTATTACCCAACAGTCACCACATAAGTGCCCATCAATGCTTATAAAAGTGCACCTGTCACCCATCAGTGCCCATAAAGTGCACCTGTCACCCATCAGTGCCGTAAAGGGCACCTGTCACTGTCATAGACTGCCATCAGCAGTGCACCTGTCACCCATCAGTGACCATCACCTCTCACTCATCAGTCACCCGTCAGTGACCCTCATCAGTGACCCTCATCTGTCACCTATCAGTCTCATAAAGTGCACCGGTCACCATCAGAGACTGCCATCAGTGACCGTCACCTGTCACCCATCGGTGACCGTTCATCTGTCACCCATCAGTGAGCATCACCTGTAACCAGTCAACTATCAGTGAACATCACCTGCCACTCGTCTGTCATCCATCACACAGCCCATCAGTGACCGTCACCTGCAACCCATCAGAAAAATGTCCAAAAGAGTTTTTACCAGTGAGGAGGCATTCCAGATCCTCTCCATGACTGATGAGAGCAGCGGGGAGTTCTCACCAGATTCAAATGCCATTACCGATTCTGATTCAAATTCAGCATTTGAACCGATCAATAGTAGTGGATCGGCAAATGAATCAGATACGGAGTCAAATTTTACAAGCTTTAAGAGAGAGTCATGGGATATCTGTATGCGTTCTGCATATACGAAGGAAGAGATTCCCAGCTTCACCCCCCTTAGTGCCCGGCCTACATGGGCACAACTGGTCAAATTGTATGGGATCTGGCATACCCACTGTTGACCAAAGTTTACCACATACACCTGGATAACTTTTACACCAGCCTGCCCCTTTTCAAACACCTATACCTCGCAGAAATCCTGGCCTGCGGAACCTCCAGAAAGAATAGGAAGGGCTTCCCACAAGCATTAGTGAGTAAAAAACTGCGAAGGGGGGAAGGAGCAACTTTTAGATGCAACGAAGTGCTGGCCTTGAGGTGGAAGGGTACCAGGAATGTGTACATGATGTCCACCATCCATGATGACACTACAGTTGTAGTTCAAAGAAGACAAGGTCCCATTAAAAAGCCAACATGTGTACAAGATTACAATCTCTACATGGGGTCGGGTGGATTTCAACGACCAAATGCTTCAGCCCTATTTGTCAATAAGGAGGTCCCATTTCTGGTACAAGAAAGTAGCACTCTATTTATTTAATTTGACCATATATAATGTCTACATAATTTACACCAAATCCACAGAAAGCCTTGCCTACTTCCTAAAATGAATCGAAAAAGTTGTCACGTCCCTCATCTGCCAACAAAGACCCCCCCAGAAAACCTTCGCTCTGATGCTGTTAGCCGACTTCATGAGCCCCACTTCCTGGACAACATTCCACCATCTGAAACAGGCCGAAGATCCAAAAAAAGATGTCGAGCAGCAAAAGAGGATTTCAAAGAGATACCAGCTACCATTGTCCTCAGTGTCCCTCAGAACCCAGCCTTTGCATTGGTGAATGCTTCCGACTATCACACATCGCTAAAATATTAGCCTATATTCTTAACCATTTCCCCATTTTCATCATCTGTGCTGACCATTTCCCATGCTTCCTCGAATAACCATGCCATTGCCTTCCACGTGAACTGACCCTGGCTTGTTTTTTGACTATGCCTCTGCTTACCGTTTGGACTGCTTCCACGTGAACTGACCCTGGCCTGTTTTATGGACTATGCTTTTGCCTACCGCTTGGACTGATCTGTTGCCCTGCTACTGTAGTACACAGGGGTCTCACGTGTGAGGGGCTCCGGAAATGTTTTTCCGGATGGAGAAAACTATTTTGTTTGTTTTCTCCGGGTTTTGTAATCTCCAGATTAGGGTCTGGAGTCCGGAGGCTTCATAGAGCTTTGGGTGGGTGAAGCCTCTACCCCTGTGCACAGGTCTTACCTGATTGCCGCCCTCAGTCTGCTGCTTACTTACTGTCATCATGCCTCTGCCTGCCGCATGAACTGACCACACTTCTGAGAAATGAGATGTGTCATTTATGCTTGTAGAACGCCTGAAGGTGCTACTTAAATGTCGGGCCTCTGTATGTGGCCAGGCTTTGTAAAAGTCTCACACATGTGGTATCACCATGCTCAGTAGGAGTAGCAGAATGTATTTCGGGGTGTCATTTTTGCTATGTACATGCTATATGTTGGAAATATCTTAAAAATAGACAACTTTGTGTAAAAAAAATGCGTTTTAATTTTTTCCCCACATTTTCCAAAAACTTCTGGAAAAAAATGAACCATTCAAAAGACTCATTATGCCTCATAGACTATACGCTGGGGTGTTTGCTTTCCAAAATGGGTCATTTTGTGGGCGTTTCCATTGTCTTGGTGCTCCAGGGTCTTCAAAAGTGTGATAGGTCGTCATGAAATTATATGTGTAATTTATGTCCCTAGAACACCTGACGGTGCTGCTTGCATGTTGGGCCTCTGTATGTGGCCAGGCTGTGAAAAAGTCTCACACATGTGGTATTGCTATACTCAGGAGGAGTAGCAGAATGTATTTTGGGGTGTAGTTGCAAGCATGCATATGCTGTGTGAGAGCAATAACCTGTTAATATGACAATTTTGTAAAAAATAAAAACCCACAAATCTTCATTTTGCAAAAAAATGTGGGAAAAATGTGACAACTTCAAAAAACTCACCATGCCTCTTACTAAATACACTGGGATGTCTACTTTCCAAAAAGGGGTCATTTGGGGGGTATTTGTACTTCCCTGGCTTGTTCGTTTCTCAAGAAATGAGATTTCAGTATATCAAATGTGATCAATTTTCAATGATTGGCACCATAGCTTGTAGACTCTATAACTTTCACAAAGACCAAATAATATACACTAATTAGGGTTATTTTTACCGAGGATATGTAGCCGTATACATTTTGGCCAAAATTTATGAAGAAGAATTACTAATTTGCAAAATTTTATGACAGAAACAAAGAAAACAGTATTTTTCACCAAATTTTCAGTCTTTTATTTATAGCACAAAAAAATAAAAAACCCACTAGTGATTAAATACCACCAAAAGAAAGCCCTATTTGTGTGAAAAAAAGGACGCAAATTTAATTTGGGTACAGTGTTGCATGACTGAGTAATTGTTATTCAAAGTGTGAGAGCGCTGAAAGCTGAAGATTGATCTGGGCAGAAAGGGGGCGAAAGTGCCCTGTAGGCAAGTGGTTAAACCCTTGCGCTGTACATTGATCACCCAGAAGAAATTAGTCTTTTTTTTTTTCTCAACAAAAGTGAGGGTCATCTTCACCTAGGAGAATAGTAACTCTAAGCTTGATTAGCAGTGATGATCAGAGAAGTAAAGTGGGACAATTACCGTAGCATTTTTCTTTTATTATTATTGCATTTCTAAACATATCCACAAGATGTCGCTACAGTCACATTTCGCCTGCTTACTGGACTACTGCATGCAGCGCGCATCTATAGCCAGCAGCTGGCGCTAAATTGTCACTTAGTGGAGCCGTATGGTACTGCAGGTGGCGCTGTGCTTTCTTTTTGTTCCCGCTTCCTAGTTATGTCTGGTCGCGTGGTTTACCGGCTTGTGAGTCGCCGCTTCGTCGGAGGGTTTATAGTGGGGGCGGCGGTGAGCAGCGCTTCTTGTCTGGCCGCCCTGCATCTGTATCATCGTAGGAGAGCGGAGCCTGGTGAGAGCCCCGCCCCCTGGCGGACACTACATGTACAGCTCAGTCCCGTTGTGTCTGTCCGGGAGCGTTCTACAAGCGAGAGGCTTCCGGCCTTACACTGCGCATGTGCGAGAGACGAATTGAGTGTATAGAGGACGCAGTAATGGGGGGGATGAGTGTCTTGAGAGCATGGCCACTCAGATCTTCTTCATTGTACTGACCTTAGCAGGCTAATGAGCAGCTATGGAAAGTCATTTTTAATTCAAATTCCAGAGCTTATTCCTATATTTTTCTTTATAAACTGAACTGCAATCTAACAACTCAATGTATATATATATATATATATATATATATATATATATATATATATATATATATATATATATATATATATATATATATATATATATATATATATATATATATACACACACCAGCCACTTTTTTTAGGTACACCTGTTCAATTGCTTGATAACACAAATTGCTAATCAGCCAATCACACTGCAGCAACTTAACCATCTAGACGTGGTGAAAACGACTTGCTGAAGTTCAAACTGAGCATCAGAATGAGGAAGAAAGGGGATGTAAGTGACTTTGAACGTGGCATGCTTGTTGGTGCCAGACGGCTGGCCTGAGTATTTCAAATCCTGCTGATCCACTGGGATTTTTTACACATAACCATCTCTAGGGTTTACAGAGAATGGTCCAAAAAAAGAGAAAATATCCAGTGAGTTATGTGGATGAAAATGCCTTGTTGAGGTTAGAGGAGAATTGGCAGACTGGTTCGAGATGATAGAAACGTAACAGTAACTGAAATAACCACTCGTTACAGCCAAGCAAAATACCATCTCTGAATGCACAACACATCGAACTTTGAAGCAGATGGGCTACAGCAGCAGAAGACCACACTGGGTGACACTCCTGTCAGGTAAGAACAGGAAACTGAGGCTCCAATTCACACAAGCTCACCAAAACTGGACAATAGAAGATTGGAAAAACGTTGCCTGGTCTGATGAGTCTCGATTTCAGCTGCGACATTCAGATGGTGGGGTCAGAATTTGGTGTAAACATGAAAGCATGGATCCATATTGCCTTGTATCAATGGTTCAGGCTGGTGGCGATGGTGTGGGGGATATTTTCTTGGCACACTTTGAGCCCCTTACTACCAACTGAGCATCATTTAAACTAAACGGCCTACCTGAGTATTCTTGCTGACCATGTCCATCCCTTTATGACTACAGTGTACTCATCTTCTGATAACTCCTTCCAGCAGGATAATGCTCCATGTCACAAAGATCAAATCATCTCACCACTGGTTTCTTGAAAATGACAATGAGATAACTGAACTCCAATGGTCTCCACACTCACCAGATCTCAATCCAATAGAGCACCTTTGGGATGTGGTGAAATAGGAGACTTGCATCATCGATGTGCAGCCGACAAATCTGCAGCAACTGCTTGATGCCATCATGTCAATATGAACCAAATCTCTGAGGAATGTTTCCAACACCTTGTTGAATCTATTCTACAAAGAATTAAGGCAGTTCTGAAGGCAAAAGGGGGTCCAACCCGGTACTAGCAAGGTGTACCTAATAAAATGGCCGGTGAGTGTATATTGTACATTCACATCAGTCCCTGTCGTCAAGGAGCTTACAATCTGAGGTCCCTAACTCACATTCATACTTACACATTTTTTTTCTGAAGCTCCTCGGAGCGGTGCTTTGTTGAACCCCTATGAGCAAAAAAGTGAACCGTGAAATTGCAGCACACAAAAAAGTGCACAGAGGGTACAGAATGGCCAATCCTCTGAAGAGAAAGTGTCTCTAACCTTGAACCTCTCTGAGTGCAAGGCTCCCGACAGAGGCAAGGTACACCATGGTCTCCCTAGGCCCCAAGCCAGGTGGACCCCACTTCTTAGGGACCAAACAAAGCTGGTTCACCAAGTACTTGGTGGGGGGGGGGGGGGGGGGTTCTCCCGACGAGAGACCCCTCCGGATGGCAAAAGGCCACAGAACCTCTCCCCAAAATCAGGGCAGGCCCCCCGATGACCTGCACCCCTCCATCTCCGTGCAAAAACACCAACACAAATGTAGTGCTGGTGTCCATAAATAAATAGCGACAAAACAAACATTAAAAGTGCTGTGCAATGTGCAGCAGGCCTTTCGGCAAGTATAAAAATTGCCCTGTCTAGCCAAAAGGCCATTTCTGAAGGCACAGTGTAAGAAAAGCATAGGTGACATGTCTGCGTGCCAGTAAATCACCAGTGGTGTGGTGCATCCCAAAAGTGTTTCTTCGGCACCTGTGGGATAACATCCCCAGGGTAAACATCACCGGGAGCTGATTGCACTTTCCAGATGGGACAAATGCAGCCCCATCAGGAAGGCATGAGTTAAGGAGAGGCCTGACATCAACCAGGACAAGACTCTGGAACCCAGGCCAGATGCAACCCAGGAGGACAAGGGTCCTTGCCATCATTCCCACCTTTTTACAACAGGTAGGATACTAATCCCCCCCCCCAGGTCTGAAGACACCAGCATTCTCTCTCCCAAAAACTGATAAGAACAGATACTATACTTGATCTTAGCCAAAAGGCTGAGAAGTGACCTAATAAGGATGGGCTCGGGCGTATTCGCACACTCCACGTGCAGAGCCCGCCGGGCAGTCGGCTCGGCGCTGCGCTAATCACAGGCAGTGAGACATTTTCCCGATGTGCGGCTGCAGAGATCGGGAAATGTCTCACTGCTTGTGATTATCGCAGCGCCATGTCGACTTCCTGGCGGGCTCTGCACGTGGGCTGTGTGAACACACCCGAGCCCATCCTTATGACCTAATATGGGAGCTGCCACTATGGACCTCTCTTTGTGAACCAGCCTGGCTGTGATTGCTGTTCTTTTGGCTTCAAGACTTTGTATGATTCTCTGCAGATTTGACAAATCATGATGCATATAGTCAGGAGATCAAAAAATCTATTGACTTTTTTACCTCTTTCTCCTGCAGCCTCCCGACCCTTTAAGACAGGGGTCGGCAACTTACGGCCCGTGGGCCGCACTCATGGCCCCCCCATAAATGAAGTCACGTGCACTTGGCCTGCGGACATTTTAACCCCAGTCGGCTTTCTTGGGATAACAACCTATGCGGCTAAGAAGCCGCTCGGCTGTTATCCCAAGCAGCAGGAGGAGACCCCTTCCGCCGCCTTCCTCGGCTGGACCAGGCTCTCCCGTCCCACCGGGAGGCCTGAGCTGGCCGGAGACCCGAACAAAATCGGAAGACTTAAAGGAGCCAAATTTTAAAAAATGACAGTATTCAAAACGGCCAAACTTAGCATTTTGTATGCTTTTAAATGCAAAGGAAGGAATTGTGGTCTTATAGACCCCAGATCCCTCCATAAAGAGTACCCATCACTGCCTATTACTGTCACAAGGGATGTTTACATTACTTCTGACAGCAATAAAAGTAATCCAGATTTTTTTTTTTAAAGGGACAGTGTAAAAATAAAAAAAATAAAAATCAAAGCACCCCATCCCTCCGTGCTCACACACAGAAGTGAACGCATATGTAAGTTGCGAATGCAAATGTAAACAGTGTGCAAACCACACATTTGAGGTATCGCTGCGATCGTTCAGCGAGAGCAATAATTCTAGCACAAGATCTGTAGAAATTTTTAAAGCGTTGCCTACCGTTACCATACCACAGTTTGTCGCTATTCCACGAGTGTGCGCAATTTTGAAGCATAACAAGGCGGGATGAGGGGGGAGCTGTGTAATGTAAAGGGATCCAGAGGTGCAGGGCTGTGTAATGTAAAGGGGTCCAGAGGTGTGGGCTGTGTAATGTAAAGGGGTCTAGAGGTGCGGGCTGTGTAATGTAAAAGGGTCCAGAGATGTGGGCTGTGTAATGTAAAGGGGTCCAGAGGTGCGGGCTGTGTAATGTAAAGGGGTCCAGAGATGTGGGCTGTGTAATGTAAAGGGGTCCAGAGATGTGGGCTGTGTAATGTAAAGGGGTCCAGAGATGTGGGCTGTGTAATGTAAAGGGGTCCAGAGGTGCGGGCTGTGTAATGTAAAGGGGTCCAGAGATGTGGGCTGTGTAATGTAAAGGGGTCCAGAGATGTGGGCTGTGTAATGTAAAGGGGTCCAGAGGTGTGGGCTGTGTAATGTAAAGGGGTCCAGAGGTGCAGGCTGTGTAATGTAAAGGAGTCCAGAGGTGCAGGCTGTGTAATGTAAAGGGGTCCAGAGGTGCAGACTGTGTAATGTAAAGGGGTCCAGATTATTATCTTCATTTATTAGCAGGTGAATGCAGCTCTCCATGCATTCACATACATTGAATCTAGCCCTTAAAGCAGAAGGCGGCCCAAAAAAAAAAATAACTACACGTCCTGTAGCTGCTGGCTTTTAATAATAGAACACTTACCTGTCTTGGAGTCCAGCGATGTCGGCACCGCAGCTGATGTTTCCATCAGCTGTCGGGTGCTGCCGCCGCCATTGCAAGTAAGGGTACCCGGCAGTGTAGCCTTACGGCTTCACACCAGGAACCCTACTGCGCATGTGCGAGGCCCCGCTCCTCTCTCCTACTGGCCCGGCGACAGGGGGAGGAGGAGGGAGCCCTGCTGTGACATCATGGGCCGTGGCGTGGACTCCCAGAAGTGGGGACAGGATACCTGTCAAAGCAGGTATCCTGTCCCCCCCCCCCCCCCCCACGAAAGGTGCCAATTGTGGCACCGGAGGGGGAGGGGAGACAAACGAGTGGAAGTTCCACTTTTGGGTGGAACTCCGCTTTTAGTGGAAAAAGGTTGCTGACCCCTGCTTTAAGAGCTTCTAAATGTCGGGAAGCAGAGGCAGGCATTTGGGTCATGTGACTGCTGTGATTGGCTTTCACAGCGATCACATGATTAGAAAGCTTCTAATCGGAAGTATGCATCGGGAGCTTTCCGGTCCCCACTGGTGATTGTGCTGGTCAGCACAGAAAAGTACTTACATAGGACCACATATATGCGGCCTCTCGGCGTTAAAGCCCATCAGCTGAGAGGCCGCATATGTGCACCACATCGGCGAGAAGAGGTTAAATTAATTTGCTGAGCACCATTGTGAAGGTGTACCTAAATACCCGGTCACAGTAGAACCCTTAGAGCCCTTGCACACTGGGGCGGTTTGCAGGCGCTATTGCGCTAATAATAGCGCCTGCAAACCGCCCAGAAAGTGCCGCTCCTTGCATTCCAGTGTGAAAGCCCCGAGGGCTTGCACACTGGAGCGATGCGCTGGCAGGACGGTAAAAAAAGTCCTGCCAGCAGCATCTTCGGAGCGGTGAAGGAGCGGTGTGTATACCGCTCCTTTACCGCTCCTGCCCATTGAAATCAATGGGACGGCGCGGCTATACCGCCGGCAATGCGCCTCTGCAGAGGCGCTTTGCGGTGGTATTTAACCCCTTCTCGGCCGCTAGCGGGGGGTAAAACCGCCCCGCTAGCGGCCGAATACCGACGGTAAAACGCCGCTAATAATAGCGGCGTTTTACCGCCGACGCCGCCCCCCGCCCCAGTGTGCAAGGGCTCTTAGACATGGCATGGATATAAGAGTATAACACAGAATTAGAGCCATGCTTATTGTACAGTTCATACTTAGTGTAATATTACTGCTGTTGTCTCTGTCAGAACCGGTGAAAAAGTCGGTGTTGGAAGAATATGGATTCCCACAGAGTGGCAATGAAGTGAGGCAGTATGTTGGTCACTCATTATCCTATGATCAGGAAAGGAAGACTCCCCGATGGGTGATTGAACATCTTACAAAGGAGAAAACAGTTGGTAAGAACCCCTCTAGAAAAGTTAGAAATGTGTCTGGGTGTTCTCATACTGACCACATGTTCCCATGTGTGGTGTGTCTAGTGGTGTGACACTGAAAGCTATGCCGGTGTTCACCATGCTTATTGTATGGTGATCACTGTCAGCTGTAAGTAAGTTCAAGACAGCCTAAGTATATAACTGTCTCTTTCAGAATATCTCACTGCAGGGGGGCTAAAATGATGACATTGAATGTATTAACTAAATGAACAAAAACCTATTCAGTACATGCCTGTTATTTATACACATTTCCCCATGTTTTCTCTATAAAAATGCTGCAAGTACAGAAAAATACCTGCTGATCCTTCCAGAAATGCAGTGAGCTCCTAACTTCCTGTGCACTCTTCTTCTGCTGCACTAAAATCCCAAGCAGTGTTATCAGTCCTGCCCATTTCACCTCTGTGAACTCAAGAACATTCTCTGCCCCCAAGGAATGGGGAGGTGTTCTGTAGTCCCAGCAAACATCTTGTAAAATGTTATAGATAACAGTATATTGAGTGAGCGTTGTCACCCTAGGACAGGAAGTGTGTTACTGGCAGGATCACTGGGCGAAAAAATGAAAAAGAAAAAAAAAAAATCATACAGCCACCACATCTAAGGTCTAAGCTGCAATATATTACATTTTTGTTTTACAATTTAGATACACATTGGGGTTGTTACTAAAACTGGAAAGTGTAAAATCTGGTGCAGCTGTGCATGGTAGCCAATCAGTTTGTTCAATTAAGCTTTGACAGAAAAAAAAAACTGGTAGCTGATTGGTTTCTTTGTAGAGCTGTACCAGATTTTGCACTCTCCATTCTTAGCAAAACAACCCCATTTTTTACATGATTTTAATCTGCTGTTTTATTTCTGACGTTTACTATCTAATAGTCTTTGTATCATGATCAAACATGATTTACAAATGATTCCCAGAGCACTAATGACTAGCTAAAAAGACAGCACAGCAGAGTAGCCCAATTTTTCCCATCCTTGGCCTGACTGAAACTTTTGGTCAAGCAATCTGATAATGAAGGAGTCACTAGGATGAATCGTGTGTGGATGTAAAAATCAGCTTAAAGTGGTGGTCCACCCTGAAAAAAAAAAAAATTGCACAAAAAAATACCTAAAAAAGTGGAGGAAAAAAACCCCTTTTTTTTACTTACGTGAAATGGCTGTTGCTAGGCACTCTTCCTAATCTGCCTCTTCCTACACCGCGGTGATCTTCAGTCTTCTGCTCCCCGCGTTGTCTTCTGGGGAATGGGGCGCGGTGTGTTATGGGAACTGTGTGTGTCCCATTCACAAAGCGCCGCGCCACTCGCGCGTGCGCAGTGGGAAACTGGCAGTGAAGCCGCAAGGCTCCACTGCCTGTTTCCCCTACTTAGCATGGCGGTGCCGGGCCCCCGAGAGACGAGGGACGGGTCGGCCTCGGGCAGCCGACATCGCGGGCACCCAGGACAGGTAAGTCTACTTATTTAAAGTCAGCAGCTACAGTGTTTGTGGCTGCTGACTTTAAAAAAAAAATTTAGCTGGCCGGAATCCCGCTTTAAGCTGTGGAATTCTGTAAACCCAGCGGCTTTACAGCAAGTTTGGAGCATGGGACTTAGGAAAAGGAGACCAACGCACCACCCCCAGGCTCAAAAGAATGCAAAATATTAATATAAAATGTTTGATGTTTACCAATTTAAAAGAAATGATTTTACATTTTAGTTTTTTTTTCTTTGGTTCATAATACATAAGGAAAGCAATTATGTACAGGACCCTTATACAGTTCCTTTACAGGCGATTCCCCCTAAAAAACCTTAGCTTCATTCAAAACTCTGCTCCTTCAACTCCCTTATAAGCAATGCCCTGGCCCCAGTTGCCTATATTTGAGTGTAGCTTGTGAGGTATAAGTTCCTAAAGAGATTCATTACATTTTATGGTTAAGCAACCGTACTAAAATTCACCACTAGGTGTCCATGTCTTTTTAGAATAGGCCTCACTTGATGTAGACATAAGGCCCAATACACCACGCTATACACAGGGGTCCGTATCCTGCTGGTTTAACTATAATAACTGTGTCCAAAGTCAGCGCATTTAAAGCAGGACTCTGCCTTCAAGCCACATATTTGCAAGCAAGAAGGTTTTTTTTAATCTCAATTAAAAAAACATCTTCCTGTGTGCACAGTGTGTTAGAATGTATACCTTAAAGTGGTTATAAAGGTAGGTTTTTTTTTATCTTAAGAGCCCTTGCACACTGGGGCGGGGGGCGGCGTCGGCGGTAAAACGCCGCTATTATTAGCGGCGTTTTACCGTCGGTATTCGGCCGCTAGCGGGGCGGTTTTACCCCCCGCTAGCGGCCGAGAAGGGGTTAAATACCACCGCAAAGCGCCTCTACAGAGGCGCATTGCCGGCGGTATAGCCGCGCCGTCCCATTGATTTCAATGGGCAGGAGCGGTAAAGGAAGATGCGGCTAGCAGGACTTTTTTTACCGTCCTGCCAGCGCATCGCTCCAGTGTGCAAGCCCTCGGGGCTTTCACACTGGAATGCAAGGAGCGGCACTTTCTGGGCGGTTTGCAGGCGCTATTATTAGCGCAATAGCGCCTGCAAACCGCCCCAGTGTGCAAGGGCTCTAATACATTCTATTCATTAACCCCTTCCCGACCGGCGCACGCCAATGTACGTCGGCAGAATGGCACGGCTGGGCAAATGGGCGTACAGGTACGTCCATTTGAATTCCCCGCTGTGCCATTGCGTGAGCTCCGTGAGTCGGGTCGCGAGTCCCGCGGACTCGATCGCTGCGGGGATACCCAAGATCGCCTCCCGGAGAGGACGAACGGGGAGATGCTGATGTAAACAGCATCTCCCCGTTCTGCCTAGTGACAAGTGTCACTGATATTTGCTCCCTGTCATCGGGAGCAGAGATCAGTGTAGTGTCACACACAGCCCATCCCCCCTACAGTTAGTAATCACTCCCCAGTACAGACACCTCCCCGCCCCCTAGTGGTTAACCCCTTCACTGCCAGTGTCATTTACACAGGAATCAATGCATTTTTATAGCACTGATCGCTGTATAAATGACAATGGTCCCAAAAATGTGTCAAAAATGTCCGACATGTCCGCCATAATGTCACAGTCACAATAAAAATCGCTGATCGCTGCCATTACTAGTAAAAAAAATTAATAATAAAAATGCCATAAAACCATCCCCTATTTTGTAAACGCTATAACTTTTGTTCAAACCAATCAATAAACGCTTATTGCAATTTCTTTTTACCAAAAATATGTAGAAGAATACGATCGGCCTAAACTGAGGAAAAAAAAATGTTTTTTTTATATATTTTTGGGGGATAATTATTATAGCAAAATGTAAAAAATAATGCGTTTTTTTCAAAATTGTCGCTCTTATTTTGTTTATAGCGCAAAAAATAAAAATCGCAGAGGTGATCAAATACCACCAAAAGAAAGCTCTATTTGTGGGGAAAAAAGGACATCCATTTTGTTTGAGAGCCACGTTGCACGACCGCGCAATTGTCAGTTAAAGCGACGCAGTGCCGAATCGCAAAAAGTGCTCTGGTCAGGAAGGGGGTAAAATCTTTCGGAGCTAAAGTGGTTAAGATTTAAAAAAAAACCTTCTGTGTGCAGCAGCCCCCCTAATGCTTACCTGAGCCCATCTCAATTCAGCAATGTTGCACAAGTGGCTCGGCTGTCCGGGACTCCCCCTCCTCATTGGCTTAGACAGCAGCTGGCGCCATTGGCTCCCGCTGCTGTCAATCAAAGTCAGTGAGCCAATGAAGAGAGGGCAGGGGTGGGGCCGGGCTACGGCTCCATGTCTGAATGGACACACAGGGCAGAACACAGGCTCCGGTGCCCCCACAGCAAGCGGCTTGCTGTGGGGGCACACGGCAGGGGCGAGGGACCAGAGAAGAGGAGGATCTGGGCTGCTCTGTGCAAAACCACTTCACGGAGCAGGTAAGTATAACATGTATGTTATTTTTAACAAAAAACAAACAAGACTTTACAATCACTTTAAAGAGGTTGTAAACCTCAGACATGAAATATCAACAAAGAATACCCCTCTATAGTGTGTACTTGTCTCAATCTAGAGCACTAAGTGTCATTCCTGTCTGCTGCTTCATTCTTCTGCTACCAGCATGAATCATTTCTGACATATTTTCCTGACACCAAGAGAAAATGGTGACAGGGGAGGGAGCTCCAGCTGATTGACAGCCTCAGTTTGTTTCTGTGTGCTGTGTGAAGGGGATGTGTCCCTTCCCTCCAATCAGCTCTCAGTTCTCCTCACTGATGTAACTGTGCAGACAGATCATATGTAAATTCTGCACTTTGAATGGATGTAGAGGAAAGCCAGCTGCAGATAAACAGGTACAACTTATGTAGGATGATTTTTTTAATCTCTGTGTATCGCCTGAGGCCAGTCACTTCATTGGGTATATATAAGGGTTTATTGACACTTTTAAGATGCTTTAGAATGTATACTGGCCCTTTGTTGGGATGAATGAATGTCATGCATTCATGGGATCTACATTAACCAGAGAATGTCAGCGGTGGTGTCACTAGAGGGGAGGTAAGTATGGAGATTAGTTCTGCTTTAAAATGTTAAAATGTAACATTTATTGAAATTCTATTTCTTTCTTTAGGCAATGCAGACAGGAAACACTGTAAATTTAAACCAGATCCAAACATTCCAGCAATGTTTAGTGCCTCTAATGAGGATTATTTAAAAAGTGGTTGGTCCAGAGGTCACATGGCACCAGCTGGAGATGCCAAATATTCTACGGTATGAGTTCAATTATTTGATTTATGTTATACTATTTTGTTAGGCCAGCTGCAGTAACATAACAACAACCTGCATTGATTGGGGCCCAAGATAGCACTTAATAGCTGTCTAGGGATCAAGTCCAGCCCCATTCCAACCAAAAACAGGAAGTTTGTTTCAGGTGGAGCTCTACTTTAAGAACCCATTGACACCATTGTATCCATGTTGTAAGCAGTATGGGGTGTGTGCCTAGTCACAGTACACTGCAGGTCATGTAAAACACCCTTGAAGTGGGTGTTTTTTTTTTTTTAAATCCCTTGGTCATGCTTTCAGGGCCCATAGAAAATGAATGGAGTCATTCAACACACCATGCATTTAATTAGGGCTGTAACTAACGTTTATTTTCATAATCGATTAGTTGGCCAATTATTGTTTCGATTAATCGAATATTCGGTTAATAACCTTAAGAAAGAGTGTGGTGTATAATTTAGTTAATGTGTACAGTTTTGAAAAGAGGTAATTTATTCTTAAATATCTCTATGCAGTGGTAAATATAAATAACCAACTATATGGTTAGGGAGCAAAATATCGAATCCACTCTGAGCATAACAGACAGAAGATATAGTTTAGTATATAATATACTATTAGAGGGGATATACTTTATATACTATTAGAGGAGATATACTGTATATACTATTGGAGGAGAGATATACTGTATATACTATTAGAGGAGATATACTGTATATACTATTGGAGGAGAGATATACTGTATATACTATTAGAGGAGATATACTGCATATAATATTAGAGGAGAGATATACTGTATAAACTATTAGAGGAGAGATATACTGTATATACTATTAGAGGAGATATACTGCATATAATATTAGAGGAGAGATATACTGTATATACTATTAGAAGAGAGATATACTGTATATACTATTAGAGGAGATATACTGCATATACTATTAGAGGAGAGATATACTGTATAAACTATTAGAGGAGAGATATACTGTATATACTATTAGAGGCTAGATATACTGTATATACTATCAGAGGAGATATACTGTATATACTATTAGAGAAAATATACTATTAGAGGAGATATACTGTATATACCATTAAAGGGTCAATCTGGTAAATATCATCAGACTCAGTGATCAAATTTTTTAATTAAAAACAATGTCTTCTTTAAAAAAAATGTAATTTTAAGAACGTTCGTTCTTTCATTCAGTGAATGTACAAAGATTTTTCGTCTGAATATTCTCGTCTGAAAATTGATCTGTGTGGCCAGCATAAGGCTCAGTACACACCTATGCAGTTTGCTTTTCATCTGTTTCTGCGGTGCTTTTTGCTGTGCATTTTGATTTTTGTGCACGTGATTTTGCTGCGATTTGCGTTTTTGCATTTTTTTTGGCCAATTTGTTGTTGGGCAGATTAAAAAACACATATTGCTGCAAAAGTGCATTACATGCTTTTCTGCAGCTTCTCTATTGAAGTATATTGAACTAAAAAAAGCACTGTTTTGCGTGATCGTGTCCCATAGGAAACCATGTAAATGAACTGTAGTGCGTTTCTGCAAAAAGCACCAAAAAACACATAGATGTGAACCAGGTCTAAGACGTTTAGTAACATAATGCGGTGAAAAAAACTAAAATTAGCCCTTTATAGTACAAAAAAAGCAGATAATCATTACTGTAAGGGGTTAGATTTTTTTTAGTATAGAACTGTGAAAGTAGTATATGCAGTAGCGATTATTTGCTCTTTTTTGTACTATAAAGGGCTCATTTTAGTTTTTTTTAAACCCCATTATGTTACTGGCCGATTAATCAATTATGAAAATAGTAATTGATTAATTTCAAAATCGATTAGTTGTCGATTAATTGATTAGTTAATCAAAGAAATGCGCACGCAACAGTGTGAATGTGCCCTAAAATTTTGCATAATAGTGTTTTTTGTTTCTAAACTGTTGTTTTATAGCGTTTATATACCTTCTGTATATACATCTTATTCTAAATGGTAAAAGTATAAAGGTTTCCCTTATCATTTACACTGTGTGGGTGCAGAGGAAATTACATTCACTTAAACTGATCCTATACCATTTAAAAGTATTAATATTGTATATAATCTATAAATTATAACAGGTTATTGAATAACTAGTTGGCTTTGTTATTTTTAGTAGAAAAGAAATTAAAAATAAGCTTGTATTTCCTTTGCACAGACGTCTATATACTGGCGTGTTACTCAATTTAGGTTTCCAAAATGTTTCACTTCCAAGATCAATTGGATAACATGATCCATTTTCTGTCTTACAGGAAGCAATGGCTGAAACGTTCTATCTTTCCAACATAGTGCCTCAAAACTATGAAAATAATGCCGGGTTCTGGAATCGGTAAGAGCTGTGATTTCAGAGAATGTTATCAGCTGTGCATGTGCAAACATTGAGTTAGGGCTTGTTTACACCTGCTTTTCTTTCTAAAAAGTGATCTACATACAGATTGCTCTTCAGAGAGCATTTGACAGGGTATGAGGAGGTTGTTCTGCGTGGTTTCAGGGTGGTTGCCGTATGACTCCCTTCATTTCAGGGGGTCGCGCCTGCTGAGAATGACAGGGGGTAAAATTCCTGCTGTGGCCATTCAGTAAAGCATAGCAGCCATGGCATGTGTACATCCCACAGCCGAAGCGTGTGCAGCTAAAGAAGGAATGGTTGAAGGGTGGTAAAAAAGCAGCTAACTGCAAGGTTTTACAGCTCCTCCAACTGCAAGTGCAAAAGAGCCCTTAAGGTTCATTACAACAGCAGTTTATCAAGGACAGTTCTAAAAGTTGTGAGCGTGCAAAACTAAACCCACTGATTTAACTGTTTCCGAAAACTGTTAGGGCCCGTTCACATGATGCGCAGTGTCTTACATTTTTCCATACCAGATCAATGCAAATCACTGCAAAGGTGCATAGAAAACAGTGGTTTTCTGTGTGTCTCATTAACATCTTAGTGCTGTGTAGATTTGCATTGTCTTAAAATGCAGCGTGTCTGCATTTTAATGCAATGCACATGAATCCATGTAAACAGTCTTCTACTTCTCCTTTCACTGTCCAGTCACAGACTAGGGAAGGAGACCTGTAAGTGTGGCAGAGCTGTGTAAATCCCAAATCTGGAAGGACAAAAATACAAATTCTCTGGCAGATAAACACCCTCCATAAATGCATTTTTTCTGAGTATTTAGCTGTTTGCCTGTTTAGCTTGTAGGTAGTCCTTGCTCCATTTTTTTGGATTTAGAAACATGATCCCTGTTAGGATTCTCTTTATAAAACTTGTGTTAGCTTGAATTGGATTTATACATGAAGAAACATGTAATGCCCATGCTATAATACTCCTTCGGGGCTCCCTCTTGCAATGCAAATGTTCAGTTATCATCTTGAATAAGTGAATTCTCGCTGCAATTGATTTTATCAGGCTGCTGCCTCCCAGACTATGCACTTTGTCTTTCAAACAGAACTAAGTTACTTTTTTGAAAATATATATGAGTGTGCCACGGACATGGAATTAGTGGTGCCAAAATAAATTCTTGGGCAAAGAAATTAAAAAAGAGAACCTCATAATAATAAAGAACACCTACAGTATCTCACAAAAGTGAGTACACCCCTCACATTTGTGTAAATATTTTATTATATCTTATGTGACAACACTACAGAAATGACACTAGTGAGTGTACAGCTTGTATAACAGTGTAAATTTGCTGTCCCCTCAAAATAACTCAACACACAGATATTAATGTCTAAACTGCTGGCAACAAAAGTGAGTACACCCCCTAAGTGAAAATGTCCAAATTGGGCCCAATTAGCCATTTTCTCTCCCCAGTGTCATGTGACTCGTTAGTGTTACAAGGTCTCAGATGTGAATGAGGAGCAGGTGTGTTAAATTTGGTGTTATAGCTCTCACTCTCTCATACTGGTCACTGGAAGTTCAACATGGCACCTCATGGTCAAAAATTGTTGCTATATATAAAGATGGCCTAGGCTGTAAGAAGATTGACAAAACCCTGAAACTGAGCTGCAGCACAGTGGCCAAGAACATACAGTGGTTTAAGATGACAAGTTCCACTCAGAACAGGCCTCGCCATGGTCGACCAAAGGAGTTGAGTGCACGTGTTCAGTGTCATATCCAGAGGTTGTCTTTGGGAAATAGACGTATGAGTGCTGCCAGCATTGCTGCAGGGGTTGAAGGGGAGGGGGGTCAGCCTGTAAGTGCTCAGACCATATGCCGCACACTGCATCAAATTGGTCTGCATGGCTGTCATCCCAGAAGGAAGCCTCTTCTAAAGATGATGTACAAGAAAGCCCACAAACAGTTTGCTGAAGACAAGCAGACTAAGGACATGGATTACTGCAACCATGTCCTGTGGTCTGATGAGACCAAGATAAAGTTATTTGGTTCAGATGGTATTAAGCGTGTGTGGAGGCAACTAGGTGAGGAATACAAAGACAAGTGTGTCTTGCCTACAGTCAAGCATGGTGGTGGGAGTGTCATGGTCTGGGGCTGCATGAGTGCTGCCGGCACTGGGGAGCTACATTTCTTTGAGGGAACCATGAATGCCAACATGTACTGTGACATACTGAAGCAGAGCATGATCCCCTCCCTTTGGAGACTGGGCCACAGGGCTGTATTCTAACATAACGACCCCAAACACACCTCCAAGACGACCACTGCCTTGCTAAAGAAGCTGAGGGTAAAGGTGATGGACTGGCCAAGCATGTCTCCATACCTAAACCCTATTGAGCTTCTGTGAGGCATCCTCAAACGGAAGGTGGAGGAGCACAAGGTCTCTAACATCCACCAGCCACGTGATGTCATCATGGAGGAGTGGAAGAGGACTCCAGTGGCAACCTGTGAAGCTCTGGTGAACTCCATGCCCAAGAGGGTTAAGGCAGTGCTGGAAAATAATGTTGGCCACACAAAATATTGACACTTTTGGTCCCAATTTGGACATTTTCACATAGGGTTGTACTCACTTTTGTTGCCAGCGGTTTAGACATTAATGGCTGTGTTGAGTTATTTTGAGGGGACAGCAAATTTACACTGTTATACAAGCTGTACACTCACTACTTTGTATGTAGCAAAGTGTCATTTCTTCAGTGTTGTCACATTAAAAGATATAATAAAATATTTACAAAAATGTGAGGGGTGTACTCACTTTTGTGAGATACTGTATATAGAGTGTGTGTTTGTGTATTGTTGTGCAAAATCGTAGCCATTTTAGGTAGTTCACTACACTATGGGTATTAGTTGTTTCAGTGTCTTTATGTCTGCAATAGCGTGTCAACGGGAAAGAGCATTTGTTAGATTTCCAAACATTACTTTTTCAAAAAATTAGGTAATACAATAAGATATTTTAATGCCCTAACAAATTATACACCTTTTTCTTCGGGATAGATAGGGCTTTCATTTGGTAGTCTATTTGGATACAAATATTTTTATTTTCTTGTTTTTTTATTGATAAGGAAAAAAATAATTTCCCTATCATTTTTCACAAGATGATAATTTCCTTAAAAATATAATGAACAAAGTCTTTTTTAAGACTTGATCATATCACATTAGGGCAACTGTAACACAGTGGAATGGTAAGCTCAGAATAAACACGCATTTTACTTTAAGAGAACTTTATTCCCCTTATAAAGCTGGGTACACATGGTCTGAATATTGTCCGGTTCGGCAGGAACTGGCTAACATTCGGACCATGTGTACAGCTTTCTTTCCAACGGAAGCCGATCTAAGTAAGGATACACTGATAATCCAGCATCCAGTCAGCGCTGGCAGCCAATGGAGTCCCCCTGTCAGAACATAAAGACACAGCAGGGGAAATCACTGTACTAACATTGCTCAGTTAGTACAGCAATCTCTCCGTTTTTTCTTGTTCGGCCCGCTGCATTGAACGGAAAAAAAAAAAACGTAATGTATGTACCAAGCTTAAAGTGTTACTAAACCCACAACAGTAAAATCAGTCTGTATATGCAGTAAAGCACGCTTGTTATACTCACTGTGGATGTCGCTAATGTCACCCACTTGTGTGACATTAGCGAATTAATATTCACTAATGTCTTCCTGCTTCTCCTCCCGGACAATCAGCGAGCGGGTCCTGAGACCCGATTGGGATCCTAAGACTCCCGGCCAATCGGGTCTCAGAACCCGCCTCCTGTTCAGCCGGGAGGAGAAGCTCCGGCGGCAGAAACAGCCTCTTCCAGGAGCCCGGATTCAGCAGTGCACCACCAGCTCACCCTCCTCCCCACACCCCTACTGCAGTATAAAGTAAGGCCACAGATCGCGTGCGTGGTAGGAGGTGTGAGTGAGGGGACCAGGTCTGTTTGACCAACAGCCGCCACTGCTTACCTGTCAATTCCATATCTCGAAGTACAGTAAAGGACACAGAGCACTCTGCCCTTACATTCCTCTGTTACCCCCTGCATTACTTGCTACAAAACAGAGTTGTAGGGGAGGCGGCCAGGAGGTGTGTCCTCCAAAGATTAGACAATGTTCAATCACAGGAAGGTACAAGCCTATAACCTAAGGTCTATGATATGGAATATACAGGTAAATCAAAATTGCTTATTTGCAGTGCTAAGGGTAAGCAGCCATATTGCAGCGGAAACATTCATTTTCTGAACAGAAAATTAAATTTACTAGAAGGCAAAAGTTATACTTCTTGAAAATGTTTTTGCGTCTCAAGTACTTGAAGAAAACTCCTCCCTATTTGTTGTCTTCCAGGCTTGAAATGTATTGTCGAGACCTGGCAGAGCGATTTGACGATGTTTGGGTGGTTAGCGGCCCCCTAACATTGCCGGTGCAGCATGAAGATGGCAAAAAGAGTGTCACTTATCAGGTGAGGTTTTGTTAATAGTGACACATTCAGGAATATCACTCTAGAAGAGTAGACTGGGCAGTGAGTATATTATTGAACACAATGAGTGTTTCCCAGCTTTGCCAAATTTCTCTTAGCACATTAGACAGGTGCAAAAAGCATTCAGTCGTGAAATGAGGCTGTGCTTATCAGCAGCCTAAAATCCACATCATTTCTTTACGGAGAGAGAAAGACACTGTGCATTCTCATTAACATTTGCCATTTTTTGTCAGTAGGGTGAGATTGTAATTTGATAAATCAGTTTTAGAATTCTAATGAAGCTGCTAAGAGGACAACACAGAGTGAGTGCTTTCTGTTGGGGGATTACAAGGATACTGAAATAGCCAGGCTGAAGTTCCTTATTAAAGGGCTCTGCAAACTGTTGGCGCTGTATATATAAATCTTGTATAATATGAGCTTGTGCTGGGTTTAGCTTTGTGCTTTCTAGAATTTGTGTCACTGATTAATCACCATTACTGAAAGCCTTTGAAAAAATGGACATTGAAATAACTGCAGTAAACTCAATGAGGCTACGTATGGATGGAGGCGTTTTCCCTTCGACTGATGTCGGTTTGATTATACAAATCAGAGCTAGACAGCTCTAAAAAGTATTGAGACACCTGCCTTTACACGCACATGAACTTTAATGGCATCCCAGTCCGTAGGGTTCAATATTGAGTTGGCCCACCCTTTGCAGGTATAACAACTTCAACTCTGCTGGGAAGGCTGTCCACAAGGTTTGTGTCTATGGGGACGCAAGGTCCATAAAGATATAGATGAGCGAGCTTGGGCTGGAAGAACTTGACTGGCCTGCACAGAGTCCTGACCTCAACCCGATAGAACACCTTTAGATGAATTAGAGCAGAGACTATGAGCCAGGCCTTCTCATCCAACATCAGTGCCTGACCTCCCAAATGCACTTCTGGAAGAATGGTCAAACATTCACATGGACACACTCCTAAACCTTGTGGACAGCCTTCCCAAAAGAGTTAAAGCTGTTATAGCTGCAAAGGGTGGGCCAACTCAATATTGAACCCTACAGACTGGGATGATTAAAGTTCATGTGCGTGTAAAGGCAGGTGTCCCAATACTTTTGGTAATATAGTGTATATAGCATGAATGTCCAACTTTGTCCCCTGTGTGATGGAAAAAAAACAGTTAAGTAAAAAAAAACAAATATTTTTCGTTGTAAAAAATTAAAGTTACACCCAAGCACATAACCCCCCCCCCAAAAAATAAAATAAAAAGGAGGCCCCGCCACCACCACATGCAAGAGTAAACACACACGGCGGGTCGCCCATGCCTGAAAACGTTGATTGTGATACACGTTGATTGTGATACACGTTACATATCACCACGCATGCCAGGATGAGAGCATAAGATACCAACCAGTTGCCTATATTTAAAGTCTTCTTTTCTAGTCCTGGGAGCAGTATGTGTAGTAGAAAAAACAGAAGATAATATTTATTGTGACGCTATTTACTGGGTAGTCTAGCTTTGCCATTCACTGTATGCTTCTCATCCTGTACTCTACAGGTGATCGGCAAAGATGATGTAGCAGTGCCAACACACCTATTCAAAGTGATCCTTGCACGCAGGAACCAGTCTGCGGAGACACTGGCTGAAGGAGCTTTCATTGTCCCCAACATTCCAATCAGTTTTGATCACCAGTTGCCTGAATACCAAGTGGAATGTGAGGATCTGGAGAAAAAGTCTGGCTTAGTTTTCTTTCCCCAAGTAGACAAGTCTACAGGCGTCAAGAACCTCTGTGAGGTGGACACCTGCAGACTTATCCAGTTGGACGAGTTCAAATTGTACATAGCAGCTAGAAGGATGAAGAATGCACATAACTTGCAGAAGGTAGAGAAGATCATGAGGGAACTGGATGAGGCTAAAATACAACCGGACAAGTATATCATTGAACTTTATGAACAAAAAAAGAAAGAGTTGTCTTCAAATGAGCCATCTGCTCCACGTGAAGGAAGGAGAGGGTAAAAGGGGATTTTTATTTCCTATATCTTGCAAATAAAAAATGCTTCTTGCCTCTTATGTTATTTTGTATCTACAGTACACACATTTACATATCTTCCTTTAAATGACATTCAATTTTGATTGATGTTTTAAGAATAATCTTTGAGGTTCTTAGTCGCCAAAGGAGAGTGAGTACCAGAGATGCTGTGATAAGTGCACACAGCGCCTGAAGATACAATTTGCTGATGTCAGATCATGGAATGTGAATTTAGATTGATACAGTTACTGCTCTTTGCAGTTTACTCGTCCTGGACATGGACAGATGTCAGAGAAGTGGGGGCTGCAGTCATTCTTGCTATAAGATCTACCATCTTATTAGTAGTGTCTGTCTTCTACACACACAACAAAACATATATAATCCAGTGGTTGCCACTGCACACATATCAGAGAGAAAACGGGCCCGGGTGTGCAGCAAAGCCTGTAGTACATATAGTCCAAAAACAGTGAGCTGCAATCACAGGCCTTAAGACGTGAACGCACAGTGAAGATTTTATTTTGATGAGGCACAAACTTGTGCCTCGTCACAACGGCAAAATAAAATCTTCACTGTACGTTCACCTCTAAGGACCCGTGAGTGCCGCTCTCTCTTTTGGACTACACACACACACACACGAATGTATATTCATTAGGGTTGCACCAATAACGTTTCTTTTAACATTTCTTTACAAAGTATGAGTACCGATACTTTCGGTCAAGTACTCGCCTATACCTTTGCGGTGCGATTTGTGCCCATACAAAATCAGTGGGTTTGAATCGCATTTGATTTGAACAGGAATGTGGTGCAATTTTTATCCGAATCGCATGCAGTTTCCCGCACTGCCCCTGCATGAACCCAGGCTGAAGTCTCTATGACAAGCCTGGGTTCACATAGGAGCTGTGAGGGAAGCCACATGCAATTCAGACAGGTATCACACTGCATTCCTGTTCAAATCGCATGTGATTCTTTGCAGTGCAATTTGAGCCCATTCATTTTGTATGGGCTCAAATCGCACCCCAACGGTTTCAGGTATTGGAGCATTTGCATGAGTACAAGTACCCTAATATATTTATATATGTATGTTAGAAGGCTGGCCGAAGGCTAGCCTGTATTTGTGGGAGGAGTCTGAGGGGTACATATCCCTCCTCCTCTGCCTGATCCTGCATCGGCGTGCATTCAGGGCGAAGCACGTCTCTTCCAGCTTCACTGCAGAGCGACGAGCACAGTCATTTCTTGCGTAACATGCGATTGTCGTGGCATCCTGTCTCAGCAGCGTTTTCAGTATCAGCGTTTCAGTCTCAGTGTTTCTGCCATAGCGTTTCTGTCATAGAGTTTCGGTCATGTTTCTGCCCCAGCATTTCTGTCTCAGCATTTCAGTCATAGCGTTTCAGTCATAACGTTTCAGTCATAGTGTTTCAGTCTCCGCATTTCTGCCCCAGCTTTCCTGTCACATCGTTTCTGTCATAGCGTTCTGTCATAGCATTTCTGTCATAGCATTTCTGTCTCAGCGTTTCAGTCATAGCGTTTCAGTCTCTGCATTTCTTCCCCAGCAGTCCTGTCACAGCGTTTCTGTCATAGCGTTCTGTCATAGCGTTTCTGTCATAGCATTTCAATCATAGCGTTTCTGCCCCAGCCTTTCTGTCATAGCATTTCTGCCATAGCGTCTGTCTTGGTGTTTC
Organism: Lithobates septentrionalis; assembly: GCA_037952835.1. NCBI lineage: Eukaryota > Metazoa > Chordata > Amphibia > Anura > Ranidae > Lithobates > Lithobates septentrionalis. The sequence goes on from JBBDGP010000098.1 coordinate 6,114,084, forward strand.
TGCCTTATGTTCAGTCTCAGGGGTTCTGTCATTAGCAGGTCCTGTAGTAGCGGGTTGTGCCATGCAGTCACGGCATATACTCCGGTAGCCGTTTTCATCTTCGTTGGTTGCCATGTCTCATCATACCTTCATTTATGTTTGTAATCTGGGTTAGCTAGTGCTCACATCTCAGGGTCTGTCATGTCTACAGATCCATACGGGCTGAGGTTTCATTTTTAAATGATTGTTGACCACAATCTTCTCGCCTGTATACCATAAGTCATACGATGCATGCTCATTCATTACACCTGTACGACTACCCACCACGGTCTGTGGGTACACTAGCCCTGAGTGTTCAGTTTAATTACCTGTATCTGTGCTGCAGTTTGCTCGGGCTCACTTACGACTTACACTAGGGTGGGGGGCCGTCATCAGGTTCAGTCAAGCGCGGTGGTCTTGTCATTTCTGCTCATATTCTCATACTTGGGTAAGCACAGAGGGGCGTTGTTGTTCTTATGTCTGGTTGTTGTCATTTTCTCTAGTTTGTGTTTCCTTAGGTTGGGTTTGCCGCATGTTTTGAAACGACTAGTTCACATTCATCCCTTCAACCACATGGGGGTTTAGAGCAAGGTAGCACCCCTTCATTAAGGAGTCAGTCCATACTTTAGTACTCGGCGGAGTGTTTTGGCACAGGGGACAGCGGTATGCTTCGGTTTGTTGCCGGTTTCGTCCCAGCTACTCTCATCAACCAGCAGGGTACATGTTCTAGGCATTATTCTTGAATGCAGATTCATGTGGGCTAATTATGCTCTCCATGACCTGTTACGGTTGCAAGTCAGGATGGAGGTGATCGAAACTTGCGCTGTCAGGGGCAGGGTGTCAGCATTCCCCCAGCTCCTGCTCTTCTTATTTTCCTGCAGGCTAGGTTAGCATCCCCTTGGCCTGGTCTTTCAGGCTTTCTGGTTTCAATGTGTCTGAGCCAAGCATGTTCCTTGTCAGGGGCGGTGTTGGAATCTCCCATCCCCAGTCCTCAGACAGCCCTGCTGGAGGTATTTCCAGGCCTGCACATGGGCCTCATCACTATATCATCAGATTCTTTGTTTTAAGTATCTTAGCTTCAGCAGACAGTCATGCTTTCATTACCAATCAGCAATTTCCAGGGGTGCTTGGTCTGGTTTCTTTACCTTCGTTCTGAAGGTAGGGGGCTGGGCCACCAGGGTGCCCAGTGGCAAGTCTCTAATATTGTTTGTTACTTTTTTGGCTGCTCTTTCCTGGGGAAACTTTTTTATCAGGTACTCGTCCATGGTCTGGCGATGGGTTGTATTGGCATCCACACCGATATCAACATGCTTGCACTCACTTCCATCAGATCTGCCCGTTGGTAGGGCAAGATAAATTGGTGCAGATGTCATTTCACCATTGGGCTTACCCTTGGGTCAGAAGCAGTCCTTGCTTCATAACCTTGCCAAGCACTCCATTGGGTCTTGGGTACCTGCAGGGGGGTCAGCGATCAATTTCATTCAGTTGATGTCCTGTTGCTTAGAGGCCCTGGTCACCACCCAGGGTTTTTTAGTCTCTCTCAGGGTGTGTGCTGAGCCACGTCCCCTTGACTGTCCATAAGTGGTAGGTTTGGGCAAATATCATCATGATTCTGGGTTCCACTCTCGGCTCTTATCTCCTGATTAGGATGTTGCCTGGAGAACTGCTCAGGTACGTCAGACCAGTCATCTATTTCCGATTCCCAGCCTGTTCCAAGAAGCAGTGCTCACAGTCACTTGGGTATGCGGAATCATGCCATGAGACTTATTCCACGGGATGGAGTCTGGCCCTCTTACCTCTATTCAAGACTCAGACTCGGTGGTCAGGTTACAGGCAGAAGCACGTCCCGATTCATTTAGTGTGGGTCCAGTGTCTGGGCGTCTGGTATGGTTCTCCATGTTCAACGGTGCATATTGCCACAGCGCATTGGCCTTATTCCCCAACACTATCAAACACATCCATCAGGTATCCAGCACTTCAGACCCCTGTAATTCCTGTCAGGTCGTCCATTTTTGCGACTCACCCTCTCTAACTTCCCATACCAAGTATAGACAGGCCAGGGGTTCGTGGGAATGTCACGGAGATACTGAACTGGTGTCCATTTGAAGCGTTCGGTCTTCTCTGTTATTATTTTTTAGCAAGGGGTCCCTGGGTCAGCCCTTCCTTCCCCCCCCCATGTATCCTCTCGCTACAAGCAGTTTGTTCCCATGTCTGGGTTTCTCGGGAAACTGGCCCAATCCGAATCATTCACAGGATATTTATTTGGGTTCTGGGCAGTTGCAGGTTTCAATGGGGGCACCATTAATGGGGCACCATTTGTCCCAATGACGCCAACAATGGAGCACTATTCCTCCCACTGATACCAACAATGGGGCACTATTCCTCCCACTGATAGCAACAATGGGACACTATTCCACCTATTAAAATCAATGATGGGTATTGCTTACTCTCATTGACAGCATTGCACTTTTTACTCCCACCAGACACAGTCCGGCCCCCCTAAAGCCTGAAGGACAGTAAATCGGCCCTTTGTTTAGAAAGTTTGTAGACCCCAATATAGAGCTTAAAGCTGAAATTTAGGTATGGCAATTTTTCAGGGTTACATTGGTCCAGCTTGGACCATTGTCAGTACAATATGTGTGTGCCATACCTGCGGCATCCCCAAGGAAGCTGAAAATTACTGTAGTTAGCACCACTACTACAGTGATCTTGATCTAGCCTCCGGGTCCCATGCCAGGTGGCTGCCCTGCTGCATGATGAACACAGGAGGTTGCTTGCTCGGCACAGGCGCTTTTCAGGAAACACTTTGCTTCTCAGTGAATGCAAAGCATTCTCTGATTGGATGAGTTGGAGAGGCGGGGTGATAACATTACAATATTCACCTTGTCCAGTCAGAGAATATTGCATCCATTGAGAAAAAGCAATGTGTTCTCTGAATGGCACCTCTGCTGAGCTAGCAACCCTACCAGGAAGCTAGTGGCAATCATGGTATTAATGGTGCCTACTACAGTGATTTCCAGCTTGCAGGGGATCCCACAGGTATGACATGCATATACACATACATATACGTGCTTACATTGGACCATTGAAACTATGTAAAATTGCCATACCTAAACTCCAGCTTTAACTTTATTTTTGTAGGCTACACTTTGAAAAAAAAGTTGTGATTATCTTTTGTTGGTGTTTTATTTGTTTATATTCTCTTGGTTGTGTTCAGCAGGTTCTCAATTTAGCTAGACCATATTGGGCAAATTGGTGCCCCAAGAGTAACGATCTCCACAGTAGTGATTAAATACACAAAACTTGGCATGACTGATCTAGAAGAATAGTGGCCGAAAAAATCATTTTAATGTTAACGTTGGTTTCTTACATTACAGGTATAGTAATTGTAGCTTTCCCATGGATGTTGGCTTTGTGAAGTTCTTTGTGGAATGTTGTTGTTGTGGAAACAGAGTCTTTAAGGTGGAGTCCTGCTGTCACCTTTGCTGTAGTAGTTCTGTGTTGCTTGGTCACAATCCTTATTAGTGTTTGATGGTCCCCGTCATTGAACTTCAGTTTATGGAATTTTAAGTGATACAAATCTTTTTCTTTTTTTTGTAATATCAGTTGAAGCCCAGACTTACATATATGTATAGGCTCCTTCCTTTAAAATGTGCCTTTTATGTTTCCCCAGCCCCCCGCCAGTTTTTGGGTGCCTCTTTTAGCTATCCAGCTGCTAAGAAGCCACCCATTCATGCGCTTGGCTGAAACTGCAGGAGTCAATCACTCTCCTACCCTCACTATCTTCTCTACAACCCAAAATTTACAGTGCCTTGCAAAAGTATTCACCCCCCTTGGCTTTTTACCTATTTTGTTACATTACAGCCTTTAGTTCAATGTTTTTTTTAAATCTGAATTATATGTGATGGATCAGAACACAATAGTCTAAGTTGGTGAAGTAAAATTAGAAAAATCTATACATAAAACAATTTTCAGAAATAAAAAACGAATAATTGGCATGTGCGTATGTATTCACCCCCTTTGTTATGAAGCCCATAAAAAGCTCTGGTGCAACCAATTACTTTCAGAAGTCACATAATTAGTGAAATGATGTCCACATGTGTGCAATCTAAGTGTCACATGATCTGTCATTACATATACAGACCTTTTTGAAAGGCCCCAGAGGCTGCAAAACCTAAGCAAGAGGCACCACTAACCAAACACTGCCATGAAGACCAAGGAACTCTCCAAACAAGTAAGGGACAGTGTTGTTGAGAAGTACAAGTCAGGGTTAGGTTATAAAAAAATATCCAAATCTTTGATGATCCCTAGGAGCACCATCACATCTATCATAACCAAATGGAAAGAACATAGCACAACAGCAAACCTGCCAAGAGACAGCCGCACACCAAAACTCACGGACCGGGCAAGGAGGGCATTAATCAGAGGCAGCACAGAGACCTAAAGTAACCCTGGAGGAGTTCCACATCAGAGACTGGAGTATCTGTACATAGGATGACATTAAGCCGTGCGCTCCATAGAGTTGGGCTTTATGGCAGAGTGGCCAGAAGAAAGCCATTACTTTCAGCAAAAAACAAAATGGCACGTTTTGAGTTTGCGAAAAGGCATGTGGGAGACTCCCAAAATGTATGAAGGAAGGTGCTCTGGTCTGATGAGACTGAACTTGAACTTGTTGGCTATCAAAGAAAACTCTATGTCTGGGTCAAACCCAACACATCACATCACCCTAAAACACCATCCCTACAGTGAAACATGGTGGTGACAGCATCATGTTGTAGGGATGTTTTTCAGCAGTCGGGACTGGGAAACTGGTCAGAGTTGAGGGAAAGATGGATGGTACTAAATACAGGGATATTCTTGAGCGAAACCTGTACCACTCTGTGTGTTATTTGAGGCTAGGACGGAGGTTCACCTTCCAGCAGGAAAATGACCCCAAACACACTGCTAAAGCAATACTTGAGTGGTTTAAGGGGAAACATGTAAATGTGTTGGAATGGCCTCGTCAAAGCCCAAACCTCAATCCAATAGAAAATCTGTGGTCAGACTTAAAGATTGCTGTTCTCAATCGCAAATCATCCAACTTTAAGGAGCTGGAGCAGTTTTGCAAGGAGGAATGGGCAAAAATCCCAGTGGTAAGATGTGGCAAGCTCATAGAGACTTATCCAAAGCGACTTGGAGCTGTGATAGCCGCAAAAGGTGGCTCTACAAAGTATTGACTTTAGGGGGGTGAATAGTTATGCACATTGACTTTCTGTTATTTTTTCCTATTTGTTGCTTTCTTCACAATAAAAAAAAAAATCTTCAAAGTTGTGGGCATGTTTTGTAAATTAAATGATGCAAATCCTCAAACAATCCATGTTAATTCCAGGTTGTGAGGCAAATAACATGAAAAATGCCAAGGGGGTGAATACCAAGGCACTGTATGTAATAGGATAAATTATGGAGGATTCTGCAGCGGTGACAATGGACAATAGTAGGTAAGTGTTTGTGGGGGGAGGGGGGGTTGTAAATGTATTGGGGTAGGTCTTACTCTAATTCTGCAAATGCATTAAAGTAGAAGTAAACCCTCTTATGGTTTTCAGCCAAGAAAGCTGCCATTTCGGCCCCTGTTTAATCTTCAACTGCCATTGTACTGCACATGTGACCAGTTATGACACCTGCCATGGGGTGATATGACAGTTTGGTTGAGAGCACAAGCAAATGTGACAGTTACATTCCCGGCACATGTCGGGATTACAACTGTTTATTTAAACTGTTAAATTGATGGGTTTACTTCCTCTTTAAGGTAAAAAAAAAAAAGCTTTAGTACTTGTTTACATTTCTAAGTACAGAAAGCTTAGTGTCCTTTACAAGGACGTAATCCCAGGCCAATGTATTCTAATCCTGTCTTCAACAAGACATGTCAGGTTAGAATGTTTACATTTTCTTTTTTTTTTATTGTAAATCAAGTAGACTTTATACTGATCTGTAAAATGTATCCTCAGCTCAGTTTTGCACTCCCCCGTTACACCGCTGCCTTCTCCATAAAAATAAGAGACCTCTGGAAATGTGCAATGACCATCATAATATAGTTCATATTTTATAACTGATCATCTTTGAACATAATGTACCATTTGATGTTATTATAGTAAGAAACCACTAGAGGAAGACAGCACATCAGATAAGTATATTGACTGGAACTGTTGACTGTCTTCTAGATCCTGCAAAGCATGCTTTTTGTATTGCTTACTGCTTTTTCCATGCAATAACTTTGTGGTTTGTACATAATATATCTGGTATTTTTTATTTTTTACAAGACTCTATTTAGATTTTTGGGTTAAAGCTCATTTAAAAATCTATTTAACATATAAATAACATGTGCTCCTACATATATCTATATGTTGAGTATAGTGATGACCTCAGAGTGCTGATGCTCCTTCATTGCCCTATCAGAAGCTGGAATGGGTGCTGGGCCAGGCAGTGCAATGTACTCTTCAGGGAGATGCATGTCCTGACTGCACTCTTTGGAAAGAGTTTGCTAATCACAAGGCTGGCTGCACCAATGTACAAACCCCCCAGCAGGTAAAGCAGTTTATGCACAGTATGTGCAGGGCACCATTTACCATAAGGCCAGTGCCTAGGTAAACAGATTTAGATGGGTCAGCATCAAACCCCAAAATGTGATATCTTTGCATATTTCGTTTAATTTTTCTTGCCATCTCTGGACATTTGAGGCCACATTCATTAGACTAATGAGGATACAGGGGATGATGAGAGGAGTTAAAAGACTCTTTATAGTTCAGGAAATGTAAAACTATTTTCCTTTGATTGTCTGCACAGTTGAAAAGTATTTCTGTATAAAATGCAGATCCCATGCTGTCTTCAGTAGCACATTCTAACAATTTACTATAATTTATCAAGTGACACGTTGGGGGGTTCATCATTCAGAGGCACCTAGGGCAGCATCAAAATAAAGACCTGGGTATAGTTATTTCTATGGAGTAATTAGCTGTTTGCCTGGAGGTCAGCTGTTAGCTTCTGAGTTGTTGTGGTAGGGACATTCGTTTGTAAGTCCCATGGGACAGGAACACTCCTGAAGAGTTCATTGTAATTTATAAGGTGCATGCCAGTCTTATATAAAGTTCAATCTTTATTTTGGTGCTAGATAGATATTTTACTGCCTGGTACCTAGTGCCCAGTGTTATACCGAGCCCACATTTTGACTACACTTCCATGGTGTATAAAACCTATTTCTTAATGATGTAATATAAAGTGCTACTCTTTGGTTGATCTATAGAGCACATCCAATGGTGTCTGGTAGTCAATACATTTTTTTTGTAGATCAGAAAAAAGAACATTTCCAGACACTTTAAATAGTTTTCCAAGTTCATTTAATTGAACTTTAGCCTGAAAAACATATGCAAAGTATAAGTTTCTATTTGATTCATTGGGAGGACATTTTTCTGTGCAGTGAGCTTTTGTAATAGAGTAAAAAGAGTTTTTTGTTACACTAAGGAGCTGCCAATTTCACACCAGTGCCTTGATCTGCATTTTAGCGCAGCTGTAAAGCGCAGATCAACGTAAGGACATATGAAAAACATTTTTTTCTAATGTGTCCTATTTACACCATAATGCTGTCAACGGACATCAGTGTGCGTTAAAACAGGACTAAAATGGATGGAGATGTATATGCATTTTCTATACATTTTAGCGCAAGTCAGTGTGAATTGGCTTGAAAAAAGCAAATTGTAGTACACAATTTTAGCCTCAAGGTGTCAGTATTGGATTGTACATTTTCTATGTGCCTTCCTAATATAACTTCCTGCCACAGGAAAAAAAAAAAAAAAATATATATATACATATATGTATTCTTTTTCAGCATGGCCAGTAATCATAACCTGGTTCATAGTGATCGATATAAAGCCATAAAATGTTTGCTGGTAATGGTTGGCATGGAACTTCCCCCCACTAGTGAGAATACTAAGTATTTCCTGTTATTCCCCTGATTTCTGAAAAGTGCTCATTAAAGTAGCACTGAAATGCACCATGTAAGCCTGAAACCTTGACAGAAGAAGTTTTGTGGTATTCTATGGCTGACAATCAATTAGAATGCACAGCCTTTTCCTGACCATTCAATACCACATTTTCATTAGAAATGCTGACCTGAACACCACTAATGGAAAAAAAAAAAATCCTTAACGTATGTAAATCCTTAAAGTTGAAGTTTAGGTATGGAAATTTTTACATTGATCCAGCTTGGACTAATATAAGTACATACATATGTACCATACCTGTGGGATCCCCATGGAAGCTGGAAATCACAGTAGTAGGCATCTCTACTAACATGCTACATTTACTCAATAAATGCAAGACATTCTCTGATTTGAGAAGGTACAGAGGTGGGGAACGGACATCACAATCTCCACCTCGCCTGATTAGAGAAAATACAAAAGTGTTTTCTGAATGGTGCCAGTGCCAGACAGGTGACCTCCTGCGTTCAGTAAGCAGCAGGGCAGCCACTCAGCATGAAAGCCGTAAGCTATCGGCAATCGCCGTAGTAACAGTACCTTCCGCAATGATTTCCAGCTTCCACGGGGATCCCAGAGATATGGCACATACATAATTACATTGATCCAAGTTGGATCAATGTAACAATGTAAAAATTGCATTAAAACTAAACTTCAGATTTCATTTATTTTTCAGTATGTTTGAAATCATGACTCACTGTATACAGTTTTCTCATGTTGCTGTTCAGTCGTTTAGTCGTGTCCGACCTCATGGACCATAGCATGCCAGGCTTTTCTGTCCTCCACTGCCTCCCGGAGCTTGCTTAACTTCATGTCCATTGTTTCGTTGATGCTATCTATTCATCTTGTGTTCTGTCGTCCTCCTTTTTGCTTCCATGTTTCTCACCATCAGGGTCTTTTCCAATGAGTCTTCTCTTCGCATTAGGTAGCCAAAGTATTTGAGTTTCAGCTTCAGGATCTGGTCTTCCAATGAATATTCAGGGTTGATTTCCTTCAAGATTGATTGGTTTGATCTTCTTGCCATCCAAGGGACTTTCAAGAGTCTTCTCCAACACCATAGTTCAAAAGCATCAATTCTTTGGCGTTCAGCCTTCCTTATGGTCCAACTTTTGCAGCCATAGGTTACTACTGGGAATACCAAAGCTTTGACTATACGGCACTTTGTCGTTAGGGTGATGTCTCTGCTTTTTATAATGTTGTCTAGGTTTGCCAGTGCTTTCCTCCCAAGAAACAAGCATCTCTTAATTTCATGGCTACAGTCACCGTCTGCCTTGATCTTGGAACCTAGAAAGATAAAATCTGTCACTGTTTCCATTTGTTCTTCTTCTATTTGCCAAGGAGTGATGGGACCGGTTGCCATGAGCTCTCCTCTTTTACCTTTATTAAGAGACTCTTTAGTTCTTCTTCACTTTCTGTCATTAGTGTGGCATCGTCTGCATATCTCAGGTTGTTGATATTTCTCCCGGCAATCTTAATTCCAGCTTGTGATTCATTGACCCTGGCATTTTGCATAATGTACTCTGCATTTAAGTTAAATAAGTAGGGTGACAATATACATCCCTGTCGCACTCCTTTCTCAATTTTGAACCAGTCCGTTGTTCCATTCCCTGTTCTAACTGTTGCTTCTTGACTTGCATACAGGTTTTTCAGAAGATAGGTGAGGTGGTCTGGTATTCCCATTTCTTTTAATATTTGCCAAATCTTGTTGTCATCCACACAATCAAAGTCTTTACTGTAGTAAATAAAGCAGAAGTAGACATTCTTCTGGAACTCCCTTGCTTTCTCCATAATCCAGCTAATGTTGGAAACGTGATCTCTAGTTCCTCTTCTTCTTCAAAATCCAGCTTGTGCTAGTTCACATGCTCCTGAAGCCTAGCCTGTAGAATTTTCAGCATAACCTTGCTAGCGTGTGAGATGAGTGCGATCGTATGGTAGTTTGAACATAATTTGGTGCTGCCCTTCTTTCATATCGGAATGTAAACGAACCTCTTCCAGTCCTGTGGCCAATGTTGAGTTTTACAAATTTGTTGCCATATTGAGTGCAGCAATTTAACAGCATCATCTTTTAGGATTTTTAATAACTCAGCTGGGATACCATCACTTAAACTAGCTTTGTTATTAGCAATGCTTTCTAAGGCCCACTTGATTTCACTCTCCAGGATATCCAGTTCAGGGTCAGTGACGGCATCATCGTGATTATATGAGACATTCAGATCTTTCTTGTATAGTTCTTCTGTGTATTCTTGTCATCTCTTCTTTATCTCTTCTACTTCTGTCATTTTTCTCTGACAGTTTTCTTTAGCAAACCTTTTTCGTGAATCTGTGTGAAAGTTTTTAACCTAGAGATCCTGCTAGTGACAGCACTTCTTGTTGCAGGCTGACAACACTAAGCCACTGCCTCCCAATTAACACCTGTATTGTAAGAATGCCCTGAGAGCTCCAAATGGTTGGCTATTGAATTGACTAAATGACAGTGTTAATTTTAGTCTTAGGACTAAAATGGCATTTTAGTTTTAGTCCCATTTTAGTCTTCTGCAATTGTTTTAGTTTTAGTCATATTTAGTCGACTAAATCTCCAGTACATTTTAGTCAACTAAAATGTCCTACGTTTTAGTCGACTAAAATCTCCAGTACATTTTAGTAATTGCAATTTAGTTTTAGTCATAGTCTTTTGACTAAAATGGCATTTTAGTTTTAATCTCATTTTAGTCTTTTGACTAAAATGGCTTTTAGTTTTAGTCGTATTTTAGTCATCTCAATTGTTTAGGTTTTAGTCGTATTTTAGTCGACTAAAATAGTATTAATTTAGACGACTAAATTGTTTTAGTCATTTTAGTAGACTAAAATGTTTTAGTCGTTTTAGTCGACTAAATTAACACTGCTAACTGATAGACCTGATAGGCAGCCTATCTGTTAACACTCATCAGAACTTAAAGCCGTATTAAACCTAAAACCAAAAATCTAATACAGTATATTGCAGCTTACAAATTCTTAGATGGGTGGCTGTATGAGTCTCCTTTTTATATGCTTTTTCCTCTCTGTTTTCTCCTGGTGATCTGGCCACTAATACATCATCTGTATTAGAGTGCCCCCACTCTGGAAGAATGAGCACAGGGTACCTTTGGACAGCAACATTGTCATTCTGGGGGGAGGGGAGTGTTAGATGCACTGATCTGCATGTAGTCTACGAACTGACACTTCCTGTAGAGAAACTACTGTACATATCCCGCAATCCCTGGGTCTCTCAGTCTAGTTCTCTTCAGGTTAGAGCTAAATAGTAATTAGATCTGACATAGACACAAGCAGACAGAGCAAATAACAGAGAGTTTACCATGCAGTCTTTCATCACATAAACACATTTGTAATGCAACATAAAGGAAATGAGGCATGGATTTTGACCCCCCAAAGAAAAAGTTTCCTGTCCCTTTAGGGAATAGGGACAAGCTAGGTAAATATATACATGGGCAAGGTGAGATTGATCGACCATGACACTAAAACTGCAGCCACAACATGTGCACCCATCATTTCAACATAAGGCAAACAAACAAAAAAACAAAGAGTGTGAATGGCAGGCTGACACTGTTGTTGCTAATTGTGTAGCAGTGTCTTCACTATATACAGTGTATCATGATGCAGAACATATTGAAAAAATGTTTTTGAGGTCAAGGGCAGCCTGGCCCGGGGCCAGTAAGGGGCCCAATGAGAGGCCCTGGTACCTTTGCAACCCCTAAAAACCACATCCAATTTTGGCCGTGGTGCCCTGTGTGTGCCACACTTCTTTCTCTGGCATTACAGCCCAAATTAGGATCAAAATATGATCATACTGCTTTTATAAAATGTCCCTGGTTGCATCATAAAGATGGCAGTCATCCTTAAACTTGGAAGTGCCCAGTGGCTTCCATGTAAAGAAGCCAGGAACTTCCATGCAGGCTATGCTGTGGTAGATATGGAAATGCCCCTTATATGAAGCTGAGCTACAATATGTAGGTGGGGATTTGCGTGGGTGTAGCTTGAGTGTGGGCAGGGACACAGGGGGCTCCATGATCTCCTATAGCCAGGGGGCTCCATGAGTTGTCAGTCCGCCCCTGTTTGAAGTTTATTTCGTCTGAGCATGTGATAAAAAGAATGGATGAACACAGGTACAAGAGTCTCCCCAGTATCCATATTAGTCTTTAGTCTCTCTATTGAGAGGGGCAGGGCCAAACTTGAGTTTTAAAGGAAGAGTCAAGATTTAATTTTAGAAGCGCCCCTGACACTTTTAACCGCTTCCCGACCGGCGCACGCCGATGTACGTCAGCAGAGTGGCACGGCTGGGCAAATGGGCGTACCTGTACGTCCATTTGAATTTCCCGCCGTGCCATTGCGTGCGCGCCGTCGGCGGCGCATGCGCACTCCGGCCGGGAGCTCCGTGAGTCGGGTCGCGCGTCCCGCGGACTCGATCGCCGCGGGGATACCCGCGATCGCCTCACGGAGCGGATGAAGGGGGAGATGCCGTTGTAAACAGCATCTCCCCGTTCTGCCTAGTGACAAGTGTCACTCGATCTCTGCTCCCTGTCATCGGAGCAGAGATCAGTGACGTCACCCACACAGCCCATCCCCCTACAGTTAGTAATCACTCCCCTAGGACACACTTAACCCCTCCCCGCCCTCTAGTAGTTAACCCCTTCACTGCCAGTGTCATTTACACAGTAATCAGTGCATTTTTAATCGCACTGATCGCTGTATAAATGACAATGGTCCCAAAAATGTGTCAAAAATGTCCGACATGTCCGCCATAACGTCGCAGTCACAATAAAAATTGCTGATTGCCGCCATTACTAGTAAAAAAAAAATATTAATAAAAATGCCATAAAACTATCCCCTATTTAGTAAACACTATAACGTTTGCGCAAACCAATTAATAAACACTTATTGCGTTTTTTTTTACCAAAAATATGTAGAAGAATGCGATCGGCCTAAACTGAAGAAAAAAAATGTTTTTTTTATATATTTTTGGGGGATATTTATTATAGCAAAATGTAAAAAATAATGCGTTTTTTTCAAAATTGTCGCTCTTATTTTGTTTATAGCGCAAAAAAATAAAAATAGCATAGGCGATCAAATGCCACCAAAAGAAAGCTCTATTTGTGGGAAAAAAAGGACGTCAATTTTGTTTGGGAGCCACGTCGCACGACCGCGCAATTGTCAGTTAAAGCGACGCAGTGCCGAATCGCAAAAAACGCTCTGGTCAGGAAGGGGGTAAATCCTTCCGGGGCTGAAGTGGTTAAATGAAATATGATTGATAATCATACACATTGTGACAGGTGTACTTTATGCCATTGCAAAAACATCACAAGAAAAATAATCACGTGTTGTAAAAGGATTTACAGTCTGTACATTGCAGATGTTATTATACATACAGTGCCTTGAAGAAGTATTCATACCCCTTGAAATTTTCCACATTTTGTCATGTTACAACCAAAAACGTAAATGTATTTTTTTGGGTATTTTATGTGATAGACCAACACAAAGTGGCACATAATTGTGAAGTGGAAATGATACATGATTTTACATTTTTTTTTTTACAAATAAATATGTGAAAAGTGTGGCGTGCATTTGTATTCAGCGGAGTCAATACTCCATAGAACCACCTTCCGCTACAATTACAGCTGCAAGTCTTTTTGGGGATGTCTCTACCAGCTTTGCACATCTAGAGAGTCACATTTTTGCCCATTTTCTGTGCAAAATAGCTAAAGCTCTGTCAGATTGGATGGAGAGTGTCTGTGAACAGCAATTTTCAAGTCTTGCCACAGATTCTCAATTGGATTTAGGTCTGAACTTTGACTAGGCCATTCTAACACTTGAATATGCTTTGATCTAAACCATTCCATTATAGCTCTGGCTGTATGTTTAGGGTTATTGTACTGCTGGAAGGTGAACCTTCGCCCCAGTCTCAAGTCTTTTGCAGACTCTAACAGGTTTTCTTCTAATGCCGCGTACACACGAGCGGACTTTACGGCGGACTTTGCCCGGCGGATTTTTCGTCGGACTTTGTTGGCTCCTTGCGCCGGACTTAAAAACGGACGGACTTGGCCACACACGCTCACTGCAAAAGTCCGCTGGTTTGGAACGCGGTGACGTATAGCACGTACGACGGGACTAGAAAAAGGAAGTTCAAGCCCCACTACGGCACCCTTTGGGCTCCTTCTGCTAATCTCGTGTTTATCTCGTGTTAGTAGAAGTTTGGTTAGAGACGATTCGCGCTTTTCACACTTCAGCTTATTTCATTTGTTTTCTGCGGTTCAGTTTGTGCTTGTGAGGTTTGTATCTGCTTTTCAGTGCGTGTTGGTCAGTTCGTAACCTGCCTTGCAGGCCGTTCTGGTCCGCTCGTTCCTGATTTTCAGGTCGTTCTTCATAGGCCTTGCTGTTCTTCAGTGCGTTTGTTATAAGTTTGTTTGTTTGAGCAGCCGACCGTTTTGAAGCCATGTCGCGTGGACGTTCTCGTTCTCGAGTTCGTGCTGTGTGGGGACTTGGTGTTGGGGTTAATACTTTGACCCGAGTCCAGTCCATGAACAGGGTGGGGAGGAGTTCATGGACCAAGAATTGGTTGCGCCAGCGTGACCAGTTCTGTCATATGCCTTTGCTCCGTGAGCTCCGTGAGAATAATCCTGAGGATTTCAGGAATTTTCTCAGGATGACGGACCCCGTCTTTGAGCGTCTGCTGGCTATGCTGACCCCCTATATCAGCAGGCAGGATACCTGCATGAGGCAAGCCATCAGTGCGGAGCAGAGGCTAGTTGCCACGTTACGTTACTTGGCGACAGGGAGAAGTCTTCAGGACTTGAAGTTCTCAACAGGCATCTCCCCCCAGGCTCTGGGGATCATAATCCCAGAGACCTGTTCTGCTATTATTCAGGTCCTGCAGAAGGAATATATGAAGGTAAGTTTTATCCTTTAACATTACATGATATGTATTAAATGTTTTTTGATGTATTGTAGAACTGTCCTCTTTACCTAATTGCCATGCTTTCAATCTGCTGTGAATGTCCCCTTTATCTTCGTGCATGCCTATTTTAATCATTTATTGCCCTACATGCATAATTTCTTTCATTAACCTCCCCACCATGCAATGCTGGGTCCATTTATATCTCTAGCCTATAGTCCCTTGAACAATGTATATTGTCTGCTCCATTGTCTTGTTTGTCCCTCCCCCACCCCACAAATGTTTGAACCAGTCAGGTGTGTTTGTTAACCTAATTAGAACCCCTCCCCCACCCCACAAATGTTTGAAACAGTCAGGTGTGTTTGTTAACCTAATTAGAACCCCTCCCCCACCCCACAAATGTTTGAACCAGTCAGGTGTGTTTGTTAACCTAATTAGAACCCCTCCCCCACCCCACAAATGTTTGAACCAGTCAGGTGTGTTTGTTAACCTAATTATAACCCCTCCCCCACCCCACAAATGTTTGAACCAGTCAGGTGTGTTTGTTAACCTAATTAGAACCACTCCCCCACCCCACAAATGTTTGAACCAGTCAGGTGTGTTTGTTAACCTAATTAGAACCCCTCCCCCACCCCACAAATGTTTCAACCAGTCAGGTGTGTTTGTTAACCTAATTAGAACCCCTCCCCCACCCCACAAATGTTTCAACCAGTCAGGTGTGTTTGTTAACCTAATTAGAACCCCTCCCCCACCCCACAAATGTTTCAACCAGTCAGGTGTGTTTGTTAACCTAATTAGAACCCCTCCCCCCACATTCAAATGTATCAATGGGCCATCAGAGGGGGTGAGTAATCTTATAAGTGTGCCTTATGTTTTTAAACATTTCAATTACAAACACACATATTAATAATATTTGACTGCTGTTGTTTACTAATGTTTTGGTGTAATCTGATATACAATTTTTTTTTTAAAGTCCTTATCTTATTTTTTTTGCACTCCACAGTTTCCTTCAAGTACACAGGAATGGCAGACTGTGGCCTCCCAGTTCGCTGACCGTTGGGACTTTCCCAACTGTGTAGGGGCGATTGACGGGAAGCATGTCCGGATTGTGCCACCACCGCATTCGGGGTCTTATTTCTATAACTACAAGGGGTTCCATAGTGTAGTTTTGATGGCGGTGGTCTCGGCACATTTGGAGTTTATGTTTGTGGATGTGGGTAAGAACGGCCGGATGTCTGATGGAGGAGTCTTTGCACAGACCGAGCTGTGCCATCGTCTCCAGACCGGTGGCCTGGAATTGCCACCTGATGACGAGAATGTGGATGGACTCCCCTCAGTTTTTATTGCTGATGAAGCATTTGCTCTCGGTGAGAACTTGATGAGGCCGTTCCCCCAAAGGACACTCACCCCTGAGAGGAGGGTATTTAATTATCAGAAAAAAGAGAGCAAATCACCGCGCTATACTTTAACTGAATAGTGCAAATCACCTATTGAAAAACATAAATGAAAACAATCTAATGTGACAAATCAGTGATCAAATCAATATGAAGCAGCCGCTAAAACGTGAGATACACACATAACAAATATAAATACAAGAAGAGCAGCGCTGTGAAAAATGTTCTATATGAAAAAAACAGACCACAATAGTGAAAATATAAAGCCCAAAATTGGGATAGGCTCCAAGTTCATAGGTTACATAAACAACTGGACCGTCCTATTCAAAAACCAATCTTGATGGTAGATAAAGGGAGCGTGAATATGGAAATCAATGAGTCCTTCACCACACCACTGTGATAGTAAAAATGTGCGCTTACCAAATGGCAAGCTTGGAAGAGCTTGCGACCTTAACCCGGTCGGGGCCTTTCAAGGTGGAACCATCAAGGAGAGGCACGCCGCTTGGCTTGGATTAAGCACACTTTTCTTCCAAATACCACTCTAAATGGGGATGTGATCCCTGGCTAGGGATAAACCTCCGAGGAGGTATATCAAAGAAAGAAGGAAAGCGACATAGCGTAATCCTGCTTTCACTTTATTAAAATCAAAAAGAATTATCGGCTGGCCAGAGCAAGAAGAGTTGTGGAGAATGCCTTTGGGATTCTGGCCAGCCGGTTCCGTTTATTCCTTACTTCAATTAATTTGGCGGACTATAAAATAAACTACGTCATCCTTGCTTGCTGCATCTTGCATAACTTTTTAAGGAGACATTCAGCTACATATCTATCCTCTGTTGGGCCTGAGGCCAGACTGGATCAGGATAGCACTTTGACAGGCCTAGAAATTGGCCGTATTGGCTTGGCCCCCCGAACCGCACGTCAAGTGCGTGACCGTTATGTAAATTATTTTAATGGTCGGGGGGCCATTGCTATTCAGCAACAGCTGTAAGTTTCTTACAAAAATAAAAAAGAAAATTGGTTTATCTAAATATCTTGTTTTTATTGTTGTTTACATTTAAGTTATGTCTGTCTCCTAGTGCACTTGTAGTAGTGTCAAGTGCATTTAGCTTTAGTTAATCAGGCCCACAAAAACAAACCACAAAATTTGACTTCAAGAATCAGCCACACACATTGTATAGCGTAAAATTTTTTACTTTGTGCACATTGAAAGGTGCATTTTTTAACCAAATTTTTTTTTTTTTTTGATTTTTTTTTTAATTATTTTACGTTTTGTAAAAATTTTTTCGTTTACTAAATTATTCAAGGCATATTTTCACAAATATATAGACCTTTATATAAAAAGATTTACATACACAACAGTGTTTTTATAAACAAAACCAAAAATAAATTAACTTACAAAGTTCAATATTTAGAGAACGGTGCATGTAATGTCACCCTTGCAGAAATTGTTCATTTATAAGATGCTCAAAATTGAGCTTTACAAAAGGGTCAAGTCAACATGTGCTATCTCCTATCATGGGTGAGCAATGTACGTGTTTTGTGTGTGCAATCCCATTTTTGGTTCCTCTCACCACCAAAGATTTTTCAGGATGAAGGGGTTGCAAACACAAAACAAGTACATTGCTAACCCATGATGGAAGATAGCACATGATGACACACCGTGTGCATCACACAATGTAAATTTGGGTATACCCCAGAAATTTAAAATACTATATTTAAAACAAAACAACTTCCCAAGGAAATGAAGAACATGATTGATGTTTTTAGGCCAAACGTGATTATATTCGGCCCAAAACATCAATCATGTTCTTCATTTCCTGTTGCATGGAGTCCAGGCGAAGTTGCATGCTGTGAATTTGGTCACGCATTGTATCGATCTGGCCATTCCACAGCATTATCTGGCCAATTAGTCTTTGCGCACTGTCTGTGGTGAAGTGCTCTGCCGCTTGGCCTTCCTCAACCAGAAACTCACCTAAAATGAGTGAATAAAAACAAAGTTTACAATATGCACGCCAAAATACAGTAACTCAAGCTGGGGTGTCAGTCACTCACTTGGTGGGCTTGAAACCTCGCACACTTCCTCCACCTCTCCTTCCTCAAGGTCGTCGGGTGGGCGTGGTCTTGGGCTGGGGCTTGGGGTATCTTCGGCCTGAGGCTGGTGACTTGGGGGGGTCCTGAGATCCTTGGACTGTTGTCTGAGTCTTTTCTCCCCTATGAGAATTGAACAAAAGGTATAGTTAAAACACACTGATCTTTTAGCTTTTAATAAATAAAGTTAAACGTTGGTTATGATTTGTGGCCAATTTTCATCATAATAAATGTTGAAGACAGGATGAACATTACCTCTGAACAAAAATTATAAAGAATGCTCTTTTTCGGGCAAGTTTCACAGATGCTGACACCTCAATGATCTCCTATGTGTATTACCCCTCTAAAATGTATTTATGGTCACATAGTACACTATAGTGCTCGTGAGTCCAGATGTGGAAACAGCTGATGTGTCCTGTCCCTACATTACACTGAATCATTTTTGATGAAGCATTATATTTTCAAACACATCTACACCACATCAACTCATTGTGGGAATTCGACAAATTAGCAAGACATAAATGTATGTCCAACCCTGTCCCATCGTATTTGGCGAAAAAATAACGCCACTTTAGAAAGTATCATATCTATTCTAAAGAACGGTCTTTACGAACGATGCAGAAAAAACGCCAAAAATAAGGATCAGCATGCAAGTTCAGTATCTCAATAGTAAAACACAAGTACTTACTTTTTTTAAGCAGCTTCTTTATTCGCCAATATTGTTCTGGCTCCCGACTTTTGATGTCAGACCACCGCTTCCGCAATTGTTCTTTCGAACGTTTTGTACCAAATTTCTCTTCAAGAGCGGTGACAACTGAGGACATTGTTTTGTCCTTCCTCATATTCGGTTGTGTGTATGGTCCTTTTTTGCCATCGTAGTCCTCCCTTCTCAATATGGACACCATCTCCACCATCTCTTCAAAAGCCATGTTGGTGGCCTTATATCTCCTCCGGGATGTGGATGTTTGGGGCTCCAGGCTTTCCTCCGCGCTACTTCCACTTAATCTCTCCGCCATCTTTTGCTATCTACTCCCACTGCGCAACGAAGAGTGAAGGGGCGGGGCCAAATCGTACTTACGAACGTCAGGGGCGGGCGACGCAGGCGGAGCATGACACATGCGCAGTGTATATAAAGCTATTACGATGGCCTACGTATGTCCGTGCGGAAGTAGCGAGCGGCACAAACGAAGGTAAGATTAAAGTGTGTGTGTGTGTGTGTGTGTGTGTATGTGTCCCCTAGATTACAACACAAACTAA
Source organism: Lithobates septentrionalis (assembly GCA_037952835.1). Lineage (NCBI taxonomy): Eukaryota > Metazoa > Chordata > Amphibia > Anura > Ranidae > Lithobates > Lithobates septentrionalis. The sequence goes on from JBBDGP010000098.1 coordinate 6,133,769, forward strand.
TCCTGTGATTTGGGACTGACATTTAAGTTTGGATCTTGTGTCTTGTCTTGCAGAAAAAATGAATCCCTTTAAAGAGGAAGAATTTTTGTGCCAATTTATTGAGCTCTATGAGGACAAGAAAAACCTGTGGGAGGTCAAACACCCCCTATATTATAATCGGGATGTTAGGAAGGCAACACTGGGCACACTTTTAGAGTTTGTGAAGACTCGACTCCCCCAGGCAGACCTCAAGTTTGTGGACAAGAAGATTGGTATCTTGCGAAACATGTATAAGCGGGAACACAAAAAAATCCAGGAGTCGCTCAGATCCGGGGCAGCAGCTGACCAAGTATATGTACCCAAGTTGTGGTACTACAACAAAATGCGATTCCTGGATGACCAGACCGAAGCCAGGCAATCACTTTCCACCCTTCCCCCCACCCTTCCCTCCAGACTTCCCTCCACTCTTCCCTCCAGCCTTCCTTCCACTCTTCCCTCCAGCCTTCCATCCACCTCCACCCCAGCTGAGGAGTCCCAGGATGAACTAGGCCTTTTCAGCATTGATGAAGTTGATGCGCCCAGCTTCAGCCAGGTATCCTTTTTTTTTTAATTTGTGATTGTGTAAATGTTATTAATGATGTTAAGGTGTTAATTTTGAAAGTGCTTCCTAAAAAATCACTTCTGCACAAAGAGTAATATGTAGACATATCACTAGACAGTAGTGGCCAAATATATACTTCACTTCAGATCTTGTTGATCATCTGAAATAATGGTGGTGTCAAATAGATAGCCTTTACTATTTTGTGTAATTATATTTGAAAGTTATGAGCTGAAAATTGTGTGTGATTGCATAACAGAAAATTACAACTTATGTCGCTTTTTTTTTACACAGGATGACCTCAGCCAGGAGGAGGCCTTGCCCAGTGGGAGAGAGGAGGAGGCTGGGCCAAGTAGAAGCCGCACGGAGTGTCAGGTGCCTCCCCTCCGCATTCTCCACAAAAGGCCCAGGAGAATGACACCAACAGAGCAGGAATCCCTAGACCTCATACGGGAAGCAAGCCTCATCCTGAGCAAACCACCCAATGCAGAGGAGGCGTATGGCACCTATATAGCCAGCAGATTGCTGGAGTTGGAAAAGGGCCAACACCTCCTCTGTGAGGGTCTAATTTTTGAGGCTTACCAGAAGGGCTTGAGAGGGGAGCTTACTGCTACCACGTATCTGGTAGATGAAGCCACTCCTCCTCCTCCTCCTGCCCCAAGTACACCACCAGAGGCACAACCTCCAAGGAAGGCTGCAGAGAAGCGTGGAGGGAAGGCTGCAGAGAAGCGTGGAGGGAAGGCTCCACGGAAGAGTCGAAAGTGATTGCCTGGTTTTTGTCTGGTCTGACTGTGCTCCCTGTGCTCCCTATAGTCGCAAGATACCAATTTTCTTGTCCTCAAACTTGATGTGTGTCCTGGGGGACGAAAGGCTTCACAGATTCTAAAAGTGTCTCCAGTGTTGCCTTCCTAATTTTTTTGATAATAAAATAAATACATTTTTGGTTACCTTACATTCTTGCCTATGTCTTTTGATTAAAAAACGCCATTTTGTTTGGGAGTAGGCAGGTACAGGTCCAAAAGACTATGGGGTTGATTTGAGAAAAGCAAATAGTCTGTGCACTTTGCAGAGGGCAGTTGCCCTCTGCAAGTGCAATTGCTCCAGAGCATCAGAAATTATTTAAAAGCTTGACTTTGCAAAGAGTACCCAATCCTGTGCAAGTAAAATAAAAAAAAAAAAAATTTTTGCTTGAACATGATTGGATGATGGAAGTCAGCAGAGCTGCTTCACATTTAATAAAGCTTGGGAGCAACTGCTCTTGCAGAGGGCAACTGCACTTTACAAAGTGCACAGTCTTTTTCCCTTTAGGAAATCAACCCCTATGTGTGTTTTTGACAAAAGGCTTAAATCATTTAGAATATCAAGTGAAACGTTCACTTGAGAAATTGCACAGCAAGTGCACTTGTTGGAAGTGCAGTCGCTGAAAATCTGAGGGGAAGAGCTTAAATTCAGGGAAGCTCTGCTGATTTATTCCGAAAAACATGTCAAATAAAAATTATTTGCTTTTTTTTGGGCTTCCTTGCATGTGCCCCTCGGATCCACAGCAAACGCACTTCAAAATGCTCTTTCTGTGGAATTCAATGTATAATTAGCACTTGTAGTGAAAAATGATTTTGCCTTTGTTAACCACTTGACAACTGGGCACTTAAACCCCCCTCGTGACCAGACCAATTTTCAGCTTTCAGCGCTCTCACACTTTGAATGACAATTACTCAGTCATGCAATACTGTACCCAAATGAATTTTTTGTCCTTTTTTTCATACAAATAGAGCTTTCTTTTGGTGGTATTTGATCACCTCTGGGTTTTTTATTTTTTGCGCTATAAATGAAAAAAGACTGCAAATTTTGAAAAAAAACGCATTTTTCTTAGTTTCTGTGATAAAATTTTGCAAATGAGTAATTTTTCTTCATAAATTTTGGCCACAATTTATAATGCTACATATCTTTGGTAAAAATAACCCAAATTAGTGGATATTATTTGGTCTTTGTGAAAGTTAGAGAGTCTACAAGTTATGGTGCAAATCATAAAAAATTGATCACATCTGATGCACTGACGGCCTATCAGGAAAGTACAAATACCCCCCAAATGACCCCTTTTTTGAAAGTAGACATTCCAAGGTATTTAGTTAGATGCATGGTGTGGTTTTTGATGTTGTCATTTTTTCCCACAATTCTTTGCAAAATGAAGATTTTTTTTTTTTCCCCCCACAAAATTGTCATTGTAATAGGTTATTTCTCTCACATGGCATGTATATACCACAAATGACACCCCAAAATACATTCTGCTACTCCTCCTGAGTATTACGATACCAAATTTGTGGGACTTTTTCACAGCCTGGCCACATAGAGAGGCCCAACATGCAGGGAGCGCCATCAGGTGTTCTAGGAGCATAAATTACACATCTAATTTGTTGACTACCTATTACACTTTTGAAGGCCCTGGAGCACCAGGACAATGACACGTGACACTTATGTGGCACTGATGACAAATGGCACTGATACGTGGCACTGATGTGGCACTGATGACAGATGGCACTGATACGTGGCACTGACGTGGCACTGATGACAGATGGCACTAATACATGGCACTGATGACAGATGGCACTAATATGTGGCACTGACAGATGGCACTAATACGTGGCACTGACAGATGGCACTAATATGTGGCACTGATGACACATGGCACTAATATGTGGCACTGATGACATGTGGCGCTGATGACAAATGGCACTGATATGTGGCACTGATGACACGTGGCACTGATGAAAGATGGCACTAATACATGGCACTGATGACAGATGGCACTAATACGTGGCACTGATGACAGATGGCACTAATACGTGGCACTGATGACAGATGGCACTAATACGTGGCACTGATGACAGATGGCACTAATACGTGGCACTGATGACACTGATGACAGGTGGCACTACGTGGCACTGATGACACTGATGACAGGTGGCACTAATACGTGGCACTGATGACACGTGACACTGATGACAGATGGCACGTGACACTGACAGGTGGCACTGATGACAGATGGCACTGATGACAGATGGCACTATGTGGCACTGATGACAGATGGCACTATGTGGCACTGATGACAGATGGCACTTATACGTGGCACTGGGGACAGATGGCAGGGCAGATGGCAGGGGCAGATGACAGGGCAGATGACAGGGCAGATGGCAGGGGCAGATGACAGGGCAGATGGCAGGGGCAGAGGGCAAGGGCAGATGGCAGGGCAGATGACAGGGCAGATGACAGGGCAGATGGCAGGGACTGTTAGCAGCGGGACACCTTTTTTTCCTTTTTTTTTTTTCTTTTACACTCACCGCCGCAGCGGTTCCGCTCTCCCTCCTCACACGCTGTCTCTGTGTGAGGAGGGAGAGCCGGCGATGAGAGATGATCTCATATGTTTACATATGAGATCCTCTCTCATTGGCACCGCCGATCGCACCGTAAACGGCCGCTGTCATTGGCTGTTTACGGTGATCTGTGACTGGCTGTGTCCGAGGGACACGGCCAGCACAAAACTTCCGCGATGCGCGCTCGCGGGAGCGCGCAATGCGGAAGTAAACAGGAGGCCGTCCAGGGACGCCCTCCCGGCAATTGGAGTCCGCGCTGTAGCCGTCTTTCGGCTATAGCGCGGACGCCTAGTGGTTAAATACACCCCCCTATGTCTAATGAACAAGGGACAACAACCTCATTAAGGTTCATTAAAACAACACAAAATATGAATGTTAATTGTGGTAACTTGAAAATACACACAAAAAATGTGATTAGCATTTCACACACATTGTAAAATAGCTAAGTGTTGAAATAAAAAAAATAAAATAAAATTAGTCCAAAATCGATTTTAAAATTTATAAGTTATGGAGATCTGGCTTTTACAAAATATTATATTAGTCATGGCAGGAGGATAAATCATGAAGAAAGTAGTTTGTGAGAACTCTGTGTGAATATAAAGCAGAAAAACAACTTCATTCCTCTCGCATTATCAATCCTAAAAAAAGGCTGTATTAAAAGACGACAGAAGAGGAATGTGCTAGCTTCAAGACGAAGGCTAGTTTTACCAGACCGTGCGCTTCCGTCTTGTAATTGCTTCAGAGCATGCGTCAGTTTGAGTTCGTCGGACTAGCACACAGACGATCGGTTTGTCCGCTAGAAAGAAGAGTCCGTCGGATAAATTTTAAACAAGTTTCAAATCTAAGTCCGTCCAACTTTTGAGAAAACAAAGTCCGCTGGAGCCCACACACATCGAATTGTCCGACGAAATCCAGTCCGCCGGGCAAAGTCCGCCGTAAAGTCCGCTCGTGTGTACGCGGCATAAGATTGCCCTGTATTTGACTCCATCCATCTTCCCATCAACTCTGACCAGCTTTCCTGTCTCTGCTGAAGAAAAGCATGCCCACAACATAATGCTGCCACCACCATGTTTCACGATGGGGATGGTGTGTTCAGGGTGATGTGAAGTGTTCGTTTTCCGCCATACATAGCGTTTTGCTTTTAGGCTAAAAAGTTCAATTTTGGTCTCATCTGACCAGAGCACCTTCTTCCACATGTTTGCTGTGTCCCCCACATGGCTTCTCTCAAACTGCAAACGGGACTTCTTATGGCTTTCTTTCAACAATGACTTTCTTCTTGCCACTCTTCCATAAAGGCCAGATTTGTGAAGTGCATGACTAATAGTTGTCCTGTGGACAGATTCTCCCGTCTGAGCTGTGGATCTCTGCTGCTACTCCAGAGTTACCATGGGCCTCTTGGCTGCTTCTCTGATTAATGCTCTCCTTGCCCGGCCTGTCAGTTTAGGTGTATGGTCATGTCTTGGTAGGTTTGCAGTTGTGCCATGCTCTTTCCATTTTCGGATAATGGATTGAATAGTGCTCTGTGAGATGTTCAAAGCTTGGGATATTTTTTTTTTATAACCTAAACCTGCTTTAAACTTCTCCACAACTTTATCCCTGACCTGTCTCATGTGTTCCTTGGCCTTCGTGATGCGGTTTGTTCACTAAGGTTCTCTAACAAACCACTAAGGGCTTCACAGAACAGCTGTATTTATACTGAGATTAAATTACACACAGGTGGACTCTATTTACTAATTTGGTCACTTCTGAAGGCAATTGGTTCCACTAGATTTTAGTTAGGGGCATCAGAGTAAAGGGGGCTGATTACAAATGCACGCCACACTTTTCAGATATTTATTGGTAAAAATTTGGAAAACCATTTATTATTTTCCTTCCACTTCACAATTATGTGCCACTTTGAGTTGGTCTATCACATAAAATCCCAATAAAATCTAAAACCTAAAATATATTTAGGTTTTTGGTTGTAACATGACAAAATGTGGAAAATTTGAAGGGGTATGAATACTTTTTCAAGGCACTGTATATGTACAATTCTTATTCAGATGGAGTTTTTTTTTAACTGGCCTGTTTGTGCTTGGCCTACACAAACAGCTAAGGATGGCTGGCCACATTCCAGTCTTGACATTTCCTTGTAGACAAAGATAAACCAGACTTGAATAAACACAGTGCACGTGTACCACTCCAAGCAGGGGCTCATTCTATGGCTTGTCTGTCCTAGGCACCTGCTCAAACTTTTGTGTTCCCGTTTTCTTTAAGGTGCTTATGGCCAGCATTTTATTGGTGGTTTAACTTTTTTTCCTAAATTGACCCTGGTTAAAGATTGCACTATGGATTACCATGACCATTATAATCACAAATATGTATGTGTAGACATTCCAGTATAAGAAGACTTGAAGTCTTAGCAATTACACAATGCTGTTAAATCCAATAGCAGTCCCTCTCTATCTAAACAAATGCGCACACCTGCTGAGAAGTAACTTACTTCTTCTATTTAACCACTTGCCGACCACTATAGGCAAATGACGGCTACAGCGCAGCTGGCTAGTTCTGGGAGGCCATCATACAGGCAAGGGCAGCGCGCTCTATGATCACAGTGTTCTCTGGACACTGATGATCACAGATTGAGGTAAAGAGCCAGAAAGGAAGTTTATGGAAGGGACCTTTGGACAGGCACCACTATGATGAATATATATAAAATACAAAAATAATTTTATTAAATTCAATCTTAACCACTTCAGCCCCGGAAGAATTTACTCCCTTTCTGACCAGAGCACTTTTTGCGATTCGGCACTGCGTCGATTTAACTGACAATTGCGCGGTCATGCCATGTTGCACCCAAACAAAATTGACGTCCTTTTTTTTCCACAAATAGAGCTTTCTTTTGGTGGTATTTGATCACCTCTGTGATTTTTATTTTTTGCGCTATAAACAAAATAAGAGCGACAATTTTGAAAAAAACGCATTTTTTGTACATTTTGCTATAATAAATATCCCCCAAAAATATATAAAAAAAACATTTTTTTCCTCAGTTTAGGCCGATACGTATTCTTCTACATATTTTTGGTAAAAAAAACTCGCAATAAGCGTTTATTGATTGGTTTGCGCAAAAGTTATAGCATTTACAAAATAGGGGATAGTTTTATGGCATTTTTATTAATATTTTTTTTTTACTAGTAATGGCGGTGATCAGCGATTTTTATTGTGACTGCCGCGTTAATGGCGGACATGTTTGACACATTTTTGGGACCATTGTCATTTATACAGCAATCAGTGCTATAAAAATGCATTGATTCCTGTATAAATGACACTGGCAGGGGGTTAACCACTAGGGGGCGGGGAGGGGTTAAGTCAGTACTAGGGAGTGATTTCTAACTGTAGGGGGGATGGGCAAGCTGTGTCACTACTCTGACCACTGCTCCCGATGACAGGGAGCAGAGATCAGTGACACTTGTCACTAGGCAGAACGGGGAGATGCTGTTTACATCAGCATCTCCCCAGTCGTCCTCTCCGTGAGGCGATCGCGGGTATCCCCGCGGCGATCGAGTCTGCGGGACCCGCGACCTGACTCACGGAGCTCCCGGCCAGCGCGTGCACGCAATGGCACGGCAGGAAATTCAAATGGACGTACCTGTAAGTCGATTTGCCCAGCCTTGCCATTCTGCCGACGTACATGGGCGTGCGCCGGTCAGGAAGGGGTTAAAACACTAATAAAATACATGCAAAATTTGCATAGGATGATAGGATTTTCTTCATACAAGGAAAAGCTACATCCCAAAAAAACTTGGGTACCCCTACGCGTTTTGACGCAAGGGTCTTCGTCTGGGGGTTCTCAAGAGCAACAGTTTTGAACAACTGTCTAAAAATATAAACAGTGCTAAATGTCATAAACACATATAAATGCACATAAAAACATGTATATAGGAAAATATATCAAGTAAGGCAACTTACTAGATATGGCAGAGAACACATGCATGCAAGAGCAGCAGGTTCCCTCCAAAGCCTCCACAAGTAGAAAACAATTCAAAGGACATAAACCTAATGAATAATAAGGGCTCAATGAACAAATGGAGTAGAGTTGTGTAAACTGGAGGTACTGTGCATCCAATGTATATGGGCACAAACATAGCACTAAGAAGACAATAAAGGGGGTGTGCATGCCCACGCACCAGTGGCCAATAAGAGAGAAGCATCCTTTGTTGGTTATGAAGTATATAATGGAAAAGAAGAACCAAATGAGTGTATGTGTATACTTATAGGATGGTAAGTACTGTATATTGATTCTGTAGGAGAGCAGAAGATAGAAAAATACCCCAATGATGCTAATCAGCTATTCTTTTTAAGCCTATCCCTATGATATAGTATACAGTAAATAATCACTATCTATAGGGAGGCCTCCTCAGACAATTTGACTGGACAATTACCGTGATATGGTGTCATGCATCCGAGCCACTTGTTGGTCTCAGTCAAAAAAAGGGGTCCTAAATCGTTATTGTACCCACTAGGCAATTTGACTGCCCAATTACCGTGGAATAGTGACTTGCATCCAAGCCACTCACTGGTTTCAGTTAAAAGAAGCTCTCAGGACTACATAAAAAACAGTTTGTTCACCATCCCAATAGACCATGTGACTCCCCAAGGTATGAAAAAATAAAAAATAGGTGACTATCAGTGAAGGAGAAAAATTACCGGTTTGCAAAATTTTATAACAAACTATGAAAATGTTTTTTTTTTTGCTAAACATTTTCAGTCTTTATTCGTTTATTTAGCAAATAAAAACCCAGTGTTGATTAACCTCTTCACGCCTGCACTATAGCCGAAAGACGGCTACAGTGCGGGCCATGTACAGTACAACCCCCCCGTGCATGAGCGGCTCGCTTTTTGATCAGTGAGTCAATGAGACTCGGCTTATCATAGATCGAAGTAAGGGCTGATCCCAGCCCCTTACCACGTGATCAGCTGTCAGCCAATGACAGCTGACTTCGTGATGTAAACAGAGCCGGTAATCTACTTTTTTTTTTTCCCTCATGCTGACAGAGTGAGGAGAAAAAAAAAAGCCGATTACCGTCTGGAGTAAACGGGACATCGGCCCTGCACACTCCAGACCCACTGCTGCTAAGCAGAGCCCACCAGTGCCACCTATCAGTGCCCATCAGTGTTTGTTTAGCAAAAAAAAAAAACCCCAGTAGTGATCAAATACCACCAAAAGAAAGCTTTATTTTTGTGGAAAAAAATGATAAAAATTTCATATAGGTACAATGTAGCATGACCGCACAATTGTCAATCAAAGAGTCACAGTGCTGAAAGCTGAAAATTGGCCTGGACAGGATAAGAGTTTAAAGGAGTTGTAAAGTCTCAAGGTTTATCACCTTAATGCATTCTATGCATTAAGGTGAAAAACCTTCTGTGCTGCAGCAGCTCCCCCAATGCCCCCCTTTTCCTTACCTGAACCCAAACGTTCCATCACAAGCCCAGCAGTTCCAGCCGCTGTCTTGGGTCCTCATTGGATAGATTGATAGCACCGGGAGCCATTGGCTCCCACTGCTGTCAATCAAATCCAGTGATGCCGGGGGCAGGGCCGAGTCCTGCTGTCTGTGTCAATGGAGGCAGCAGGACTCTGGAGCGCGCCCGCACAAGTGCCCCCATGGAAAGCGGCTCTCCGAGGGGGCACCCGATGAAGAGAGGGAGCCAGGAGCGCCGTCGGGGGACCCCAGAAAAGGAGCATCGGGGCCGCACTGTGCAAAACCCTTGCACAGAGCAGGTAAGTATGACATGTTTGATATTAAAAAAAAAAAAAACCTTTAAAATCATTTTAAGTGCCCAGTAAGCAAGTGGTTAAATACACCCAAAAGAAGGCTCTATTTGTGTGAAAAAAAATGATAAAAAGTCTGTTTAGGTACAGTGTTGCATAACCGCGCAATTGTCATGCAAAATGCGACAACGCTCAAAGCTGAAAATTGGCCTGGGCAGAAAGGGGGTAAAAGTGCCCATTGAAGGGTAAATCGACTTTCATGGGAAAAAAATAGCAAAAAAAAAAAAAAAAATCTAGCATAGGCAATTGCGACACAAGTCATATTGTACTTGAATGTTATTAAAAATGACCTTTCCTTTTTAATTTTCTGTAAATGCAATGCAATATGGCTACCTGGAGAACACCTCCCATAAACATCATTTCCTGCTTGTGAGAAGTCTACACTAAGATACAAGTCAGATTTTAGGCATCCCCTGCAACAAAAATGACATTTTTGGTAAGCTATTCCCAATAGGAAATCATGTCTAAAGGGATGCAGGCCCTGTAATTTTACTCATTAGTGGTCTACAAGTGCAGCAGCTGAATGGTAATTATGAAACCACTCCCATTAGATACACTTTCCCAATGGACACAGACAAACACACAGGGATTTCTTCAGAATAACAAAAGGTAGGAATCTGCAACAAAGTCTGTTAAAATCTTTATAATATACATAGCTCACCCAGAGGGGAATGTTTTTTCTTAACAAAAGTGGAGTTACTCTTCAAGGTTGGACACCTATTCATCTGAGTTTACCTGCATTTTAACCACTTGCCGACCAGCCGCCGTCATTATACTGCGGCAGGTCGGCTTGTTCCCGCAAATCGCCATAGATGTGCGTTGGCTCCTTTAAGAGCCATAGCATGCACGCGCACCCCCTGCACAGCGGAGGACCCCATGCGCATGGCCGGCGGCCGCGATGTCCCCTGGCCACCCGAGATCGCGGGAAATAGAGAGAGAACGGGGATCTGTCAATGTAAACAGACAGATCCCCGTTCTGACAAGGGAGTTGAGAGAGATCTGCTGTTCCTAGTGATTAGGAACAGCTATCTCTCTCCTCCCCCAGTCAGTTCAATCCCCCCACAGTTAGAAACACCTCCCAGGGAACACATTTAACCCCTTGATCACCCCCTAGTGTTAACCCCTTCCCTGCCAGGGACATTTACACAGTAATCAGTGCATTTTTATATCACTGATCACTGTAAAAATATCAATGGTCCCAAAAAAGTGTCAAAAGTGTCCACAATGTCGCAGTCCCACTAAAAATCGCAGATCACTGCCATTACTAATAAAAAAATAATAAAAATGCCATAAATCTATCCTTAATTTTGTAGACGCTATAACTTTTGCACAAATCAATCAATATATGCTTATTGCAATTTTTACAAAAAATATGTAGAAGAATATATATTGGCCTCAACTGATGAAGAAATTCGTTTTTTTTTTATTTATTTTTTTTCGGATATTTATTATAGCAAAAAGTAAAAAATATAGTTTTTTTTTTTAATTGTTTATAGCTCAAAAAATAAAAACAACAGAGGTGATCAAATACCACCAAAAGAAAGCTCTATTTATGGGAAAAAAATTTTGTTTGGGTACAGTGTTGCATGACCGCGTAATTTTCAGTTAAAGCAATGCAGTGATATATCACAAAAATGGCTTGGTCATTAAGGGGGAAAATCTTCCGGTCTGTAAGTGGTTAAAATTGCTTAGGGCAGGTGTGTTGTCATGCACTGATGTGCATTGTCATTCCTACCAAATGCTCACATATCATGCAATAAATAAAAAACAAACATGAACTTTTTCATTCAATGCACCACACAGATGTAAACTAGCACCATAACAAAACATCTGCACATGCATTGATGTGCAATATAACACTCATATTTAGCCCTGGTTCACATTGGACATGTCAAATCGCATGCTAAATCGGCGGCAATTGCCAGCAATGACACCGTCCAAATCTGTGCAACGCCACATTTGCGGTGCCACACCGATTCCCAAAGGTAGTTTCTGTACTACTTTTGGCGACTTCGGGGTGTGATTTCCATTGACATGTGTGCAGCTACCCACAGAGATGTCTCTAAAATTGCCCCCGAAGTCGGGACTGAAATGCGGGAATAAAATCATGCGAGTTCAGCTGTACTTGCACGTTTTCATTCCCGCTGTCAGTGTGAACGTGGGCTAAAAGTGCATTTGTGTGAATGGGCCCTGTATGTTTGGTTCTTATTTAAACATTTTCCATGTGTTTTTATTTTTCAGTAAGTCCACCTCTGGCTAACACGTCATATGTGCATCTCCCGGGTAACTTAATGATTCACAGGAAGGTGCCTATTGTGGCCATTCATGGTATCCATGGAAACCATCTTCTTTTATACTTTTGGCAAGTTCCAAGGAATTTTTTTTTTTTTTTGGAGCATAATCCATAAATCGCCACTTGTGTTATAAATAAAACAAGCATGGCTAAGTATAGGCAAACAGCCTACACTGTAAACATTTATCGGCGGTAAATCCTATTATTCTAAGGGTGCCTTTATCTTTGAAGAGGATAGATACACATTTAAAAAGTGAAGTATGGCCATATCAAACTCAAGTGAATCAGGGGCTGAATTGGGTTGAATCTTCACAGGGCAGCATTAGGTCTGCTGAGGTTCCAAAAAAAAAAAAGGACTGGCGATTTGTTAATTAAGGATATAGGCATAATTGCAACTTAAAACGTTATATTACAGAGAAAAGAGCCTTAAAATGTTTCCTGAATTTTTAAATAAACTGTCATCTAAATATAAAAAAAAAAACAGCTGTATATGATTATATAGTATACAATATGGTCCAAGATGGGCACTCTCACTGGACAATAGAAATGTGAAAGAGGAAGTGAGGGGTGGGCAAGCTTCGGAAGTTCTAGAGTTTTAACGGTCAGAGCATCCATGACAGTGGACATTAAAAATCAGATCTTTTACCCTTAAAACAATCCTTCCCCCTCTTCACCCCTTCTCTGGTCCTCTACACAAATAGGGCTCTCTTTTTTTTTTTTCACTAAAAGTCTTCAGGCTGCTCCCCCCCATGCATGTCACTTACCTAGGCAAATGATGTTCACTGTGCTCTCTATGCCTCCTGGGATATGCACGTCACATATCCCAGGAGGCATAGTCCTTCATTTACAAAGGAGGAGGGTGGGCGGGCCTAGCAGTGCATCATCGTGAGGCCCGCCGGCTGAACTTGGAAGGCCAGCAGCCTGCCAATGACATCACACACAACATGGCAGAGCGTGACCAAACGCTGCCAGAAGAGCAGAGGATCTCTGCAGGACAGCGCTGGATCTGCTGGGTGGATAAGTATCTAAAATGTGCTAAAGAGACCACCTAGTAGCCAGGGGTTTTAAAAAGAAAAAAAGGGGGGGGGGGTGCACATCCACGTTAAGAGGGTGCTGCAAAATGATGGATGTGTTTACTGGCAGGAATGAAAGATCAATTAAATAACTGGATAGCAAAATGCAACATTCAGCTGGAATTGTTCAGCTGGAATGGCAAAAGAGTACTTAATAACTGTGGAATACTTTTCCAATTTCTGGGATGTGGACTATTTACAAGGACGAAAACAGTCATGAAAAAAAAATCTAGTTTGCAATGTATAGAATCCCTGATTTAGAGCGGAGATGAACCTCCCCAAAAAATGTTTTCAATGAGGTCCCAGGAGCTTTTAGCCATAATGTGCTAGCATGCACAGTATATGTCAGACTTACCTGGCTAGTGATCCCCTCTAGCACCCCCAGCCAGCATCCCCATCAGTCAAGGGTGCTGCCAATTTCTCCCTTTCTAGGTACTCTTTGGCCACTTGGTTGGCCAGGCTGTGATGACATAATTCCTGTGTATGTGCACATGAGTCCTGTCTTCATGGCACAGAGCAGTGTACATGCACAATGTATATACTGAGCACATGTGCAGCTCAGTGTGGGTTAATGCTGACAGGCAGGGAGAAAGATTTATGGCAGAAGAGACCAAAAGGGTCATTTATGTCATAAAAATCCTACCTGTCAGCATTTTTTTTAGGTTTAATTCATCTCTAATATTCTCTGATTATGCTACTAAGTTTACCTTTGGACGAGTTTAAGCAGCTCAATAAGATAAGGGATTTTCAGCACCAGACCTCATCACCAGGATATCCTCAAAACAATGGTAAAGCGATGGCAGAAGTAAAAACAGCCAAGAAATTAATGCAATAAAGCAAAACAGGCTAGCACAGATATACACACCTACCCACGAGCTGAACAGTAGTTCAGAACAAAGACTAATATGCAGGCACACTAGAACTCTAGTGGATGGATGGGGGATTCACTAAAGGCAAATAGACTGTGCACTTTGCAAGTGCTGTTGCTCATGAGGTTAGTAAATGAGAAGAAGCTTCACTTTGCAAGGAATACCCAAATCACATGCAAGGGAAAAAAACAAAAAAAAAAAAGTTTTGCACGATTGAATGATGTGCACATTCTATTTACAGTTAGTAAATGCACCATGATAAGTCACCTGGTAAAACCTTGCTAAAACCAACCTGAAGAGGAATCATCTCCGACAAGCATTTTACTAAAATAGGCTAACTAAGGATCTACCTGAGCTCCGTATAAATGATAATGTACATGTTTATGGATAAATTCTACAAGCAATGGCTAAAGACATATGTTGTGCAGAAAAAAGGACACCGCTCCTATGAGATTGTAACAGTGGAAGGAAGCTAAAAAGAATGAAAGACATCTAAGAAAGACAGGAGAAAGAGTCAATGTAAGCACGTGTTATCACAATTTTGTCACTCACACCTGTGATATTATATCTGCAGATAAAGAAGCCGCAGGGACACTGCAAATGGCAGAGCAAATGGTGACCTCAGAAAGCAGAGAGAGTGCGATGAAGAATGCTTTGTCATTATCATCAGTAGAGGTGCCACACCTGGGTGGACAGACATCATATGTAAGAGGAAGGCAGAGCAATCAGAATTTCAGCTCATTTGAAAGATTATGTTTAACATATAAACCCTCCATATACTTCACTACAGCTAGAACTGTTGTATTTCTACATTTAAGTATATTTGTTGCCTCTTCCGTACATCATTAAACATCAATGTTACACATGACCATGCATGGCACCAATCTTCAGCAAGATTAGCTTTCTAAACATTTACTACAGGTACATGTACATTCCGTTTCACTATATACTGGGACATCCCAGGAATCCCAAAACTCAGTGACTCCACATTTAGTTCAGCTCGGATCTAGGTGCTTTGACCTAATCTCTTATTTTGGATCATTGAGGCTCTTTCACTTTAAAGCACAAATATTAGGAGTGGGCCAATGTACCTATCTCCAAGCTAAAGCTTGCATTTGCTTAATAGCGTGCCTTTGCTTTAAGGCTCCCAGGGTTCTATACTAGATAATAAAAGGGTCATGCAAATCACCTATAGGGACTTGCATTTACTAGTAGTAACAGTATACATATTTATTCTTGAATGCACTGTAAAGTTAACCAATGGTTTACCCATACATGGCAAAACAACAGGTTCACTTTAATGTTGACCGTGCCAACAGCTTTTACTTTCCCTTTCTTTTCTCCCCTGCCTCCATGTGGCCCCATACATATGTTAAATGCTGAAGCTTATGGTGTCTAGGCAGAAAATACGCTGTTTCTCCCAGGAATTTGAATAGACAGCAGCCATATACTGTAGGCCCTGATCATCTTCACACACTGAATACAAAGCAAATGTACTTCGGCTTGATCCACCCTTCTGGGTCCAGTGTCTGGGGAAGGAGGAAGGTCACATGAGGCACATTTACCAGAAGCCCTCATTTCTAAAGGAGAACTACAGTCAGAATAAAAATGAGCATAGCTGTGGCCTGACCCTGGCATTCTTGACAGCTTGAAGTCACCTTTACACTATGAGGCCACCTTCAAAGACTAAATGGGTAAAGGAGATATTAATAGTGCTGCTTATGTTTACCAAGGAGGAAATGCCTTGCAGTCTTGACTGGGTATTAGGTTCATTGTGACACATAATACTATTCTCTCCTTCCTAGTTGGCAGAACATGGGTTTTCAACTGGTTCCATGTGCATCCAATGTGTCTGTAACTCACAGCAAAGTATCCCTATTTTTGAAGAATCTGGTAGCTGTTGCTGTTGTAAGCCAATCCCCTTATTTTTCTTAAAATCCAGTAGAAAAGTATATAAGCAGTGCTGCAACTACTCCTCACTCTTGTCCAAGGAATTTTCAGTACGGCATAGGAGTACAAGCATATGCTGTAGCTACATCTCCATGTAGTGGTCACTCAGTGTGTAGGCATGGTCTTAGTCAGACACCTTAAGTTTGGAGTAATCAGCCACACACTTTGTATAAAGCACATTATCCTTTATATAGGTCTGTTATTGTGCAGCACAAACAACCATGCAGTCTTTGGCACAGATATATCCAGTATTTTACAGTGCTAAATTTACCAACTGCATTACCAAAGGACAGCTTTGGCTACCAGGGGAAGCGTTACTTAAGAAGGTGTACCTAGGAGAAAGTAGCACCTCACACCTGCTTCACGTCTCTGTCCTGAACACTGGAGGATCAGCAATGACCAAGGAACCTGCCTGAGCTTTCCCTACTCTACAGGAACCTGTAGAGTGCGCTGCACTCTCCCTCACAAACAGGTTCCTGTCCATGGCTATACACTCGCCAGAAGAACACCAAACAGACATGGGTTCCCTTATTTAAAAGGTTCCTTCACCCAGAACCCACCTGCCAAAGTCTCTCGAGAGTTCATTGTCCAATCAGGCCACTTCTCACCTCAAGGCAATGTATGGTATCCCTAAGAGTTCAATTCCCTTATGAGACTGCTCTACCTATGCAACAGTGGCACAGAGCTGCCTACAGGTGGGGAGACTAACTGCACCTGCCTACAAACACATTTTTTGTTAGGTTATGCTATCCCCCCCCCCCCCTTTTGTTGGTGCTAAAGCTTAGACCTGATGATGGGGATGGAACCTCCCTCAAAATGCATTGACTGACAGCTATGTGGTAGTTTGGTAGTTGCAGCACTGATGGACATCTACTTGAGGAAATTTCACTTGGATGATGGATAAACCTAGGTGATAATTCAGATGAACATCTGTGGATGACTATTTTGGATGCATTAAATCTATTACCAGCCCAAGGAAAACTTGCATAAAGATGAGTTTAACACAGAGAGCGGATTTTGCAGGATTGAGAAACGGTATGTATTTTTGTATAATTTTATAAATAGCGATTTTCTGATTAAGATCATGTACTAACAGTTGGGATACTACATCATCTAATGGGAGTTGTTTATATACTTTTACACTTGTATCATTAACAGCCTGAAATAAAGTAATAACAGCATACCAGTAGAAAATCCATTAAGAATCCACACCACTCTGGAAACACTTTCTCCTTCTTCATACCCAGCTCCTATCAGGTGCCCACCCAACAGTGTGCCCCCTTTCTGAAGAATTGTATCTAAAAAAATAACCAGGCTGCACACCAATGATGTTGCAAATGTTAAAACTGTTTAATCCAATAAGATGAGTTTACAGCATGACTTTCCGCCTGCCATCCAACCGTTCAAATATGTTTCACCCAAGGAAAGGGTTTAAGCAACATGACATGATGTTTGGGGGCAACCAAGGATTTCTCACTTTAGAGGGATTTCTTCTCACTTCCTGTTTTAGCTAAAAAGAGAAATCTCCGCAAAGGGGAAATGGTTAAAATAAACTGACAGGATTTTATAATTCTCCAATAATCTATCCCAAACAAAGTTTTGTCTTTAGTTCCACTTTAAGGCTCGATTCACACAGGGGCAACACGACTTCAACGCGACTTTGCACGGCGACTTCAACGCGGCTTCAACGCGGCTTCAACGCGACTTCAGCGCGACTTCAGCGCGACTTCAGCGCGACTTTAGCAAATTACAATGCGACTTCAAGTCGCCTCCAGGACAGGCGACTTCGGCTGTGGCCAATCACAGGACAATCAGCTCTCTGGGAGGGAGGGGTTTTCCCTGCAAAGTCGCTTGACTTTAGAGAGAGATCCGACTTGGAGGCGACTTCCATTGATTTCTATGGTACAGGTCGCCTACCAAGTCGGATCCAAGTAGTACAGGGAGTACGCTCTGAAGTCGGAGCGACTTCAGTAGTGTCTATTAAGACGCTCCCATTCACTGTCAAGTGAATATCTTTCTGGGGCGACTTGGGGCGACTTGAGGGGCGACAAGTCGGATCCCAAGTCGCCCCAGTGTGAACCGACCCTTAAGGATATGTAAACTTTTTTTAAAACAAACATGTCATACTTACCTCATCTGTGCAGTTGGTTTTGTACGGAGTGGCCTTGATCCTCCTCCTCGGGGGTCCCTCAACAGCGCTCCTGGCTCCTTCTCTTCTCAAGTGCCCTGCCGGAGAAGCGCTCTCCCTCGGGGCACCCGTGTGGGCGCGCTCCCGTGCCCTGCTGCTGCGTTATTTGACACAGACAGCAGGACTCGGCTCCGCCCTGGCGCCCGCGTCATTGGATTTGATTGACAGCAGTGGGAGCCAATGGCTGCGCTGCTATCAATCTATCCAATCAGGACCCAAGACACTGGCTGGAGCAGTTGTACTCGTCCCCGGCGCAGGAACGATTGGGCTCAGGTAAGTAAAAGGGGGGCTCTGGGGGGGCTGGTGCTCTACAAGAGTTTTTTCACCTCAATGCATAGAATACATTGCGGTGAAAAACCACGAGGGTTTTCAACCCCTTTAAGGTCTTCACTGATGAGTGTGGCATGGGTTTACAGGTGAATCAAGTATTAAATATCATGTTTGTCCTTCTGTGTGTCCTGATGTTGGTTTACTTTTGTTATGTTAAGCCTCGTACACACGATCGGATTTTCTGATGGGAATTGTGTGATGACAGACTGTTGGCGGAAAATCCGACTGTTTGTACGCTCCATCGGACAATTGTCGGATTTTCCGCGGACAAATGTTGGATAGCAGGTTTTAAAATTTGTCGTGGACAAATGTCTGTTGTCGGATTTTCAGAGCGTGTGTACACAAGTCCGTCGGACAAAAGTCCAAAGTGCAAACACGCATGCTAGGAAGCAAGGACAAGCTGGAAGCGCTCGGTCTTGTAAACTAGTGTTCGTAATGGAAAATTAACATTCGTGACGTGGCAAATTATGAAATCTCGAAATGCAGCGCACATTCTCTTCTTCTTTAATGGGATAATAATGAAGCTGCTTTGCTGGTGATACTGATGGAGTTATTGCAAACAAATTTTCAAAGGCTTTTTTTTCTAGTGATATCAAGAATAATATTATTATGCTTGTTATTTTTTTTTGGGGGGGGCAAGTTACCACAACACCATTATCCCGTAGTTTTTAAGATCAAAGATACAACTATGTTGGTGTCCCTTGTTAATTTTACATTGTATTTTTTAAAATGTAACTGCCTACTCTCAAACTGTCATTTGAAATAAAACACATAGCCAAGTATTATTCTCCACAATTTTTTATTGTGCATTAAAAAAAGAAAACAAATAAAATTAGACATGCTATCTGCCAATAGAACTTAACCAAAAAGTGCATTCTATGCATCCAAAAATATAGAAAATATACCAAATCAAATCATTATTATTCAACCAAAAAATAAAATAAAAGCCTCATTCATGTGTCCTGCTTCTTAATATAGGGGGTCGACAATGCCAAGAGTTGGTGGGTCCGTCATCCGGAGATAATCCGAAAATCGTCCAGATTATTCTCCTGGAGCTCCCGCAGCAAAGGCATATGACATAATTGGTCACGATTAATAAAGCAACCATGTTTTGGTCCAAGAAATCCTCCTCCTGCTGTTCCTGGACTGGACTTGGGTCAAAGCAATAACTCCAAGGCCAATAATAAATAACACGTTATATCCTCCGATTCCGCAACATGGCTGGTTGACGAACGGCTGTTCAGAAACTAACTGAAAAGCGTGAAATGAA
Organism: Lithobates septentrionalis; assembly: GCA_037952835.1. Lineage (NCBI taxonomy): Eukaryota > Metazoa > Chordata > Amphibia > Anura > Ranidae > Lithobates > Lithobates septentrionalis. Next base: position 6,153,496 of record JBBDGP010000098.1, read on the forward strand.
AAGTGCGAAATCAAAAGCACGAATCAACACTCACCAAACTTCTACTAATGGGGCGTACACACGGCGGACTTTCCGACCGGACTGGTCCGACGGACTTTTGACAGACTTCCGATGGACTTTTTTTTACGAACGGACTTGCCTACACACGACCAGACTACGGACGGACTTGCCTACACACGACCGGACTTTCCGGCAGACTATGCCCGCTGGTCTTCCCGATGGAGTTACGACGGACTTTCCGAATGAACGGACATGCCCACACACGAACAAGTCCGTTCATTTTGAACGTGACTCGGGTTCGAGGGGACTAGAAAAGGAAGTCAATCTCGCCGCTTTTATCGGCGAGATTGACACCTTGCAAGCCCCATCGCAGGTCATACCAGGCCCTTAGGTCTGGTATGGATTTTAAGGTGAACCCCCTACGCTGAAAAAACAGCGTGCTCGGATAGGGGTCTGGTATGGATTTTGGGGGGGGAACCCACCCGTTTTTTCAGCGTAGGGGGTTTCCCTTAAAATTCATACCAGACCTAGGGGACATTGTCGCCTCTCTCGCGCTCGCCGCAATAGGAAAATTTGTTTTTCCTATTGCAGCAAGCATGAGATGTAGTACCCTGCCCTTGCGTCGTATCTGGTCCATCAGACCAGCATACAGACGAACGGGCTTTCCGTTAGGAACTGAGTCTGGCGGAGTTACGACGTAAAGATTTGAAGCAGGTTTCAAATCTAAAGTCCGTCGGATTTCCGACCAAAACAGTCCGTCGGAAGTCCTATGTAGCCCACACACGGTCGGATTGTCCGACGGAAAATGTGTGATAGGACCTTGTTGTCGGAAATTCCGACCGTGTGTGGGCTCCATCACACATTTTCCATTGGAATTTCCAACACACAAAGTTTGAGAGCTTGCTATAAAATTTTCCGACAACAAAATCCGTTGTCGGAAATTCCGATCGTGTGTACACAAATCCGACGCACAAAGTGCCACGCATGCTCAGAATAAATTAAGAGACAAAAGCTATTGGCTACTGCCCCATTTATAGTCCCGACGTACGTGTTTTACGTCACCGCGTTCAGAACGATCGGATTTTCCGACAACTTTGTGTGACCGTGTGTATGCAAGACAAGTTTGAGCCAACATCCCTCGGAAAAAAAACATGGATTTTGTTGTCGGAATGTCCGGTCAATGTCCGACCGTGTGTACAGGGCATTATAAAAAAAATTAAACCAGTTTGAGAGGTAATGAGGAAAGTTTTCTGGCTGGTAAATGCAGGAATGTCCAGTCCATTAGGGGTGCCACCCCCCCTAGTTTGCATGCAGGTATACATGCGTTTGTATGAGTTTTTTTTTCCAAGCACATAATTAAAGCCTGAGGCTCTAATTGGCTTGAAAAAGGTTGGGCTCAGGGCGCAGAGCACTGCACCCCGAGTCCACCCACTTGTGACAATAGGGAATTAATATTCCCTATTGTCTTCCGGCTTCTCCTCCCGGCCAATCAGGACAGGAGGCGGATCGTGTTGGCTGGGAGGTGAACCCAAAGAAGTCGCGGAAGGGCCATGCCCTGGAGCGGTGAGTGCGGAACCTGGGGAGGGGGGGTTGTTTGCCACCTCCCCCCCAAAAAGATTAGCACCAACCGCCACTGATCAAATGTAATACTTTTAGGTGTTTTTTTTTTTTTTATAAATGTTTAACCACCTCAATACTAGGCACTTTCGCCCCCTTCCTTCCCAGACCAATTTTCAGCTTTCAGCGCTCTCGCACTTTTAATGACAATTACTCGGTCATGCTACACTGTACCCAAATAAAATTTTTATCATTTTGTTCGCACAAATAGAGCTTTCTTTTGGTGGTATTTATTCACGACTCCATTTTTTTTTTTTTGCGATATAAGCGCAAAAATAGTGGAAATTTGGAAAAAAAACAATATTTTCTTTTTTCTGTTTTAAAAGAAATCCAGTAAAATCGAATTTTGTCATAAATTTAAGCCAAAATGTATTCTGCTACATGTTTTTGATAAAAAAAATCCTGTTAAGTGTATAATAATTGGTTTGTGTGATCACGGACATATGTACGCAAATGATCATGCACAGATGTGTGCAGGTGATCACGTACATATGTGTGCAGATTACCATTGGGACATGTGATTTTAGTGTGACATATGTGGGGGACAGCTTTTTTTATTATTTGGGGACATGTGTTTTGGGGACATGTGTGTTTTACATTATGTGGGGACATGTGTGTGTGTTTTACATTATGTGGGGACATGTGTGTGTTTTACATGTATGTATTTACATGTGTGTTGACACTAGGTTGGTGATCAGTGAGTAAAAAGCTGTAAAAAACAGCTCATACTCACTGATCATCAGCCGGCTGCAGCGATCCCCTCTCCTCTCCTCCTCAGCGACAACTTCCGTGTGAGGAGAGGAGAGCTGATCGCCTAGCAACCGGCTGTGTTTACATCACATGACGGCTGTGATTGGACACGGCCGTCATGTGATCAGGAGGGCCAATCACAGAGCCCTCCTGCCGATCCGAGATGCGCCGTGTCCGGGGGACACGAGCGCATCGGGATCGCGCCGCTGCGCGGGCACGCGCGCGCGCGATCCCGCTCCTTCTGAGGGACGTTCCTGAACGTCCACTCAGAAGGAGAGAGCGCCCACCCGGCCGTTTATGTACATTGGCCGGGTGGGAAGTAGTTAAAGTGGTATAAAACCCAAAAGCAAACATTTATTATATTGCAGTTTACCAAATCTTAGATGTGATGGCTGCATTTGTATTCTTTTTTTAGGCTTTCTTTCCTTTATTTTCATCTGGTGATCCTGTCAGTAAATGTAGCAGTTTACCACTGACAAGGGTGCTTACAATGATCAGCTTTTATTTATTCATGTAAAACCTTTACCCCCCCCCCCCCAAAATTTGTTGCTGTAACTACTTATAAAATGTGAGCTGGGGTTTAGCTTCAGTTTGTTAGTGTATCTAAATCTGCTAGTACATCAAACACTCCGCTGCCCCCAGACTAACAATGCTGGGGGTGTCCCTTCTTCATCCAGAGTGGGGGCACTCTAATACAGGAGGTGTGTTACCGGACATTTCACTGGGTGAAAACGAATGCACCCACCACATCTAAGGATTGGTAAACTGCAATATATTATATTTTTAGTTTTGGGCTTACCACCGCTAAAAAAGTAAAATTTCAGGTCAAAACTACACTAGAGCTGCATTATGGCACATAGGTGTCATTACCAGGTCATTGTACAAAGCTTTATGTGACATTCAGGCTTATTTAAAGCAAATGTCAGGGCAAAATCTCTGAAATATATGCACATTTCTCCATCATTTATCTCTTTAAACACGCTGCAAGTAGAGAAAAATAATAACAATACAAAGAAAACCATGCTAGAGAAAAAAATGTATATAGTAATTGAATAAGCTGCAAACGCACAAGGAGATATTACCCTAAGTAATAAAGTGCATAAGCAAACAGTAATGTGCTAAGAAGTTACAAATTCATAAATTCAATATCAATAAAACATAAATCTTGGGCTAATAGGCATATAAAAATCCATTTAATTGATTAAATGTGATTAAATTAATAAATGAATACATTTAAAGGTCCCCAAAGAGTTCATCAAAAAAGTTCACTAAGTGTGAATGAAAAAGATTTTCCAAAATACAAAAGTTTCACCAATAGTGGCAAGATGCAGGCTTACCAAATAGATATGACCCATAGTTAAAAAGTAGTCATAAACAGCATAGCCAATATTAATTAATATCAATGGCATCCCTCCTCTTTTCTCCGCAGAGTCACCAGGCACCCAATGTCATTTAGGGTGCCATCACCGGTCTTCAACCACATTGGGGAAGAAATAGAAAACAAGTGCCCCACACAGTGTAAAAATCATCCGTTACCTTTATTTAAAAGGAATATTGCAATAACATGTGATAAAAAAATATTCGTGCATTAAGAAAATACACTCCAGCCGTCAAACAAGAAATTTCTAGTTCACTTCCGTTGCACGATGACGTCAGCAAATGCCTCCGTTGTACGCATTTCATCATAAAGGAGGTCTTCCGAGGGAATTCATTTATTTATTCATCACGGTAGATTTTCATTTGCCTATTTGCACAAGATATATCTATATATTACTATCTATTTATTCTTTGCTTTTCTTATGAATTTGGTGTTTTTATAAGTAGATGCGCCAGTAATTTTGTGTGCTCCTACCTTCCTCTTTGACGTGACAAACAGCTGAATTCCTAAGCAGGTGGTGTCAGCCCTGCCTAATTAATTTCTGATGGTTTACAAAGAACATAGGCCTCTCGTCTACCCTTTCCCCCTTGTCCTATCCATAACCCCACAAAGACAGAAGACACAGAATATTATCAGCTCAGAACATTACTGGCAGAACCAATGTATAATTTGTACTTATCGAATAGATAAAACAAAACACTTTCAGTGGTATATTTAGCGGACCAGTAGGGAGCAAATAAGAAGTTCATTGTTAGGGTTTATAAACACCTGATGGCCTGAGTGCAGTAGCCTATACTATCAAATCAGCACACATCTATTAATAATCTGTCTTCAGGAAACAAAATTAGATTGGACTCTTCAGGAATACTTTGCTCTTTGCGTTTTCATATTGAATAAGCTTTATTAATGCTTTGTACAGTACAAAGCATAATTAAAAAACAAAACATAGACACAGAAAAGACACATTTCTTATTGCATTTTTCTGCCCTGTGTGTTGCGCTCCTTTCTGTTAAACACTGCAACTGCTGGCCAGAAGGTTTGACTTTGACCCAAGCCAAGACTAAAAGCCTGTCCAACAAACCGGCTCAGAGAGAACAGGAGCACTTGGCTGGCATCAAATTCATGCTTTGTAAAACCTGTTCAATCTCATTAAAGCGGTGTTTCAGCCGAAATTTTTTTTTGCAAACACTGTAGCTGCTGAATTTTAATAAGGACACTTACCTGTCCAAGGAGCCCGCGATGTCGGCCCCCTGAGGCCGATCCGTCCATCGGATCGGGTGCAGGCGCCGCCATTCCAACTAAGTGAAACCGTCAGTGGAGCCTTGCGGCTTCACTGCCGGTTTCTGACTGCTCATGCGCGAGTCGCGAGGCGCTTTGTGAATGGCCAGCTTGTCTTCCGGGACACACACATGGGGGGCTCGCCGCAGAAGAGGGTGTGGGGTCCTCGGCCCGGCTGGATCAGAAGTAATCTTAGTACTTCCAAAAAAGGTAAGTTGGAAAGTAAAAATATTTTTTTAAATATCCAAAAACGAGGGGTGGAGAGGTGGTCTTTCGTCTAAGATCACCTCTCAAAATTGGGTGGAACGCCGCTTTAAATTAACTTTTAAACCCCCTAACTGATCACATTTAAAGTCTAAGTGCACCTTTGTGGTGACAAATAAAAATGAATCTTATGCCATTGAACCTTGCTGATATAATGTCTTCAAAATGCCACAAAATTATGACTTTTTTTTTGTTTTTAAAAAGCACATGGCTTTAATGCAGTGTCAGGAATTGTGTGCAACTATTTTATACAGGATACGTGATAGCCAAAGATTTTCACAGATCATTTTATAGCTTCACTGAAATTCTTATACTATAGCTTCACAATAGCTGGTAAAGGGTGAGCCTAAACAAATAACATACAGTGCATCCGGAAAGTATTCACAGCGCTTCACTTTTTCCACATTTTGTTACATTACAGCCTTATTCTAAAATGTATTATTTTCCTCAAAATTCTACAAACAATACCCCATAATGACAAGAAGTTTGTTTAAAATCTTTGCAAATTTCTTTAAAAAAAATAAATAAATCACATGTACATAATAAGTATTCACAGCCTTTGCCATGACACTCAAAATTGATTTCAGGTGCATCCTGTTTCCACTGATCATGCTTGAGATGTTTCTAAAACTTGATTGGAGCCCACCTGTGATCAATTCAGTTGATTGGACATGATTTGGAAAGGCACACACCTGTCTATATAAGGACCCACAGTTAACAGTGCATGTCAGAGCACAAACCAACCCATGAAGTCCAAGGAAATGTCTGTAGACCTCCAAGACAGGATTGTATTGAGGCACAGATCTGGGGAAGGATACAGAAAAATGTCTGCAGCATTAAGCACAGTGGCCTCCATCATCTGTAAATGGAAGACGCTTGGAACTCTTCCTACAGTGGGGTGCCTGGCCAAACTGAGCGATCGGAGGAGAAGGGTCTTAGTCAGGGAGGTGACCAAGAACCCGATGATCACTCTGACAGAGCTCCAGCATTTCTCTGTGGAGAGAGGAGAATCTTCCAGAAGAAGAATCATCTCTGCAGCACTCCACCAATCAGACCTATATAGTAGAGTGGCCAGACGGAAGCCACGCCTCAGTAAAAGGCACATGACAGCCTACCTTGAGTTTGCCAAAAGGCACCTGAAGGACTCTCAGACCATGAGAAATGAAATTCTCTGGTCTGGTGAAACAAAGATTGAACTCTTTGGCCTGAACGGCAAGCGTCATGTCTTGAGAAAAGCAGGCATCGTTCATCACCTGGCCAATACCATTCCTACAGTGAAGCATGGTGGTGGCAGCATCATGCTGTGGGGATGTTTTTCAGTAGAACTGGGAGACTAGTCAGGATGGAGGAAAAGATGAATGCAGCAATGTACAGAGACATACTTGATGAAAACCTACTCCAGAGCCTTCTGGACCTGAGACTGGGGCAAAGGTTCATCTTCCAACAGGATAACGACCCTAAGAACACAGCCAAGATAACAAAGGAAAAAACCAAAGAAGAAAGCGCCTCTTAAGTATAGCGGATTTATTTATGTATTAAAAGCATAGTAAACACTCACATTGGAGTAGATGATGTGCTGCTTCCATAAAGAACTGGTCCCGGTGTCTCTCGATGGTGACTGGTAGTCAGAGGGAGCCTGGATGGACGCCGTGCGGAGGCCGCGGACCTCTGCTCGGAGGCACCGGCTGTACAAGCGGTGTAGTGGAGAAATCACTTCCGCGTTCCAGCGGATCACATGGGAGATGACGTCACTGGGACAGTTCAGATTAGCTGGGGACCACTACGCGTTTCAGAGCATGCGCGAAGCTCATAACGGGCATGCGCACTCCTTTTTCAAGTGTCTAATGGAAAAAGCTAACCAGGAAGCTTAAATAACTACGAAGTAGTGATAAGGACCAATCATAATCAAGAAGGGGGAGGGAGCAATAACGGGAATAGCTATAACAACATTAGAACGAGTTCTTTATGGATTTACATAATATATTGATAGAGTATATTGGCACCACGAAATTGTACAATATTAAATCGCAAAAAAAGAGTTTACATATATATATATATATATATATATATATATATATAGTATTAGATCATACAAGTTCATAAAATAGTATAATAATGATTAAAAAATAATGATAATTAATAATAATTTAAAAAGGGATAAATGTGCGGGTAAAATTGATGATCAATATATACATGTAGTATTAAAAATAAGTATAAAAAGAGGTTAATATCTGGGCTAGACTAGGACACTGAATACAGGAATTATATATATCTCTTGTTAATACCCGCATGTGCACGCAACACGTGAAGTGACTATTGTGCATACGTGCACTTAGTCATTGCCCACACGTATGTGCATGTGTACACATACATGTATGAGCACGCACGCACACACGCATACATACATCTATAGGGGAAAGGACCCAAATGTGTTAGTGGACTGAGAGCTCCAATTTATAAATTTATAATAATAATAAAAATCATCAGAATGGAAATTCAAGAATCCATATAATGGGTGATGAAACACTATTAGATCTATTATGTCAATATTAGAAAACAAGACCTCAGTAAGTAGGTGAATAATACATATAATAAATTATGCAGATGAGGGTTAATTCTAATATTGATATTAATCCATATAGTGTACCATGAAACATCTCAAAAGGTATAATGTAAAAGTAGATATAAAAGGCTGGGTGAATAAGGGAAGACAAGAGTTAAAATATTTCAGTATAAGAGTACATTCTATAAAATGGTATTGACCTCCAATTCCTCATTTAACCCGTTAGGCGCTAAAGTATCTAAAGTAAAAATCCAAAACGTTTCACGCTCACAAAGTTTAGAAAAGCGCTCGGCCTCGGATAATTGGTGTGGGATAGACTCAATTACCCATACCTGTAGGCCGACAGTAGATTTCTGGTGGTATTCAAGGAAGTGTCTGGGAACGCTGTGCTCATCACAGCCTTGTTCTATAAAACGGCGATGTTTGCCGAACCGTTGTCGCAAAGGACAAATAGTGCGCCCAACGTAGAGTAATTTACAAGGACATGTGAGGCAATACACAACGTAATTTGTAGAACAGTTGTAAAAGCCTTCTAGTTGGTATGTTTTGTCCTTATGTTGAAAACTTTTTTGGCCATGTCTGACAAAAGTACAAGTTTTGCATAAGGCCTTATTGCATCTATACATGCCCGTAAGTGGAATCAGGCAAAGTGGGCTCTCTGATTTGTGTGTTTTAAATTTACTAGGTGCTAATTTATTTTTCAATGTTGGGGCCCTTCTATATGTAACCATCGGTTTGTCGCTGAGGTCATTAAGGAGAAAAGGATCCTGTTTGAGAATACCCCAATGTTTAAGAAGTATAGATTCCATTCTTCTATATTTGTTGTGGTACCTGGTGATAAAGCGAACCGTACCGTGATCAGCCTGTTTGGTGGTTTTGGGTTTTTTTCCAGGCAAATAGATAGCATGGGCTTGGTCAACCAGTTTTTCAGGGAACCCTTTTTCCAGAAATTTATTTTTAAGGTGAGTACTCTGTGCAATATAATCAGATTCCCTGGTACAGTTTTGTCTCAGTCTGCAAAACTGACCCTTTGGTATATTATTTATCCACTGTGGATGGTGACAACTAGTATAATGCAGATATGAATTACCTGATGTCGGTTTCGTGTAATTACGGGAGAAAATGAAGTTAGTATCATGAAATAATTCCAAGTCAAGGAAGGGGAGACTTTCCTTGTTGTGTTCTGATGTAAAAGAAAGACCAAAGTCATTACTATTGCAATAAGAAACAAAACCTTCTATAGACGATGATGGGCCATCCCAAATGACTAAAATGTCATCTATAAATCTGCCAAAAAATACAATATGTCGAGCAAAGGGATTATTGCTCCATATATATTTTTCTTCCCACAGACCCATGGTAAGGTTGGCATAAGAGGGGGCAAAATTAGTGCCCATAGCTGTACCATGGGTCTGTAGGTAGAAATCATCATTAAAATGAAAATAATTGTGACTTAAACAGAATAAAGTTGCATCGGAAATAAATACAGCCTGTTTACCATTAATATTAGAGTCTAACGAGAGGAAGTGTTGTACCGCCATTAGGCCTATCTGGTGAGGAATAGATGTGTATAAGGAATTAACATCCAAAGATAGCCAGGAGTAGCTGTCTAGCCAACTATACGGTGCCAACAATTCCATAAGATGTATAGAATCTCGAATATATGAGGGGAGATTCTGTGCTAGAGGTTGTAAGAACGAGTCTACATATTGGGAAAAGCCGCTCGTAATGCTATCCATGGAGGCAACAATAGGTCTACCGGGAGGATTAAGGGGATTTTTGTGTATTTTAGGTAAATAATAAAAATAAGGTGTATTGTAAAAATCTTTTCTTAGAAAGGAGGCTTCAGGTTTGGTGATGATGCCATCTAATAATGCAGAGTGAACTAAAGTCTCTGCTTCAGCTTTAAATTGGGGAAGGGGATCAGAGGTAAGCTTTTTGTATGTGGTGCAATCTGACAATAGTCTAGATGCCTCCGTGATATAAGACGTTCGATCTATAATGACGATTCCCCCTCCCTTATCGGCCGATTTAATGATGATGTCAGGATTATTGGATAGAGAGTGGAGTGCGAGCTTTTCCCCGGAGGTAAGGTTGTGAGAACGGTATTTATATGTATTATCATTATGCTCACATAATTTCTGTAGATCCGAGTGTACGACTTTATAAAAGGTCTCAATATAAGGCCCCTTGGACCTTGTGGGGTAAAAGGCAGATTTAGGTTTAAAACTAGTATGTTTGACAGGGGGTGAATTATCAAAATGCTGGGTGAGTAGTTCAAGATCTAAACCACTGGCTATAGGATCTGATTCTAGATCTGAGTCATAGACACTAATGGAGCTATCAGATATATCACATATATTATCACCAGAGCAAGCTGTAGATGTAATAATAGGAGCGGTACTTTCAACAGGTCTGTTCTTAATAGATTGGATATTGAAATATCTTTTTAAAGTGAGGTTCCTCACAAATTTGTTAAGGTCTTTAAACAAAAGGAAAGAATTGGGAGGTGTAGTTGGTGAAAAGGTAAGCCCTTTGCTGAGTAGGGAAATTTCATCAGAAGATAATGTATGTGACGATAAATTAAAAAGTTTTATCGTTTCTGTTGTTTTGTGTGGGATTTTGGATTTATTGCGTCCTCCTCTACATCCTCGTCTGTGTGTTTTCTTTTGTGGCGTTGTTTTTGACATGGGCCTCTCTCTAAAAAAGGTGAAGAAAAAGTAATAGCTTTAGAGTGTGAGGCTATTTCACCACTCTCAAAATCTCCTAATAGGAGGCTTGGTTTATTAGGGATGGCAATACAAACATCAGGATTGGAGGATGTACCCTCAGAATCAATATTGGAGGTGGATGGGTTAGTAGTCCCATTAGTGGATGGTGTAGGTGTAGAATCTTTAACGAGATTTTGGCTCGCCTTGAGTGTGGGGGCCAAAGCCAAAGATGACGTGGTCAAGGGTGTTGAGGACTGAGAGGTGGTAGAAGAGGTACCCATTTTACCTGCCAAAGATAGATCCGTCTGATTAGTATCATGTTTTAACGATTGAGCTGATTTGGACACAATTTTGGAGTCACGTGTAGGACCTGTATTAGGATGGGGGGGTTTACGTGAAGTAAGTGTTTTATTAATGTTTATATGGTTACTATTATAATGTTGAGTGCCTCTAATTGGGACTGCCTTGTGAGATGGATGAAAATCGATGTCACCTGTAATATTAGGAAACACTTTAGTAGGATGAGGTGTTAAAGACATTAGGGCAGGTATATTCTCATTATGTTTCCAAGAGAATATTCTATTAAATCTATAGTCGTCTAAATCTCTGCGGAATTTACCTATCTTGGTTTTTAGCAAAATATTTTCTTTGTTTTTAGTGTTCCTTTTGAGCGTCTCTAGCCAAGTGGGAGGGATTTTCAGGTTAAAGGAGGATATTTCTGATGTCAACATCTGTATCTGATGTACTATCTCATTGTATTTAAGATTCCTCTGACTAATGATGATTCCTAGCCATTTGGTTGTACAAAATTCTGCTAAATTTTCCTAAATTTTAAAGACCTCTGGGAGAAATTTTCTCTTTTATATATTTGGCAAGAAAAAAAAAAAAAATATATATATGGAGCAATAATCCCTTTGCTCGACATATTGTATTTTTTGGCAGATTTATAGATGACATTTTAGTCATTTGGGATGGCCCATCATCGTCTATAGAAGGTTTTGTTTCTTATTGCAATAGTAATGACTTTGGTCTTTCTTTTACATCAGAACACAACAAGGAAAGTCTCCCCTTCCTTGACTTGGAATTATTTCATGATACTAACTTCATTTTCTCCCGTAATTACATGAAACCGACATCAGGTAATTCATATCTGCATTATACTAGTTGTCACCATCCACAGTGGATAAATAATATACCAAAGGGTCAGTTTTGCAGACTGAGACAAAACTGTACCAGGGAATCTGATTATATTGCACAGAGTACTCACCTTAAAAATAAATTTCTGGAAAAAGGGTTCCCTGAAAAACTGGTTGACCAAGCCCATGCTATCTATTTGCCTGGAAAAAAACCCAAAACCACCAAACAGGCTGATCACGGTACGGTTCGCTTTATCACCAGGTACCACAACAAATATAGAAGAATGGAATCTATACTTCTTAAACATTGGGGTATTCTCAAACAGGATCCTTTTCTCCTTAATGACCTCAGCGACAAACCGATGGTTACATATAGAAGGGCCCCAACATTGAAAAATAAATTAGCACCTAGTAAATTTAAAACACACAAATCAGAGAGCCCACTTTGCCTGATTCCACTTACGGGCATGTATAGATGCAATAAGGCCTTATGCAAAACTTGTACTTTTGTCAGACATGGCCAAAAAAGTTTTCAACATAAGGACAAAACATACCAACTAGAAGGCTTTTACAACTGTTCTACAAATTACGTTGTGTATTGCCTCACATGTCCTTGTAAATTACTCTACGTTGGGCGCACTATTTGTCCTTTGCGACAACGGTTCGGCAAACATCGCCGTTTTATAGAACAAGGCTGTGATGAGCACAACGTTCCCAGACACTTCCTTGAATACCACCAGAAATCTACTGTCGGCCTACAGGTATGGGTAATTGAGTCTATCCCACACCAATTATCCGAGGCCGAACGCTTTTCTAAACTTTGTGAGCGTGAAACGTTTTGGATTTTTACTTTAGATACTTTAGCGCCTAACGGGTTAAATGAGGAATTGGAGGTCAATACCATTTTATAGAATGTACTCTTATACTGAAATATTTTAACTCTTGTCTTCCCTTATTCACCCAGCCTTTTATATCTATTTTTACATTATACCTTTTGAGATGTTTCATGGTACACTATATGGATTAATATCAATATTAGAATTAACCCTCATCTGCATAATTTATTATATGTATTATTCACCTACTTACTGAGGTCTTGTTTTCTAATATTGACATAATAGATCTAATAGTGTTTCATCACCCATTATATGGATTCTTGAATTTCCATTCTGATGATTTTTATTATTATTATAAATTTATAAATTGGAGCTCTCAGTCCACTAACACATTTGGGTCCTTTCCCCTATAGATGTATGTATGTATGCGTGTGTGCGTGCGTGCTCATACATGTATGTGTACACATGCACATACGTGTGGGCAATGACTAAGTGCACGTATGCACAATAGTCACTTCACGTGTTGTGTGCACATGCGGGTATTAACAAGAGATATATATAATTCCTGTATTCAGTGTCCTAGTCTAGCCCAGATATTAACCTCTTTTTATACTTATTTTTAATACTACATGTATATATTGATCATCAATTTTACCCGCACATTTATCCCTTTTTAAATTATTATTAATTATCATTATTTTTTAATCATTATTATACTATTTTATGAACTTGTATGATCTAATACTATATATATATATATATATATATATATGTAAACTCTTTTTTTGCGATTTAATATTGTACAATTTCGTGGTGCCAATATACTCTATCAATATATTATGTAAATCCATAAAGAACTCATTCTAATGTTGTTATAGCTATTCCCGTTATTGCTCCCTCCCCCTTCTTGATTATGATTGGTCCTTATCACTACTTCGTAGTTATTTAAGCTTCCTGGTTAGCTTTTTCCATTAGACACTTGAAAAAGGAGTGCGCATGCCCGTTATGAGCTTCGCGCATGCTCTGAAACGCGTAGTGGTCCCCAGCTAATCTGAACTGTCCCAGTGACGTCATCTCCCATGTGATCCGCTGGAACGCGGAAGTGATTTCTCCACTACACCGCTTGTACAGCCGGTGCCTCCGAGCAGAGGTCCGCGGCCTCCGCACGGCGTCCATCCAGGCTCCCTCTGACTACCAGTCACCATCGAGAGACACCGGGACCAGTTCTTTATGGAAGCAGCACATCATCTACTCCAATGTGAGTGTTTACTATGCTTTTAATACATAAATAAATCCGCTATACTTAAGAGGCGCTTTCTTCTTTGGTTTTTTATGTTCATATGGAGGACTGACTTCACTCAACGGGAAGCTGCCCTTGGTATCTTGGAGAAATAGATTTCCCGGGTTCCTAGATTTCCATTGATCCAATGATCACTGATCTTCTTCTGGCATCATTCATTGACTTTTTCCCATTTATTTGATTGGCTGTATTTCCATGGACTTTAGCGCGATTACATTATTTGTTTTATTTAAGATAACAAAGGAGTGGCTACGGGACAACTCTGTGAATGTCCTTGAATGGCCCAGACAGAGCCCAGACTTGAACTTGATTGAACATCACTGGAGAGATCTGAAAATGGCTGTGCACCGACGCTCCCCATCCAACCTGATGGAGCTTGAGAGGTCCGGCACAGAAGAATGGAAGAAACTGCCCAAAAATAGGTGTGCCAAGCCTGTAGCATCATACTCAAAAAGACTTGAGGCTGTAATTGGTGCCAAAGTTGCTTCAACAAAGTATTGAGCAAAGGCTGGGAATACTTATGTACATGTGATTTGTTTTGTTTTTTATTTTTAATACATTTGCAAAGATTTCAAACAAACTTCTTTCATGTTGTCATTATTGGGTATTGTTTGTAGATTTTTGAGGAAAATAATTAATTTAATCCATTTTGGAATAAGGCTGTAACATAACAAAATGTGGAAAAAGTGAAGCGCAGTGAATACTTTCTGGATGCACTGTATAGGACAAGAGTACTTACACACAGACCACCACCACCCTGCATATCCATTGCATTGATCTCAGTGGAAAGTCCCACAATCTTACTTGATTCCTCACTCTTTTTTAGTTTTGGCAAGGCATGGAAACCTTATGAACTTGCCATTGGAGATGTAGTCACAGGATCAGTTTCTCCAACTTTATCACATGCTGTCTAAAACTCACCAAGAGGACTGAGGCTGCTTCTATTTAAAACTGGACTGCACTGATCATCCCATTGTGGTAAAGTCCAACAGAGGCTCTAATTCTTTTCCACTCCATCCAAAAGTAAACAGGGCAAATAGAGAGCACAGACAGCAATATACACCTGATAGGTGTTCTAATCCTTCTCCACTCTAAGCAAACTTTTTTGGCTTTGTATTTCCACTTTGGAGTAACGCCTATGTTAGATTTGTTACATGGACACACATAGGATAACGTAAAAAAAAAATTTAAATTGCAGCTTACCTTTTTTTAGATGCTCTATCTTGGACTTTCAAGCAAGGAAATGCCCTACATACTTCTCTTTGATTATGAGGAGGCCAGGCAACTGTGTTTGCCATAGTTATCCCTGTCCGTACTGTGCAGATCTTCAATTCTAACTAGATCTGAACATTGTCTGTACTAACAAAGGGTTAAAGTGTTTATAAACACTTACTTATACCCACTGAAGTGACTTGGCTCAGGTGACACACAGGAATGAAACAAATTCTCCTACATAAGTTTATCCTCTACAGCAGTGGTCTCCAAACTGTGGCCCAGGGGCGGGATGCAGCCCTTTGCTTGCCCTTATCTGGCCCTTGGGGCACTATTCCTTCCACTGACACAAACAATGGGTCACTATTCCTCCCACTGACACCAATGATGGGGCACTGTTCTTCCACTAATGCCAACGATGACGTACTATTCCTCCCACTGATACCAACCATGGGGCACTATTCCTTCCGCCAATACCACTTTTCCTCCCACTGACACCAATGATGGGGCATTATTCCTCCCACTGATGCCAACAACGGCACACTATTCCTCTTACTAACACCAACGATGGAGCACTATTCTTCCCACCGATACCACTATTCGTTCCACTGACACCAATGATGGGGCATTATTCCTTCCACCGATACCACTATTAATCCTACTGACACCAATGATGGGGCATTATTCCTCCCACTGACACCAATGATGAGGCACTGTTCTTCCACTAATACCAATGATGGTGTACTATTCCTCCCACTGATACCAATCAAGGGGCACTATTGCACCCACTGATAACAACCATGGGGCACTATTCCTCTCAGTGATACCAATGACGGGGTACTATTCCTCCCACTGATACCAATGAGGGGTCACTATTTCTCCCACTGATACCAATGATAGGGCACTATTCTACCCACTTACACCAATGATGGGGCACTATTCCTCCCACTGATACCACTATTTCTCCCACTAATACCAATGACTGGGTACTATTCCCCCCACTGATACCAATAAAGGGTCACTATTCCTCCCACTGATACCAATAAAGGGTCACTATTACTCCCACTGATACCAATGATGGGGCACTATTCTTCCAACTGACACACATGATAGGGCACTATTCCCCCTACTGACACCAATGATGGGGCACTATTCCTTCTACCGATACCAATGATGGGGCACTATTCCCCTCACTAATACCAATGATTGGGTACTATTCCTCCCACTGACACCAATGATGGTGCACTATTCTTCCCACTGGCACCAACTATGGGCACTATTCCTCCCACTGGCCACAGTCCGGCCACCACAAGTAAACTGGCCCTTGGTTTAGAAAGTTTGGAGACCCCTGCTCAATAGACTTCTAGAACACACAGGTCAAAGGCTTTTTCTCAGCTCCAGAAAGCAGGGGGCGGGGATCTGACGCTTTACACTGCACAGCATGGACTAGGGAGCTGATTGTATTTGAGGCCTAAGTAAAGGTAAAGGACACAACCCCCTCTACAAAGTCTCATAGCGAAACATGCACAGCTGAGGTTGTCAATCACCGACGGAAAATGTGTGATAGGACCTTGTTGTCGGAAATTCCGACCGTGTGTAGGCTCCATCACACATTTTCCATCGGAATTTCCGACACACAAAGTTTGAGAGCTTGCTATAAAATTTTCCGACAACAAAATCCGTTGTTGGAAATTCCGATCGTGTGTACACAAACCCGACGCACAAAGTGCCACGCATGCTCAGAATAAAATTAAGAGACGAAAGCTATTGGCTACTGCCCCGTTTATAGTCCCGACGTACGTGTTTTACGTCACCGCGTTTAGAACGATCGGATTTTCCGACAACTTTGTGTGACCGTGTGTATGCAAGACAAGTTTGAGCCAACATCCGTCGGAAAAAATCCATGGATTTTGTTGTCGGAATGTCCGATCAATGTCCAACCGTGTGTACAGTGCATTAGACATGACTCATGCAGATAGCAGAGGGAGAAGAGAACAGATAGGAACCACACTAGGCGCTTTGGATTGAGGCTAGCACACACTAAATGGGGATATGCTTTATTCATGTTTCATTTTCAAGGTTTACAACCATTGCGTTTTTGCATTGTATTTTAACAAGGACAGACCTGGGGCAGACCCACTCTAACATTGTTCTAACATTGTTCAAAGAAACCCTGCACTGCACAAAGGTAAGCAATACTGTTTTAGGTATGCTGTGTGAATGGCAACACATACCAAACATATAGTGAGGTTTTTGTCAAATTGGACAGCAAAAGTAGAAATATATATAAAACACAAAGCGCTGTGATGCTAAATAGCTGATAATTACACATAAAACCAAGTGAGGCTGCTATCAAAAGAGAGTGTTTTCAGAGTCACTTAAAAGGAATAAATAATGATATTGATTGTTGGATTTTTTAGGAATTTTTACTCACCGCTGGATTTATTTGACTATTTATATTTACTTTTATATTCATTTTCCTGCACATTGTGAAGCGCTTCAAATATCATTATTTAAAAGTAGAAATATGTTTTAAGGCAAACAGTTGCAAACACAGTTAAAACGCATACGTTTATTATTCTGTCCAGTCAGTCTTCTGATTTACAAACCTCTGGCACACCCAAACAGGTGCCACACCGTCTTCCTGCTTCAAAAATGCAGCTTCCTTTATCACCACTTCACCACCAGGATGCTCACTGGTCGATGAAGTAGCATTATTATTATTATTATTATACAGGATTTATATAGCACCAAGAGTTTATGCAGCGCTTTACATTATAAAAGGGAGACAATACAGTTACAATACAATAAAATACAAGAGGGTTAAGAGGGCCCTGCTCAGAAGAGCTTACAATCTAATAGCATCAACATCACTGTCCATTAAACAGGAGATGATGCATGAAGCAGTAAGACTAAACTAAGTAGTAGTACATCTATCTAACTAGTTGTGCAGTGCCAGGTCATTCAGTAAACATATGTGGACTTCAGATTAACATTTAGTTGATTGTCAAAAGTTACACTTTAGCCTTTTTTATTTAAAGTATTTTTTTTTTCATTTTGTATAGTGTAGGGGAGGGTTATAACCCCTGTCAGTTCTTTTTTTCTCTCATCTGTGTGCTATTGGTGAGAATTTCCTTCACTTCCTGTCCCATAGCCAAAACAGGAAGTGATAGTAAATCCCTCCAAAGTAAAGGAATCCCTGATTGTCACCAGAGTCACCAGTCCCCATGGCAGATTTTTTTGTCTATTGATGTTTTCGGGACAACCCAAAATTTTAGTCTTTCTTTCACTTTCACTTCTGATGATAACAGTAAACAGGCCAAATAGAGAGAGTGAATCTCCCTAACGGGGCCCAGACAGCAATAAAAACCTGGCAGGTGTTCTAATCAATCTCCACCCTACACAAAACAAGAAAATGTTTTGGTTATACCTTAAATAAAATGGACCTTGCAGTTGAGCGGTTTGAGAAGTATCAGCCCTCACAGGCACTACCACTGTAAATAAAATATGAAAGCACAGCTAAAGGTTCCCGTGTGACAGTCTAAACAACTCCTGAATCTATTATGTGATGCACAAACCTCATAAAGTATACTAAACTTCCTTTACCTTTCCTTACTGAGCCAAATCCTACCTCATTTATATTTCCCTCACCACCCCTCCCAGCTACTGCAGCTCACAGTGGGAGGAGTTCAGTAACAGAGGCAGTGCTGTCACTCTATAAAGCAGTAGGCAGGACTGGGTGTGGTAAACCACTGATTCACCAGTTGCATTGTCACCTACAGTGACAATCCAGATAGCCCCATGCAACGTTTTTTCATCCCACTGTAGTGCAAGCAGGAACAGCCTACATCAGGGTGGCAACTCTGCTCCAAATGTAGGAGCAGTGCAGCATTGTTGTCACAGCATCACAGGAATCTGCCTCAAGTGTCCTTTGCTGGCAGGTTCAACAGGTATGAGGCCAGGTTCACACTGGTACGACAAACGCTCCGACATTGGGAGCTCATGTCGCATGACGTGTGAAAATCAATGTTTCCCTATGGGAGCTGTCTTAACTGGTCCGACACAAGTCGGTCCGACTTTGAAAATCCTCCCTGTACTTCTTTGGTCCGACATTGATCCTACTTCAGCCCATGGACTATCATTGAAGTTGGATCAAAGTCGAAACGCCATCTTGCATGATCCGACTTTGGCATACGACTTGTGCTCTGATGATCTTGAGGGGGAACTCCACTCCAAATTTTAAATAAAAAAACGGCATAGGTTCCCCCTCCAAGAGCATACCAGGCCCTTCGGTCTGGTATGGATTCTAAGGGGAACCCCCTACACCGAAAAAACACCCCCAAAATCCATACCAGACCCTTATCCGAGCACGCAGCCTGGCCGGTCAGGAAAAGGGGTGGGGATGAGCGAGCACCCCCCTTCCTGAACCATACCAGGCCGCATGCCCTCAACATGGGGGGTGTGGGTGCTTTGGGGCAGGAGGGCGCCCTGCGGCCCCCCCACCCCAAAGCACCTTGTCCCCATGTTGATGAGGACAAGGGCCTCTTCCCGACAACCCTGGCCGTTGGTTGTCGGGGTCTGCGGGCAGGGGGCTTATCGGAACCCGTGAGCCCCCCTTAATAAGGGCCCCCCAGATCCCGGCCCCCCACCCTATGTGAATGAGTATGGGGTAAATCGTACCCCTACCCATTCACCTGGGGGAAAAAGTGTCAATAAAAAAACACACTAGACCGGTTTTTAAAGTAATTTATTAGGGGTCTCTTCCGACTTGGGGGGTCTCTTCCGACTTCTCCGCTCTCTCCGGCCTCTTCTCCCACTGTTCGGCCTCTTCTCCCACTCTCCGGTTCATCTCCTGCTCTCCGGCGTCTTCTGCCGGGCTCCTCCACTGTCTTCTGCACTTTTGCACGCTCTTTTGCTAGCGTTGGCCCGGTCTTCTCTGTCGTCTTCTTCTCTCCAGTCTTCTTCCGATGTTGACACGATGCTCTCTCCCTCTGTAATGCCGTGTGCACGGTGCGCAATGACTTATATAGGCATGGGGCGTGGTCACCGGGTGATGTCATCCGGTGACCCCACCCCTTATGACGTCACCGCCCAGGGCATGAAAACACAGTGCCTGGTATTGGCGGGGATCCAAGTCGGATCCCTGTTCATTGAAAAACGGACGCATGTCGGCTTCAAGTCGCAGGGCAAAGTCGGATCCAAAGTAGGACGGCTGTCATGTCGCACCAGTGTAAACCCAGCCTGAGTGGGACTTAGGACTAAAAAAAAAGTGTAAGTGGAGAGGCACTTATATATAGGTGCTGCAGCACATATTTTTTTTTAATGAGATACCATAATTCTATTTGAACTTCTGAGACCTAAACAGAGCAAAGCTGGGGAGGCGTTGGGAGTAGCAAAAGCAATTTATGTTGCTACGCAGAAAGGCTTTGTGTCAGGATTTGTATCCTTGCTTTCAAATGGGAAATGCCTTTTGAAAAGCTTAGCTTTAACCACCCTGTAAGAATAATAAAATGCCTTTCTTTACAACAATTAATATAAATATGGGTTGCGATAAATGCTACAGGCAGAGAACAGAAACCCTTGTATGCTATATTTAGATAATATTATTGGATCAAATCATCATGTTAGTAAAGGTTTCACATCACATTATCTAATTTTATGTGATTGACTTTTCCTTGTAATTTGCTGCTGTCTATCCTAGCTTCCTTTCATCTGTGCAGCATGTGCCTCTATTGTGTCTATTTTTAGTCAATGTGTATGGAAGAGGTCATGACCAGTGTAGATCAGAAGTAGCCAACCTTCTTTTATGACTGCCCGAACATTAGTACTCAGCTTACCCCTTAATATTACCTACAATTAATGAGACCACACCTGAAATGGAGTACAAATGGCCATAGCAGTCTTTTTTATTAGCAAAACAACTTATTAAAATTAACATTATCTTTTAAATCAACATCTGAAACAACATAACAATCTTCAGCCTGTTGGTCTTTTTTGACGGCACCCAGAATTCCAATACTATTCCACTTATACACTGCGGGACCCTTTACCATAATAGGCCTCCAGCCATGACACAACAGCTCGGAGACAACCCACTACCTGCAGTGCAACCATTACCATATTCCAGCTAACCTATTTAACTGGAATACACCTGAGGGGCACATACCACCGATGAGTCCCCAACACTTCCATCTCTAAAGCATTTTCTTACACCGTCAAAATACCAACCACCGCCACCGCCCAAAAGGGTGACACCTTACCCTTGCAGGCCCCTCCACACCTGCAATGCACGTTGAATTCTGTCCTGTAACCCCAGGGACCATAAATCTATTCCCACCGCAGATAAATGGACTTCATCCCCTCTCAGGTACAGCCCGGTATCCGACCTCGCAATGCGCCAAGTCGTCCGAGCCACCATGTCGGACCACAATACCATCATATTGGGGAATGCTGTACAGAGCCGCAGGAAATAGAATTTGATGTCCATAATGAGCTCCCTACTGGAACAAACCCCCAGATGGTTACCACCGACATGAAGCACTAAAATGTCAGGTGGCCTGTCAAGGCGTGCAAAACCATGCACCTCAGGCACTACCCTGCTCCACATCATCCCTGGTACCCCTAACCAGCGGACACACACCCCCCTCCTGGAAATACCCAGCTGCCTGTCATCTGGCCTAACGTCCACTCGCCTGGCCCCCCAAAAACATAGGAGTGGCCCATGATCCAGACGAGGCTTAGCTGCACTCCATCTGAAAGAAAAGAACAAAACCACTGGATAAAACCAGGAAACTCACCCAACATGAAAAGAACCACACTATACACCAGTCGTCCATGGGACACCCCCCTTTGATTACCAATGCTTAATCAACCAACAAATGTGGGCAAATGTAGGAACGGAATCTTTTGAAGTCCCATTTACCAATCCGCCTAACAGCCGCGTCGTCCAGCCCGCACCGAGCGGCCTCCGTGGCTGCCCCGATACGGAAGCCACGGAGGCATACTGTTTTTTTTCCAAGCCCGCTGCCTGAAGACCCTTCCTGAAGATGGCTATGAACTGAAACTTGGACAACAGAGACCCATCCCCATGTATCCGAAATGGCCCTTCCACGACTGGGCGCATATTTATAAACTCCCGTACCCCCCTTATCAGACACACCAGGGAATCTGGCAGTGTAAACAGTTGCACCCACACTCCCTTGCCCGACTGGTCAGTCCTGCGCAGCAAGACTTGCAACCGGTCCCCACTACAAAGCACATCCTTCACCAATATTCCCCCATGGCTGACCAGCTTGCTAATCTGAAATGCCCCAAAAAATACCATGGAAAAAGCCGCCTTGAATAAGGCAACCTCGTATGCGGAGGAACATAATGAGCCCAGTCACACAAAAATGGCTTGTAAATTACTAAAGGACACAGGCCGCCTAGCATCCCTGCGCTTATGTGACTTCCGATATCCTTTCACCACCTGACGAACCCAAAAATCTTTTGTAAATACCACCCAACCCTGTAACTTAAAGAAAAACGCCAAACCCACCAGTTCCCGCTCCAGGGCAGACACCGACGTTCCTTGCTCCATGTTTCTACAAACAAACTACAGAACCACCAGCCGTACTTCTGAATCTCCTTGCTCCACTCCATCTAAACGCAACACCTCCAACCATTCCCGATATACCTTGGAGTAGGCTGTCCATATAGCCTCACTCACTGACCTTCTGATCCAGACCAGCGACGACTCCAAGGCAATCTCCCACAGCCACCCGGGACAAGGGACCCCCTTTTGCTCTGCCGCTAGTGCAACTTCCCAAAACCTGTCCCACTGAAACCGAGACAGGGAGTTAGCTAACGTATTGTCTACTCCCAGGAGGTGTACAGCATACAGAAAAATGTTCAACTGAAGGCAGCGAAACACCATATGCCGCAACAGCCTGATGACATGTTGTGACGACACTGAGATGCGGTTAAAGACTTAAACCACTCCCAGGTTGTCGCAATTTAAACTCATTTTCAAGTTTTTAAATGACTCACCCCATATTTCCATAGCCAGTACTACCGGAAAAAGCTCCAGGAGCACCATGTTACTCATAAAACCCATTTCTCTCCAGGAATTCGGCCAAGGTTTCACACTCCAATGACCCTGGTAGAAGGCCCCATAACCTGCTGCATCCGTAAACAGCTCCAGGTCAAAATTTCTCACTGGACCAGACATCCATTTCGATCTTCCATTATAGTGTTCCAGGAATGTGTGCCACACCCTCAAATCCTCCTGATGTTCCCGATTGAGACGGATAAAATTGGTAGAGGACCTAACCCCTGCTGTGGCAGCCGACAGCCGTCAGCAAAAAACCCTGCCCATGGGAATAATGCGGCATGCAAAATTAAACTTACCCAACAGGGATTGCAGCTTCCGCAGCTGGATCTTGCGTAGTCCCAATATCCCATGTATCTCTGTCTTGAGGGCCAACAATTTATCCTCCGGCAAGCGACACTCCATGGCATCCGAGTCTAGAACTATGCCCAAGAAACTTAGCATGATAGTCGGGCCCTCCGTCTTTTCCACAGCCAATGGAATACCAAACCTACCTGCAATGTGCTGCAATGTGGACAAAAGAATCGCACACACCTTTGAAGAAGGCGGCCCCACGCAAAGGAAATCATCCAAATAATGGATGATGGAATATAACCCCGATACATCACGTACCACCCATTCCACAAAATAACTGAACTTCTCAAACAGAGCGCAGGAAACCGATAGGCAAGCAGCGATCTACATAAAATCTGTCAACAGCACCCCAGGAGGCGGAAACTGTCTGGGTGGACAGGGAGTAAACGAAAAGTGGATTCAATGTCCACTTTTGCCATCAGAGCCCCTTTCCCACAACAGCAAACCCAGTCAACTGACGCGTCAAAAGAAGTGTACAAAACCGTACACTCCACCGGATCTATGGTGTCGTTGACCAAACCTCCCTTCAGGAAAGACAGGTGGTGTATAAGGCGAAATTTGTTCGGTTCCTTTTTAGGCACCACCCCCAGTGGTGAGATCACCAAGTCCGGCAGTGGCTTAACCACGAACAGCCCTCCCATGCGACCCAATGCCACTTCCTTAGCTAGTTTCTCCAACACCAGCCCCGGATGCTGTAACGTGGAACGTAAATTCGGCGCCATAGGCGGCACAGTAATCAATGAACATGCGATCCTAAAGCCCTCCAAGAAACCCTCCCCCAGCAGCCATGCAGGTTCTCTGTCTGGATATATATTTAAGAAAGGTTGCATCCTTTCCCCTCTCACTGGCGTCCTCCCTCCTGTTTGCAGACTCTCCGGACCAGCCCTTACCTTTTTTAAAACAACGGGACACTGGATGGGCACCTCTGCACCCGGAGCACTCGTGTTTAAAATGGCAGAAACCCCCAATCTTACAAGATGCCTCGTTGTACTGCCAACAGAGACCCCACTTCTTAGCGGCCAGTTGTCCCGGGGAAGCTGAACCACTGACCCCTCTTGGAAAAAACTGGTTTGGGGCCCGCGCCGAGGACACGAGCCACATCGAGAGGGTTATGTCCTTGTGGCCCCACTGCAGGGATGGATGTACTGCTCTGCGCTGACAAAACTGTCCATCGTTTTGCAGCCAAGCAGATCCCCCATAGACTCTATGAGCCTCACCAACAGCATCCATATAACAAAAGAACGCTGAACAGTGTTTAGGGTTTTTCTCACCTATGACGCTTGCCATAATGGCAAACGCCTACAGCCAATTGACGAAAGTCCGGGGGATCAACCTGTACCACCGCCTTTCCTCATGTTCCTTCTTAGTGTCATCAGGCTTAACCCTATCCAGGTTATATTTTTTAAGAGGCAGCAGGGAGAAGATCTCTACGTACTCACCTTTGCAAATCTTATCCCGGACGTCCTGTTTTACGTGGCCCTTCGAAACACACATAAACCTCGCATTTTGCTGCCTCGGCGATCCGCACAGCATCAACCTTTCCCAGGGCATCCTGCGATGAGCTGGCCTTTGCCCCTGACTCTAGCCCCTTGCGCTGGTGGAGATACTACTGGCCCTGTGGTAGAAAGGGGAACTGCCATGACCAGTGGGAGGGGGGCACTACACTGGGCCCCGTACCTGCACCGCCTGCATCCGCTACCTGACTGGACCCATGGCGACACCTGTGGGGTTGTCCCCACATTACCCTCCAGCAAAGCGCTACACTAAGTTCCACAGCCCACCTAACAAATCCCTTACTTGCGCGTCCATACCGGACATGACAGGTGGAATACCCACCACCTGCTGGCCGGAAGCGGAGACCGCCGCTACCCGCGGCGGGCCTCCACCAGCTACTGTCGTGTTCCCATCCGCTACCTCCAACAAGCTTCCCAAAACATTATTACCAGAATTAGCAAATAAGTTAGTAGACTTACTGGGCTAAGCAGGGGTGCTCCCAACAGCCGCAGCTCCAGAATCCCTCAGTGCAGGCTGGCTCTGTGATTCCTCCTCCTCTGAGCAAGACAGCTCACCCTCCAACTGGAAGTCTGGCAGTTACAGATCATCAGCTGGAAGCAGCCCAGGTGATGGGGGCCTGGCCGCCTTGGATCCGCACTGTACTTACTCCACCTCCCAGCACTGGATCCGCCCACAGAACTGTTGTTGCGACCGCCCCCATGTCCCGTACCCAGGGCTACGGTCTCTGACTTCCTACAGCACTTCCCCCCTTCTCCTTCCTAGTGGGGGTTATCTCGCTCACACCGGAGCCGCCAGCCACATCAGGTGATGGCCCGGCAGCCGTGACATGGCCTCTCCCTCGCCAAGACCCCCCCTGTCCCGATACGTTAGAGGGGGAGGAGTCCGCGGGCTCCGTACAGTGCTGCCAGGCGGCGGAGGAGGCGTGCGCACTCCACCTCCGACGAGGTTTCCATCCAGGCCCGCCTGGTGGGTGCTTCGCCGGTGAGCCTGATGGGCCCCGTATGAGGCCCCTATTGTGGCACAAAGCTCGGGGGAGGATCGGGGCGGAAAAGCTCCGGCGGCCTAGACTTCTGCATGCGTGGGATGCCCCGTCCCCCCGCAGCTGAACCGGATGACTGGTCCTCCAACAGGGCTATCACCTGGCTTTGTAGCCACTCAGGCCTCTTGACTGCAGCAGCCGCCTGCAGCTGGGCCAGGATCCTGTCAACGTCGGCCATCATTTCTGTGGCTGTGACAAGCAGCAGCGTGGAAACTGCCTGCTTTGTCACCTGTCCCTCCACTGATGCCTGGGAGACCCCACCTCCCCCTTAAATCAACTACACTCCCCTCCCCATCCTGTTGCTCTTGGCCAATACAAACTCTCCCCATTTCTCCACCTACACTTCCTTAACCCCATAGTTGCTAACCCTTATCACCCTGTCAAGCCGCCCCTTCACTATCCTTTCCATTTTATTCCTCTCGATCCGGTCCTGGACTTAAGCCTATATTTCAGAGTTATTCCTGCTTTCCCGTATGGATGTACATTATATGAGGACTAGAAGATAACCTTCGGTATTGGGAAGGTTCTCCAAAACAGAACTTCATTCTGACTCTATCGCAGAATATTATTTTAAAATTAACCAATGATCAAAGAAACGTATTATAAGATGGACGTAGGGTTTCCTGATTGCTGTGATGATGCTCTTCCTTCATTTCTTTCAGTCCTTGGAACATGTATGCAGACCTGATGTTCTCTAGGCTTGTTCCAGCTCAATAGATCAGAAAGTAATAATTTTTATGTTAACACTTACTTTAACAGTTTACTAATTATTTTAGTTCCTCTGTAATCTCCGAGCAATCAGTTCAATATGCAATGAGAAGAGGTATAAAAAGTATAAAAAGTCATAAAATATCCCAAGAACTTGCATGTCCCCTGAGGAAGCAATCCCTTCCTGTTTGTTACTGACAACCCCACTAGGCATGGAAGAAGATCTGTCCTTGCGGTGGTCAGTTTGTGTCTCTCCTGACATGAGAGCTTCAGGCAACCGTTCCATCATATGGCATGCCTGTAGGCCTGAAGTCAGAGTACATCTGCCAGACCCCGACCCCCCCCCCCCCCCCCAAGGCATGGATTGACAAGACATTTCAGTAATCCCTGTATCCCCACCTACAGCCTGATAACTCATCTGGAGTTTCCATGACACTGGATGTCTCCTGGAACCTGTAATGTTGATGGAATCCATCAAGTGTCTTCTACATTCCCTATGAGCTGTGGGGGAGAAAGGGGACCAAGCACTCATGTGACAGCTGCTAAAACCATCCTAAAATGCTATTTACTTTATTTTTTTTTCGGCAGTGGCAGTCCCTCCATTTCTTTCATGACATTTCAGGCACGACGAAGGAGTCCTGCAGGCCTCCGAAATGTTGCACCCCTCTCTTTGTGATGTGATCGTTCTTCATTAAAAAAACCTGTTAGGACGATTTTGATGATCCATGGTGTGCTGGCAAATATGAACGTTGATCTGTTATAGTTCCAGTTTCCTGCTAGATATTGCTACAGCACCCACTACTTCTGAGGAGATCCAGGAACATGTGCAATGGGAATATTAACATTCTCTTTTGGAACCAAACCCCTCTGTCTTCCTCTTTTTGGTCTGATGTAATAATCTTTCAATGTATTAACTACTAAACGTGTTTTACTACACTAAACCTTTTACCTAACCTTTAAATTATTCTATGTGTTGTTTTGATAAGTAAAAATAAAGGAAAAATAGTGATAAAAAATTGGGTTAAACCAATTGTTTTTTGTGTATGCAGGCTTTTTTTCAGCGGGAACGCGGGGGAACGCAGTTCCGGCACCTCCAGCACTGAATATATGTAATAGCATGGGGTGTGGGGTATGCTGGAGGGTCTATTGATATTGGCTGCTGGGGGATCTATTGTCACTGGTGGGGATCTGATTTTGTGTCAGGGTCTATTGTTGCTGATGGGGAATCTCTTGTTGCTGGGGGGTCTTATGTTGCTGCAAGGGATCTACTGTTGAGGGAGAGGTCTATTTTTATTGGCTGGAGGATCTATTGATGCTGGCTGCTGGGGGATCTGTTGTTGCTGCTGGGGGGGGGGTCTAATGTTACTTGGGCGTATATTTTGTTACTACTTGTTGTAGGTAGTTCACTGTTGCTGCAAGGAATCTATTGTTGCTGGGGTGAAATCCATTGTTGCTGGGGGAGTCTATTGTTGTGTGGGGATTTATTGCTGGGATTCTATTGTTGCTGGCTGCAGGGGATCTATTTTACTGCTTTTCTTTTTATCATTAACATGTTCCATACAAATGACTTAGCACCACAAAATGATACTTGGTTCTGTATTCTCTAAAAGGTGCAGTACTGGTAGGTGGGTAGGGGGTGGAATCAAGGGACGGTGGTCAGAGGTAGGTAGGGGGCAGATTCAAGGGGTGACTCAGACGGGGGGAGTTCCTGCACCTATTCTCCGAGAAAAAAAGCCCTGTGTGTATGTATCCTCATTGCCCGTTTTACTGGAAACATGGCAGGGGCAAGTCATTTGCCTATATACTTAATGCTGTGCCACTCTTTCCCATCTCACAAAATTTGGAGGTTTGTTTGTGTCCCAGAACATTAAAGGGAAAGAACATTTAAGAGGGAAGTAGATTTTTTAAAAATATTATATACAGTATGATATAACCATTTTAGAAATATTGCTTAGTGGGACTCCCTAGTCATCGAGCGATTATTTTGTTAATTAAAATAATTTCAGATGTTTAAAAGATAAGCTTCTAGAAAGAAATTAGCATTTCTGGAGTTACTGCGTATGACACCTAAAAAAAGGATTCATCTCTGGAAGATACCCAGTAACTAGTGCATTGCTTTCACTATTGGAGCGCATTATATCTAGAGGTAAGTGAATAATGGAATGTCTACTGGTAACCCTGATGTGACATCACTGCCTTAATAAGCAAGTCCTATATTTCCTTATAAGGATAGCACCCAATCCCTTCATGTTAGCATAGGACTTTGGCATATGGGAATTTATTTGTGTCTGAAATGCTTTTTGCCCTATACAAAGCAATATTATTGCAAAAGCAACTGAAAGCGAACCAGAAGCAGCTGGAACCAACTCCCTGAGCAATGCAAAGACAACTTGAAGCACCTAGAAGCACCTGAATGTAGTGGAGCATGCACATCTACACATACGCTGCCCAGGCTAGTGCAAGGTGCAGCCAATGTCCACTAGCCCAAGGGGTACTACCTTTTGGTCCAAGGACAATGAAATTAGATGGCGGTTGTATTTTAACAGGGTTAAACCAGTGTGAGTCAATCCATGTGTAAATTAAAATAGTTTATAACTCATTAAAAGTCAATATTTTATGCTGCAGTCTGTCCTTTTTATAAAATGTTGCTAAAATGCTACAATGTTAGCTCTCGTGCAAAACAGAAACATCCCAGTCTTAGTCCGTAGAGCTCAATATTGGGTTGGCCCACCCTTTGCATCTATAACAGCTTTAGCTCTTCTGGGAAGGTTGTCCACAAGGTTTAGGAGTGTGTCTATGTTAATGTTTGACCATTCTTCCAGAAGCGCATTTGTGAGGTCAGGTACTGATGTTGGATGAGAAGGCCTGGCTCGCAGTCTCCACTCTAATTAATCCCAAAGGTGTTCTATCCGGGTTGAGGTCAGGACTTTGTGCAAGTTCCTCCACCCCCAAACTCGCTCATCCATGTCTTTATGGACCTTGCTTTGTGCATTGGTCCAAATCATTTGATGAAGGAGAGTATGGTGTGGCATTGTTTTTCAGGGGTTGGACTTGGCCTCTTAGTTTCAGTGAAGAGAACTCTTAAGGCATCAGCAAACCAAGACATTTTGGACAATTTCATGTTCCCAACTTTGTGGGAACATTTTGGGGATGGCCCCTTCCTGTTCCAACATGACTGCACACCAGTGCACAAAGCAAGGTCCATAAAGACATGGATGACTGAGTTTGGGGTGGAGGAACTTGATTGGCCTGCACAGAGTCCTGACCTCAACCCGATAGAACACCTTTGGAATAAATTAGAGCGGAGACTGCGAGTCGGGCCTTCTCGTCCAACATCAGTGCCTAATCTCACAAATGTGCTTCTGGAAGAATAGTCAAAATTCCCATAGACACACTCCTAAACCTTCCCAGAAGAGCTGAAGCTGTTATAGCTGCAAAGGGTGGGCCAACTCAAACTTGAACCCTATGGACTAAGACTGGGATGCCATTAAAGTGCATGTAAAGGCAGGTGTCACAATACTTTTGACAATAGAGTGTACATATATGAGCAGTAAAAAAATACCTCAAAAGTGAAAATGGTTAAGGGAAAAGGGATAATAAAAACTAACTAGGATTAACTAAGACTTAATGGGGCAATTAGTAGATGAAGAGCGGGACTTGGCTGTCACTCTGACAGCACAGCTCTGCAGATTGCAATGGCAGAGAACCTCAACTGATGTAATCAACAACACTTCACTGTCATGTTGATTGCTGGTCCACTGTGCTGTATTGTTTAGGACAGCTGAAGAGGCGCATACATCCCATACCTTCTCAGCACAGCACTGGAGGTGGGAGATATTCCATCCTCTGCCTCAATCCAGCCTAAAAGCATACTGTATTTTACTCATTTCTGAGTCTGATGTCTGCGTACTTGAGCTCTTACAATAACTACTTTTATTTGAAGAAACTGTATGAACAGGTATGTACACGAGTGTGTACTGTCCATTAGGTTGTCTAAAACTCGCAAAAGCATGGTATTGTCTGGGACAGGCTTCATTTCAACGCAGGCCAACAAGTCTATGGAATATTATTTCTTCCTTCAAATGGTGCACATAAATGCCAAAAAAACAAAGTAAAAAAAAAATATGAGTAAACAGCCATAAATGTTATATATTAATTATTGGATTTTGTGTTTGATATTCTTCCTTAAGTATCTTTTCTTTAATTGCACATAGTGACTGCTCCTGTGATGGCTGCTTTATAATAAACAGATGGGTTTTTCCTGTCCCTAATGGCTTTTCTCATTGTATTTATGTAGTGTAAGAGGTCATTAAAAACCACAGAGTAATACTTTGATGTACATTAAGCACATCTACTCCTGTCCTCAGAAAACTTTCTGCCAACACATTTACAGAGACACAAGAAGATAAGCATTAACAGATTTTCATCAAGCCCATGCTTCAGTGTGTCATGTCATGCCTTGCCCATACATTGGTTTATTGAAAAGAGCAATGGTGTGCTGTTATTCATTGTAACCAACCAGCAGTCAGCTTTTCATAATATGCTGCTAAGATTCTTAAAAATAAGCAGATCTGTGATTGGCTGTTTTGGATTACTACAGTCGTTGTAAACCATGCTTTTGTTTAATATAATAAAGTCTGCAGGATTAATACAATTCCAATACCTAGATCGTTTTTATGGTTTTGCCGTTCCTCTGGTTCTCTAATCCTGGCCACCAAGTGTCTTTTATATATATATATATATATATATATATATATATATATATATATATATATATATATATATATATATATATATATTACTACCTCCAGGTAATCTCAATAAAACCACCCTTAGGCTGGCCATATACAATTTTCTTATTCAATTTCCTTTAGATTTACCTTCAACTTTGTAGTGCAAGGGCCTGCCTGATCGCATACTAATTGAAGGTGTTTAGGTTTAACCTTATGTTTTATGGTTTTAGTAAATCTAAAGGAAATGTAAATGAGAAAATAATGTATGGCCAGCCTTATAGTAATAAGGTGTCCTACTGTGTTAATGCTGTCTAAAAAAACGAAAGATCGCCACACACACATATTACGGTCTGATCGTACAATTTCTTTTAAATCTACTGACAACTGTGTAGCACAAGGGCCTGCCTTGGATACAGATTAATTTGATAGTTTAGCTAGGTCTTCATATTATTAGTAAATCCTAAGTTGATTGTACAAAAATTATATGGTCCCATTTTATCATATATGGTGACACTTATGCCGCGTACACACGAACGGACTTTTCGACCGGACTTGTCCGGCGGACAATTCGACCGTGTGTGGGCTTCATCGGACCTGCAGCGGACTTTTTCGGTTGAAAATCTGATGGACTTTAGATTTCGAACATGTTTCAAATCTTTACGTCGGAGCTGCGCCAGACCCTGTTCCTATCAAAAAGTCCGCTCGTCTGTATGCTAGTCCGAGGGACTAAAACCAACGCTAGGGCAGCTATTGGCTACTGGCTATCAACTTCCTTATTTTAGTCTGGTCATACGTCATCACGTACGAATCCGTTGGACTTTGGTGTGATCGTGTGTAGGCAAGTCCGTTTGTTCGTAACAATAGGGAGATAAGTACAGCGCTGCGCTAAAATCAGAAAAAACACTAAAATAGCAGCTAACACACCTATAGACTCAAGGTAGGGGATAACAGCAAAAATAAAAGTGTAGCGCTATATATTGTGCAGACATATTAATCAAAAAAATCCATAAGTGTATACAGACAGTAAGTAGAACCTTATCACACCTTATATGACCAAAAATGTGAAATGCAGAGTAAAGTAACACTGTGTTAATCAGCGAAACAGTTAAGGTGAAACATTAAATAGTACATTTAATTAGCAATTATAAGCAATAACTTAAATTTGAAAAACCGTAACGGTTCGGCAAATCAGCCACCTAATTTACACAAAGAAAAAAGTCCACAATATAATTTTGTAGAAAAAATTGTGAAAGAAAAAAACCACCACCAAAAGTCTATGGGGGTTGCACGCTCAGGTGGTAGAAATATAACTCCCAAGTTCACACGTAGATAAAATTCATCAAATCTGGCAGATAGGTAGACAATGAAGGAACCACAGGTGAACAGAGGGTCTAGACTGGTGTCATCACCGGAAACATCAAGAGGCTTACCGGAACTTAATGACTTGAAAAGACATATGTCCTACAAGTCAAAAAGGCTTTTTGACCAACTGGTCTGAATAGTATATCTTGTCAGGTATCCTCAGCATACAGTGGGAAGGGGGATATCAGCACAGCTTCCACATCCGTATACAATCCAACATAGGCCAAACGGATATTCATATGCCATGCGAGGAGTAAAAAAACTCACATAGCGTGATAACGTTTAAACAACTGGTTTATTAAAATAAATTAAAATAAACTCACATATCAGAAGATCAAAGACAGCTAGGCATCATATAGCGGTAATCGTGAGGGGTCCACCCGACATGTTTCTGTTAAAGAGTCCGTTTGTTCAGAAAGTCTGTCTGAAGTCCGCCGAAAGTCCGTTGGATAGACCGTCAGACCAGTCCGATTGAAAAGTCCACTCGTGTGTACGCGGCATTAGACAGCAGTCATCAGTGCATTAATGAACCAGTCCCCACATAATGTTTCACTTCAACCAAACGTTCATGCCTCAAACATGGAAGCATTTATATGGAATGGCACCAGGAATGGAAAATTGATGTATATGATACAATTTTCAGTTTTCCTGGTGAAAAATCCTGCTTCCATGAATTGGCTCCAGGAAAGGAAAATGACAAGAAGTATTTGATACAATTTTCAATTTTTTTGCTCAAAAATGAGGGATCAATGCATGCACCTGTCTTGGAAAAGCCAATAGTGACTGGCCAAAAAAATCCATCCTGGATGACCTGCCTTTGCCCTGACATGGCCAGGCAATGTTGGTCAGTTGAGGGAGGTGCCTAAAAACATATGAATCCCGCATCCAATTCACATGTCAGGAGATTGTGACCGGCTCTCAATGGAGCAAGTTCACACATATCTGGAGCGGCTCCATAGCGAATTGCACAGGAGTCCTGTGTATCTTCTCGTCCGTTCCAGGTCCGAATTCAGTCAAAAATTCGGACGGAAATCAGACCTGAAACGGTGAACAGGGGTGCACGGGGCCCCTGCTGTGAGCCGCTCCGTATGGCAATGTGAACCCAGCCTTATGCCCCGTACACACGATCGGACATTGATTGGACATTCCGACAACAAAATCCTAGGATTTTTTCCGACGGATGTTGGCTCAAACTTGTTTTGCGTACACACGGTCGCACAAAGTTGTCGGAATTTCCGATCGCCAACCACGCGGTCACGTACACCACGTACAACGAGACTAGAAAAGGCCAGTTCAGAACCAAGCGTGGCACCCTTTGGGCTCCTTTTGCTAATCTCGTGTTAGTAAAAGTTTGGTGAGAGACGATTCGCGCTTTTTCAGACTCGTGGCTTTCAGATCGTTTTCTGCGGTTCAGTTTGTGCTTGTGGGTTTGTATCTGCTCTTCAGTGCGTGCAAGCAAGCTACGCGTGACTTTAATTAGTCATTGTGTTCTTGTTCGTTCGTTACTGTTTTTCAGGTCGCTCTTCACAGGCCTTGCTGTTCTTCAGTGCGTTCTGTTACTTCGTTCTGAGCAGCCGACCGTTTTCTAGCCATGTTGCGTATACGTACTCCTCGTAGAGTTCGTGCTATGCGGGGGCTTGGTGTTGGGGTCCTGACCTTGACACAAGTCCAGTCCATGAACAGGGTGGGGAGGAGTTCATGGACCAAGAATTGGTTGTTTCAGTGTGACCAGTTCTCTTATATGCCTTTGCTCCGTGAGATCCGTGAGAATAATCCTGATGATTTCAGGAACTTTCTCAGGATGACGGACCCCGTATTTCACCGTTTGTTGGCTTCGCTGACCCCCTATATCAGCAGGCAGGATACCTGCATGAAGCAAGCCAACACTCCGGAGCAGAGGCTCGTCGCTACCCTGCGGTACTTGGCGACAGGGAGAAGCCTGCAGGACTTGAAGTTCTCGACAGGCATCTCCCCCCAGGCTCTGGGTATTATTATCTCAGAGACCTGTTCTGCCATCATCCAGGTCCTGCAGAAGGAGTATATGAAGGTAAGATTTTTATCCTTTAATATCACATTTTATTGTATTTAATGTTTGCTAATGTATTGTATTTCTTTCCTCATTCCCTAATTACCATGATTGTAATATGCTGTAAATGTCCCCTTTGTCCTCATGCATGCTGGATTTTTCTGTACTTATTTTTTTTGTGCTTCATACATATTTGCCTTCACTTACCTCCCCAGCATGCTCTCCTTTCCCTATATTCACCTCATGTAGTCACTTAACAATGTATTTTATCAGCTCCATAGTAGTGCTTTACCCCAAACACCCCCTAAAATGTTTACAAATCTGATTTGTGCTTTAAATTCAGGCAGAGTGCCAGAGGCTTTTTTTGTGGTGTCCCCAAATCATTTTTATTAACCCTCCCTCCCCCCAACTGCTAAGTCAGCTGATCCCAATTCTCTATCTATCCTCAATCATCTATCTGCTGACTTTGCCAAACCCATACACACTATACCCATCTCTTTTGTGGTCAGATGTATGGATGAATTCCCCAAAGCATGTAGTGCAAGGGCCTGCCTGTATACTTTCAAATGGTACTGTTTAAAGTTTTTGTATCCTATTATGCGCTGGGGGACCATCTT
The DNA here is from genome assembly GCA_037952835.1 of Lithobates septentrionalis. Classification (NCBI taxonomy): domain Eukaryota; kingdom Metazoa; phylum Chordata; class Amphibia; order Anura; family Ranidae; genus Lithobates; species Lithobates septentrionalis. The sequence continues at coordinate 6,188,984 of JBBDGP010000098.1, forward strand.
ATGCGGCCATTCCCGATGAAGACCCTCACCCCGGAACAGAGGGTTTTTAATTACCGGCTGGCCAGAGCCAGAAGAGTGGTGGAGAACACATTTGGAATCATGGCCAGCCGGTTCCGCCTATTTCTGACACCCATCCATATGACGGAGTATAAACTTAATCATATAATCCTGGCGTGCTGTGTTCTACATAACTTTTTACGCCAACATTCTGCCAACTATGCTGGCTCAGTTGGGCCTGAGGCCGGAATGATAAATGAAACAACCCTGACAGCGCTTGAAAGTGGCCGTCCTGGCTTGCCCTCCCTGAGTGCCCGTGATGTCCGGTTAAGATACCTTGAGTTCTTTGCGGGTAGGGGGGCCATCAATATGCGAGCAAATTTGTGAAGCCTTTTATCAAATAAAACCAAAAAACAAAAAACAAATCTTTGTTGACATTTACTGCTTGTGTTTGTTTTAGCTGACCCTGACAGAAATGTGGGGAGTCCTGAAAATGGCGTGATTGTGTAATCTTATACAAAGCACTGTTGGGTGTTATTTACTAAAGGCAAAGACACTTTGCACTACAAGTGCACTTGAAACTGCAGTGAAACTGCACTTGTAGTGCAAAGAGGATTTGCCCTTAGGAAATAACCCCCATTGTCACAGAAAACAGCAATTACATCACCACAAAAGTGTAGTAGCGTTGAGACAATAATCCACACATTCTTGATTAACAATCTTTTTAATCCCTGCACAATCACATGTGCATTTCGAAAAGGTTTTTAAAACAAACCAACATATTTGTTGTATAACAATTTTTGGGGGGGCATTATAAAAAATATAAATGTCCATTTAAGATAAAACAGGCATGTGTAAAACCAACAAGAAAGACACAAATCTTGAACTTACAAAGTTCACATTTGGTAGAAGTTGAAGGCAATATCAGACATGAGTATTTAGGAACTGTGTTTGATATTGCGTTCAGATGGGGTGAAGTCACCCCAGGAAAAGCCAAATTTGGAAGATGCACACAAATTTCCCAATGTCAACATGTGCTACCTGCCATCACGGGGGATCAAGGGACGTGTTTTGGGGGAGAAACCCCTTCCTCTCAGCTACTTTATTATTGAGGAAGGGGTTGCACCCCCCAAAACGCGTCCATTGATCTCCCGTGATGGCAGATAGCACATGTTGGCACACTGTGTGCATCCTCCAAATTTGGCTTTTCTAAAAATCGCTAAAACATTTTTAACATTGTAGCACACAAAAAAACAAAGTGTTTTGGAGGGGTTTTAAACTCGCCCCAAAACATCAATGATGTTTTTATTTTTTTGAATAACATCATTGATGTTTTTCATGAGGTTTTCCAATTGTAAATTACACCCCATGATCTCCTCGATCAGGATCTGGGCACTTTCTGATGTGAAAGGATCTGGATCCACAACATCACGATCACCTAAAAAGAGAGAAACCAAACAAAAACAGGTATGAAAAATATGCCGGCATCCATCTCTTACCTGAGCCTGTGGTCGCAGACACTCACCTGTTGTGGTGACAGGTTCCACCACGTCTTCTTCCTCCTGCTCTTCTTGGGTTGGGGGTATTTCCCCTTCTTCCAGAGGTGGGGGGTCTGTGGTCTCCTCGGATGAGGGGTGTCCTCCGAGTCTTTTGTCCCCTATGTAAAACAAAAATGCTATACTTAGCACACAGATATTTGATGGCAGAACTATAAATAGGAAACATTGCTTGGAAGTGGGGTACAATTGTCTATTTTGGCAGAGTTCCAAAATGTAGCATTTTCAGTGTCCTTTGTCAAGCTGCAATATTTTACCTGTTTGGTACAAGCTTCCCAGATGGAGTCACCCCTATAGTATACACTGGAGCACCTGTGTGGCCCCCCTAATAAAAATGGTGTTCTGGGGTCCCACACTAGTGCTCCAGTGTCCAGATGTGAAAACCGCTGCTCAGTGTCCTCTCCTTACACAGAATCTAGTTTGCATTTCATTCTAGTAACAAAGCCATCTACACAACCAAATTAGTTTCATACAAGTAGAGCGTAAAAAATGTGGCCAAATGCATATGGCCAAAACAATGGTGTTTTATATGCCGAAAGAAAAATGTTTAATACGAACGAATAATGTGCCCATGAACCAGAAAGTTGCCATTTTAAAATGTACACTTGTAAGAAAAGCACATGGAGCAGCACGGACGTAATAAACACAAAAAGAATAGGAACACAGCACAACTACTTACTTTTTTGCAGCACTCTCCGGATCTTTCTGTACTGCTTGTGTTCTCTTAATTTGAGGTCCGACCACCGCTTCCTGAGCTGATCTTTCGATCGACGTACCCCGAAATGCCGGTGCAGACTTTTGACCACTTTAGCCATGATCTAGGCCTTTCTGACATTGGGGTTGGGGTAAGGTCCATACTTTCCATCATAGTCGGCCCTCTTCAGGATGTCCACCCATCTCCAACATCTCCCCAAAGGACATATTTGAGGCCTTAAATCTCCTTCTGGATCGGGACGTCTCCGGATCCGGGCTTTCCTCCTCGTTCCTGTAATTAGCACGCACCTGCTGTGTATCCGCCATGTGCTCTTCCCCCACTGCGCAAAACGAAAAGGGGCGGGGAATAGACTAGAAAGAACGTCAGGGGCGGGCGGAGTTACACGCATGCGCAGTGTGTATAAAGCGTAACACACGTGCGTATTACGTACGATCTGTGAGCGAAGGAAGGAGCATCGGAGGCGCCGATCGTGATAACGAAGGTAAGATCTAAACTTGGGCCTATACAGCTTCGAAATTGAAGCCTATATTGTAACAAGATTAGGAGAGTTTGGCCTGACCTTAGGGTTTGTCTTGTGTTGTGTCTTGCAGAGAAAATGGATGGCTTCAATGACCACAACTTCCTCTCTCTGTTCATAGACAAATACAGGGAGCTGCCCTGTCTGTGGCAAGTGAGACATCCCCATTATAACAATAAACAAAAGAGGCAGGCAGCGCTGGAGAAACTGCTGGAGTTGGTGAAGCCGGTGGTCCCCACAGCAACCATCCCCTTTTTAAAAGCCAAAATTGGTGGCCTGAGGAGCACTTCTCTTAGGGAGCGCAAGAAGGTCACAGATTCCCAGAGGTCCGGAGCTGCAGCATATGACGTTTATGTCCCCACGCTGTGGTACTATGAGAGACTGCGGTTTCTGTGAGACCACACTGAAGTCAGGGAATCCCTCTCCACTCTTCCTTCCACTCTTCCTTCCACCCCAGATGAGGCTTCCGATGTCCAACCTGGGCCTTCCAGCCAGGAAGAAGTGGAGGAGCCCAGCTTGAGTCAGGTATAGCATTCTTCTACAGATTTCTTGTCAATAAAGAAATGATGTTTACTAGATGTTATTATTGATCACTAATTGCTGATTTAATAAAGTGTTTTACATATCAATAGACAGTAGTGGGCACCCAAAATTGGGACAAGAATGAAAAATGCTGGGCTCAGAATTATAGTCTGTTATATTTGTTAACATTCAATTTGCAACAGTCAGGAGGTGAAAATTGTGTGTGATTGATGAATAAAAAACTAAAACTATGTCCCTTTTTCATACACAGGAAGACTTCAGCCAGGAGGAGGCTGTGGAATGTGGCAGCCAGGAGGAGGCGGGGCTAAGTTGCAGCCAGGAGGAGGCGGGGCTAAGTTGCAGCCAGGAGAAGCCTGGGACAAGTCGAAGCCTGACCGAATCGCAGGTTGCTCCCCTCCGCCTTCCATACAAAAGAGCGAGGAAGGCGACTCACATGCAGGATTCTGCGCTCAGGCTGATTCAGGAGGCTTCTGCGTCCCTCCGAGCCTTACCCATCCTGAAGAAGCCTTTGCCTGCATGGCTGCCACCAAACTGCAGGGCATGCAGGAGGGTCAACGCCTCATGTGTGAGCAACTTATTTATAAAGTCCTAACTAAGGGGGTGAGTGGCGAAATCACACCCAAGACCGACGTGATTGAGTTGGACCATCCTCCTCCTCCTCCTCCTCCTGCCGCCACAACTCCAACACCACAGCCATAGCGTGGAAGGAAGCATGGAAAGAAGACAAGAGAGTGATGACCCTGGGTTCAGCCTGGTCTGACAAAAGCTGCAGTCTCTTGTATGACCACAGCCTGGGGACACAAATGTCATCTGCTGCTTTCCGGATCTCTGGGACTTCTGGACCAGACTGCACTCCCTTAGATAAGGACTCCTCAGGCCACCAATTTGGCTTGAAAATAATTGATGTGTGCCCTGGGGGTCCAAGGCTTCACCCATGTCTGCTGTTTCTCCAGCGCTGCCTCCCTCTTTGTTTAGTTGTGAGCCCTTAATAAATGATTTTTTTGGGAAAATTATACTCTCCTATGTGTGTTTTCATCCAAAAAGGGCAGTTTGTTTGTGAGGATTCAGGTACATTTCTAAAGTACAATGTGAAATTAACAAGAGACAACAACACCAAACAATCTCCTACAGATTAGATAGAACAACATATCAATGGTGTTGTGGTAACTTGACACACAAAACACACACAAAAATATTCTGGAGTAAAACTAAAAATAAAATAAAACAAAGATCAGCCTTGAAAAAAAGACAAACCAAAAAAAAAAAGAATCTGCCTTAAAACCTAAAAAAAAAATTCCAACACAAAAAAAATGTTGTCAGATGTGGCAAATCTAAATATATTAAGGGAATCCCACTAAATAATAAAGAAATAAGTTTGTGAGAAGTCTGTGTGAATATGAGCAGCAAAACTACTTCATTCTTCTCACATTATAAAGAAGAAGAGAGTGCGCTGTATTAAAGCATTTTTAACATTGCACCGTGACGAAAGTGTTGTATCCATTGCGAACGCTAAGTTTACCAGACCGAGCTGTTCCGTCTCGGAATTTCTTCTGAGCATGCGTGGCACTTTGTGCGTCGGAACAGGCCACACACGGTCGGAATTGACGCGATCGGATTTTGTTGTCAGAAAATTTTATAGCCTGCTCTCAAACTTTGTGTGTCGGAAAATCCGATGGAAAATGTCCGATGGAGCCCACACACGGTCGGAATGTCCGACAACACGCTCCGATCGGACATTTTCCATCGGAAAATCCGACCGTGTGTACGGGGCATTATACTTTTTTTTGGCCAAGTACATAACAATCTCAAGCTTTGGAGACAGACAGCCCTATTTTTTTAGGAATGTCTTTAATTCTTTGCAAATAAAGGGCTCATGCTTGATTGTTTCCCCAGAGAAATCGTTAATCAATGCAGTTGGAATCCACAGAAGGTGGAGATATGCTGCAAGTCAAATACAACTCGTGGACAAGGATTGTAGATTGGGACAAAGATCAAAAGACAGCAGTAGAGTAAATGAGGAGATAGACGCACTTGCGATTCATGGCATATTTTATCTTAGGAATGTTATTAGTAATTTATTGTCCTAGTTATGACAGGTCCTCATTAAAATAGATGTGAAGAAGCTTTGACCGAAGCCACTACTGTATACTTTGTCTGTTAATGAAATATTCAATTTAAAATAGTTGTACAAAGCTTTCCACACCCCAAACGATCCAGCAAAGAGTACACAACAAAATGAGACAATATACCAAACACCCCAAGCTGGCAGAGACCATCATGGCCTCCTTAATAATGTCCTTTTGCATTACATAACAGAATATCTTCCTAAATGCTTGTTGCTCCCTCAAATGCCAGGGCCCATAGTCGGTAGAAAAGAGGCTAGCATTCAGTCTCCTCCAAAAGCCTCTGTCCTGGGTGAGTCTGTCACAGTTGACAACTATTTTCATAGTCGAGTAGTTGTCGATTAATCGATTAGTTGTTTCGGCCCTAATATCCAGATCTTTTTTCAAACAATCTACTGAGCTGGTCAGAAGTAGGTCTTTTCCACATTTTCACACCTTACTGTGAAAAATCCTTTCCTCCAGATGTAAAGTGTCCCCCCTTGGCCTCTGTAATGACCTAAAGGGGGTTACTGTACTCCAAGTTCACTACTGTATATAAACCACTTATGCATTTATACATGGAGATCATATCCCCTCAGTCAATAGGTGCCAGGGCCAGAGAAAGCAACATTTTTATTAGACTATCGGCAGTAAAAACAACATACCTACAAAATTTACACTGCAATGCTCAGATCTGTTCACATTGCAGTGGCTGTGATGTTTCGTAATGTGGCAAATTTAACTCAATATGTCTTGTTTGGCAGTCATTCTGTTTGAACCCATTGAAGTCAATAGAACCACACTGTAACTGCATGCCAAATGTTTGGCAGGTAGTTACAGCATGGTATTTCAATGTAAACTCCCAAATGGGATTGAAAAACAAACAGGCATTCAGGACATAGAAATATTGGTAAGATGCAATATATATCAAAAAAATAGTTGTGGGTTTATTATCACTTTAACCGCTTCCCGTCCGCCGGCCGTCAAATGACAGCCGGGCGGCGCGGCTCTCGTTCTGGGTGGTCGTCATATGACGGCCTCCCAGAATGACCGCTCTCACGAGCCCGTGGGGGCGTGCATCGCGGCGACCGGTGGTGCGGTGTGTCAGTCAGACACACCGCTACACCGATCTCGGTAAAGAGCCTCTGACGGAGGCTCTTTACCACATGATCGGCCCTGTCTAATCACGGTTGATCACGATGTAAACAGGAAGAGCCGTTGAACGGCTTTTCCTCACTCACGTCTGACAGACGTGAGTAGAGGACAGACGATCAGCTGCTCTCCTGACAGAGGGGGTCTGTGTTTATTGTTTATCAGCGCAGCCCCCCCTCGGATGCCCACCCAGGACCACCAGGATGCCGCCAGGACCACGAGGGATTGGCACCACTCTGGACCACCAGGTATGCCACCCTAGACCTAAATCAATAAATGACCATAGAGAGAAATATATTGACACAGGGAGCAAAAAGAAATGTCCAATAATAAATGTCCAAATAAGCTGACATAAATCCACCAGGAGTGTGATGATAACAGCAAACAATTGTGACTGATACTGGAACCCTTCACCATGGACCAAGTGGCCTCTCACCTGGTCCCAAAGGTAATCAGGCAATCATATAAGGTCAGCAGGTAGCAGGAGATCTTTAACACAAGGGACTCCTCCGGGTGATCAGGTAGCAGGTGGGTATCATTACCATGAAATCACAAAAGGGACAGACATAGTGCTCTCCGTATGCAACAATTTATTGTAAAACGAATAAAATCAAACTTACATAGTAGGCACTTCTCAAGTGCCAGGGAACGAACATGGACACACAGTATAGCGTGTGAGCGGTGGAGCATGCGCAGTAGCCGCGGATGAAGTCACGACGTCACGTTCTAGACGCGTTGCGTCCCAGTGGGCGGGGACTTCCTCAGCAGATCACCGCTCACACGCTATACTGTGTGTCCATGTTCGTTCCCTGGCACTTGAGAAGTGCCTACTATGTAAGTTTGATTTTATTCGTTTTACAATAAATTGTTGCATACGGAGAGCACTATGTCTGTCCCTTTTGTGATTTCATGGTAATGATACCCACCTGCTACCTGATCACCCGGAGGAGTCCCTTGTGTTAAAGATCTCCTGCTACCTGCTGACCTTATATGATTGCCTGATTACCTTTGGGACCAGGTGAGAGGCCACTTGGTCCATGGTGAAGGGTTCCAGTATCAGTCACAATTGTTTGCTGTTATCATCACACTCCTGGTGGATTTATGTCAGCTTATTTGGACATTTATTATTGGACATTTCTTTTTGCTCCCTGTGTCAATATATTTCTCTCTATGGTCATTTATTGATTTAGCGCTGCACCTTTTTTATTTATTTGTCTGGAGGGATTTGATCGTTTACCCTGGTGTTCAGCTGCTTCAGTTATTTTTGTGTCATATGTGCGCTGATATATTTTTATATTTATGCCACCCTAGACCACCAGGGTAATGCCAATCAGTGCCCAGGCAGCTGCCAATCAGTGCCCATCCCCAATGCCTGCCAGTGCCATCAGTGATGCCTATCAATGCCGCATATCAGTGCCACGTATCAGCGCCTATCAGTGCCCAGCAGTGCTGTCTATCAGTGCCCACCAGTGCCACTCATGAATGTCCATCAGTGCCGCCTATAAATGCCCATCAGTGCTGCATATCAGTGCCACCCATCAGTGCCGCCTACCAGTGCCCATCAGTGCTGCCTATCAGTGCCCATCGTCAGTGCGCATCAGTGCCACCTCATCAGTGCCACCATATCAGTGCCTGTCAGTACTGCCTTATCAGTGCCCATCAGTGAAGGAGAAAACTTACTTATTTTCATCAAACAAGGTTTTATTAAGCAAAGATGATGCATATAAATACATAGTATTACTAATATAGATATATACATAGAAAAGAATGCGTATTGAACAAGGAAAGTATACATTGTTAATATAGTCAACATTAGGGGTAATATATGTTGATGTAGAAATAAATGTATACCACTATGAACTACTATCATCATAACGTGTAATATTATCTCCCTCCCTCCCCCCCCCCCCGTTGAACATATTTGGTTAATTGTATTTTATTTTAGCACACGTGATATGTATATGGATAATGTGACGCTCTCATATGTGTTATATACCTTTAAGTCTATAGGGGATATATTGTGTTCAGTGCAGACATGACCATTTTGGGAGAACAACATGAACCATGGTGACTTTTGGTTTATACTTTCTCTGTATGTATCTGGAATAGAGTTTTAGTTACAGAGATCCGCGTGTTGTATTACTGAGCGAATTTATGATTAAGTGCAAGTTTCAGGTTCTTGCAACCATCGATCCCAAATTTTGTTGTATTTTGTCGGGCATCCTCTATTAATGTAAATATGTTTTTTGTATGGCAAGGTAGTGTTAACTTCTGTTTTCCACTCCGTCACGAAAACTTACTTATTTACAACATTTTATAACAGAAACAAAAGAAAAACTTTTTTTTTCCAAAATTTTAGGTCTTTTTTTATTTGTTTAGCAAAAAATAAAAAACGCAGAGGAAATCAAATACCACCAAAAGAAAGCTCTATTTGTGGGAACAAAATGATAAAAATTCTGTTTGGGTACAGTGTAGCATGACCGTGCAATTGTCATTCAAACAGCGACAGCGCTGAAATCTGAAAATTGGCTTTGGAAGGAAGAGGGTGTAAGTGCCTGGTATTGAGGTGGTTAATGAATATTTTTTTTCTTCTGAGATTCATTCATGGGTCTTGCTGAAAAAAAAAAAAAAGAAACATGAAATGTGGCACAAGTAATTTTTAAAGGCACCGTAACAAGCAAAAAATGTGGGAGCATTGATTTGTAATGGGGCTGTAATGCCAAAATTGTAAATGTAAAGTCGCCAGTCTTTGTCTCCTGCACCTTACTCCCAGGCTCCAGCCACTTCTGTAGTATGTCCATAATCTCAAACCATCTACTTTAGTATTTCCACAGTCTTTGACACTTTTCTGCAGCATTTTGTATTCTGAATGCATGCCTCTTTGTTCATTTCATGGGTTTCCCTTAAGGCCCCCTACATTGAGTAAGTTGACCATTACTGGTGTAGACTGACAAGCAGCTTATTTTAATGGGTTAAATACAGTAGAAACCCCCTTTCTAGGGAAGTAGGAAGACCCAAACCTTGAGGTAGGCAATTGTAAGCAGCAAATGAAAAGCCATGGATTAGTAGTGTTATAAAGCAGTTTTTGAACAATGAGCGCACTGTACATCTATGGGAGAGCCAGGTTTAAAAGATTCCAACTGTGGCAGCTCTGACTTCCAAGGGACAGAAAGAAAGCATCACAAGTGCTCTGCAGGTTAAATGACTCAGCAGGGAAGTCAGGAGCAATTTGGCAGAGTTATTTTAGAATCATGCTATATTGCATCCATTCAGAGGAGTTTTTTTTCTTTCACCCAGGTACCATGTAACAATGTCGCACAGAAGCGAACAGCGGGCACGTACAAATGTTAACTTGTATGATTCAATTCCATCAATTTAGCTCTTCCTACACAATCCCACAACAACGAACGCCTAAACAGCTTGGCAAACATTGCTTGCTCCAGCACAGAATAGGGTTCCCATTGTTCTCACAGCCAGGTAGATATATAGGACTTTGTCCAAAATAGCAGCCTGAAAATAACAACAATTTCAGAATGCTCTCAGAAAAGGATTGTCAGATACTCTTGTGACATGAAGAAAGCAATCAGTTTGGTTTTGTGTGAGGAGATGTATTAGTGGCAGTCAGGTATGATTGGCAGATAAATTTCAGAAAATGACAACGTATTTTGCCATAATTACTTAGAGTTACTGCTGTAATCTCTTTCAAAACACAAGAATTGTGTATTGTTCCCATGAATTACCGTATTTATCGGTGTATAACACGCATAGGCGTATAACACGCACAGGCGTATAACACGCACCCCAATTTTAGGAGGGAAGTTTAAGGAAAAAAACTTACATTTTAAATAAAGAACTTTGAAGCAAAATTAGGGTCACAGCTCATCAATGCACCCTGCTCAGTGCCCATCTGCAGCCATTAAATTGACCAACAATGCGCCGCTGAATTACACAGAGCCACGATCTCCTGTGTACCCGGGGCTCCGTCACTCACAGCCACGCCTCCCGGCCCTGCTCATATGATAGACAGAACAATGCGTTGCCAGGAGGCGTGGCTGTGAGTGACGGAGCGCCGGGTGCACAGGAGATCGCAACTCTATGTAATTGAACGGCGCTCGCTCCTCTTCCCTCAGAGACAGCAGGGATCGGTGTATAACATGTACCCACAATTTTCCCCTGATTTTTAAAAAGTGGAGAACATTGACTCTTCTAGTGAGCTTTCCTTAAAGCTGAATCCAAGACACAAAAACTTTCAATTAAATATACTCCTCAATAGCCTAATATGCTTTATTTTGCTTCACCATGTTGTAAAGGAATCCATAGGAGATGCATAAATAAAATGTTGCAGAACTCACCCAAACGTGATCGACTTTACAAGTCATGGAAAATGGAAGATCTGACTGTCAGTACCAGAATTTCAGTTGCCCCTTTAAAATCGAGTAAAAGTCACCTGAGACAACCCTTACGTGAAGACAACAGTGACTGGCCAGTTAGCTACTGTTCAAGTTTAATGCACCTATTGTACACACCACCAATACTCATGATAGTGAATGCTACCTTGTGTGCTCTTGTGTGACCCAGGTTGTTTTTGCTATGTGTATTACCGTGTATGACCTGGTTTGTTCTGACGCTGCACTCTCCTCATTGCTATCTGTGTACCATTAGGACTCTGATCTGCACGTGTGAGACCTGGCTCATATAGACTAGGGATGAGCCGAACACCCCCTGGTTCAGTTTGCGGCAGAACATGCGAACAGGCAAAAAATTTGTGCGAACAAGCGAACACCGTTAAAGTCTATGGGACTCGAATGTGAAAAATCATAAGTGCGAATTTTAAAGGCTAATATGCAAGTTATTTTCCTAAAAAGTGTTTGGAGACCCGGGTCCTGCTCCAGGGGACATGTATCAATGCAAAAAAAAAGTTTTAAAAACGACCGTTTTTTCGGGAGCAGTGATTTTAATAATGCTTATAGTGAAACCATAAAGTGAAATATTCCTTTAAATATCGTGCCTGGGGGGTGTCTATAGTATGCCTGTAAGTGCTTGTAAATTTTTCCCGTGTTTAGAACAGTCCCTGCACAAAATGATATTTCTAAAGGAATAAAAGTCATTTAAAACTGCTTGCAGCTGTAATGTAATGTCAGGTCCTGGCAATATAGATGAAAATCATTGAGAAAAACGGCATGGGCACCCACCACCCTAACCCCCCAGCCCATTACCAGGCCCTTTGGGTCTGGTATGGATATTAAGGGGAACCCCGCACCCAAATTAAAAAAAAAAGGCGTGGGGCCCCCAGGCCCTATATACTCTGAACAGCAGTATACAGGCGGTCCCCGGGTTACAAACAAGATAGGAAGATAGGGACTGTAGGTTTGTTCTTAAGTTGAATCTGTTTGTAATTTGGAACAGGTACATTTTGTAAGTGTAACTCCAACCAATAAATCTATTTTTAAGCTTTTTGGATAACATAGGGAAGGGTTATCACCCCTGTAACATTTGTTTTGCTGTCTGTGCCCCTGTTCAGAAGATTTCACCTCACTTTCTGTCCCAATGACAATTGGATTTTGAAAATTTTGGGTTATAAGGGAAACAAGGATTGGTGATAAAGCATCAGTGGAGATACCTTTTTCCCATATTAACTCTTACAGGAGAGAATTTCCCTTCCTGGGGGTAGATTTCCTCTCACTTCCTGTTGTCTCCCTCCGTTTGTAAGTAGGAGTCGTTTGTAAGTCGGATGTTTGAAAATAGGGGACTGCCTGTATATACTATATGAAGGAAATGTGTTTTGCCTGGATCAACCACCAACAGTAAAATAATATATAGTAGCAGAATCAGATATTCATCCAAATAAACCAATTAACGGATGCAGTTTGGGTTGCCCTATATAGCATACAGAACAACTAGGAGAGAAAAGAATTCTCCTAAGAAGGCAAACACCACCCAAACACTATCTGCAAAAACAATGAATTTTATTGGTACTACAAAACACCACACAATAACAAAAAGAACGGGCAAAGATAGGGAATAAATCATGGACCCAGATTAAAATTGATAACGTTATCATTAAAAACAATGGAGCCGCGGCCAATCATACCCCATACACACGCCAATCACCACATAGAAATACTACTAAAGGGACAGTACTGTATTAGAAACTAGAGTCCTTAGATAATCAAAATACAGGTGGTGTGACGAATTTGTGGGTAAAGGTGGATGAAGCAGAGATTATTATTCCATAGCTGAGGACTGATTCAGCACATTAGTTGGATTGTACAGTCCGGGACTACTAAGCCCAATTCAAAGGTAAAGGCAACAGGGATGACTGGCAGTACTTGACTAAATGGTTAATCTCATAATCACAGGAAATGCAGATAGATCAGCGGTAATATGGCAAAAGTAGCAGGGGGAGCAATGGCAGCCCGAGCTGTAAATAAAGCATAAATCGGAGTGATACTTCTCTCACCGGATAGATGGCTTCAGTTGCTCTAAGAACGTAAGGCTCTATCCCCAGGTAATGGCTGTAGGTGTCAGTCCAAAACAGCTAGATGCCAGATTGGAGATGTCCTCGCTGTACCCAGCACCTCTATACGTGATCGTGCAGTAGGGAAAAAGGCCGGTCATCAGCTGTGCTTTCACGGTCAAGCATTCATCCACTGTGAGTGCGCGGCTCTGAGGTGACGTGCTGACGTCACGTGCTGACGTCACGTGCTGACGCGTTTCACCAGCCAATCACCGCTGGTTTCTTCAGAGCAATGGGTAGTCCGTGGACCGAGATTAAATAGGCCAGGTAATAGGGAGTGTAATTACATCCAAAAACCACCAGATGTCGTCCATGGTCACCACTCATTACAGACATTCAGCAAATAAAAGTATCGCAATTGGCTATATATGGTCAATCGTGATCAATTTGTGCACTGCACTGCACTGCACTACAAGTATTCAAAATACCAACTCAAAGCATACCTAATGTGGAATCAGAGTAAGAGGTAATCAGAAGAGAGCAAAAGAAAAATAATCGTTATAAAGAAAATAATCATTAAAGAGACAGGAAGAAAGAGATGTAACAACCATTTATTTCTCCAGAAAGGGCTGGAGGCTACATTCAATATTTAACCCATTAGGGGCCATCGCCTCCAGGTAGTACGTCCACATTTTTTCTTTCTGGAGAAGGATGGTATCAAAATCGCCACGTCTAGTAGGTAAATTTAACCTGTAAATTCCTTTTACCGTTAGGCCCCTTGGATCACGGTTGTGGAATTTAGCAAAATGCTGAGAGATAGGGCGTTCATCATCTATCTTTTTAATACCAGCAATGTGTTCACCAATCCTTACTCTCAAAGCCCGTTTGATTTTCCCCACATAGGTTTTGTTGCATGGACATATAAGCATATAAACTACCCGGGTTGTGGAGCAGTTTATAAATTGTTTAATTCTATAGTCAGTTCCTCCATGGGGATTTGGGAACACATTGGTCTGGTGGACATATTTAAAAGATATTGCAATGTCTGCATTTGTACATACCTGGGGATAGTCTAGAATCAGTGAGCCAGTTCTTCTTGGTTGTCCGAGTATATTCGGAGTGAACCAAGAGATCACCAAGATTATTGGATCTTTTAGCTGTCAAGAGGGGTCTAGAGCCCACAAGGTCAGAAATCAAAGGGGCAGATTTTAAAATGTGCCAGTGTTTTTGTAGGACTCCCTGGACCATTTTCCATTGGGACCCATATTTAGTAATGATCCTTGGGAAATTCTGTTCGCTATTTTTGTGGTGTGAGGATTTTTCTGAAGTAGCGAGAAGTTCATCCCGATTTTTAAGGGTGGCTTTTTTCTTAGCTTTTTTAAGGGACCGATGGGAGTAACCTCTCTGTCTGAACCTTTAATACATCTCACGTGCCTCTTCATCGAATTCCTCCTCCACAGAACAATTCTGTCTAATCCGTAGGAACTGTCCCGTGGGTATCCCATTGATTAGAGGTTTAGGGTGATGTCTTTGGGCAGAGAGTAAGGTGTTAGCAGCTGTCTTTTTCCGAAAGGTACTAGTGATAATTTCATTTCCGGACCTTCTTATAGATAGATCGAGAAAAGGGAGCATCTCAGTATGGTATGAATAGGTCAGATGTATATTTTGGTTATTAGTTTTTAATTCAGACATAAAGTCCTCAAGTTGTTTAACTGAACCCGTCCACACCATCAGGACGTCATCGATGTACCTCAGCCACAGGAGGGAGTGGCTGAGGTACATTGAGGATCTATAGACAGTCTTCTCCTCCCAGAGTCCCAAGTGGAGGCATGCGTATGAGGGAGCCCAAGGTGCCCCCATACTTGTGCCTCGTATCTGTTGATAGTAGTTGCCAAGAAATTGGAAAAAATTATTGTTAAGCATGAACTCCAGAAGTTCTCCAATGAATTCATTTTGAGCACCCTGTAGGGGATGATGAAGGTCCAGAAAGAACATTGTGGCCGCAATGCCACAATGGTGTGGTATCGATGTGTACAGGCTCTCCACATGGATCCCAAACAATAGGGCATCCGTGGGGATAACAAAATGTCGTACTTTGACAAGAACATCTCTACTGTCACGAACAAAGGAGGGGAGCATATTGACCAGATGTTTGATCAAGGAGTCCACATATTTACCGTTTTTTTTCAGGCTGAAACGATTGGTCTGCCTGGGGGGCATGTAAGGGATTTGTGAAGTTTGGGTATTATATAGAAGGTAGGGGTGGTCATTTCGTCTACCTTAAGAAAAGAGAATTCCTTTTCAGTCAGAAGGCCAGCTTCCATTCCCAGTTTTAGTTTCCCATTGAGTGTATTGACCAGAGCGGGAAAGGCGGAGCTGGTAAGCTTCTTATAAGTAGAGTTATCATTAAGAAGCCTTAATGATTTATCCTCATACATTTTCTCACTTAGAAGCACCACATTTCCCCCTTTGTCGCTTTTCTTGATTACCAGGTTAGGTGCATCTTGTAAATCAAATAGGGCCTGTCTTTTACTGTTTGTAAGGTTATTAGGACCAACCCAATTCCAATTAATTTTCATAAGATCTAGTTTAACATGATCCAGGAAAAGCTGAAGCCATTTGTGTTTAGATAGTGGGGGCATTTTGGTGGATCTAATTTTGGTGAATCTAATTCCTCATCAACAATAAGTTTCAGTAGGGATAGGCCTCTATTTAAACATTCCGTTCTCCAAGCAGATAGAAATCTAGGGGTATGTAGATGCTCCGCAGGCGGAATGTTTAAATAGAGGCCTATCCCTACTGAAACTTATTGTTGATGAGGAAGAAGCCCAACTACAGGAGATACGTGAGGAACTTGAGACAAGTGCCAAATTACTAGAACCCTATAAACAAGATCCAGAATTCGATAAGAATAAGGAATACATTAAAAAGGAGATAGAAAGGAACCAAAAAAACTTAAAATACACTAAACAAGAAAAGTTCCGACAGAATTTAGCTGATTGAGAAAGTGGAGATATCTTTAACCCCACGATCCAGAAGAGAAGTAGATCCCTCTCCAGAAATACAAGACAACGGCAACGTAAATCTAAAACTAGAAATAGCTCTTCATCTGATAGTGAGCTTGACAGGGACACTTCTCAAAAATCTGTCTCTTTTTTAGAGGAACTAGAGGGGAAGGTATCTGTAGAAATCCCGAAGCGACCAGTAGACAAAAAACAAGAAAACGAAGGAGACAAAGGGAAAATAGAAGGAAGAGGAAAAGAGAGGGATAAAGTACAGAGTCGAACGAGTGGCAGATTGAGGAACCAGAGGAGACGCTGAACACTTCTGGCGTGACTCCTATGGATCTTAATGTTGTTAATCTTTCGGATTTCCAACTCACTGAGGCACATATTAATTTACTTAAGAAAGGACTTTCATTTTCTCCAACGTCGTCCATGAATGAGTTTGAGGTTTTTAAAGATGTCGGTTTGTTTCTAAGGAAGGTCCTCTTTAAATTATGGCACACCAAACAGGTAAATGATCCCTCAACCCCTGAGTCTACTCTTGATAAGGATGAAAAGGAGGCTATTGAATGCCTCATATCCTTATTGGATGAGAACTGTGATAGTGATTCAGAAATAAATTTATGCACTCTTTGAGAAGACCTTCTAATCTGAAAATTAGATCCACCAAAATGCCCCCACTATCTAAACACAAATGGCTTCAGCTTTTCCTGGATCAGGTTAAACTAGATCTTATGAAAATTAATTGGAATTGGGTTGGTCCTAATAACCTTACAAACAGTGAAAGACAGGCCCTATTTGATTTACAAGATGCACCTAACCTGGTAATCAAGAAAAGCGACAAAGGGGGAAATGTGGTGCTTCTAAGTGAGAAAATGTATGAGGATAAATCATTAAGGCTTCTTAATGATAACTCTACTTATAAGAAGCTTACCAGCTCCCCCTTTCCCGCTCTGGTCAATACACTCAATGGGAAACTAAAACTGGGAATGGAAGCTGGCCTTCTGACTAAAAAGGAATTCTCTTTTCTTAAGGTAGACGAAATGACCACCCAGACCTTCTATATAATACCCAAACTTCACAAATCTCTTACATGCCCCCAGGCAGACCAATCGTTTCAGCCATAAAAGGCCCCCTGGAAAAAAACGGTAAATATGTGGACTCCTTGATCAAACATCTGGCCAATATGCTCCCCTCCTTCGTTCGTGACAGTAGAGATGTTCTTGTCAAATTACGACATTTTTGTTATCCCCACGGATGCCCTATTGTTTGGGATTGATGTGGAGAGCCTGTACACATTGATACCACACCATTGTGGCAAGGCGGCCACAATGTTCTTTCTGGACCTTCATCATCCCCTACAGGGTGCTCAAAATGAATTCATTGGAGAACTTCTGGAGTTCATGCTTAACAATAATTTTTTCCAATTTCTTGGCAACTACTATCAATAGATACGAGGCACAAGTATGAGGGCACCTTGGGCTCCCTCATACGCATGCCTCCACTTGGGACTCTGGGAGGAGAAGACTGTCTATAGATCCTCGATGTACTTCAGCCCCTCCCTCCTGTGGCAGAGGTACATCTATGACGTCCTGATGGTGTGGACGGGTTCAGTTAAACAACTTGAGGACTTTATGTCTGAATTAAATACTAATAACCAAAATATACATCTGACCTATTCATACCATACTGAGACGCTCCCTTTTCTCGATCTATCTATAAGATGGTCCGGAAATGAAATTATCACTAGTACCTTTTTGGAAAAAGACAGCTGCTAACACCTTACTCTCTGCCCAAAGCCATCACCCTAAACCTCTAATCAATGGGATACCCACGGGACAGTTCCTACGGATTAGACAGAATTGTTCTATGGAGGAGGAATTCCATGAAGAGGCACGTGAGATGTATCAAAGGTTCAGACAGAGAGGTTACTCCCATCGGTCCCTTAAAAAAGCTAAGAAAAAAGCCACCCTTAAAAATCGGGATGATCTTCTCGCTACTTCAGAAAAATCCTCACACCACAAAAATAGCGAACAGAATTTCCCAAGGATCATTACTAAATATGGGTCCCAATGGAAAATGGTCCAGGGAGTCCTACAAAAACACTGGCACATTTTAAAATCTGTCCCTTTGATTTCTGACCTTGTGAGCTCTAGACCCCTCTTAACAGCTAAAAGATCCAATAATCTTGGTGATCTCTTGGTTCACTCCGAATATACTCGGACAACCAAGAAGAACTGGCTCACTGATTCTAGACTATCCCCAGGTATGTACAAATGCGGACATTGCAATATCTCTAAATATGTCCACCAGACCAATGTGTTCCCAAATCCCCGTGGAGGAACCGACTATAAAATTAAACAATTTATAAACTGCTCCACAACCCGGGTGGTTTATATGCTTATATGTCCATGCAACAAAACCTATGTGGGGAAAACCAAACGGGCTTTGAGAGTAAGGATTGGCGAACACATTGCTGGTATTAAAAAGATAGATGATGAACGCCATATCTCTCAGCATTTTGCTAAATTCCACAACCGTGATCCAAGGGGCCTAACGGTAAAAGGAATTTACAGGTTAAGTTTACCTACTAGACGTGGCGATTTTGATACCATCCTTCTCCAGAAAGAAAAAATGTGGACGTACTACCTGGAGGCGATGGCCCCTAATGGGTTAAATATTGAATGTAGCCTCCAGCCCTTTCTGGAGAAATAAATGGTTGTTACATCTCTTTCTTCCTGTCTCTTTAATGATTATTTTCTTTATAATGATTATTTTTCTTTTGCTCTCTTCTGATTACCTCTTACTCTGATTCCACATTAGGTATGCTTTGAGTTGGTATTTTGAATACTTGTAGTGCAGTGCAGTGCACAAATTGATCACGATTGACCATATATAGCCAATTGCGATACTTTTATTTGCTGAATGTCTGTAATGAGTGGTGACCATGGATGACATCTGGTGGTTGTTGGATGTAATTACACTCCCTATTACCCGGCCTATTTAATCTCGGTCCACGGACTCCCCATTGCTCTGAAGAAACCAGCGGTGATTGGCTGGTGAAACGCGTCAGCACGTGACATCAGCACGTCACCTCTGAGCCACGCGCTCACAGTGGATGAATGCTTGACCGGGAAAGCACAGCTGATGACCGGCCTTTTTCCCTACTGCACGATCACGCATAGAGGTGCTGGGTACAGCGAGGACATCTCCAATCTGGCATCTAGCTGTTTTGGACTGACACCTACAGCCATTACCTGGGGATAGAGCCTTACGGTCTTAGAGCAACTGAAGCCAACTATCCGGTGAGAGAAGTATCACTCCGATTTATGCTTTATTTACGGCTCGGGCTGCCATTGCTCCCCCTGCTACTTTTGTCATATTACCGCTGATCTATCTGCATTTCCTGTGATTATGAGATTAACCATTTAGTCAAGTACTGCCGGTCATCCCTGTTGCCTTTACCTTTGAATTGGGCTTAGTAGTCCGGGACTGTACAATCCTACTAATGTGCTAAATCAGTCCTCAGCTATGGAATAATAATCTCTGCTTCATCCACCTTTACCCACAAATTCGTCACACCACCTGTATTTTGATTATCTAAGGACTCTAGTTTCTAATACAGTACCGTCCCTTTAGTAGTATTTCTATGTGGTGATTGGCCTGTGTATGGGGTATGATTGGCCGCGGCTCCGTTGTTTTTAATGATAACGTTATCAATTTTAATCTGGATCCATGATTTATTCCCTAGCTTTGCCTGTTCTTTTTGTTATTGTGTGGTGTTTTGTAGTACCAATAAAATTCATTGTTTTTGCAGATAGTGTTTGGGTGGTGTTTGCCTTCTTAGGAGAATTCTTTTCTCTCCTAGTTGTTCTGTATATACTAAATGGCCTGCCCTATACACTCTGCGGAAAATTGTGCCTTAGGTGTTGGTGGTACCAGAACACTGTAAGCCCTCACAGTTACTCTTGGTGGGCGATTGAACGGGCCCTGCTGTGAAATATTATATCAAGAATTGTAATTACATGCCCCTGTTAAACAGGGGCAGAAAAATTAGGCCTTAGGCGGTGGTGGTGGTGGCACAACACTGTAGAGCCTCACAGATACTTTTTTTGAGCGCAGGAACGGGCCCTGATGTGAAATATTAGAGCAAAAATTGTAATTACATGCCCCTGTTAAACAGGGGCAGAAAAATTGGGCCTTTGGTGGTGGCGGTGCCACAACACTGTAAGCCCTCACAGTTATGCCCTGTACACACGATGGGATTTTCCGACAACAAAATCCTGGATTTATTTCCGACGGATG
The DNA here is from genome assembly GCA_037952835.1 of Lithobates septentrionalis. Classification (NCBI taxonomy): domain Eukaryota; kingdom Metazoa; phylum Chordata; class Amphibia; order Anura; family Ranidae; genus Lithobates; species Lithobates septentrionalis. The sequence goes on from JBBDGP010000098.1 coordinate 6,209,333, forward strand.
TTGGCTCAGTCTTGCATACACACAATCACACAAATGTTTTCGGAAATTCTGAACGCCAAGAACACGGTGACGTACAACACCTAAGACGAGCCGAGAAAAATTAAGTTCAATAGTCAGTGCGGCTCTTTTGCTTGATTCCGAGCATGCGTCGAATTTTGTGCGTCGGAATTGTGTACACACGATCGGAATTTCCGACAACGGATTTTTTTGTCGGAAAATTTGAGATCCAGATCTCAAATTTTGTTTGTCAGAAATTCCGACGGACAATGTCCGATGGAGCCTACACACGGTTGGAATTTCCAACAAGCTCCCATCGAACATTTGTTGTCGGAAAATCCTATCGTGTGTACAGGGCATTACTCTTGGTGGACGCAGGAACGGGCCCTACTGTGAAATATTAGATCAAAAATTATAATTACATGCCCCTGTTGAACAGGGGCAGAAAAATTGGGCCTTAGGCAGTGGTGGTGGTGGTACAACACTGTAACACCTCACAGATACTCTTGTTGGGCTTAGGAATGGGCCCTCTTGTGAAATATTAGATCAAAAATTGTAATTACAATACATTGCAGCCGTAGTGCAGTTGCTATTACTTTTCTGGTGGTGTACACAGTACACAATACAGTGTAGTGCGGTGTTGCAAAACAAAATATACATCATGTCCAGAAGGCCACCAAGGAGAGGCAGACGCTCACAGGCCACTAAAAGAATGCAAGCAGGCTCTGTGTCTACAGTCAACAGTGCTGGTCGTGAAAATGGTGCATCCTCTGCAGGTGGCCGTGGGGCACACTTGTCCTTTTTTTCTGCTGCTGGTCATGTTATTGAGCCAGAACATGCAGAAGAGTTGGTGGAGTGGATAACAAAGCCGTCCTCATCCTCCTCATCCTCTGTCACCCAGGCTCAGAGTAGTTTTCCTTCCTATGCAGCTGCCAAAGCAGTCTATTCCACTGGCTCCTTGTCCACAGTCACTCCTTCCGTAGCCCCACCATCATGCACGGAGGAATCCCCCGAACTATTCAACCACAATGTTGGGTACACGCTGCTGGAGGAAGCACAGCGATTTGAAGGCTCTGATGTTGGTTCCCAGGTTGAGGAAGGGAGTAACGTGAGCCTAGAGAGAGCCCAAGAAGGACAAGAAACTGGCAGTCATGTTCCCCCAGCTGCAGCATAGTGCCAAGTTTGCTCCAGTGATGAGGAGGGAGGGGATGATGAGGTCACTGACTCTACTTGGGTGCCTGATAGAATAGAGGAGGAGGAGGCACAACTCCAACAAGGCAGGATGTCATCTAGAGGGCAGCTTAAGGGCAGCCACCCTACTGCATCACACCGCAGAGCTCCGCAGGTGCAGGGCGCTGCTGACTCCCCACTGATTTTGAAAAGTTCTGTGGTGTGTGCCTTTTTGGACAGGTGTGCAGCAGATCGCACCATTGCTGTTTGCAACCTATGTCTGAAGCGGATCAAGCGTGGCCAGAACAGCAGCCGATTGGGCACCACATGCTTGACCAGACATATGACGACCTCCCATGCAGTCTGTTTCCCGTATACTATATTTGAGATTTAGTATCTCTCAGATTTGGGTTAAATGAGAGTTCTTTGACCATGAGTGAAAGCTTTAACACAATAACAACATTTATTGGTGAGTAGTTGAAAGTCTATCTAATACACAACCATCTATCTATAGTCTACACCAAGGAGGAAAACATTAGGTTAAAATAAGAGAATTACATGAAGGAATACAGAGTATATTCCTTAAAACATTAATCTACAAACATATTTAGTTACAAGTAAAATGCAGACCTTTCCCATAATTACCCTTTGCACCAAGGTTCCATTCTGATGGTTGCTCTCCCATAAAAGTGTGTGTTTCCCTCCCATCTAGTCTGTGTATATCATTACATGCTGATGCCTTATTGGTTGGCATAGCGTGGCTCTGATTGGTGAGCTTCCCTATTCCTGGTCAAGGACTGGCAACATCTCCAATCCCTATACTTTGCATAAGTCATGCAAATCCTTGTGAGTACTCTGAGCAGGAGATTACCTTGAATTTTCCCGGGAAGTTAAGTATTGATTACGGGTTGGCATCCCTTCATTGCATATCCCAGCATGGGATCCTTTGAAGTGAGTATGTGTAAAACAATGTGGTTTGGATTCCATTGTTTGTGTACACAAGCCTAGGCACCAACTTGTCTGGTCTACCTATGTCACGTACCTGGTAGGTTGTGAGCCTGAAGTGCAGAGAAGGACCTCCCTTACAGCTCCCACTCCTGTTCCTCTGGAATGGAGACAGAAGGCCAGGAGTGAGGAGTGGTATGGGTGCCTGGCACGCTGGACTGGAACCTGGAATGAACAGCAGGTGGTAGCCTGGAACGCTGGACTGGAACCTGGAACAAACAGCAGGTGGTAGCCTGGAACGCTGGACTGGAACCTGGAATCAAGCAGCAGGTAGTAGCCTGGAACACTGGACTGGAACCTGGAACAAGGCAGCAGGTAGTAGCCTGGAATGCTGGACTGGAGCCAGGAACAAGGCAGCAGGCAGTAGACTGGAACGCTGGACTGGAACCAGGAACAAGGCAGCAGGTAGTAGACTGGAACGCTGGACTGGAACCAGGAACAAGGCGGCAGGTACGTGACAGCACCCGTGAACGAGCGCGCATGCGCAGTGGAACCCGTGGCCGCGTCCCCCTGCGTCTGGATCGCTGATTATTGGCAGGATCTTCATGACATTGCCCCCCCCAAGGGGCAGCCTCCGGATGCCCCTTTGAAGGAATTTCTCCGGATGGGCTCTTTTAAAAGATTGTAAAAGATTTTCAGCATGAATATTATCCTCGGGTTCCCAAGAATTTTCTTCTGGACCGAACCCCCTCCATTTTATCAAAAATTGATTTTGGTTGCCTCTTCTCCTATGGTCCATGATAGCCTCCACCTCAAATTCTTCCTCCCCATCCACCAAAATTGGATCAGGAGGATCCGTACTTCGGCCTGGAAATGGGTTAGAAACAGAGGGTTTAAGTAGAGACACATGAAATACTGGATGCACTTTTAATGAATCCGGAAGTTCAAGTTCGTATGCCACCTCATTAATCCTTCGCTTAACAGGAAATGGGCCAAGAAACTTGGGACCCAATTTCTTTGATGGGCAAGCCATCCTGAGATTTACTGTAGATAACCATACCTGGTCCCCGGGTGTAAGTAACAGCTCACCTCGTCTCTTCTTATCAAAAGTTGTTTTATTATACTCCTGGGTCCTGGTCATGGTCTCCTGCAAAACTTGATTGTTGGAAGTGAAGAAGTCCAACCTCTCCTGAACTGCGGGTACTGTGCACTCTGGAAGAGAATTAGGCAGAAAAGAAGGGTGGTAACCATAATTTGCAAAAAATGGGGTTTGTTTGATAGCGGAATGAATAGAGTTGTTGTAGGCAAACTCGGCCAATGGAAGAACAGAAATCCAATCATCCTGGGCAAATGAAGAAAAGCAGCGTAAATATTGTTCAAGAGTCTGGTTTGTTCTCTCTGTTTGCCCATTAGTCTGGGGGTGGTAAGCAGATGAAAATGAGAGTTCAATCTTCAATGTTTTGCATAGAGACCTCCAGAATCGAGAGGTAAACTGTACCCCCCGATCTGAAACGATATTAACCGGTACCCCATGGAGCCTGATGACTTCTCTAATGAATGCCTGTGCCGTTTCTATAGCTGAGGGAGTGCCCTTCATTGGGACAAAGTGGGCCATCTTCGACAACCGGTCTACTATGACAAAAATTGAGGTGAAACCCCCAGCCGGAGGTAATTCTACAATAAAATCTATAGAAAGCATCTTCCAAGGCCTATCTGGGACAGGTAATGGCTTTAGCAAACCCCATGCCTTGGTCCTGTGCCCCTTGTTTCTGATACAGGTGGTACAGGATTCAACAAATCTCCTACAATCATCACGTAATTGAGGCCACCAAAAGGTACGCTGTACCAGATCAGTAGTTTTAGCCACTCCAAAATGCCCAGCAAAAGCATGGTCATTACAGAGTTCTAGTACTGAAACTCGTAGTTCTTCAGGTATAAAAATCCTATTCTCGTGCCATAATAACCCATCCTTAACTTGGAGTTCTGGCCCAATGGAAGACCCCAATTCTGCGGAAGCCTGCTTAATCCGGGAAAGCAGATCTCCCTGAAGCAAAAGAAAATTCCCCGGGGACAGAATGGTGTCCGGAGGGGAAACCTCTTGGGGCTTTTGAAACATCCTGGATAGGGCATCAGGCTTGGTATTCTTGGGACCAGGGCGATAAGTGACATGAAAAGAGAACCTGGAGAAAAAGAGGGCCCACCTGGCTTGGCGTGGCTTCAATCTTTTTGCAGACCTCAAATACTCCAGGTTCTTATGATCTGTAAAAATTAAGACTGGATGAGCGGCACCCTCTAGCAGATAGCGCCACTCCTCCAACGCGGATTTGATAGCCAATAATTCTCTGTCACCTACATCATAATTTCTCTCTGCCGTGGACAATTTACGAGAGAAGAAGGCCACAGGATATAACAGGGCCTTAGTTCCCTGTCTTTGGGACAACACTGCCCCTACTGCAATTTCGGATGCGTCCACCTCTAGTACAAATGGCAGAGAGGAATCTGGATGTTTTAGCATGGAAGCAGAGGTAAAAAGGCCCTTGAGAGTCTCGAAAGCCTTTTGAGCCTCAGCAGACCAGTGGAAACGTGTACCCTGTTTAGTTAGCTGTGTGATGGGTGTGATGATGGCTGAAAACCCCTTAATAAATTTGCGGTAGAAATTAGCGAATCCAACGAATCGCTGGATCCCCTTCTTATCTGTTGGGACTGGCCAGTCTAGTACTGCAGTGACCTTTTGGGGGTCCATCTTAATGCCCTTGCTGGAAATGATTAACCCCAAAAATTGAATACTTTCCTGTTCAAATTCACATTTCTCAGCTTTTGCATATAGACCGTGTTGTCGAAGCCGGGCCAATACACTTCTGACGTGCCTGCGATGGGATTCAAGGGAACAAGAAAAAATTAGTATGTCGTCTAAATAGACGATAACAAACAGATCTAGAAAGTCTCGTAAAACATCATTGATGAAGTACTGGAATGTAGCAGGAGCATTGCACAGCCCAAACGGCATCACAAGGTATTCAAAATGTCCATAACGGGTACGAAAGGCGGTCTTCCATTCGTCTCCGTCCCTAATACGAACCAAATTGTAGGCTCCGCGGAGGTCAAGCTTAGTGAATATGGTAGCTGTCTCAAGTCTTTGGAACAGCTCTGGTACCAGAGGAAGAGGGTAACGGTTCTTTACAGTGATTTTGTTCAGCTCACGGTAATCTACACATGGTCTGAGGGTCTTGTCTTTCTTTTGTACGAAGAAGATACCTGCACCTGCTGCAGACGTGGATGGACGAATGAAGCCTTTCTTTAGATTCTCATCGATGTATTCTTTTAAAGCCCCTTGTTCCACTTCTGTTAAAGGAAATATTCTTCCAAAAGGTATCTCGGTACCGGGGAGTAATTCGATAGGACAGTCATAGGCCCGGTGAGGGGGTAAGACCTCTGCCCCCTGCTTGCTGAATACATCTAAGAAATCATGATATGCAGAAGGGATGGAAAGGTGCAGACTAGGATCTGTGTTTAAACAGAGCAAGGTAGGATTCTTCTGAGTGTCCTGAAGTCTACAAGACTGTTGGCAATATGGGGAGGAAAAGGTAACCTCACCTGTGATCCAATTAATGTCAGGATTGTGGGCCTGTAACCATGGCATGCCGAGGATTATGGGGAACATAGGTGAAGCGATGATATCTAGGCGTAACAGTTCTTGATGAGAATTGGAGATGGAAACGGGTATTGGAACAGTCTCTTGGGTAACAGGCCCTGACTTAATGGCTGTTCCATCGGCTAGATGAATGGAGAGTCCATGGGTTTTAGGCAACAGAGGTATCCGGTGTTGGGTAGCAAAAAGAGAGTCCATGAAACAACTGCAAGCTCCAGAGTCAATAATGGCGGCTATTTGCAGGGCCTCTCCTGGAAGCTGTAACAGGAGAGAGAGAGCAAGGTGAGTAGTGTTCTTAACCAGGGGTGCAACATAGTCGGAGGACAGAGATAGGCACTTACGGAGTTTAAGGGGACAGTTCCTGACATAGTGCCCAGGTTCCCCACAATACAGGCACAGATTATTCACCCGACGACGTTGTCGTTCCTCCTGAGTAAGAGAAGGCCGCAGAACCCCTAATTGCATTGGCTCAGGTGGGTTAAATGTAGACATTGGTGGTGCTGGTGATGTATGATGGGGAACTTTAGGGGTAACCCAAGTTGGGCGAGGGGTTCCCATTGCTCTCTCAGTCCTTCGTTCTCTTAGACGTCGATCGATCTGGATGGTTAGATCGATCAATGCGTTCAAAGTCTGTGGGGTACCCACCCTGGCCAATTCATCTTTCAGAGAGTCAGAAAGTCCCATTCGAAACTGATAGCGGAGAGCCGCATCATTCCAGTTCGTGTCTACACTCCACTTTCTGAATTCCGCCACATAGTCTTCTGCAGCCCTGCGACCCTGCTGAAGGTTGTGCAAAGCCGCTTCTGCAGTCACGGACAGCTGGGGGTCATCATACAGCTGACCTAGTGCGTCAAAGAAGGCGGAAAGATTAGTCAAGGATACGTCCTTTTGCTCCAAGAGGCGGTGGGCCCAGGTTTGGGGGTCACCAGAAAGCAGAGAGATTACGTAGCCCACCTTAGTAGCCTCAAGGGAAAAGGTACGTGGCTGAAGAGCAAAGAACAGTTCACAGGAGTTGCGGAAAGCCCTGAATTTGAGGCGATTTCCGGAAAAACGTTCAGGCGTCGGGACCTTCTGGAGGGAGCATCACCACTGTTGAGGAAGGCCCGACTGAAGGAGCAGAAGCGGAAGGAACTCCCTGAGCCCCAATGGGATTAGACAAGGTTAGCACTCGTTCCTCCAGCCTGGTGTATCCTTGCTGCCGATTCTTGACTGATTCAGTCAATCCTGGCAGGTGTGCACAGAGTTCCTCCATGGGAGACGTTCCCTGCTCAGGCTCAGACATGGCTGTCTGCTACTGTCACGTACCTGGTAGGTTGTGAGCCTGAAGTGCAGAGAAGGACCTCCCTTACAGCTCCCACTCCTGTTCCTCTGGAATGGAGACAGAAGGCCAGGAGTGAGGAGTGGTATGGGTGCCTGGCACGCTGGACTGGAACCTGGAACAAACAGCAGGTGGTAGCCTGGAACGCTGGACTGGAACCTGGAACAAACAGCAGGTGGTAGCCTGGAACGCTGGACTGGAACCTGGAACAAGGCAGCAGGTAGTAGCCTGGAATGCTGGACTGGAGCCAGGAACAAGGCAGCAGGTAGTAGACTGGAACGCTGGACTGGAACCAGGAACAAGGCAGCAGGTAGTAGACTGGAACGCTGGACTGGAACCAGGAACAAGGCGGCAGGTACGTGACAGCACCCGTGAACGCGCGCGCATGCGCAGTGGAACCCGTGTCCGTGTCCCCCTGCGTCTGGATCGCTGATTATTGGCAGGATCTTCATGACAACCTACTTGTAGCCCTACATAGATACAAGCTAAATTAAATATATTCATAATTACAATATTTTACAGCTATTAATGGAGATTTCACATAAACTCATAAGGCAATAAGTCTGTTGGCAACAGCACTTGAAAGACCCACATCAAAGAAAAAGGCAGACTTCTCCTTGCTCCTCATCTGGGATCTCCAAGCCTACTATACCTCCAGTCCTCTCAAAAACCTGCAAGTACTTGCAGCCAATCTGCTAGCAGTACACCACCATCTGATTTTAGCTGGAAAATTTCCCTACCCCAGTTGCTAAACTGTAAAAAGAAATTCGGTCCCAGCCATCCCCATGCTCAGCGTCTGAATGCTAGCTTGGCCAAATTGCTAGCACTGCAACTACTGCCTGTCAGGTCACCTGAGTCCAGGTGACAGATGCACTCCATAGGAGTCAGGATTGCACCGCTAAGGTATTGAACACTAGGACACACTGACTTCTACGGGAGCGTCTAGAAGTCCGTGTGACGAAACGTACGTAGGGCGTGGCCTTTGACTGAACGCCTTGCTGACATCTCCCTGCAAAGCTGACGCTTAGGAACATCTTTGTAAGCATTGTACACCGCTCATTTTTTCCATTACAATGTGAGTACCCTTTTTATCTGACCTAATAAACTATGGAATCCTTTCTTCTTATGTCCTTATGATATCATCCTGGTCCTGGTCTTGCCAAGTACTGCTGCACAGTGGCACATACTGTGACTACTCGTTACCCCTGCAGGGGATATACAGCTGGTGAGTCTCTGCACAATCACAACGCGAGACACCAGCACTGGATTAACACCTGTTGTATGCTTTGAGGAATCCCACAAAGGACGCCTTTTTTCACTTATAGTGCACTTATAGTGCACCGGGCACATACCCATATGAACTGTTTACTATCATAGAACCATTTGCATGGCACGTGTGTTTAGCACTTTTCAGAGTGACCTCTTCATAGGGCACTTGTCACTTTGTTATTTGCAACGTTTGTAGAACAACATTTTAATATTTATTTATTTAGCACTAGACACTTTAGAATTTTTTGCATGTCACGTGTGATGTATTTATTGGAACTTTGTGTTTTCTAGTGTTTAAACATAGACCACTTCATGCTCTTAGCAGTGGTTAATACCGTTTTTTCCTTTTGAGGGAATATAGCACTATACACCTTGGATGCGATCAATTGCACTCATTATGCTTCTCATGTTTAAATCACCAGTCACTTTAACCCACAGGAGTGGTAATAACTGCCATACATATTTCACTTAAGGGAATACACACGTCACACTTTGGATAAAATTGTATATATGCAGACATTTCTTTTGCAACTTTGGGACAGCGCCACACTCACACACTTTTCTTTTTTCAAAGATTACTGCATAACCACGATACTGCCTTTTCAGCTGGTAGACTCTGCCCCCTTTCGTGAATTTGTGGAATGTGCTGTACCTCAGTCGCGGGTTCCAAAACGCCATTTCTTTTCACGGAAGGCTATTCCAGCTCTCTACCAGCATGTGGAAGGCAATGTTTTTGTCTTGTTGGACAGGGCGGTCAGCAGTAAGGTGTATATTACCACTGACTCATGGTCTAGCAGGCATGGGCAGGGATGTTACCTTTCCTTCACGGCACACTGGGTAACTCTGCTGGCAGCTGGGAAGGATGCCGGACAGGGTTCAGTATTGTTGGAGCTTGTTCCACCACCACGCCTCCGAAATGCTAGTGGTGATTCTGCCACAGCTCTCTCCTCCACCCCTCCTCTTCTTCTTCCACTATGGCCTCTTCTGCAGATTTGTTCTCTGAACCAGCGGTGCTCTGTAAGGGGCAACGCAAACATTCAGACAAAAAAAGATGCCATGCAGTGCATGAGTTTGTCTGCTTAGGGGACATGAGCCACACTGGGGCAGAGATTCTGTCAGCTCTGCAGGGGCAGGATCAGAGGTGGTTGATGCCATGCCATCTTCAGCCAGGAATGGTTGTATGCGACACCAACCTTCTCTCCACCCTCCGACAGGGACACTTGACCCATGTTCCATCTTTGGCACACATCCTGAATTTGGTGGTGCAGCGGTTCTTGAGCAGGTACCCAGGCTTACAAGAGCTCATGAGTCAAGCCAGAAAAGTCTGTGGTAATTTCCACCGGTCATACAATGCCAGTGCTCGGCTGGCTGACATTCAAAGGGAATGCAACCTGCCCACCAACTGCCTCATTTGTGACATGTCCACCAGGTGGAACTCAATGTTGGCAATGCTAAAGCGGCTGCACATGCAGCACAGGGCCATCAATGAGTACTTGTGTGAGTATGGCACCAGGACAAGGTCAGGGGAGCTTGGCTTCTTTTCGCCACGCCAGTGGCTACTGATTAAGAATGCATGCACTGTCCTGTCACCATTTGAGGAGGCCACAAGGATGGTGAGTAGCGACAATGCATGCATCAGTGATACTGTCCCTCTTGTCTTCCTGTTGGAGCACAAGCTTCATGGAATAATGGACAGGGCACTTGAGGCAGAACAGCAGGAGGAAGAGGAGGACTTCCTTACCACTCAAGGCCCCCTTTATCCAGATATTATTCCTGCAGGCTGTCATGAAGATCCTGCCAGTAATCGGCGATCCAGATGCACGGGAACACGGCCACGGGCACGCGCGCGCGCACTCCCGCTAGTGCCAGGCGGGCTATTTAAACCGGCCTGTCACACTCAATCCCCGCTGTCTGGTTGCCTTAACCTGATCTGACCTGTGTACTCTGCTATCTGACCCGGCTTCCTGTTAGACCAGCCTGCTATCCGCCTGCACCAGACCCTCTCAGCTTGCCTGACCATCCCTCTGTGTTATCCCTGGTACCTCTGCTGCTCGACCGATACCGACCTCCGGCTTGGTTGACCATCCCTCTGTCTGATACCAGTATCCAGTCTGTTTACCTGCTGCTTGTTCCTGTTTCCAGTCCAGCGTTCCAGACTACTACCTGCTGCTAGTTCCTGGTTCCAGTCCAGCGTTCCAGGCTACTACCTGCTGCTTTGTTCCTGGGTCCAGTCCAGCGTTCCAGGCTACTACCTGCTGCTTTGTTCCTGGTTCCAGTCCAGCGTTCCAGGCTACTACCTGCTGCTTGTTCCTGGTTCCAGTCCAGCGTTCCAAGCTACTACCTGCTGCTTTGTTCCTGGTTCCAGTCCAGCTTTCCAGGCTACTACCTGCTGCTTGTTCCTGGTTCCAGTCCAGCCTTCCAGTCTACTACCTGCTGCTTGTTCCTGGTTCCAGCCCAGCGTTCCAGTCTATTACCTACTGCTTGTTCCGGTTCCAGTCCAGCTCTGCAGTCCTGCTTACTTACCTGCTGTGGTTCCTGGTCCTCTCTGCATTCCAGTCTCCAGTCTCCTCTTCAGCTTCAGGTTCCAGAGGGTGCCACCACTCCTGAAGTTCCGGTGACTGTTGATCCTGCCAGGCACCCATACCACTCCTCACTCCTGGCCCTCTGTCTCCATTCCAGGGGAATGGGAGTGGGAGCTGTAAGGGAGGTCTTTCTCTGCACTTCAGGCTCAAAACCTACCAGGTACGTGACAGTAGCAGACAGCCATGTCTGAGCCTGAGCATAGAACGTCTCCCATGGAGGAACTTTGTGCACACCTGGCAGGATTGACTGAAGCAGTCAAGAATCTGCAGCAAGGATACACCAGGCTGGAGGAACGAGTGTTCACCTTATCTAATCCCATTGGGGTCCAGGGAGTTCCTTCTGCTCCTGCTCCTTCAGTCGGGCCTTCCTCAACGGTGGTGATGCTCCCTCCAGAACCCAAAGTCCCGACGCCTGAACGTTTCTCCGGGGATCGCCATAAATTCAGGGCCTTCCGCAACTCCTGTGAATTGTTCTTTGCTCTTCAGCCACGTACCTTTTCCCTGGAGGCTACCAAGGTGGGCTACGTAATTTCTCTGCTTTCTGGTGACCCCCAAACCTGGGCCCATCGCCTCTTGGAGCAAAAGGACGTATCCCTGACCAATCTCTCCACCTTCTTTGACACATTGGGTCAGCTGTATGATGACCCCCAGCTGTCTGTGACTGCAGAGGCGGCTTTGCACACCCTTCAACAGGGTCGCAGGGCAGCAGAGGACTATGTGGCTGTATTCAGGAAGTGGAGTGCGAACATAAATTGTAATGATGCCTATTGAAGGAGCAGCAGCTCCGAGCGCGTAGCCTTCAGAACCCTCCCTCGATGTTGCCCCTCCCCCTGGAGTGTATCCGGAAGTTTTCTGAATGACCTGTGACGTCACGCACCTCCCCCGTGCGTTCCACGCCGGTCCCAGCTTCTCCCTGATGGCCACAGGAAGAGACACAAGCTGCAAGCCTCCATCTGCAGCCCTACAACGCTGGTACCAGTTCCGGACTGGAAATTGAGGAAGATAACACTGCCTACTCACAGATGAGCCTTTTAATTTGTTTTTCCTGTAATGCCCCGTACACACGGTCGGATTTTCCGATGGACAATGTCCGATCGGAGCGTGTTGTCGGAAATTCCGACCGTGTGTGGGCTCCATCGGACATTTTCCATCGGATTTTCCGACACACAAAGTTGGACAGCAGGAGATAAAATTTTCCGACAACAAAATCCGTTGTCTGAAATTCCGATCGTGTGTACACAAATCCGACGGACAAAGTGCCACGCATGCTCAGAATAAATAAAGAGATGAAAGCTATTGGCCACTGCCCCGTTTATAGTCCCGACGTACGTGTTTAACGTCACCGCGTTCAGAATGATCGGATTTTCTGACAACTTTGTGTGACCGTGTGTATGCAAGACAAGTTTGAGCCAACATCCGTCGGAAAAAATCCTAGGATTTTGTTGTCGGAATGTCCGAACAAAGTCCGACCGTGTGTACGGGGCATAAGTGTTTATTTTTTATGTCACTATGTCAGGAACTGTCCCCTTAAACTCCGTAAGTGCCTATCCCTGTCCACTGACTATGTTGCACCTCTGGCTAAGAATACTACTCACCTTGCTCTCTCTATCCTGTTACAGATTCCAGGAGAGACTCTGCAAATAACCGCCATTGTTGACTCTGGAGCTTGCAGTTGTTTCATGGATTCTCTTTTTGCTACCCAACACCAGATACCTTTGTTGCCTAAGGCCCATGGACTTTCCATCCATCTAGCTGATGGAACCGCCATTAAATCTGGACCTGTTACCCAAGAGACTGTTCCAATACCCGTCTCCATCTCCAATTCTCATCAAGAACTGCTACGCCTGGATTTTATTGCCTCACCCCTGTTTCCCATAATCCTCGGCATGCCATGGTTACAGGCTCACAATCCTGACATTAATTGGATCGCAGGTGTAGTAACCTTTTCTTCTTCATATTGCCAACAGTCTTGCAGACTTCAGAACGCTCAGGAGAACCCTACCTTGCTCTGCCTAGATACAGATCCTAGTCTACACCTCTCCATCCCTTCTGCCTATCATGATTTCTTAGATGTATTCAGCAAGCAGGGGGCAGAGGTCTTACCCCCTCACCGGGCCTATGACTGTCCTATCGAATTACTTCCCGGTGCTGAGATTCCTTTTGAAAGAATCTCCCCTTTGACCGAAATAGAACAAGGGGCTTTAAAGGAATATATCGAGGAGAACCTAAAGAAAGGCTTCATTCGTCCGTCCACGTCCCCAGCAGGTGCAGGCATCTTCTTTGTACAGAAGAAAGATAAGACCCCCAGACCATGTGTGGATTACCGCAAACTAAATAAAATCACTGTAAAAAAACGTTAGCCTCTTCCTCTGGTACCAGAGTTGTTCCAAAGACTTGGGACGGCTACCATATTCACTAAGCTTGACCTCCGCTGAGCCTACAATTTAGTTCGTATTAGGGACGGAGACGAATGGAAGACCGCCTTTCGTACCCGTTATGGACATTTTGAGTATCTAGTGATGCCTTTCGGTCTATGCAATGCCCCTGCTACATTTCAGTACTTCATCAATGATGTTTTACGAGACTTTCTAGATCTGTTTGTTATCGTCTATTTAGACGACATATTAATTTTTTCTTGTTCCCTTGAATCCCATCGCAGGCACGTCAGAAGTGTGTTGGGCCGGCTTCGACAACACGGTCTATATGCAAAGGCTGAGAAGTGTGACTTTGAACAGGAAAGTATTCCATTTTTGGGGTTAATCATTTCCAGTAGAGGCATTAAGATGGACCCTCAAAAGGTCGCTGCAGTTTTAGATTGACCAGTCCCGACAGACAAGAAGGGAATCCAGCGATTCGTTGGATTTGCTAATTTTTACCGTAAATTTATTAAGGGGTTCTCGGCCATCATCACACCCATCACACAGCTAACTAAACAAGGTACACGCTTCCACTAGTCTGCTGAAGCCCAAGAGGCTTTTGAGACACTCAAGGGCCTTTTTACTTCCGCCTCCGTACTAAAGCATCCAGATTCCTCTCTGCCGTTCGTATTAGAAGTGGACGCATCTGAAATCGCAGTAGGGGCAGTGTTGTCCCAAAGACAGGGAACTAAGGCTCTGTTATATCCTGTGGCCTTCTTCTCTCGTAAATTGTCCACGGCAGAGAGAAATTATGATGTAGGTGACAGAGAGTTGTTGGCAATCAAGTCAGCGTTGGAGGAGTGGCGCTATCTGCTGGAGGGTGCCACTCATCCAGTCTTAATTTTTACAGATCATAAGAACCTGGAGTATTTGAGATATGCAAAAAGGTTGAAGCCACGTCAAGCCAGGTGGGCTCTCTTTTTCTTCAGGTTCTCCTTTCATGTCACTTACCGCCCTGGCTCCAAAAATACCAAACCTGATGCCCATGGGCGTCCGCAGGTAGGGGCAAGGGGGGTCAAGTGCCCCTCCCTGGAATCAGGGATTGGATCTTAAATTCAGCACAGCTGCATCACTATCGGGGTGCGGTCAGCCCGCACCTGGGTGCCACCCGCCAGTGGGGTGACACCATTAAGGTGCTGTCAAGCCCCCCATTAGTGTAGTGTGACTTTGGGCTCTTTTCCCTGCTCAGTCCAGCATAGAACTCGGTGGCGCTGAGACAGGATAAAGGGGAGCTGCGGGCTATCAGAGGTTTCCCCTGCTCGCCCCCCCTTTCTCCTGTCAGGGAGAAGAAACGGCGTCTCTCACCAGGTTCCCCACCCAGCTTTCTGCCCGCTCAGTTGCTTCCCTATTGGTCATAACTGAGGGCCAATCAAAGGAGACTAGGAAAGGAGAGCATCATGGGACATGTAGTCCCAAAGATTGGCGGCCCCATTTTCCACAGGGAGGAGGCTACGGCTCGATGAAGAGAGAGATTGAGAGACTGCAACGTGGAAAAAAGCTGAGGGAGAGAGTGCTACAGGACAAAGAACGAGGAGTGTGCTGGGCAGAAGCCAGAGAGAGAGCCACGCTGCCCAGCACCACTAGAGAGAGAGCCACACTGCCCAGCGCCACCAGAGAGAGCCATGCTGTCCAGCACCACCAGAGAGAGACACGCTGCCCAGCACCACCAGAGAGAGAAAGACTGAGCCCACTGCCAGGGTACAGACATGCTACACTACTGACCAGAGTTGCCCCCCGGGGAACCCAGAGTGAGAGATCGTCCAGTCGGAGGGATCACTGCTGTAGTTTTGCTTGGTCTGGTAAGAGGGCCTGTTGGCCATTATCCATTACTTATCCTAGGGATTGTACTACGTCTGCAGTCTCTGACCATGATAATGTGATAATGACATTGTCGAAAAGGGGCGGTGCATGGGAATGACCCTAAAATGATGCCCCCCCCCTGAAAAAATTTCTGTGGACACCCATGCTGATGCCCTATCCAGGATGTTTCACAAGTCCCAAGAGGTTTCCCCTCCGGACACCATTCTGTCCCCGGGGAATTTTCTTTTGCTTCAGGGAGACCTGCTTTCCCAGATTAAGCAGGCTTCCGCGGAATTGGGATCTTCCATTAGGTCAGAACTCCAAGTTAAGGATGGGTTACTGTGGCACGAGAATAGGATCTTTATACCTGAAACACTACGAGTTTCTGTACTAGAACTCTGTCATGATCCCGCTTTGGCTGGGCATTTTGGCGTGGCTAAGACCACCGATCTGGTACAGCGTACCTTCTGGTGGCCTCAGTTACGCGAAGACTGTAGGAAATTTGTTGAGTCCTGTACCACCTGTATCAGGAACAAGGGGCACAGAACCAAGGCATGGGGATTGCTGAAACCATTGCCTGTCCCAGATAGGCCTTGGAAAATGCTTTCTATAGACTTTTTATTGTGGAATTACCTCCGGCTGGGGGCTTCACCTCAATTTTTGTCATTTCAAAAAATAAAGAGGAGGGAACCCTGGGATGGTACGGGTGAAGGGGTAGGGAGTATGAATGGGTAAACCTGAGTACAAGGAAAGGGGGCGTACTAAATGGTGTGATTGGTATGAGAGATGCCCAGAAATAGTAAAAATATATACTTTATTGGAATATACAAAAAAGGTTATAAAATAGTGAACAATACATACAAAATACCTAAACCACACAAATGAGCATACTGGTAAGAGGAAGTATATATATATGTGGTACATAGGAGCCCAACATGTTTCGGATAAGAAAAAATTCAGTTCCTTCTTCAGGGATTTCCTGTAAGGATTTTTGTATGATCTCGGGGAGGTATATGAGTAAAACATACCAATCATTAGTATATATATATATATATATATATATATATATATATATATATATATATATATATATATATATATATATATATATATATATATACACATATGTACATACATATAATGGGTGTATATCATAGGTGTAAAAGGTTTAAAAAGCAGAATTTATGGAGGAAAAGAGAGAAAATATATATATATGGAGTGAAAGATAAATTAGGATGAGAATGGGAAATGAAGGATAATAAAGATGTGGGAAAATGAATAAAAATAAAAGAGCTCTGGATGCACCAGAGATTCAAGATAGTATAAGACATTGTAGGGACTTACTCGTTCAAAAAATTAGCTGCATATAAAGCACCGGACTATGGTCTGACAGTCTGCCAAATTGTACTTCAGGTCATCATCATCATGACATCAATTTCACCGCATATTCGGGTAAGGGAGGCCATGTGTAAATTTATATATAATAGAGGCCTGGACTTAAAGGTGGTGTGGAGATTTTCTGATGTATGTCAAGGGGAGGTCATTGAAGCCATACAGATACGGTGAAGCACGTCAAAACACCAGCGTCCACGAGGAACAACCAATACAAAAGGGGGATGTACGTCCCTACATATAAACAATAATAATAATATTGAAGTATAGATATCAAAGGTTCATAAGTTGAACAAAAATCTATACGGAGGTACGTGTTAAATGTGCAATGTATGTAGTTACTATGGTTATAACCATCTGGACCCTTTTGTCAAATTTGGGTTCCATGAAAAGGGGGGGGGGGAAGGGGGGGGTAAGCCAAATAGGGGGGGGGGACACTTCAATATTATTATTATTGTTTATATGTAGGGACGTACATCCCCCTTTTGTATTGGTTGTTCCTCGTGGACCCGAATGGGTTAAATATCGAATGTAGCCTCCAGTCCTTTTTGGAGAAATGATTTAATTACCTCCCCTGCAGCAACCATTCATAATAATAGTTTTTCCTGTTTTTTGTCTTTAAATGGCTTTAATTCGCCATGCCTTATCTTTATTTCTTGTTTTCCGCTCCGTTTGGTCTCTATGTAACTGAACATATCCACCTCCATCAAAGGCTTCCTTGAATCATAATATATCACAGTTTGAGGTGCATGTTTCTGAACAAGTGATTGCAGCCATTTTTGAGAAGCCATTTGCGAGTTTTTTGCTCTTGCTGAAATGTCTGTGATGAGTGGTGACTGTGTGCGACATCTAGTGGACACTTGATGTAACTACACCTTATATTGGTTAGCCTATTTAACCTTCGCTCACGGACCCCTCCTTTGCTCTGAGGAAACCAGCGGTGATTGGCTGGTGAAACGCGTCAGCACGTGACGTCAGCACGTCATCTCGGAGCCGCGAGCACAGGGCGTTTGAATGTTTCACCGGGAACTAACAGCTGACGACCGGCTTATACCATCTGATAGAAGGCGCTGACACAGCGGGACTTTTTCCATCTGACGGCACAAGCAAACGCAACATTCTTCATCTACAAGTGACCACCTGGGGTAGAGCCTGCGATCCTGTGAGCTGCTGATCCACCTGGTGAGAGATGTATCACTCCAATCTATAATATCAGTGCAGCCTTGTCGTACTTGCTCCCCCTACTGCTTGCTACCTACATGAACTGCTTTGCTTGAATGTCCTGAGTTACTATTGCCTTAATAGGTTTTGCCGGTCATTGCGGTCAGCCTATATATGTCATTGTTCAGCTCCCGGACTGTTATTAATTTCTCAATTGTGTTCAAATTACTGAACCTCCCTGCAACAATATAAAGTCAATCTACATTCATCCACCCCACCCCCACACCGCCACACCGTTTACACTTGGACTGATCTGAGGTCTCTCATTATCTAATACTGGCCGATTTAGTAGGAATCTGCTGTTGTGATTGGTGTGTGTATGGGGTATGCTTGGCCGCGGCTCCGTTGTTTTTAATGATAACGTTATCAATTTTAACTAGTCATCTGATATCTTCCCTGATTTGCCCATAATTGCCAATATTTTGTATCTTTTTGTGGTGTCTATAGCTTAATAAATATATTGTTTTTTGACAGATCGTGTTTGGGTTTTTGCCTTCCTTTGGGGAATCTCTTTTTCCTTGTTATTTCTGTATGCCTTATAAGGCGACCCAAACTGCATCCACTATTCTTGGATGAATATCTGTTCATACTCAATTAACTAATATAACTTGGTGGTTGATCCGGGCTAAAAACACTTTCTCCTCTCAGGAACCCTTTTTGGGATTTTTTCCCTCTTCCTAGCCTCTGTAGATCCCCCCTCCACACACTACTAATTAGTAGTATCATTTACATACAACCGGCTTAATTAAGCCATACTGGGCTGTCTTTAGGGTATATCTCATTTGACTTTTTTCTCGCATATATGGCTTATATGATTAATCATGACCTTGACTTAGAGATTAATACTGCATTTGATGTTGGTGTGGAAAGTTGTGATACAGAAAGAGAACCAATCAGGAAACTTTTCAAGCATCATAAAAAACTTGTAATTAAATTTCTTAACCGTAAATGGGATATTTCTTCATTGAAATCCCATATTTCTAAGCGGATTATACCTAGGGGTTTACGTGAGAGAGTCATACCTGCGGAACACCTACATACCCCGAGATTTTTATCTGCTTGGAAAACTGAATGCTTGAATAGAGGTCTATCTTTGCTAAAACTCATTGTCGATGAGGAGGAAGCCCAACTGGAGGAGATACGTGTGGAACTAGACGCAAGCTCCAAAGCACTAGAACCCTTTAAACATGACCCTGAATTCGACAAAAATAATGAGTATATAAAAAAGGAGATAGAAAGGATCCAAAAAAGTTTAAAATACAGCAAACAGGAAAAGTTCAGACAGAACCTAGCTGATTGGGAAAGTGGTGATATTTTTGATCCCACAACCCAAAAAAGAGGTAGATCACTCTCTAGAAATACCAGACAGCGACAACGTCAGTCCAAAGCTGGGAATAGCTCCTCATCTGACAGTGAGTTCGACAAGGATATTGCTCAAAAGACTGTCTCTTTTTTAGAACATCTAGAGGGGAAGGTAACCCCAGAGACCCAGAAGCGAAAAATAGACAAAAAACAGGAAAACGAAGGAGACAAAGGAAAAACAGAAAGAAAAGGAAAGGAGAGGGACAGTGCACAGAGTCGAACGAGTGGGAGATTAAGGAACCAGAGGAGACGTTGAACGTCTCGGATGGTGCCCCGATGGATCTCAACGTTGTAAACCTTTCAGAATTCCACCTTACAGAAATCCATATAAATCTACTTAAAAAGGGTCTCTCGTTCTCCCCTACGTCATCCATGAATGAGTTTGAGGTTTTTAAGGATGTTAGTTTATTCTTGAGGAAGGTTCTTTTCAAGTTATGGCATGCAAAACGACAAAACGATTCCCTCACCTCAGAGTCCTCACTAGATAAAGATGAAAAGGAGGCCATTGAATGCCTAATTTCTCTGTTGGATGAGAACTGTGATAGTGACTCAGATGAAAACTTATGCCACTTATTGAGGAGACCTTCTGATCTAAGAATCAGATCCACCAAGATGCCCCCACTATCTAAGCACAAGTGGTTGCAGCTCTTCTTAGATCAAGTCAAATCTGATCTTATGAAGATTAATTGGAAATGGATCGGCCCTAACAACCTTACAAACAAGGAAAGAAAAGCCCTGTCTGAGTTGCAAAATGCACCAAACCTAGTGATTAAGAAGAGTGACAAGGGGGGAAACGTGGTACTCTTAAGTGAGAAAATGTATGAGGATGAATCTTTAAGACTTCTTGGCGACGTCTCCACTTATCAAAAACTCACCAGTTCCCCCTTTCCCACTCTTGTTGAGACACTGAATGAAAAACTCAAGTTGGGAATGGAGGCGGGTCTCTTAACGAAAAGGGAATTCTCTTTCCTTAGGGTAGATGAAATCACCATTCCTACCTTTTATATAATACCCAAACTCCATAAATCCCTTACCCGTCCCCCTGGTAGGCCAATCGTCTCAGCTATAAAGGGCCCCTTAGAAAAAACAGGTAAATACATAGATTCCTTGATTAAACATATGGTTAACCTACTTCCTTCCTTTGTCCGTGACAGCAGAGACGTTCTGGTTAGATTACGACATTTTGTCATACCCCCAGAGGCCCTTTTGGTGGGTATCGACGTGGAGAGCTTGTATACGTCGATCCCACACCCCTGTGGTATTGAGGCTACAATGCATTTTTTGGACTTTCATCATCCCCAACAGGGTGCTCAAAATGAATTCATTGGGGAACTTCTTGAATTCATGCTTAATAACAATTTCTTCCAATTCCTTGGTCACTACTACCAGCAGATTAGAGGCACCAGTATGGGGGCACCATGGGCTCCCTCATACGCATGCCTCCACCTGGGACTTTGGGAGGAAACGATGGTCTATCAGTCCTCTCTGTACCTCAGCCACTCCCTCCTGTGGCTGAGGTACATTGATGACGTCTTGATGGTGTGGGTTGGTTCAGTCAAACAACTTGAGGACTTTATGTCCGAACTGAATAGAAATAACTATAACATACGTCTGACCTATTCACACCATCCTGATACACTCCCCTTTTTGGACTTATCCATACGGAGATTTGGGAGTGAAATTGTTACTAGCACCTACAGGAAGGAAACAGCAGCTAACATCTTGTTGTCTGCCCAAAGTCACCACCCCAAACCATTAATCCATGGGATACCCACAGGACAATTCCTGAGGATCAGACGGAATTGTTCTGTGGAGGAGGAATTCCATAAGGAGGCATACGAGATGTATCAAAGATTCAGACAAAGGGGTTACTCACATAGATCCCTCAAAAAGTCCAAGAGAAAAGCCACCCTCAAAAATCGTGATGAACTCCTAATACCCTCTGTTAATTCTTTTCATGCTAAAAATAAAGATAATGACCCAAAAGGAAATACTGAAAAGAATTTCCCAAGGATCATTACTAAATATGGATCCCAATGAAAAATGGTTCAAGGAGTCCTACAAAAACACTGGCATATCTTAAAATCAGCCCCTCTAATCTCGGAACTGGTGAGCCCAAAACCCCTACTGACAGCCAAAAGATCTAATAATCTTGGTGACCTGTTGGTCCATTCTGAATACACTCGTACCACTCAGAAGAACTGGCTTAGTGACTCCAGAATCTCCCCAGGCATGTATAGATGCGGACACTGCAATATTTGCAAGTATGTCCACCAGACAAATATGTTCCCGAACCCCTGTGGAGGTGCAGATTATAGGATCAAACAGTTTATAAACTGCTCCACTACTCGAGTGGTCTATACACTTACCTGCCCATGTAATAAAACCTATGTGGGCAAAACCAAAAGAGCCCTAAGGGTTAGGATTCGAGAACATATTGCTGGTATTAAAAAACTGAATGATGAACGCCCCATTTCACTACACTTTGCCAAATTCCATAACCGTGACCCAAGGGGTCTAATAGTAAAAGGTATCTATAGGTTGAATCTACCTACAAGACGTGGCGATTTCGACACCATTCTCCTTCAGAAGGAAAAGATGTGGACCTATTGTCTGGAGGCGATGGCCCCGAATGGGTTAAATATCGAATGTAGCCTCCAGTCCTTTTTGGAGAAATGATTTAATTACCTCCCCTGCAGCAACCATTCATAATAATAGTTTTTCCTGTTTTTTGTCTTTAAGCGACTTTCTAGCTGTATACTGGTGCTTTAATTCGCCATGCCTTATCTTTATTTCTTGTTTTCCGCTCCGTTTGGTCTCTATGTAACTGTACATATCCACCTCCATCAAAGGCTTCCTTGAATCATAATATATCACAGTTTGAGGTGCATGTTTCTGAACAAGTGATTGCAGCCATTTTTGAGAAGCCATTTGCGAGTTTTTTGCTCTTGCTGAAATGTCTGTGATGAGTGGTGACTGTGTGCGACATCTAGTGGACACTTGATGTAACTACACCTTATATTGGTTAGCCTATTTAACCTTCGCTCACGGACCCCTCCTTTGCTCTGAGGAAACCAGCGGTGATTGGCTGGTGAAACGCGTCAGCACGTGACGTCAGCACGTCATCTCGGAGCCGCGAGCACAGGGCGTTTGAATGTTTCACCGGGAACTAACAGCTGACGACCGGCTTATACCATCTGATAGAAGGCGCTGACACAGCGGGACTTTTTCCATCTGACGGCACAAGCAAACGCAACATTCTTCATCTACAAGTGACCACCTGGGGTAGAGCCTGCGATCCTGTGAGCTGCTGATCCACCTGGTGAGAGATGTATCACTCCAATCTATAATATCAGTGCAGCCTTGTCGTACTTGCTCCCCCTACTGCTTGCTACCTACATGAACTGCTTTGCTTGAATGTCCTGAGTTACTATTGCCTTAATAGGTTTTGCCGGTCATTGCAGTCAGCCTATATATGTCATTGTTCAGCTCCCGGACTGTTATTAATTCCTCAATTGTGTTCAAATTACTGAACCTCCCTGCAACAATATAAAGTCAATCTACATTCATCCACCCCACCCCCACACCGCCACACCGTTTACACTTGGACTGATCTGAGGACTCTCATTATCTAATACTGGCCGATTTAGTAGGAATCTGCTGTTGTGATTGGTGTGTGTATGGGGTATGCTTGGCCGCGGCTCCGTTGTTTTTAATGATAACGTTATCAATTTTAACTAGTCATCTGATATCTTCCCTGATTTGCCCATAATTGCCAATATTTTGTATCTTTGTGTGGTGTCTATAGCTTAATAAATATATTGTTTTTTGACAGATCGTGTTTGGGTTTTTGCCTTCCTTTGGGGAATCTCTTTTTCCTTGTTATTTCTATTATAGTAGACCGGTTGTCGAAGATGGCCCACTTTGTCCCAATGAAGGGCACTCCCTCAGCTACAGAAACGGCACAGGCATTCATTAAAGTATTCATCAGGCTCCATGTGGTACCGGTTAATATCGTTTCAGATCGGGGGGTACAGTTTACCTCCCGATTCTGGAGGTCTCTGTGCAAAACACTGAACATTGAGCTCTCATTTTCATCTGCTTATCATCCCCAGACTAATGGGCAAACAGAGAGAACAAACCAGACTCTTGAACAATATTTACGCTGTTTTTCTTCTTTTGCCCAAGATGATTGGATTTCTGTTCTCCCATTGGCTGAATTCGCCTACAACAATTCTATTCATTCCGCTATCAAACAAACTCCATTTTTTGCGAATTATGGTTTCCACCCTTCATTTTTTCCTAATTCTCTTCCAGAGTGCACAGTACCCACAGTTCAGGAGAGGTTGGACTTCTTTACTTCCAACAACCAAGTTTTACAGGAGACCATGACCAGGACCCAGGAATATAATAAAGCAATCTTCAATAAGAAGAGGCGAGGTGAGCTGTTACTTACACCCGGGGACCAGGTATGGTTATCTACATTAAATCTCAGGATGGCTTGCCCTTCAAAGAAATTGGGTCCCAAGTTTCTTGGACCATTTCCTGTCAAGCGGAGAATTAATGAGGTGGCATACGAACTTGAACTCCCGGATTCACTAAGAGTGCATCCAGTATTTCATGTGTCCCTGCTCAGACCCTCTATTTCTAATCCGTTTCCAGGCCGAAGTACGGATCCTCCTGATCCAATTTTGGTAGATGGGGAGGAGGAATTCGAGGTGGAGGCTATCATGGACCATAGGAAAAGAGGTAACCAAAATCAGTTTCTGATAAAATGGAGGGGGTTTGGCCCAGAAGAAAATTCTTGGGAACCTGAGGACAATATTCATGCTGAAGATTTGTTGCAATCTTTTAAAAGATCCCATCCAGAGAAATTTCTTCAAAGGGGCATCCGGAGGCTGCCCCTTGGGGGGGGGGCAATGTCATGAAGATCCTGCCAGTAATCGGCGATCCAGACGCATGGGAACACGGCCACGGGTTCCACTGCGCATGTGCGCACGTTCACGGTGCTGTCACGCACAGGCACGTGTGCGCGCACTCCCGCTAGTGCCAGGCGGACTATTTAAACCGGCCTGTCACACTCAATCCCCGCTGTCTGCTCTACAGCATTCCGTGTGCCTTAATCTGATCTGACCTGTGTACTCTGCTATCTGACCCGGCTTCCTGTTAGACCATCCTGCTATCCGCCTGCACCAGACCCTCTCGGCTTGCCTGACCATCCCTCTGTGTTATCCCTGGTACCTCTGCTGCTCGACCGATACCGACCTCCGGCTTGGTTGACCATCCCTCTGTCTGATACCAGTATCCAGTCTGTTTACCTGCTGCTTGTTCCTGTTTCCAGTCCAGCGTTCCAGACTACTACCTGCTGCTAGTTCCTGGTTCCAGTCCAGCGTTCCAGGCTACTACCTGCTGCTTTGTTCCTGGGTCCAGTCCAGCGTTCCAGGCTACTACCTGCTGCTTTGTTCCTGGTTCCAGTCCAGCGTTCCAGGCTACTACCTGCTGCTTGTTCCTGGTTCCAGTCCAGCGTTCCAAGCTACTACCTGCTGCTTTGTTCCTGGTTCCAGTCCAGCTTTCCAAGCTACTACCTGCTGCTTGTTCCTGGTTCCAGTCCAGCCTTCCAGTCTACTACCTGCTGCTTGTTCCTGGTTCCAGCCCAGCGTTCCAGTCTATTACCTACTGCTTGTTCCGGTACCAGTCCAGCTCTGCAGTCCTGCTTACTTACCTGCTGTGGTTCCTGGTCCTCTCTGCATTCCAGTCTCCAGTCTCCTCTTCAGCTTCAGGTTCCAGAGGGTGCCACCACTCCTGAAGTTCCGGTGACTGTTGATCCTGCCAGGCACCCATACCACTCCTCACTCCTGGCCCTCTGTCTCCATTCCAGGGGAACGGGAGTGGGAGCTGTAAGGGAGGTCTTTCTCTGCACTTCAGGCTCAAAACCTACCAGGTACGTGACACAGGCCCACCAAACACACAGGAAGAAGAGGAGGAGGAGGATTGTGTCAGCATTGACATGGAGGATAACACTCAGCAGCAGTCTTCAAGGGATGGTTTTCAGTCCCCAGAAACCCAAGGAGTTGTACGTGGCTGGGAGGAGGTTGTTACGGATCATGTGATCGTTAGTGACCCAGAGTACTCAGAATCGAATGCCTCTGCAAACTTTCGCAGGCTTTGCAGAATCAGGGAGGCCATGCAGCATAAGGACCCTAGGATTCGTGGTATCAAAGAGAGGGATCATTACTGGCTGGCAACCCTTCTTGATCCACGTTACAAGGGTAAGGTTGCAGAACTCATCCTGCCTTTGCAGACTGAGCAGAGGATGAAACATCTTCAGGAGACCTTGAAGAAAGGTTTGTGTAATGCATTTCCAGACCCTGTGAGGTTACAACTTCCTGGTGCTGGACAACGTGTTGCTGAGGCTTCGTTCAGTCAGAGGAAGAGCAGTGGAGAAGGTGGCTGGCTGACCGACGCCTTTAGACAATTTTTTCAGTCCTCAGCGCCAAGGTCTGATCGGTACATGCAACCATCGCCAGTGTCTGCATTACATGGTGCAGGAATATCTAGGGGAAAGAGCAGACTTGGAGACCTTTCCAACAGAGCATCCACTGGGTTACTCAGTCTTGAGGATGGACCACTTGCCAGAACTAGCTCAATATGCAATTGAGCTACTGGCCTCTCCTGCATCCAGCGTTCTTTCTGAACGCACATTCAGTGCTGCTGGAGGGTTTGTGACGGATCATAGAGTACGCCTGTCCACAGACTCCGTTGATATGCTCACATTCATAAAAATGAATCAGTCTTGGATCAGCAGCAGCTATCAAGCACCTGATGCTGATGTAACTGATTGATTTTTCTATGGATGTGGGATCCCTTTAAGACTGCCTATGCTGAGTGACTATCCTATACCTCCTAAATCTTGTTGATGCTAGCTCTCAACAATATTTTTGGTTTAGGGCACCACCACCACTGTCTAAGGCCCAATTTTTCTGTCCCTGTTTAACAGGGGCAAGTAATTACAATTTTTGATCTAATATTTCACAGCAGGGCCAGTTCCTGCGCCCAACAAGAGTATCTGTGAGGAGTTACAGTGTTGTGGCACCACCACCACCAAAGGCCCAATTTTTCTGCCCCTGTCCCAGCAGCAGAAAGAAAGGACAAACGTGCCTCAAGGCCACCTGTAGAAGATGCACCATGTCCATGATCAGCACTGTTCACTGTAGACACAGAGTCTGCTTGCCCTCTTTTAGTGGCCTGTGAGCGTCTGCCTCTCCTTGGTGGCCTTCCGGACATGATGGGGATTTTGTTTTGCAACACCACACTACACTGTATTGTGTACTGTGTACACCACCAGAAAAGTAGTAGCAACTGCACTATGGGTGCACGGTACTGTGTACACCAACAGAAGTGTAATAACAACTATGGGTGCACTGTATGTATTGTGTCCACCACCAGAAAAGTAGTAGCAACTGCACTATGGGTGCACGGTACTGTGTACACCAACAGAAGTGTAATAGCAACTTAGGGTGCACTGTATGTATTGTGTATTGTGTACACCACAAGAAAAGTAGTAGCAACTGCACTATGGGTGCACAGTACTGTGTACACCAACAGAAGTGTAATAACAACTATGGGTGTACTGTATTGTGTACACCACCAGAAAAGTAATAGCAACTGCACTATGGGTGCGCGGTACGGTGTACACCAACAGAAGTGTAATAACAACTATGGGTGCACTGTATTGTATACACCACAAGAAAAGTAGTAGCAACTGCACTGGGTGCACGGTACTGTGTACTGTGTACACCGCCTGAAGTTTATTAGAAAAAGTACACCAGGAATGGCCTGCAGTCAGACATAGGCTTGGCTACACTGGATGCAGTGTACAGTGTATATATATATATATATATATATATATATATATATATATATATATATATATAAATACACTGCAGCTAACTGAATAACCTGCCTGCCTGAAGTATATTAGAAAAGGTACACCAGGAATGGCCTGCAGTCAGATATAGCTAAACTGGATGCAGTGGATATATATATATATTCACTCTTTGTTATATTGCAGCCATTTGCTAAAATCATTTAAGTTAATTTTTTTCCTCATTGATGTACACACAGATCCCCATATTGACAGAAAAACACAGAATTGTTGACATTTTTGCAGATTTTTAAAAAAAGAAAAACTGAAATATCACATGGTCCTAAGTATTCAGACCCTTTGCTGTGACACTCATATATTTAACTCAGGTGCTGTCCATTTCTTCTGATCATCCTTGAGATGGTTCTACACCTTCATTTGTGTCCAGCTGTGTTTGATTATACCAACTGGACTTGATTAGGAAAGCCACACACCTGTCTATATAAGACCTTACAGCTCACAGTGCATGTCAGAGCAAATGAGAATCATGAGGTCAAAGGAACTGCTTGAAGAGCTCAGAGACAGAATTGTGCCAAGGCATAGATCTGGCCAAGGTTACAAAAAAAATTCTGTTGCACTTAAGGTTCCTAAGAGCACAGTGGCTTCCATAATCCTTAAATGGAAGACGTTTGGGACGACCAAAACCCTTCCTAGAGCTGGCCATCCGGCTAAACTGAGCTATCGGAGGAGAAGAGCCTTGGTGAGAGAGGTAAAGAAGAACCCAAAGATCACTGTGGCTGAGCTCCAGAGATGCAGTCGGGAGATGGGAGAAAGTTTTAGACAGTCAACCATCACTGCAGCTCTCCACCAGTCAGGGCTTTATGGCAGAGTGGCCAGACGGAAACCTCTCCTCAGTGCAAGACAAATGAAAGCCCACGTGGAATTTGCTAAAAAAAACACCTGAAGGATTCCAAGATGGTGAGAAATAAGATTCTCTGGTCTGATGAGACCAAGATAGAACTTTTTGGCCTTAATTCTAAGCGGTATGTGTGGAGAAAACCAGGCACTGCTCATCACCCGTCCCAAACAGTCCCAACAGTGAAGCATGGTGGTGGCCGCATCATGCTATGGGGGTGTTTTTCAGCTTCAGGGACAGGGTGACTGGTTGCAATTGAGGGAAAGATGAATGCGGCCAAGTACAGGGATATCCTGGACGAAAACCTTCTCCAGAGTGCTCAGGACCTCAGACTGGGCCGAAGGTTTACCTTCCAACAAGACACTGACCCTAAGCACACAGCTAAAATAACGAAGGAGTGGCTTCACAACAACTCTGTGACTGTTCTTGAATGGCCCAGCCAGAGCCCTGACTTAAACACAATTGAGCATCTCTGGAGAGACCTAAAAATGGCTGTCCACCAATGTTTACCATCCAACCTGACAGAACTGGAGAGGATCTGCAAGGAGGAATGGCAGAGGATCCCCAAATCCAGGTGTGAAAAACTTGTTGTATCTTTCCCAAAAAGACTCATGGCTGTATTAGATCAAAAGGGTGCTTCTACTAAATACTGGGCAAAGGGTCTGAATATTTAGGACCATGTGATATTTCAGTTTTTCTTTTTTAAGAAACCTGCAAAAATTTCAACAATTCTGTGTTTTTCTGTCAATATGGGGTGCTGTGTGTACATTAATGAGGAAAAAAATGAACTTAAATGATTTTAGCAAATGGCTGCAATATAACAAAGAGTGAAAAATTTAAGGGGGTCTGAATACTTTCCGTCCCCACTGTATATTAAATACACTGCAGCTAACTGAATAACCTGCCTGCCTGCTCAATCTAAATGACACTCTCTCTCCATACATGCCAACAACACACTACATGGGGCCGATGTGCAGGCAGCCTTATATAGTGTGGGGCGTGGACTTAGTCGTCCTGAGCCATGATTGGCCAAAGGCACCCTGGCCAATTATGGCTCTCTTAGCTTAGGGTGCTGGGATTGGCCAAAGCATGAAAGTTATGGTGCATGCTTTGGCCAATAATCATACAGCAATGCACTGCGCTCCTGCAGTGCATTATGGGGCGTTACGCGGCACTCGAATTTGGCACGAACGCCCAATAATGTTCGGTTTTCGACGAACGGGCGAACAGCCAATGTTCGAGTCAAACTCATGTTTGACCTGAAAATAAAGGTCATCCCTAAAATAGACTATGCTTCTGCCTGACCCTCCTGTGTTATCAGACTCACTGTTACAACTTGGCCTGCTCTGATATGCTCCTGCTATGCATCAGCCTCATTGCTACTCTACTGACATCTGCAGTGGCACACCACAAGTACCAGCAAGTCTGCTATGTCTATCAGTCTGTCTGTGGTATGTGCTATTCTTTACTGAACTACCTGTATACTCAGCACATCTGAGCTCTTTCACTTATTACCTATTCACCTGCTTGGCACTGACAGGCAGGTGAGAAAATACAGCAGGGTTCTGAGCTGTATCAGACATTTTGTGAACACAGCCAAAAACTGCACATGCCCCAGGATTTACACGATTCTGTAATTTCTCAGCCATCATCTCAGTTATGCAGGTATTTGTGATCCCAAGTATGGCAAAGAGGCTATGTTGGGGCTATGGGGGTTATTTACATTGAATTGATTGTAGCCGTATTAGTGCAATTGTGACACAGAAAATTGAGTACTGTCCGTGATACTTTTTTAATTTGCACTAACATACAATTTTTCAGGACAAGCTTTTGGGGTATGTCCCCTTCTTCAAGGTCCAAGCAGTACCCTGGGGTTATTTACGAAAGGCAAATCCACTTTGCACTACAAGTGCAAACTACAAGTGCAAAGTGCGCTTGAAAGTGCACTTTGAAGTGCAGTCGCTGTAGATCCAAGGGGGACATGCAAGGCGGATGAAAAACAGCATTTTAGCTTGCATATGATTGGATAATAAAATCAGCAGAGCTTCCCCTCATTTCAGATCTACCCCTCAGATTTACAGCGACTGCACTTCCAAGTGCACTTTCAGTGCAATTTCAAGTGCACTTTGCATTTGTAGTTTGCACTTGTAGTGCAAAGTTGATTTGCCTTTCGTAAATAGCCCCCCATATCTTCCTTATATGTCCCCAGTATGTGCTGGAGCCCTGCCCAGCACTGCCCCAAAGTGGTCCATCTGCAAATTTATTGCTAACAGCACACAAGGTGGGCTTGCATGTGATGTTAGCTACCAATCACTGCATAGGCTGCATAGTCACACAAAGTCTTCCCACCCCATTCCTCCCAACCTCAAACAGAGACAGAAAACAACAATGCTATATCCCTTGCACATAAATAAAAATGCAGAAAATCAAAAAACTTATAGATATACATATAAACAGAGCTACGTTTCTTTAAGCTTCAGAAAAAGTCATGAATGTTACTTTTATATAATTAGAAAGACTACACCACGCTCATTCAAAAATATATAACCACATTAAGTGTTAAATACATAAAAAAAAGTCCCAATAAAGTGCTGGTTCAAAATCAAAGCAGCTTAAAGTGAGAAGTGTTGAAGACGGTGTCTTGAAAAATAAATGACACCCAAAACAACAAGCAGTGCTCTTCCTCTTTACCCAGATAGTAACACTCTAAACTCTACATCAGAAACGTATGACCTCTTTTCACAAAGAGGGTCAAGCTTGAGGTAAGCATATCACTAGATATATAAGTTATATTTGATCCATCAATTGAATCCTAAGTCTCTAGCTGGCTAGATAGGGTCATCTCATGTAAAGTGCTTGTAAAGTGCTCCTGTGCCTTTAAGAAATCATCATTAAGAAGTATCATAGGCATGCAGAAAAATAAAAAAATGCTGGTTTGCGTTCCACCAGCCGAAAATGATGTGTCTTAGAAAGTCCCGCCCAACGTGTTTCATTAGCAATGTCTGACGTCATCAGGGCTCACAACTTGTGGGTTCCTTTGGGAGGTAGAGATTTCTTAAAGGCACATGAGCACTTTACAAGAGATGACTCTATCTAGAGGCTTAGGATTCCATTGGTGGATTGAGTATATGTTATATATCTGGTGATGTACTTACCTCAAGCGAGTTTGACCTTCTTCACAAAAAGAGGTCATACATTTCTGATGAGTGTAGAGTGTCACGATCTGGATGAAGAGGAAAAGCACTGGTTGTTGTTTTGGGTGACATTTCCTTTTCAAGACACCGTCTTCAACAATTCTCACTTCTGTTCTGATGTGGAACCACCACTTTATTGGGACTTTTATTGTATTTAACACTTAATATGGATATATATTTTTGCTCATCAATAGGTTTTTATTGAGTTAAATCAGGTGTATATACATACAATGTGTACATTGTACATGTTTAGTAGTTGCATTTTATAATTAAACAGAACTTCTTATAAGTAAAATGTTTAACAGGAAAGTTTATAGCGAGATTCAATCAATAAGTGTGGGTTTGAATATAGGTAGAGTAAGTTAATATTGTCCCCAGGAACCCCAAATGGGATCTCTTTTGTTGCCTGGAGACAATATTGTGGTTATAATGTATAGAGATATGTATAACCTTTACTCCAACAATAAATATACATCGCATTTTTAGTGTGTTACCATATCATGACTGGATCACTTAGTTACATGTTTGTTAAAGAAGAAATTTTTCAGCCCCTCCCCAGTGTTCCCATGAAGACCACTGGGCCTTGTGTTTGTGCAAGTAATCACCACTGGATGCCATTATCGTTTCGTAGCTGTAGTGTACATTTACCAAGTCTAAGGTTTGTTCTATGTTTGGAACTGTAGTACTTTTCCATAATCTAGTTATGCTCAATCTAGCGGCCAATAGTATATGCGTGGCCACATGTCTGTTCTGTTGGGGTATCTGATCTATGTTCAGGTTTAAAATTGCTAGGTCAGGCGTAGGGGGTATGTGTTGGTTGGAAATATCCGATATGATGCGAAATGTAGTGTCCCAAAATTTCGTGAGGCAATTGCATGCCCACATTATGTGGAAGATATTCCCTTTGTCCGAGTTGCATCTCCAACATTTGTCATTAAATGTTGAAGTGAACGACGCCAGTTTTGATGGAGTGAGATACCATCTCAGAGATAATTTTTGGGTCAGTTCCCAGAGTTTAGCGCATTTAGTGGCTTTGTAAATAGATCTTAGCGCTTGTTGCCATTGCTGGTTTGTGTATGTGTTCCCCAAGTCGTGCTCCCAGTGTATATGTGGAGACGACTTGACGAATTGGAGTTTCTGCTGAAGAATGTTGTAAAAGAGGGATATACCTTTAGATTTGTGGGAGGTGTTGTTTAGTTGTTCCCAGGCTTTTGGGTGTACCGTGTATAGAGGTAATGGTATTTGTGTTAGGCAATGTTTGACTCTTATGTAGGTAAAGAGCTCAGTAGAAGGTAATTTGAATTCATTTTGGAGTATTTGAAAAGATTTTACATGGGATTCTTTGATAAGATCTTGAATGTGCACTATGCCAAGTTGGGACCATCTAAGCAGAGGTAGATCTGGTGAAAGATGTCGGAGAGATTGTATGGGGATTGGTATCCCCGGGTTGGTGGAGCGTGTAGCATTGTCATGGATCAAAGCCTTCCAGGCTTTAGCTGAGGCCATCATGGTGGGGGGTAATGCTGAAGGAATTTTAATGCCCAGGGGAATGCTCATCAGCCATTCTTTCAGATTTGGTCGTACCAATGACAGATTTTCTATTTTGCTCCATAGTTTGGAGGGATCTGGGCGGAACCAATCATTAAGTTGGTCTAGGAGTGAGGCAGTGTAGTAGTCCTCAAAATCTATTGTTCCTGATCCCCCCGCTAATTTGTGTTTCAGAAGCTTAGAGTGCGCACATCTGGGTTTAGATCCGTTCCATATGCATTTATTGAATAAGATTTGGAGAGATTTGAAAAAGTATTTAGGAATGGGAATAGGGATTGTTCTAAATAGATAGAGGATTTGTGGCAGGTAGAGCATTTTAAAAGCTGCAAGTCTCCCGGACCAAGATAGTTCTTGTTTGGTTATGGATTGGATGTCTAGTTGCAGTTTGGCGAGGAGACGTTTGTGGTTGTCTGAGAATAGGTGTTTGACAGTCCTAGTAAGGTGTATCCCTAAATAGGGGATGCTCCTAACCGGCCAGGAGAACGGATATTGCGTCTGTAGCAGTATTTTCGTTGTGGCGTCAAGTTTGATATCTAGAATATGGGATTTGGATGCATTGAGTTTATAATAAGAGACCCTACCAAACCATTCTAGTAGTTTGTACGCTTCAGCTAAAGAGGTTGTCGGATTGGACAGGGTTAGTATGACATCGTCCGCAAAAAGACTAATTTTATGTGAGGTCTTTCCAATTGTTAGTCCCGAGATTAAAGGGTTTGAACGGACATGTTCCGCCAGGGGCTCCATTAATAAGTTGAAGATTAGTGGTGACAGGGGACATCCCTGGCGTGTACCATTGGTTATGTTGAACGCCCGGGACAGCATGTCCGCGGAATAGACTTGTGCGGATGGATTGGTATAGAGTGCCATAATGGCCCTATAGATATGGTTTTTGAAACCAAACTTGGTAAGTACTTTTTGTAGATATGACCAGTGAACCCTGTCGAACGCCTTCTCTGCGTCCAAAGAGAGCAGCAGAGAAGGCGTTCCGCTGGACTCAGCATGATATATTAAGTTGATCATGCGTCTCGTGGCGTCAGGGGCCTGTCTTCCTTTAGTGAAGCCTGACTGATCCAAATGTATGAGTGCCGGCATTATGTCTAGAAGGCGTCTGGCGATAGTTTTTGCATAAATTTTCACATCCAAATTTAAAAGTGATATGGGGCGGAAGTTTTGGGGGGAAGTGGGCTCCTTCCCTGGTTTCGGGAGTGTTACAATAATAGCATTCAACGATTCTGTAGGGAGTTTAGAAGAGGAGGCAGCGTTGTTGCAGAATTGAGTTAAGTATGGGAGTAGTTGGTCGGAGTATTACTGGTAGTATTCCCCTGTTAGGCCGTCTGGTCCAGGGGCTTTACTTGGAGGAAGTGAATTTATGGTGGCCAGGATTTCTTTATCAGTGAAGGGTTCATTTAGAACGTCAAGTTGCGCATCTGACAATTTGGGAAGTGTAATGTGTTGTAGAAATGCATCAATCTCATCATGGGAGGGTTGTGGTGTGGAGGGGTCTCTACCGATATTATAAAGATCACTATAATAAGTACTAAACGCATCGGCTATGGCTTGCGGGTTAGACAACATCTGCTTAGTATGTGGGTGGGTCATGTGGGGTATCTTGGTTTTGATCCTTCTACCTTTCAAGCGTTGTGCTAGTACTTTCCCTGCTTTGTTGGAAGTAGCATAATGTGTAGTTCTAATTTTCCTCTGTATTTGTTCAAAGGAGTGGAGGAGAAGGGACCTCAATTCCTGTCTTAATGTCAACAATTTGGCCGATGTTTGTGGACGTGGGTCAGATTTGTGTAGAGATTCAAGTTGGGCAATTTGAGAAGTCAGATCGTCAACACGCTGCGTCCTCTTTTTTTTACATAGATGGCTTAACTTCATTATAGTACCTCTAATAACAGCCTTATGTGCATTCCACACCATGGCGGGATCCCCCACCGATCCGTTGTTAAGCTCCAAGTATTCTTTGAGACGTTCTGATATTTCCTGAGAGTAGTTTGGGTGTTGCAATACATAGTTGTTAGCGCGCCAGAGAAAGGTATTCCTCTGGTGGGCAGTGTCAGAAATGGAGATCGTAACTGGAGCGTGGTCCGACCACGTCATGGTGTGGATTTCGGAAGCCCTGATTTTTTGTAACAGCCATTTGTCTACAATAAACATATCAATCCTGGAGTAGGATTTATGGTGTGAAGAGAAGTAGGTGTAATCTCTTTCCGATCCGTGATGGCATCTCCAGACATCAAATAGGTCTTGTGATGTGAGGAATTGCTTCAGGGGGGAGTCTCTCCTTTTTGCTGCAGAAGTAGTATCCATATGTATATCAATCACTAGATTAAAGTCCCCGCATAGAAGTAGGTGACCATGTTTTTTTTCTCTTGCTTTGCGCACGATCTTCCTTATAAAGGACATCTGTTGGGTGTTAGGGGCATACATATTCAAAAGGGTATATTTGATATTACTGATGGTGCAGAGTAGAATTACGAATCTTCCTTGAGGGTCAGAGATTTCTTGTGTTAGTCGGAAGTCTACATTGTGTTTGATAGCAATGAGGACTCCTCTTTTCTTTGACGTGAAAGTAGAGTGGTATATATTGGGGAACGTCCTGTTGGAGCATAGGGATGTCGATTGAGACAGTAAATGGGTCTCTTGGACACATATAATGTCACATTGGAGTTTTTCCGCAGTGCGCCATAGGGAGTGTCTTTTGGCCGGGTGGTTGAGTCCTTTTGCATTCAGTGATAAAATGTTAAGCGGCATGTCTAGACGGCAGTGAATGGTAAAATGTGAGATTATATGGAAAACACTTACAGTACCTTAGCTGCTGTTGAGTTGTGTAGAGGAGTTACTTGCACAAAGATGTGATGTCCACGCTGTGAGGGTGGTGCTGAAGATAGGAGTTCAGAGCAGGAACCGAGGAGAGGATAACACTTCAGAGGAACTGCAGTAACACCCACAACAAAAAAAGGAAAACAGTAGGAACACAAGTGTATCACTTATAACTTTCCTGTACTTGTGAGTCGGGCAATATAGGTATATAGAAGCGGCGTAGGTAAACCTAAAAGGAAGCTGTAATCAGCTAAACCGCTGTTGGGGGAAAAAGTTAGTAATTAGCAAGAACTTAGTGTTCAACAGTAAACAGTGAGCAGTGAGGGAGAGTAATCATTGTTGATTTCTGCCTATCAGGTTCAGGTAATATTCCGGGATTGGTACCCTTTGGTTCCTTGGTGGCGGCGAGGTTGTGGTGATTTGCGTTGCGGTAGAGGTGGCGTAGGGTTAGCCGGAGGGTCTAGGATGATGCCCCATTCATGTAGTAACTTCAACCCTTTTTGTAGGTTATTGACAACGTGGGTAGTGCCATTTTTTGCTATGAGGAGAGTGGCAGGATATCTCCATTTGTATACGATTTTGTGATTGGAGAGCCCTTTTGTAATGGGGTTCAGATTTCTCCTGAGCTGGAGGGTGTACTTGGAGAGGTCCGGGAATATTTGAATTTCATTATACGGGCGGGGTAGCTGGGTTTTATTCCTGGCCTCATACAGCAGCTTCTCTTTCACGTGAAAGAAGTGTACCCGCATGAGTACATCTCTTGGTACTGTAGCCGCCAAGTGTGAGGGCTTTGCTATTCTATGTATCCTATCAACGATAATGTCTCTAGGTGAGGCGTCTGGTAGAATGGTGTGTAGCAGGTCCCTGGCATACTTTGGAAGGTCTGTTGGCGGTACGCTCTCAGGGACCCCCCTCAGTTTCACATTGTTGCGTCTGGAGCGGTCCTCCAAATCGGCCAGCTTGGCCGTAACCCATTCCTGCTCATCTCTCACTTCTGCATATGTATCGATCAGGTCATTCACAGTCGTTGTGCATTCTGTCATGCCCTTTTCTATGGTAGTGACCCTCTGGTCGATCGCACACATATCAGTATTGATTTTTTGAAACAGAGAGGAGAGATCTGTCATTAAGGATGTTTGCAGGGACATGAGCATGTCCTTTAATGTAGTGTCCATGACTGGTTGCCCTGAGGTGGGGAAAGAGGCCATGGAGCTGTGCAGGGCCTGGTTGGATTGGAATGGATTGAAGTCCTGTATAGTAGATACTGCCTGGGGCTGCTGTGGAAGCGGTGTATCCATCCGCATCCTGGCTTTGGCTGGGCTGTTAGTGAGGGGATCAGACTCTGTGGCTTGTGTGGGGGACAGGGGGAGTGCCAATGCCTCCATTTCTCCCTGATTATCATCCGGGAGGTCTGTGTAGGCCTCACGCGGCGTGAGGTGGCCGCCGCCATCTTGCGGATCACTGACCTGGGAGTCCGGAGGGAACATGAATGTTGTGAGCTTTTTGGGTTGATGATCGCCCATCCGTTTGCGGGACATCATGGCTCCGGTCGTTCTGGAGCTGTGGGGTAGAGATGGCTCCGATCCGCTGACTCTGACAGGCGCTGGACGCTCCGGTTCTCTCCCTCACTGAGGAGCTGTAAAATCAAGCAGCCATCTTCGGCGCCGGCTAGCCACGCCCCCGGATATATATTTTTGAATGAGCGTGGTATAGTCTTTCTAATTTATAGTAACACTCAAACAGATACAACTAGCCTCAGAGATACAGGGCGTTACAAGCTGGATGCAGTGAGGACTATTGGTGAAGCCAAGCCAGACAAATCAAAGAATCTAAACTGGCTAACAATCCCATAAAACTGAAATCAAATGCACGCCCACATAGCGCCACCTAGCATCTGAATAAAAATCACACTACAAAGATGCATAGTTACAAGTGATTGATTCAGCTGCAGTGAATATTTGGTGAATGTCATGTTCACTGCTTTGTAAATATGTCCTTATGAGGAATGTAGGTATCATATACTGTATAGATAAATCCACAGGGGACATTCTTATCGCTCTATTTTCACTTATATTTACATTAGCAAGTATGCTGGTATTACTATCCATACCCTTTCTTGTCACCAAGTATACAAAGGATCCTAATTGTGCCCATGAATAGATTAATATTGAGCAGGACACACGGTTATATTTCCTTATTGATTTTGTTTTTGCATGCCAATGTATTATTCATAGTAAAATCATTTTAAAAACCACAAATTAGTCATTCAAAGAATCACAAATACTCGGTCTTAAAGCAGCAAACTCTCCATTACCGCCATGCAATTAGCCTGACATTGTGGCTTGTGAAATTTTTCAGTATATAAAACAACATGTTATAAAAGAATCTCAAGGACTGGGACTTCACATGAAATGTATACCCTTTTTCCTAGTAAAATATCTTCTTTCCTGATTGTCTGGACACACAGCTGTTCGTGAATAAAAATAATTAACAGATTTTCTACAATTCTGATTCATGAATGATGTAAACTGGTACACATAAATGGAGTAAACAACTGCATAAAGGGCTTTCAAAGAGTCCCTTTGTTGTCAACTGAAGTTTCCTCAATAAATATGAACATAAATTATATTTTTTCAATAAATACATTTATTATTTTTGAAAAGTAATTATTTAAACACTACAGGACTGTTTCAGAACTGAAGACACTGAAGACGAAACATTTACCATTAACCCAACATACTCACCCACATGCCTCATACAAAGTCCCGCTTCTGTCCCCCCATTTTTTTACATATACTGGGATGGAGGCATGTTGGTGCTCTCTTGCTAAAACAGTGTGGATTGGTCACAACCCCCCTTTACATATGAAAACGTAAGCTTCATAGCAACTTTTAAATACTGCCTTATGTATCCAAATTTTGCATTAGGCTACATGCCCACAGATGTTTTAAAAAACGGGCTGCAAAGCCAGTACAGATGCCAGGCAAAAAGCGGTGTTAAAAAAACGCGATTTTATCCGCGTTTTGCATTTAATTCAATGCACGTTACTCCGCGCTAGCCTTAAGCTCTGTCTCTATTCCCTATGGGAGCCCATTGATTTGAATAGAGGTTACACCAGAAGTCTTATCAAGAGGATACGACTTGCAGTGCGACTTGTGTGCTGAGAACCTTGAGGGGGGAACCCAGCAAACATTTTAAAAAAAATTTGATTTGCGTGAGGTTCCCCCCTAAGACGATACTAGACCCTTCGGTCTGCTATGGATCTTAAGGGGAACCCCCACACCATAAAAAATGGCGTAGGGGTCCCCCCAAGATCCATACCAGACCCTTATCCGGGCACGCAGCCCGGCAGGTCAGGAAAGGGGGGGCGAGTGAGCGCCCCCCTCCTCCTGGACCATACCACATGCCCTCAACATGGGGGTTTGGTGCTTTGGGGCCAGTTGGGCCCTGCGCCCCCCACCCCAAAGCACCTTGTCCCCATGTTGATGAGGACAAGGGCCTCTTCCCGACAACCCTGGGCGTTGGTTGTCGGGGTGTGGATGGGACCTTCCCAAAATCACAGAGGTGTCCTGGCCAGGAGGCACTAGGAGCAAGGAGAGGACAGCAGGAAAGCAAGTCTCCAGGAGCAACAGGAGCAGCCAGGAGGGCTGGTGAGTGACACACAGTTAGAAGGACTGGGAGGCATGCCTGAGAGGACTGTGATGGAGCAGTCTCGGCTGGGTGCAGAGGCAGTCAGGAGGACTGGGGTGACACGGGCAGTGGAAATAGGCAGCTGCAGCCAGGTGGGCTGGCAGTGCCTGAAGAGGTGGTACTGGGAGCAGTAGCCACATGTAAAACAGCTAGCACCAAGGACTACCATATTTTTGCTACATCATAGGGGCCCGTGGTCCCTGCCTGTAAAGGGCATTTGCTTTGGGCCTGACAGAGTCAGTCTCAGGTCCCTACATCAGTGCTAGCTGGTCCTGG
This sequence comes from Lithobates septentrionalis, assembly GCA_037952835.1. NCBI lineage: Eukaryota > Metazoa > Chordata > Amphibia > Anura > Ranidae > Lithobates > Lithobates septentrionalis. The sequence goes on from JBBDGP010000098.1 coordinate 6,248,766, forward strand.
GAGTGATAGTCTGCAAGCAAGTGTATGTGCTGGAGGCTAAGGAGAAGAAGTTTTATATACTGGAGTGTATATATTTCAGTCCCTATGTATATTTCTACAATCAAGTGGGCATCCCATATGTACCCCATCCCCATCCAAGTTTAATTCCCCTAATAAAACAAAAAAAAACAAAGTTCAAGGATTTCTTCTTGACTCGGTGTGTTTGGAAATTCATGTGCCTGTGTGCAGGGTGGGAGACGAACCACATTCACCAGCAGTCTCTACGGGGGTAGCCCTACAATAGAAATCAATAAAGCCTTATTTACAGGAATAAGTAAAAAAAAGAACTGGCTCATGCCCATCGGATGGTTCTGTCTGTGGGTTCACTCAGACAAGGTTAGTAAAAATGCAGCCACTGCTGCTAGTCCCCAGTGCTTTGAGAATCCTTTGGTGTGCTTTCATTTTTTGTTTGTATAACAAACAAATATATGAAAGAGAGAGAGTCCTAAAGAGCAATTTATAAAACATGTAGCATCCCTCCTATATGGGGAGAGAGAGTGGGCTCAGCTCCAGCAGGGAGAAGGCTAGCATTTACCTCAGGGCGGACCCACGGCCACAGAGAGAGTTACACAACAAGGAAGGGCACCAGTCACTTTTGAATTTTGAAGTTTTATTGCTCCGGCTCACAGGGAGGGAGGGTTAGGTCTTCAGTAGCAACCAGGCTTCCAGACTCCATTGCTTCAAAGCAGCGCCAGGATTCTGTGAGAGCAGACACTTAGTTCCCTTCTGAAGACATCCATGAGCTAAAGAAGGGCCTGGACTCTCTGAGGGCAGCAACCATTATGACTCCAGCAGACATCAATCGGGCACTTTTACAGCAAAGTGCCCCCTCCTCAACCAGGCAGGGCACTCAGCTAAACCTGTGTTAGGCCCGTAGGACTCGGGCCTACACAGCACAAACTCTGAACACATTCTCCAAGGGCCCAGGCCTGGGGGAGAAAGAGCTTGGCAGGTCACTCCCTGAGCTTTTTACAACCTTTCCCAGCATGTACCACTGCAGAAAACCTCTAGTGGGAGTCAGAAGGGACAGAAAGGCTCAATAGCAAAAGACTTGCCGAATCCCATAACTATACTATAGGGTACTGCAGCAACTCTGAAACATAAGGGAAACACCTAATGAGCTGCTAACTGCCCCAGGTAGGTTACCATCCAGGAAAGATAAATGTAGACACCCACTAAAGTACAGGGTAGCCACACTCATATGAACAATCCCCCAAATCATTATAAATTAGATTTTACATATTTTCAAAAAATTCTCCTAAACCAAACCTGCCAGTAAAATACTCCTTGTGCAGCTTTAATATACCCAGAGAGTTTTAATGAATAAAGGCAGAAGACACACTTTGCAGATGTGATCAACCGAAAGGCAAGGAACTAGACAGATATTGCAAATCTGCCACCTGTGTGAATAAATGATTTTGATATTTAATAAGTAATTTAAGTTATAAAAATACTTTGTGATGTTCTAATCAGTACTAAGTACAGTTAACACAAACAACAGCAGTTTTCAGCCAAGCAAGTTCTCTTCAATGTGTTTGATGTTTGGAAGCTCAGTAAAGAAAATTGTAACAGCAATAATCACACGAGTATAAGGCTGGGTTCACACTGGTCCGACAAACGCTCCGACATTGGGAGCTCATGTCGCATGACGTGTGAAATTCAATGTTTCCCTATGGGAGCCGTCCTAACTGGTCCGACACAAGTCGTTACGACTTTTGAAATGCTCCCTGTACTACTTTGGTCCGACTTTGATCCTACTTCAGCCCATTCACTATCCTTGAAGTCGGATAAAAGTCGGATCGCCGTCTCGCATGATCCGACTTCGGCATGCGACTTGTGCTCAGATGATCTTGAGGGGGAACTCCGCGCCAAATTTTAAATAAAAAAACGGCATGGGTTCCCCCTCCAAGAGCATATGGACCTTAAGGGGAACCCCCTACGCCAAAAAAACGGCGTGGGGGTCCCCCCCAAATACATACCAGACCCTTATCCGAGCACGCAGCCCGGCCGGTCAGGAATGGGGGTGGGGACGAGCGAGTGGCCCCCCTCCTGAATCTTACCAGGTCGCATGCCCTCAACAAGGGGAGGTGGGTGCTTTGGGGCAGGGGGCGCCCTGTGGCCCCCCCACCCCAAAGCACCTTGTCCCCATGTTGATGAGGACAAGGGCCTTTTCCCGACAACCCTGGCCGTTGGTTTCGGGGTCTGCGGGCGGGGGGCTTATCGGAATCCAGGGAGCCCCCTTTAATAAGGGGGCCCCCAGATCCCGGCCCCCCACCCTTTGTGAATGAGTATGGGGTACATCGTACCACTATCCATTCACCTAGGGAAAAAAGTGTCAGTGAAAAAACACAGTACACAGGTTTTTAAAGTAATTTATTAGGCAGCTCCGGGGTCTTCTTCCGACTTCGGGGGTCTTCTTTCGACTCCGGGGGTCTTCTTCCGACTTCAGGGGTCTCTCCGGCGTCTCCTCCCGGTGTCCTGGTCTTCTGCCGGCTCCTCCGCTATCTTTTGCAGCTCTTTTGCTAGCGGTGGCGCCGACTTCTGCCTTCTGCCTTTTTGTCTTCTTGTCTTCTTCCCTCTTCTTCCGATGTTGACACAACGCTCTCTCCGGCTGGAATGCTCTTTGAGCGCTCCGATGTGACTTATATAGGCGGTGACCCCGCCCCCTTATGCTGTCACAGTCCCTGGGCATGCTGGGACTGTAACGTTTTAGGGGGTGTGGTCACCGGGTGATGTTGACCACGCCCCCTTATGACGGTACAGTCCCAGCATGCAGATGGGCACAGTTTTTTTTTTTTACCTCAGCGCGTACCTCTTCCCCTCTCTCCAAGGTCATTTCCTATTTCGCTCTCCTTCACAGGGCTTTCAGTTCTTTAGCATAGCTCCAGGATTTTTTAAATTTTTTCCAGCATTCCCATGCATCCATATTCCCTTTGTTTACTTCGTCTATAGTATTCCCCAGGTACTCCATATTATATGTTTCCTCTACCGCATCTATCCACTCCCAGGTCGCTGGGCTCTCCTTCTTTTGCCAGTTTTTCGGTGTCAATCTCTTTGCTGCATTTAGCAGATGAGGGACCAGCGACCGTCTATATTTATTTATGTCTCCTTCTCCCCCATGGAACAACACAACCCATGGATCTTCCACCACCTCTATCCCCGTAATTGTCTTGATTAGAGATAAGATCTTCTTCCAAAATATTTTAATTTTAAGGCAGTTCCACCAAAGGTGGGCCATTGTTCCTACCTCTTGGCAGCCTCGCCAACAGAGTGCCGACCTGTTCCTCTGATATTTGCTTATTGTGTCTGGTGTTGCATAGCTCCTACTCAAACATTTATAGTTCATTTCTGCAGTTCGAGTGTTTACTGCCGAGCTATGAGCCATTATCAAAATTTTTCTAATTGTGTTTTTATTTTTCGGTGCACCCAATTCCCTCTCCCATTTCCTAATGAATGGCGGTATCTCCAATTTTTCTGTCCTCATCAAAAGTTTTATATAATTTGGAAATTATGTTCCTCGGGTCTTCTGAGTCACATAGCCATTCCATCTCTGTCAATTCGTTCCCCGATCTAATGGGATGGGGTAACTTACCGATGAAATGGTTTAATTGGAAGTACAGCCACTCATCCATCCCCCATGCCACCTTCCTGTGCCTAAGTTGGTGAAGTGCAATCACTTTACCCTCTTTAATTATATCTCTTAATTGTGTTATCCCCCAAAATGACTCATTTCCTCCTACGTTTTTTGTTCCAGGTGCGAAAAATTGATTATCTTTCAGTGCTAATAAAGGTGAGTTATATTTCCCATTCACTTTTTTATATATCCCATCCCAAATTTTAAAAACATTCCGTGTGATTACGTGAGTGTTGTTATCTAAGGTTCTGAAGTGTGGAGGGTTCCAAATAATACTTCCCAGTTGTGCCTTACTAAGTATTTTCTCTATATTCACCCACCTTTTTTCGTTTTCTCTCTTTGCCCATTCGACCATTCTTGACAGGACTATAGCTTTATAATAGTTCTGGAAATCTGGCACGGCCAGGCCACCATTTATTTTCTCTTGTTTTAATATTTGGAAGGAGACTCTTGGTCTTCTATTTTTCCATATAAAATTCATTATTATCGTTTTTAACCTTCTTAGATAGTATTGAGGGAGTATCACTGGGACCATCTGGAATCGATACGTAATTTTAGGGAGAAGGACCATCTTGATGATATTGAAGGGACCTATCCATGAGAGAGGCCTACCGGAGAATCTTTTGCAGTCAGATCTAACTTCATCAAGTAAAGGTAAATAATTTATATTGTATATCTTCTCTATTGAGTTTGCGAGTTTAATTCCCAAGTACCTTAATTCCTTGGTCCAGCCAAAGTTAAATTCCTTTTTCACATTCCTTTCCTCTGTCTTACTTAAATTGATGTTCAGTATTTCAGACTTTGCTAGATTTATTTGGAAGTTGGATACATACCTCTCCGTATTTTCTCAAGGATTTTACTAGCTTGGGCATAGAGGTCATCGGGTTCGTTATATAAAACAGCACGTCATCAGCAAATGCTGCGATCTTATGTTTGTCCTCTCCCACCCTAATGCCTGTTATGTCGGGGTCCTTACGTATCGTTGCCAGAAGCGGTTCTAGGGCCAGAACAAACAGCAGTGGGGATAGGGGGCACCCCTGTCTCGTGCCGTTTTTCATCTCAAAGGGTTGGGACATTAAACCATTGACTTTTATTGCTGCGGTAGGATGGTGGTACAGAGTTTTAATCCATTGGATCATTCTGGGGCCTATTCCCATCATTTCCAAGGTCTGTATCATGAACCCCCAGTCTACTCTGTCAAAAGACTTTTCGGCATCGATTGACAGCAGTAGTCCTGGGGGTCCACTATCTTTTATCCTTTGCAACAGGAGCAGCGTTTTAACCCCATTGTCTCTCCCCTCTCTTTTAGGGACAAATCGCACTTGGTCTGGGTTGACCAAAGTGTTCATTAGCCCCTTTAACCAGCCTACCAAAACTTTTGCATATAGTTTTATGTCTGCATTAAGCAGAGAGTCAGGTCGATAACTTGAACATAACGTTCCCTCTTTGCCCTCTTTAATATGACTGTGATGGAGGCCTTTAAGGCTTCCCTACTGATCTCATACCTATCCCCCAGCCCGTTCATATAGTGAAATAACTTTGGGACTAATATTTCTTTAAATTTTTTGTAATAGAGCAATGTGAATCCGTACGGCCCGGGACTTTTCCCGGACGCCGCTTCTGATAGTGGCTTTCTTATTTCCTTCTCTGAAATTGGCGCTTCTAAGGTTTCCCTGGCGGAGTCTGTAATCCTGGGGAGCCCAGCTTTTTTCAAGTAGTTGATGTTTCTCTCCCTCCTTCTATTTGGCTGAGCTTCCTGTTTATTAACAGAATATAATTCTTGGTAATAATTCCTAAAAGTGTCCGCCACCCTCTTCGATGAATATACCATGTGCCCCTTCTTAGTCTGGATTTTCTCTATAAAATTTCGAGCTTCTTTCTTTTGCACCATTCTCGACAGGTGTTTACTTGTTTTATTACCCCATTGATATCTTTCTCTTGCGATCTCACTAAACATTATTCTTGATTCCTGCTCCATTACCGTTTTCAACTCCGTCCTTTTGTTTACCACCTTTTGGTATATCGCCTGAGAATGCTGGCCCCACTGTTTTTTATGTTCTTGTTCCGCCCTGGCTAACTCCGCTATTAAATTTTGGGTTTTCTCGCGTCTCTCTCTTTTCTTCCTTGCCCCCATTTCTACTAGGATCCCCCTGTTGTAGGTCTTATGGGCCTCCCATAAGGTGGACCCCGAGACTTCCCCAGTATCGTTTACTGAAAAATAGTTTTCTAGCTCTTTTCTGACTCTATCATACCGCAGATGGACACAGTTGACTGTCTTAGCTGCCCCATATCTCAGGGCCACTTGGTGCTAGGAACCCCAAATTTGGTTTGCAAACCCAGTGGACAACAAAAATCCCAAAGCTGGGGTTCCTAGCACCAAGTGACCCCAAGATACGGGGCCCCAAAGTCGGTTCGGAAAATGTCAAACACCTGCAGCAGAGAATGACATTTCCGAACTGAATTTGGGGCCCGATATCTCAGGGCCACTTGATGCCAGGTACCCCAGCTTTGAGTATGTAGTTGTGCTAGTTCCACTGGGTAAGCACACTAAATTTTGGATTGCTAGCATCAAGTGGTCCCGAGATATGGGGCCCCAAAGTCGGTTCAGAAAATGTCATTCTTTGCACCAGAAAAGTGCTTGACTCGAGTATAACCCGAGGGGGGCACTTTCAGCACAAAAAAATGTGCTGAAAAACTCGGCTTATACTTGAGTATATACGGTAATTTACATTGTCCCTTCTATTTCTGTATGTGGATGATGGCACTGTAATTATTTTAAAAAAAAAGAAAACATCTAAGTACCTTTTCCGTAATCGATATAGAGCTGTCAAATGGCAAAGATCTTTCCCAGCCCGTCTGCAGAAAAGCATAAGTAGGAGGAGCTTCCAGTCCTTTGCTGCTGATCACATGTTAAAAATAAAAAATAAAATAGCTTTTGGAATAAGGAGTAAAAATAATTAATTTTAATAAACTGTTTTAAATTGTCATACAAATACAGTATATATTTGAAATGAAATCTTTATTATTTTTTGGCAATAACATCGTGTGGGTGGATTTCTGATAGTCACAGGATATGTCAAACCCCTCCAGCCTGTGTTGTAGAATAACAGGAAGGTGAAGCCTCCATCAATCTACATGTAATATCCCACCCCCATTGTGTTTAGCTGGTTAGTGGGTATGGAGGAGGAAGGGAGTGGGCTGTCATTTACCACTGTGTAAACACCCACATGTGTGACTCTATAGTCACATTGGCTGCTCAGGTGTGATAGGGAGGAAATGCTTAGCATAGAAACTCACTGAAAACTGAGCACATGCAGAGCTGCTAACACTGCTCCGCAAATCCCTAGCTTCACTGGGGACATGGACAGAAGTTGGAAATAGAGAACAGCAGAATCAACCAGTTTTTTTGTAGAATACAGGAAACAAATCTCATAGTGAGTGAGTATGAACAGCATGTGAAACATCATTTATTGATAGTTTTTTTTCTGATGTGGGTTTAGTGACACTAGAAGTAGGTAATTTAATAGATAACAGTCCTCAGCAACATCTTCCAGATATTTCCTGTACAAACTCCTCTAAGTGCCCTTTTTATGTGTCCCTGGTGCTCCCTTGTGCCCCATGGGGTGGTCATACCTTAAATTGGTTAGAAAGTCCATTAGTCCATTTAGTAACAAAGTCCAAATACTTTGGATCCCTGACAGGGCTCCCACAACAGAGGTGGGGGGGCGTAGGAAAGGGTGTAGTAGCAAAGTGGAGATTACATCCTCAGCAACACTCCCCTTCTCTTCCCATGCAGAGAGCAAACAAAAACAATCTGACCTAGATAGAGTCCCCAGATAGAGTGAACATTTTCTCCCTGGCTCCTTCCTGGTATTCACTTGTCTTGATCAGGGGCAGATCCAGAGTCTAGTCTCAGGAGGGGCACTGCCATAAAATATTTTTTTTTCCAGGCAATTTATGGCAGCAATGGCTAGTGTTAGCGCTTTCATCATCACGCCACCATGGTTATTATGGTGTCAGCATGACTGAAGAGCATTATTTCTATTATGTAATATGAAATGAAATGGTTCAACTTACCATAATGCAGAATCAGTGGGAGCCCCGAATGTGTCACTTTCCATGTCGACCTGCCTTCAGATGCGGATTGTCACTTGCCACGTCCCTGCCACTAGTTGCGGATTGCTACTTACCTGCCATCAGATGCGAATTGTCACTTGTCACGTCCCTGCCACAAGTTGCGGATTGCTACTTACCTGCCATCAGATGCAGATTGTCACTTGCCACACTTGGCGGATTGTCTTAAATCAAGTCATTTTTTATTAATTTTTCCGGTTATACATTATTCATCATAACCAATATAAAACTACAAACATTTGTATACGTATAGTCCCATAACACAATCCATATCTATTAGCTTAACCTTGCTATTTTCCCCTTTCATTACAATTTTCTTTCCCTTTCTTAGTCTTGAGTTGTTTATCTAATGCATGCCTGACCTGGAGATAAAAGTAAAATGTTTCTTTGGGGATTCCGCTCTCAGGTCCGAAAAGGACTTTAATATATTACCATCGAATATTTGTACCAGCCTATTTATGCCTTTGTTTTGTCTTTTGCTACTGCTGATAACTTGGCCACTATGCCGGGTAATGCACACTTAATGCTATTCCCATTGGTTGCAGCATTCTGTAAATAATAAAATTATTTTATTACACTGTTATGTATGTGTGCCTAATCTCTTCCACCTCATTTAAAGTCCCAGGGCGATCTCCCCCCCATGTTTCTATGTATTCAGGGATGGAGGTGGTTTGAGTGGTCAGTCCAGATCTCAACTCCCCTTTTTTCGTATTACTAGGGTGGTAGACACCCAAAATGCCCATTGTTTTGGTCTGTTTTGACTATTGGCCACCACTCATTTGCATACCTAGTGCTTTTATACTATTCTCTGCTCAGTTTGGTTTCACTTCCGCTACCCCTTAGGGGCACACTTCGGTGGGTGGGGTTCCCCTTCGTTTTTTGCCTTGGGGGTGTTGTTGTTTGTCCAGCTCGGGAGCTGCGTTGTGCACCAGGGAGGTACCTCCTACCTCCTGCTGTCCTCGTCTGCCCTCCGGGACGGGCTTGGCCACCTGCACTTCGGCGTCATGTTTTCCACGCCCACTCTGTGACGTCTTTGACTCCAGTTGTGGGCTGTGTGGAACATCCCGGAGGCAGGGACGGTGCCTGTTTGTACACGCCTCCCTGTACGGCCGACGTTTCTGACGCCGGTCCGTCGCCTCCGTACATGACGCTGGGGGCGGAGCGTTTTGGATCCATTGTGGGTTTATCAGGACGCATGGCGCGGCTGCCAGTCACATCCGATCCTCACGGGTCTGACGCTACGGCTATGAGATTTGGGAGTGCACCGTTCAGCTTGGGGTTGCTTCAATTCTGATCAGGTATATTTTCTTACTCTCCACACTCACCACGTGTGTGTCATGCATCCTTTTCACTACATAGAGATTGTCTACTCTATTCCCATTACAATTCCTACATCTCAACTAACCTTTTTTCTTCATTATTGCTAGCTCATCCTTATTTGTAATATGCATTATATATTTTTTATTATTTTTTACTTTACCCCACAGCCTCCCTACCTATACCCTTGGCTATTCCTTTGGGTCATTTTGTTTTAGTGCAGACCAGTTTACTCTCTGTGAATATAGTTAATTTATGTATATGTTTGAGACTTACATATCTCTATATACATTTTATTATATATATATTTTTTAGATATGCTTTCGGGCTACATTAGTCATATTTGATTCTCACTAGTTTGACGCTACAGTTATTAGACTTGGGAGTGCACTGTCCAGTTTGGGGTTGCTTCAATTTCCATCAGGTATTCTTTATTTTTCACACTCACTACATGTGTGACATTTATCCTCCATACTACATAGAGATGGTCTACTCTATTCCCATTACTTTTTCTACATCTATATTATCCTTTCTTTTTTTCCTCCATCATTTTCAGTTCATCCTTATTTGTAATATGCATTATACATATATATATTTTTTTCATTATTTTTCATTTTTTACTTTGCCCCATAGCCTCCCTACCTACACCCTTGGCCATCCCCTTGGGTCATTATGTTATAGTGCAGACCAGTTGACTCTTTTTGAACATACTTACTATCTGTATATACTTGAGACTTATGCATTTCTATATACATTTCATTACATATATATTTTGTAGATACGCTTTCGGGCTACAATGTACATCCTTCATCATATGTCCCAAGCAGCCGCTGCCATGCATCTGGTTTCCCCCACTTGTGGTCTCCGTTCGCTGAGCCCCCTCAGCTCCCGAGCTGGACTTCCTTTCATCACCGTTTTGGCATCAACGCTCGGTGACCCAACCCAGTGGAGTGGTAAGTAGGAGGTCTCCTACTTCCTTGACCTCTTCCACCAACTACCATACTCCCCCTATTTCTACCTTCTCATCCATCCCCCTATATACCCATTTACCCTATCATGTCTTGTTTCAGATACTATATTGACGCATCTGCCCCTGAAGAGCGAGCTGGGACTCGCGAAACGCGTAGGGCACCATCGATGCTCTTTACATGTCTTTTACTGTTGGGTTGTTATGTTGTGGGTATACTATTCACATATTACCTTATCCATGTATGAAACAATTCATCCATTTGTTACTCTGTATGCCTCCCAACTGATGCAGCTTCATTATGTATTGTACTCTTGTCTTATAGATATGCACTATGTGTAATGATTGATGTTTTGTCTTTTGCTACTGCTGATAACTTGGCCACTATGCCGGGTAATGCACACTTAATGCTATTCCCATTGGTTGCAGCATTCTGTAAATAATAAAATTATTTTATTACACTGTTATGTATGTGTGCCTAATCTCTTCCACCTCATTTAAAGTCCCAGGGCGATCTCCCCCCCATGTTTCTATGTATTCAGGGATGGAGGTGGTTTGAGTGGTCAGTCCAGATCTCAACTCCCCTTTTTTCGTATTACTAGGGTGGTAGACACCCAAAATGCCCATTGTTTTGGTCTGTTTTGACTATTGGCCACCACTCATTTGCATACCTAGTGCTTTTATACTATTCTCTGCTCAGTTTGGTTTCACTTCCGCTACCCCTTAGGGGCACACTTCGGTGGGTGGGGTTCCCCTTCGTTTTTTGCCTTGGGGGTGTTGTTGTTTGTCCAGCTCGGGAGCTGCGTTGTGCACCAGGGAGGTACCTCCTACCTCCTGCTGTCCTCGTCTGCCCTCCGGGACGGGCTTGGCCACCTGCACTTCGGCGTCATGTTTTCCACGCCCACTCTGTGACGTCTTTGACTCCAGTTGTGGGCTGTGTGGAACATCCCGGAGGCAGGGACGGTGCCTGTTTGTACACGCCTCCCTGTACGGCCGACGTTTCTGACGCCGGTCCGTCGCCTCCGTACATGACGCTGGGGGCGGAGCGTTTTGGATCCATTGTGGGTTTATCAGGACGCATGGCGCGGCTGCCTGTCACATCCGATCCTCACGGGTCTGACGCTACGGCTATGAGATTTGGGAGTGCACCGTTCAGCTTGGGGTTGCTTCAATTCTGATCAGGTATATTTTCTTACTCTCCACACTCACCACGTGTGTGTCATGCATCCTTTTCACTACATAGAGATTGTCTACTCTATTCCCATTACAATTCCTACATCTCAACTAACCTTTTTTCTTCATTATTGCTAGCTCATCCTTATTTGTAATATGCATTATATATTTTTTATTATTTTTTACTTTACCCCACAGCCTCCCTACCTATACCCTTGGCTATTCCTTTGGGTCATTTTGTTTTAGTGCAGACCAGCTTACTCTCTGTGAATATAGTTAATTTATGTATATGTTTGAGACTTACATATCTCTATATACATTTTATTATATATATATTTTTTAGATATGCTTTCGGGCTACATTAGTCATATTTGATTCTCACTGGTTTGACGCTACAGTTATTAGACTTGGGAGTGCACTGTCCAGTTTGGGGTTGCTTCAATTTCCATCAGGTATTCTTTATTTTTCACACTCACTACATGTGTGACATTTATCCTCCATACTACATAGAGATGGTCTACTCTATTCCCATTACTTTTTCTACATCTATATTATCCTTTCTTTTTTTCCTCCATCATTTTCAGTTCATCCTTATTTGTAATATGCATTATACATATATATATTTTTTTCATTATTTTTCATTTTTTACTTTGCCCCATAGCCTCCCTACCTACACCCTTGGCCATCCCCTTGGGTCATTATGTTATAGTGCAGACCAGTTGACTCTTTTTGAACATACTTACTATCTGTATATACTTGAGACTTATGCATTTCTATATACATTTCATTACATATATATTTTGTAGATACGCTTTCGGGCTACAATGTACATCCTTCATCATATGTCCCAAGCAGCCGCTGCCATGCATCTGGTTTCCCCCACTTGTGGTCTCCGTTCGCTGAGCCCCCTCAGCTCCCGAGCTGGACTTCCTTTCATCACCGTTTTGGCATCAACGCTCGGTGACCCAACCCAGTGGAGTGGTAAGTAGGAGGTCTCCTACTTCCTTGACCTCTTCCACCAACTACCATACTCCCCCTATTTCTACCTTCTCATCCATCCCCCTATATACCCATTTACCCTATCATGTCTTGTTTCAGATACTATATTGACGCATCTGCCCCTGAAGAGCGAGCTGGGACTCGCGAAACGCGTAGGGCACCATCGATGCTCTTTACATGTCTTTTACTGTTGGGTTGTTATGTTGTGGGTATACTATTCACATATTACCTTATCCATGTATGAAACAATTCATCCATTTGTTACTCTGTATGCCTCCCAACTGATGCAGCTTCATTATGTATTGTACTCTTGTCTTATAGATATGCACTATGTGTAATGATTGATGTTTTGTCTTTTGCTACTGCTGATAACTTGGCCACTATGCCGGGTAATGCACACTTATTGCTATTCCCATTGGTTGCAGCATTCTGTAAATAATAAAATTATTTTATTACACTGTTATGTATGTGTGCCTAATCTCTTCCACCTCATTTAAAGTCCCAGGGCGATCTCCCCCCCATGTTTCTATGTATTCAGGGATGGAGGTGGTTTGAGTGGTCAGTCCAGATCTCAACTCCCCTTTTTTAGCCTATTTATGCCCAACCGTTCCCAGATCTTATTTATTTCAATAGCTTTTAATTCCTGAAGTTGCCCATTCTGCCAAATAGGTGAAAACTCCGTAACACCCCTATATCCCATTTCAATCTTCACTAACCGCCAAACTTTCATGACCAATTTATATGTTGGAAATGGGGCTCCTATAGATCCGGCTTCCAGTGCACCTATTAAGGATTTATGCGGACTCCCTGATAACATAATATTTACGCTGGAATTCACCTCTCCCCTACGTTCGCACCCCCCCATATGTTGCAACTGGGCCGCCAAGAAATATCTAATATCACTTGGCGGATTGTCACTTGCCACGTCACCTGCCACACATTGAGGATTGTCACTTGCCACGTCACCTGATACACATTGCTGATTGTCACTTGCCACATCACCCGCCACACGTTACTGATTGCCACTTGCCACATAACCTGCCACGTCACCTGCCACATGTTGCGGATTGTCACTTGCCACATGTTGCTGATTGTCACTTACCATGTCACCTGCCACATGTTGCTGATTGTCACTTGCCATGTCACCTGCCACATGTTGCTGATTGTCATTGGCCTGCTAAGGTGCAGATTGTCACTTGCCAGGGTGAAGACAGGCAGCAGAGAGATGATGTAATCTCTCTGCTGCCCGCGGATGCACAGTGAGGGCAAAACTGCAGTGATGCAGGGCGGGCGCAATGTTGACAGATCGGAGACTTTTTACACTTTTTTGTGACCATTGGCATTTATACAGCCATCAGTGCTATAAAAATGTACTGATTACTGTGTAAATGTCACTGGCAGGGAAGGTATTAACACTAGGGGGCGATCAAGGGGTTAAATGTGTGTTCCCTCAACATGTTCTAACTGTGTGGGGATGGGAATGATTAGGAGAGGAGCCATATCTTTTTTCCTACTTAGAAGGAAGAAACTATATGGCTCCTCTCCTCTGCAGCACAGGGATCTGTGTGTTTACACACACAAATCCCCATGCTGGCGCTCATGCACGTGATCGCGCGTGGCCAGCGGCATTCGTGCCTGCCGGCCATGTGCATCGCGCCCTATGGTGGCCGAAAAAGGGGTATGACATACCAGTACGGGATTTCACCCAGGAATGCCATTGTGCCGCAGTACTGTATATCTGCGTGACACGGTCAGCAAGTGCTTAAAGCTGGACTCTGGGCACAAAAACGTTCTTTTAAATATATTTCTTAATAAGCCACAAGGAATATAAATGAACTTTTTGAGCACCAAATGCATTTGCAAACCTAGATATTACCTTGTAAAAGTTTCAGAGACTGTGCAGCACATAGTCTGCGCAGAGAGTAGAGCTGTGGGATGGACCCAGCAGACCCTACCCACTACAGGCTGCCTGCAGCAATTAGAGGAGGGGAATAGACAGGACAGGTGACCCTGCACAAGGAGGGGGCAGCAGTAACCAATCCTGATTACAGGAATCTCTTGCACAGGGACAACGTTTCACACTGGATCTCTGCACAGATTTCGGAAGAAATACACAAAGCACACCAAGATTCAAGTAAGAATAACCATGTCTATTGTATTTAGACCATATTTCCTTATCCTTGAGATCAGATTTAATGCAGTGTGTATTTATTACGAACCACTAAATGCATTTTTAAATGCCATCCTCTTGTAATCTTTTATAAAGCAGCACCAAGGCTGGGAGAAGGTGGGCCACCCTAAAAGCCAATCAGGCTCTGCTGTAGTGTACATGTGTAAGTTGAGGGTGTGTTCTCTACCAAGATGAGCTGCTTGCGTATGATGAGCCTGCTTGTGCCAAGATATTGGCTGTGTGTTGTCTATATTTTGTGACATGGGGGATCATTAGCTCAGTGGTAGACGCGTTGTTTCGTGAAGTCCATGTCAGACAGAACTGTTTTTAAGGGCTTGGTTGCCCACTTTTAGAAAAGGAAAACGAAAGTTCAAACATAAGAATTTCCCAAGCAGGGGGTTTCAGCTTCACACAAAATCCAAATGAAAATGCTAGCCCACCTGGCTACTCCTCAGCAGCACTGCTGCTGTAGATACCGGCCCCTCAGACCACAAGCTCTTCCAGGCACACTGCTTGGAGCTTCTTGGATGCATACAGCCTTGATGTCCTTAATGCACACAGCCTCAAACTTCTTGGACGCACACAGGGTGTGACCACATGGTATTGACACTAAAAATACTGGATGAACCCTATGCACACTGCTGTACCCTTTCAGGCAAACTTTGCAATAAAAAATGGGGATGTTTATAATAAATTCACATGGCTTTGGTGTTAAACCCTACTTTGTTTTTATCAATTCATAATCATCCAGCACTGTGAAGCAGCTATTTAGTGAAAAAAAACGGTGTCAACTTTATATTAATAGGCAAGCAATTGCACACTTCACAAGCAAACAATTTGTGCATACTGTTTTTTTTTTTTATGACTGTTGATGCAGCTGTTTTTCTTCAAGTCAATAAATATACCTATAAACAGCAGGTGGCACTTGAGCTTGGACATACTGTTTGTTTGGTCATCTGACCCTACTGCTTGCAGTGCTCTTGAATTTATGGACCCATCATGACTTGGAGTAACTAGAGTAGGCTGACCAGACATCCCCGGTTTCCGGGGACAGTCCCCGGACTGAGCAGGCTGTCCCCACTCCGAATTTGTCCCCCCTTTTGTCCCCGGATTCAGGGGCAGTGCCAGTGGCATATCAACAGGGTAAGCGGGGGGAGATCTTCCCCGGGTGCCACACATTGGGGGGTGTCAGGACAGTGCTGCCACGTAGGATGCCCCATCAGTGTTGCCAACCATCTGTGTGAATATAGAGATGGCTGCATCTGTCACAGGGCTGAGTATCTGTGTTCTGTTCTCACGGAGCTCACACAGCACAGCTCCCCCCTTCCACAAGAATGGTAGAGGTAGGATCAGCTCTGCTTCTTCTCGCCCTTCCCTCCCTGTGTCCGCCCACAATCCGGCAGCCCGTGTGCTTTGTGTGAATAGGATGTGAAGTTTATGGAGCAGCCGACAGCCACATTGTAAACCTGAAGCTGCTGTGACTGAAGTGAGTTACCTGTGACCGGACTCTCCCCCTTCTCCTTCCCTCTCTCTCCCTCCCCCCTTTCCTTAACTGCAGCCAAAGAGCTTTGTTTTTTCAGCCTATAACAGTACTTTGTCCTCTGTGCTTTCAAGTGGTATTTAGGGGGTTAAACAGGCAGTAAGGAAATATCACCTCCTCACTGCATGTCAAATGCCTCTGAAAAGTGACCTAAGCATGGCTCGCTTTTCAGTGGACTATTTTCTGACCCTCTCCTGTATAATATCCACAGTCTCTGACCATCTCCTGTATAATATCTGCAGTCTCTGACCATCTCCTGTATAATATCCGCTGTGACCGTCTCCTGTATCATGTCTGCAGTCTCTGACCATCTCCTGTATTATATCCTTAGTCTCTGAACATCTCCTGTATCATGCCTGCAGTCTCTGACCACCTCTTGTATTATGTCTGCAGTCTCTGACCATTTCTTTTATTATGTCTGCAGTCTCTGACCATCTCCTGTACTATGTCTGCAGTCTCTGACCATCTCTTGTACCATGTCTGCAGTCTCTGACCATCTCCTGTAGTATGTCTGCAATCTCTGACCATCTCCTGTAGTATGTCTGCAGTCTCTGACCACCTCCTGTACTATGTCTGCAGTCTCTGACCATCACTCTTTATGAAACGCACTCCTGAACCTTGCACTCTGCACATAGCATCCTCCTGAGCCCTGCACGTAGCATCCTCCTGAGCCCTTCACATAGCATCCTCCTGAGCCCTTCACATAGCATCCTCCTGAGCCCTTCACATAGCATCCTCCTGAGCCCTGCACGTAGCATCCTCCTGAGCCCTGCACGTAGCATCCTCCTGAGCCCTTCACATAGCATCCTCCTGAGCCCTGCATGTAGCATCCTCCTGAGCCCTTTCACATAGCATCCTCCTGAGCCCTGCATGTAGCATCCTCCTGAGCCCTGCATGTAGCATCCTCCTGAGCCCTTCACATAGCATCCTCCTGAGCCCTGCATGTAGCATCCTCCTCAGCCCTTCATGTAGCATCCTCCTGAGTCCTGCACGTAGCATCCTCCTGAGTCCTGCACGTAGCATCCTCCCGAGCCCTGCACGTAGCATCCTCCCGAGCCCTGCACGTAGCATCCTCCCGAGCCCTGCACATAGCATCCTCCTGAGCCCTGCATGTAGCATCCTCCTGAGCTCTGCATGTAGCATCCTCCTGAGCCCTTCACGTAGCATCCTCCTGAGCCCTTCACATAACATGCTCCTGAGCCCTGCATGTAGCATCCTCCTGAGCCCTGCACGTAGCATCCTCCTGAGCCCTGCACCTAGCATCCTCCCGAGCCCTGCACACAGCATCCTCCTGAGCCCTTCACATAGCATCCTCCTGAGCCCTGCATGTAGCATCCTCCTGAGCCCTTCACATAGCATCCTCCTGAGCCCTGCACGTAGCATCCTTCTGAGCCCTTCACATAACATCCTCCTGAGCCCTGCATGTAGAATCCTCCTGAGCCCTGCACGTAGCATCCTCCTGAGCCCTGCACGTAGCATCCTCCCGAGCCCTGCACATAGCATCCTCCTGAGCCCTGCACGTAGCATCCTCCTGAGCCCTTCACATAGCATCCTCCTGAGCCCTGCATGTAGCATCCTCCTGAGCCCTTCACATAGCATCCTCCTGAGCCCTGCATGTAACATCCCCCTGAGCCCTGCACGTAGCATCCTCCTGACCCCTCTACATAGCATCCTCCTGAGCCCTGCACATAGCATCCTCTTGAGCCCTGCACATAGCATCCTCCTGCACCCTGCACGTAGCACCGGCATACAGTGGGCACACTGACCACCAGCACACAGGGCCACACTGACCACCAATATGCATGGCCAGTGGTTACCAGTATACAGAGGACAAACAAATCAGGTAAAACTATTACCATGCAACTAAAAAAATCTCAAAAACAATAAGAGAATCTTGTTAGCTGGTTCCGTCATCTAACGCGAATCAATAAAAAGCAAAAGATGCAAAGTTGCACTACACTTTATCTAAAAAATTGTACAAATGGACTTATAAGTGCAATAGTAAAACCTATAGATAAATATCCAGTGCAAATCAACTAATGTATTGCAATATAGTAGTGATGGTGTCACCTCCCCTGCAAAAATATTTTGAGAAATTGCAGAGCGTCAATGTGCAAATGATGGTGAAACCCCCTACATACAATAATAAAAGAAATGCAAATCAACCAGTGTATAAGAACATAGTAGTGATGGTGTCACCCTCTCTACAAAAGGTAAAAAATATTGCAGAGCTGCAATGTGCAAATAGTGGTGAATAGGGATGAGGGGTGAACATCATCTGTTCGCCCGTTCACCGAATTGCGAACGATATGGGCCGTTCGCACCAAATTCGTGTGGTGCGTCACGGCCCATAATTCACTGCGGCATCGCAGTGCATTGCTGGCTGATGATTGGCCAAGCATGTACTATGACCCGCATGCTTGGCCAATCACAGCGCCGTCTGTAGAGAGAGCTGTAATTGGCCAAAGCAAGGGTGGCTTTGGCCAATTATGGCTCAGGGGGTTTAGTACACGCCCCACACTATATAAGGCCGCCTGCACAGCGGCCCTGTGTAGTGTGTTTAGGCGTTGAGATACAGAGACAGAGAGACAGTGTCATTTGATTTAAGTTAGATAGATTAGGCAGGACAGTCAGTCAGATAGCTGCACTTACAGTGTATTGTGTATATATATATGCATCCCAGGTGTTTTGTGTGTATATATATATATATATATATATATATATATATATATATATACAGTGGCTTGCGAAAGTATTCGGCCCCCTTGAACTTTTCAACCTTTTGCCACATTTCAGGCTTCAAACATAAAGATATAAAATTTTTATTTTTTTGTGAAGAATCACCAACAAGTGGGACACAATTGTGAAGTGGAACGAAATCTTTTGGATTTTTGAAACTTTTTTAACTAATAAAAAAATGAAAAGTGGGGCGTGCAAAATTATTCGGCCCCCTTGCGTTAATACTTTGCAGAGCCACCTTTTGCTGCGATTACAGCTGCAAGTCGCTTGGGGTATGTCTCTATCAGTTTTGCACATCGAGAGACTGAAATTCTTGCCCATTCTTCCTTGCAAAACAGCTCGAGCTCAGTGAGGTTGGATGGAGAGCGTTTGTGAACAGCAGTTTTCAGCTCTTTCCACGGATTCTCGATTGGATTCAGGTCTGGACTTTGACTTGGCCATTCTAACACCTGGATACGTTTATTTGTGAACCATTCCTTTGTAGATTTTACTGTATGTTTGGGATCATTGTCTTGTTGGAAGATAAATCTCCGTCCCAGTTTCAGGTCTTTTGCAGACTCCAACAGGTTTTCATCCAGAATGGTCCTGTATTTGGCTGCATCCATCTTCCCCTCAATTTTAACCATCTTCCATGTCCCTGCTGAAGAAAAGCAGGCCCAAACCATGATGCTGCCACCACCATGTTTGACAGTGGGGATGGTGTGTTGAGTGTGATGAGCTGTGTTGCTTTTACGCCAAACATATCGTTTTGCATTGTGGCCAAAAAGTTCGATTTTGGTTTCATCGGACCAGAGCACCTTCTTCCACATGTTTGGTGTGTCTCCCAGGTGGCTTGTGGCAAACTTTAGACAAGACTTTTTATGGATATCTTTGAGAAATGGCTTTCTTCTTGCCACTCTTCCATAAAGGCCAGATTTGTGCAGTGTACGACTGATTGTTGTCCTATGGACAGACTCTCCCACCTCAGCTGTAGTTCTCTGCAGTTCATCCAGAGTGATCATGGGCCTCTTGGCTGCATCTCTGATCAGTCTTCTCCTTGTCTGAGCTGAAAGTTTAGAGGGACAGCCAGGTCTTGGTAGATTTGCAGTGGTCTGATACTCCTTCCATTTCAAAATGATCGCTTGCACAGTGCTCCTTGGGATGTTTAAAGCTTGGGAAATCTTTTTGTATCCAAATCCGGCTTTAAACTTCTCCACAACAGTATTACGGACCTGCCTGGTGTGTTCCTTGGTCTTCATGATGCTCTCTGCACTTTCAACAGAACCCTGAGACTATCACAGAGCAGGTGCATTTATACAGAGACTTGATTACACACAGGTGGATTCTATTTATCACCATCAGTCATTTAGGACAACATTGGATCATTCAGAGATCCTCGCTGAACTTCTGGAGTGAGTTTTCTGCACTGAAAGTAAAGGGGCCGAATAATTTTGCACGCACCACTTTTCAGTTTTTTAATTGCTAAAAAAGTTTTAAATATCCAATAGATTTCGTTCCACTTCACAATTGTGTCCCACTTGTTGGTGATTCTTCACAAAAAATTAAAATTTTATATCTTTATGTTTGAAGCCTGAAATGTGGCAAAAGGTTGAAAAGTTCAAGAGGGCCGAATACTTTCGCAAGCCACTGTGTATATATATATATATATATATATATATATATATATATATATACACTGTATTCAGTTTAGCTAGATCCGTTCCTGTTATTATCTTCCTACTGACAGGCAGGCTTGTGTTGTTACAGTACAGCTACCTGAAGAAAATTGCTGGTGTTCTTCTGATCCTATTAGTACCACAGTCAGGCAGCTAGACTATTTACAGTTAGTGTAGTGTGTCCTCCTCACAGTGTTCAGCTAAAGCTACAAGTTAGTTTAGTGTGACCTCTGCACAATGTTCAGCTAAAGCTACAAGTTAGTGTAGTGCGACCTCTGCACAGTGTTCAGCTAAACCTACAAGTTAGTGTAGCCCCTCCTCTGAACAGAGTTCAGCTAAAGCTACAAGTTAGTGTAGTGCACAGTGTTCAGCTGAAGCTACAAGTTAGTGTAGTGCGTCCTCCTCACAGTGTTCAGCTAAAGCTACAAGTTAATAAAGGAAAGGAATTGGGACTTTATATGAAGCAAGGCCAATATTTTATATTGGCCTTTACCAATTATTTTATGAACTTATTATAAATGCGTGAGCACAGAAATGTATATCTGGTGGCCGCCCTCTCTTTTTATCATGTTGTTAATGTCATGTACCATTCATGTTACTTATGTTACTATATGATTGCTATATCCAATAAATGGTATAATCAGGATACTGTTTCATGTTATGCTACCATGTACATGCCATAACACTATGTGATTGGGTTAATTATCTTTATCTCTGTACACCCACCAGTCATTCTCTGCTCATATTGTTCAATTCGGCCGCATGCTTCATATAAAGTCCCAATTCCTTTCCTTTATTAACTCAATAGGGATGGAGGCTATCTACGGCGGATGCCCTGGCCTCATATAAAGTCCCACAATTCCCCCCTCTTTACATACATATATTAGGGATGGAAGCCTGCGTTCCCGACTACTATTTATACTTCTAATTCTTGGTATTGTCCATTATTAGTTTATTTATTATAATTAATACTTTATATCTCTCTTGTGTTCTCTGGCCAATAGTTTGTATTCTTGAGGGGTTTGGAGAGTGATTTCAAATACTTACTCTGCTATGTTCCCAGATAGATACACTCCTTCTTGATGTCTGTGGTTGTGCTGTGATAGTGGACTGGGCCGCTGGGCACCGCTTTGGGGGTTTTCCTTCCCGGGAGCTGCGATGCGCACTTGGGATCCTCCCCTTCCCCCTCCGCCTTAGTTGATGCGGGCGATCGGGTGGACGTCCTTACTGCGCATCGACGCCACACATTCAGGGTCCCACGTGTGACGTCGTTATGACGTCATGACGCCGCGCGCCGCTGTTTCAATCTGGGCGGCTCTTGATGGGGGAATTTTTGGCGCCTTATGCCGGGCGGTTCCTTTCCGCTTAGGTACGGACGCCTCCTCCTCCCAGTTAGCCGTCCTGCGTGACGTTGGCGGATACCCATTGGACACCTGGGACTATATATTTACACCCCACCCCATGTGGAATAGTTGGATCTTTGTTGAGCGGTGTTCACCGCTACAGCAGCACCAGTTAGGCCACACGGGAACTCTTGCTATATTCAGGTAATCACCCTTTTATACAATCCCCTTTACACTTTTAAAAAAACGATCAAGGGGTTAATATGGCGCACAATGGAGGTAGCCGGGTACATATAACTAAAAATGGTGGGGGGAAGGGGGTGGGTTGGGGGTTCCTGAGAGGGGGAACTTGATGGTGGTAGTTAATGTTTCACAACAAGTTCGGGTATTAGTCCATGTAAGGATAAAATGATGCTGAATAAATGGAAGGCAGCCAGTCTATAAAAGCTAGAAGAAGCTCTGGAACAAATAAAAAAGAAAGAAGGACGGCGCCCTCTAAGTGCAGCATGTATGTTAAAAATATTTATTACAATAGATAAAAACACTCACATTTGAGTTGCTTTAAACCAGCATGTAAAGTAGTTTCATCCGCGTGCTCTCGGGGGATGTGGGTGTCACGGGCCAGTTCAGGGGTTCCTGGGATGTGAGTCCTGTAACCTGGGTCCTGGTAGCTGTTCCGGTGGTGCCAAGGGTCCTCAGAGCCTCCGGGCGGCCAGGATATCGGTCATGGATCCTCCGTGGAGCGCCGTGCTGACCTGCGTCTTCACTTCCGGGAGCGGGGTGAGGCGGGCGGTGCTTCGCGTTCGGAGCATGCGTGCTCCTTCATCAGGCTATGCTGGTGGCCATATTCAGTGTGGGAATTTATACCATAGGCAATGGGAGGGGTGGAGAGGTAATTGAGAGGAGGGCGGGACTATGTATAATGATTGGGCACGTAGGTAACCATGGAGATGGGGTGTACACAATGTGGAAGGGGAGTGGAGGGAGACGGGGAGTGGGCGGGGCGGGGAGTGAGGAGGGGGGGAAAAAAAAAAAAAAAAAAAAGGGAGATATGCAAATGAGTGTGTTGTGGTAAGAACATATATGTGTGTATATGGAATGTGGGGTAAGGAGAAGGCGGTCTATAGGAAGAGGATTGTTGTATTAATCATAGTGGACGGGAACAAAATATATATACATATATGGGAAGGGAATACAAAAATGCAGAAAATGGTATATAATTAAATAGGTATACAATTATAGGGAGAGATTGGTGGTATATATGAGAAGAAATGACGCAATGATGGAAAAGGGATAAAACATGTACAATGTATATACGTGTGTAAACACAAAGAACCGTTTAAAAAGGATCCCTTCACACACACATACACATATATACACATTTAAATGACGCGTAAGATTGGGACAGAAGAAGGGGGGGAGTGTGTTTCCAGACGGGTATTTGGGAATGAGAGGAATGTTATGGGAAATACAGGGAAATAAATAAATAAAAGTAAAAATAATAAAAATAATAAAAATATATAGAAATATAAATAAAAATAAAGATAAATATAAATATATATATATATGTAAAAATACAAGTACAAATAAATAAAAAATAAATAAAATTAAAAAATATATAAGGAAATTAACAATAAAATATTTTTTAATAAGAATAAAAATAAAAATAAAAAATAAAGATAGGAATAAAAATAAAAATGGTATGTGTTATATACTAGGGCTATGTGGATAGGGGTAATGGGTGGGAGACGGGTATACCCATACACGTGCTCCACGTGGACTGTAAGTTACTGGGGTAGTGACTAGATGATGGATAAAACAATAAATGAGACAACAGGTAGGACAAAGGATGAAACAATACGTGGTGAATTGGGATGAGATGATGTGATGAGGCAGGGATATGGTTGGGGTCACAGCAAAATGTTAATTTCAATGCCTTCATTGAGGCCTCCTGGCGATAAAGTGTCCAGTGTGTATATCCAGTAGTTTTCTCTTTCACACAACCTTTTGTAGCGTTCAGCGGTAGGGAGGGTGGGTGGGATAGACTCAATAACCCACACGCGTAGCCCTGAAGATGTTTGTCCATGATGTTCTTTAAAATGTCTTGGTACACTATGCTTGTCAATGCCCTTCTCTACAAGGTTACGATGCTCACCAAACCTTTTGCGGAGTGGGCGTATAGTGCGGCCTACGTATAGTAGGCCGCAGGGGCATGTGAGGCAATAGACCACATAATCTGAACCACAATTGAAGAAGTCGGGGATGACATATAGTTTACCCTTATGGTGGAAGTCTTTTTGCCTATGTGTAACATGGGCGCATGTGAGGCAGAGGGGCTTCCTACATTGATACATGCCTTTGATGTTAAAGAAGGTTAAGGAGGCACTGACGGTGGGGCGTGCTGTTTTCACTTTGCTTGGTGCTATTTGGGCCTTTATATTCTTAGCCCGTCTGTAGGTGACCAGTGGTTTATCACTTATGGTGGGTTTTAGATGCGGATCCTCACGCAGAATGGACCAGTGTTTGGTGAAGATCTTTTCCATTTGCTTAAATCTGTTGTGGTATTGTGTCACAAATCTGACGGGTTGGGTAGTGTCGTCTGTACTGGTTTGTCTCTTGTCCTTCGCGTTTTCACTGAGATAGTATTGGAAGGCATCTTCTATGATGTGGTCTGGATAACCCTTGTCTTTGAATTTGGCTTTGAGTAGTAGGCCGTGTGTTTCATAGTCCTGTAGGCGCGTGCAATTGTGTTTCAGGCGGCAGAACTGGCTTTTTGGGATGTTTTTAACCCATCGTGGGTGATGGCAACTGTTAAAGTGTAGGTAAGAATTTCCTGAGGTGGATTTTGTATAATTCTGGGCGCAGATGGTGTTTTCATAGTGGAAGAGTTCCAGATCCAAAAAGGCCAGTTTGTTGTTGTCTGTGACTGATGTGAATGATAGACCCATGGAGTTGTTGTTGCAGTGTTGGACGAAGGGTAGGATGGTGGTTTCTGGACCATCCCAGATAATGACTACGTCATCTATGTAGCGCCCGTAATAGACTATGTGGGGCGCATATGGGTTATTGTTGTGTATATATTGTAGCTCCCAGTAACCCATGGTAAGGTTCGCGTAGCTGGGAGCAAAATTGGCCCCCATGGCAGTTCCTTTTGTTTGAATATAGAAGTCTCCGTGGGATTCAAAATAATTATGGGTTAGGCAGAATTCTAATATTTCCAGTAAGAATTGGTTCTGACGTGGGTTGAGTGATGGGTCATTGTTGAGGTAGTGTCGTACAGCTTGTAAACCAATGTTATGGGGAATGGACGTGTATAGTGAGACCACATCTAGCGAGAGCCAGCGGTATGTCGGTTCCCAGGAGTAGTATCGTAGCATGTTCAGAAGGTGGATGCTGTCTTTAATGTAGGAAGGTAGGTTCTGTACTATACCTTGTAGAAAATGATCAATGTAGATAGAGAAGTAGCTGGTTACGCTTTCCATGGCCGCCACTATTGGTCTACCAGGAGGGTGTGTGGGGTCTTTGTGCACCTTCGGAAGGTGGTAAAAGTAGGGCCTTTTGTAAAAGTCGTGTTTAAGAAATGAGGCTTCGGATGCAGTAACTATACCATCTGCTTGTGCTCGATCTATTAAGTTGTGAGCTTCAATAGAGAATTTGGGTAAGGGATCTCCGGAAAGTTTTTTGTATGTGGATGTGTCCGATAGGAGTCTAGTTGTTTCCAGCATGTAGTCTGCACGGTTCTGGACTACGATACCACCTCCTTTATCTGCGGGCTTAATAACCAGTTGTCTGTTGTTGGTGAGTGATTTAAGAGCCGTGCGTTCTGCTGGGGTTAAGTTAGATGGTGGCCATGGAAAGCGTAACCAGCTACTTCTCTATCTACATTGATCATTTTCTACAAGGTATACAAGGTATAGTGCAGAACCTACCTTCCTACATTAAAGACAGCATCCACCTTCTGAACATGCTACGATACTACTCCTGGGAACCGACATACCGCTGGCTCTCGCTAGATGTGGTCTCACTATACACGTCCATTCCCCATAACATTGGTTTACAAGCTGTACGACACTACCTCAACAATGACCCATCACTCAACCCACGTCAGAACCAATTCTTACTGGAAATATTAGAATTCTGCCTAACCCATAATTATTTTGAATCCCACGGAGACTTCTATATTCAAACAAAAGGAACTGCCATGGGGGCCAATTTTGCTCCCAGCTACGCGAACCTTACCATGGGTTACTGGGAGCTACAATATATACACAACAATAACCCATATGCGCCCCACATAGTCTATTACGGGCGCTACATAGATGACGTAGTCATTATCTGGGATGGTCCAGAAACCACCATCCTACCCTTCGTCCAACACTGCAACAACAACTCCATGGGTCTATCATTCACATCAGTCACAGACAACAACAAACTGGCCTTTTTGGATCTGGAACTCTTCCACTATGAAAACACCATCTGCGCCCAGAATTATACAAAATCCACCTCAGGAAATTCTTACCTACACTTTAACAGTTGCCATCACCCACGATGGGTTAAAAACATCCCAAAAAGCCAGTTCTGCCGCCTGAAACACAATTGCACGCGCCTACAGGACTATGAAACACACGGCCTACTACTCAAAGCCAAATTCAAAGACAAGGGTTATCCAGACCACATCATAGAAGATGCCTTCCAATACTATCTCAGTGAAAACGCGAAGGACAAGAGACAAACCAGTACAGACGACACTACCCAACCCGTCAGATTTGTGACACAATACCACAACAGATTTAAGCAAATGGAAAAGATCTTCACCAAACACTGGTCCATTCTGCGTGAGGATCCGCATCTAAAACCCACCATAAGTGATAAACCACTGGTCACCTACAGACGGGCTAAGAATATAAAGGCCCAAATAGCACCAAGCAAAGTGAAAACAGCACGCCCCACCGTCAGTGCCTCCTTAACCTTCTTTAACATCAAAGGCATGTATCAATGTAGGAAGCCCCTCTGCCTCACATGCGCCCATGTTACACATAGGCAAAAAGACTTCCACCATAAGGGTAAACTATATGTCATCCCCGACTTCTTCAATTGTGGTTCAGATTATGTGGTCTATTGCCTCACATGCCCCTGCGGCCTACTATACGTAGGCCGCACTATACGCCCACTCCGCAAAAGGTTTGGTGAGCATCGTAACCTTGTAGAGAAGGGCATTGACAAGCATAGTGTACCAAGACATTTTAAAGAACATCATGGACAAACATCTTCAGGGCTACGCGTGTGGGTTATTGAGTCTATCCCACCCACCCTCCCTACCGCTGAACGCTACAAAAGGTTGTGTGAAAGAGAAAACTACTGGATATACACACTGGACACTTTATCGCCAGGAGGCCTCAATGAAGGCATTGAAATTAACATTTTGCTGTGACCCCAACCATATCCCTGCCTCATCACATCATCTCATCCCAATTCACCACGTATTGTTTCATCCTTTGTCCTACCTGTTGTCTCATTTATTGTTTTATCCATCATCTAGTCACTACCCCAGTAACTTACAGTCCACGTGGAGCACGTGTATGGGTATACCCGTCTCCCACCCATTACCCCTATCCACATAGCCCTAGTATATAACACATACCATTTTTATTTTTATTCCTATCTTTATTTTTTATTTTTATTTTTATTCTTATTAAAAAATATTTTATTGTTAATTTCCTTATATATTTTTTAATTTTATTTATTTTTTATTTATTTGTACTTGTATTTTTACATATATATATATATTTATATTTATCTTTATTTTTATTTATATTTCTATATATTTTTATTATTTTTATTATTTTTACTTTTATTTATTTATTTCCCTGTATTTCCCATAACATTCCTCTCATTCCCAAATACCCGTCTGGAAACACACTCCCCCCCTTCTTCTGTCCCAATCTTACGCGTCATTTAAATGTGTATATATGTGTATGTGTGTGTGAAGGGATCCTTTTTAAACGGTTCTTTGTGTTTACACACGTATATACATTGTACATGTTTTATCCCTTTTCCATCATTGCGTCATTTCTTCTCATATATACCACCAATCTCTCCCTATAATTGTATACCTATTTAATTATATACCATTTTCTGCATTTTTGTATTCCCTTCCCATATATGTATATATATTTTGTTCCCGTCCACTATGATTAATACAACAATCCTCTTCCTATAGACCGCCTTCTCCTTACCCCACATTCCATATACACACATATATGTTCTTACCACAACACACTCATTTGCATATCTCCCTTTTTTTTTTTTTTTTTTTTTCCCCCCCTCCTCACTCCCCGCCCCGCCCACTCCCCGTCTCCCTCCACTCCCCTTCCACATTGTGTACACCCCATCTCCATGGTTACCTACGTGCCCAATCATTATACATAGTCCCGCCCTCCTCTCAATTACCTCTCCACCCCTCCCATTGCCTATGGTATAAATTCCCACACTGAATATGGCCACCAGCATAGCCTGATGAAGGAGCACGCATGCTCCGAACGCGAAGCACCGCCCGCCTCACCCCGCTCCCGGAAGTGAAGACGCAGGTCAGCACGGCGCTCCACGGAGGATCCATGACCGATATCCTGGCCGCCCGGAGGCTCTGAGGACCCTTGGCACCACCGGAACAGCTACCAGGACCCAGGTTACAGGACTCACATCCCAGGAACCCCTGAACTGGCCCGTGACACCCACATCCCCCGAGAGCACGCGGATGAAACTACTTTACATGCTGGTTTTTAGCAACTCAAATGTGAGTGTTTTTATCTATTGTAATAAATATTTTTAACATACATGCTGCACTTAGAGGGCGCCGTCCTTCTTTCTTTTTTATTTTCTCCTTTACACTTTTACATTCTTGGGTTATTGGATAAGTTGCTAGTGCATTCTTTATCACTACTGCACTGATAGGGTGGACCATCTGACATTTTATCACTTATGTCTACCAGGAGATCACCCCACCCTTGTTACAATACCTATATTATAGTTATTACTGGTATACTATCATGGATTACGATGTGATCTCCCCCACTGCTTAGCACCTATTTTCTAACATACATCAGCACCACCCCTCTCTTGTATATAATTTCTCTTATTAATTTTAATTATATTTAATTTTATGCTTACACTCTTCACTTTGTAGGTTTTTGGGCTGCCACCCCTCAGTTATCTCCCTCCCACACGTTATTTCTCCATTCTTGTCCATGGGTTGTGCCGCCTCAGCTCCCGGGAGGATGATTGTTCCCCAGCGGGTCCTGGCCCATTGCGCTGTCGCATGCCATTACAGCTCAACTGTAAGTTGTCTATGGGTGCCATATCCATAACATCGTTACCATTCATCAATACTTCTGCTCTCCCTGCCTCTCTAGCCCCTTTATGTGGCAATTTCCCTTTTGTTAAATCGGCCAGTTTTACCTACTCATCTCATGTTATATTTATAGATTATTGCATCTGCTCCTGAAGATTGGAGGCATCCATGAAACGCGTTGAGATATAGAGATGCCCTTAATACCAATTTTATCCAAGAGTGATATTCTACTACATGTTTATGATTCTACTATTTTATATTGGCCTTTACCAATTATTTTATGAACTTATTATAAATGTGTGAGCACAGAAATGTATATCTGGTGGCCGCCCTCTCTTTTTATCATGTTGTTAATGTCATGTACCATTCATGTTACTTATGTTACTTTTGTTACTATATGATTGCTATATCCAATAAATGGTATAATCAGGATACTGTTTCATGTTATGCTACAATGTACATGCCATAACACTATGTGATTGGGTTAATTATCTTTATCTCTGTACACCCACCAGTCATTCTCTGCTCATATTGTTCAATTCGGCCGCATGCTTCATATAAAGTCCCAATTCCTTTCCTTTATTAACTCAATAGGGATGGAGGCTATGTACTGCGGATGCCCTGGCCTCATATAAAGTCCCACAATTCCCCCCTCTTTACATACACATATTAGGGATGGAAGCCTGCGTTCCCGACTACTATTTATACTTCCAATTCTTGGTATTGTCCATTATTGGTTTATTTATTATAATTAATACTTTATATCTCTCTTGTGTTCTCTGGCCAATAGTTTGTATTCTTGAGGGGTTTGGAGAGTGATTTTAAATATTTACTCTGCTATGTTCCCAGATAGATACACTCCTTCTTGATGTCTGTGGTTGTGCTGTGATAGTGGACTGGGCCGCTGGGCACCGCTTTGGGGGTTTTCCTTCCCGGGAGCTGCGATGCGCACTTGGGACCCTCCCCTTCCCCCTCCGCCTTAGTTGACGCGGGCGATCGGCTGGACGTCCTTACTGCGCATCGACGCCACGCATTCAGGGTCCCGTGTGTGACGTCGTTATGACGTCATGACACCGCGCGCCGCTGTTTCAATCTGGGCGGCTCTTGATGGGGTAATTTTTGGCGCCTTATGCCGGGCGGTTCCTTGCGTCGATGCGGTTCCTTGCGTCGATGCGCAGTAAGGACGTCCAGCCGATCGCCCGCGTCAACTAAGGCGGAGGGGGAAGGGGAGGGTCCCAAGTGCGCATCGCAGCTCCCGGGAAGGAAAACCCCCAAAGCGGTGCCCAGCGGCCCAGTCCACTATCACGGCGGTTCCTTTTCCGCTTAGGTACGGACGCCTCCTCCCCCCAGTTAGCCGTCCTGCGTGACGTTGGCGGACACCCATTGGACACCTGGGACTATATATTTACACCCCACCCCATGTGGAATAGTTGGATCTTTGTTGAGCGGTGTTCACCGCTACAGCAGCACCAGTTAGGCCACACGGGAACTCTTGCTATATTCAGGTAATCACCCTTTTATACAATCCCCTTTACACTTTTACATTCTTAGGTTATTGGATAAGTTGCTAGTGCATTCTTTATCACTACTGCACTAATACGGAGCACCATCTGACATTTTATCACTTATGTCTACCAGGAGATCACCCCATCCTTGTTACAATACCTATATTATAGTTATTACTGGTATACTATCATGGATTACGATGTGATCTCCCCCACTGCTTAGCACCTATTTTCTAACATACATCAGCACCACCCCTCTCTTGTATATAATTTCTCTTATTAATTTTAATTATATTTAATTTTATGCTTACACTCTTCACTTTGTAGGTTTTTGGGCTGCCACCCCTCAGTTATCTCCCTCCCACACGTTATTTCTCCATTCTTGTCCATGGGTTGTACCATTCATCAATACTTCTGCTCTCCCTGCCTCTCTAGCCCCTTTATGTGGCAATTTCCCTTTTGTTAAATCGGCCAGTTTTACCTACTCATCTCATGTTATATTTATAGATTATTGCATCTGCTCCTGAAGATTGGAGGTATCCATGAAACGCGTCGAGCTATAGAGATGCCCTTAATACCAATTTTATCCAAGAGTGATATTCTACTACATGTTTATGATTCTACTATTTTATATTGGCCTTTACCAATTATTTTATGAACTTATTATAAATGCGTGAACACAGAAATGTATATCTGGTGGCCGCCCTCTCTTTTTATCATGTTGTTAATGTCATGTACCATTCATGTTACTTATGTTACTTTTGTTACTATATGATTGCTATATCCAATAAATGGTATAATCAGGATACTGTTTCATGTTATGCTACTATGTACATGCCATAACACTATGTGATTGGGTTAGTTATCTTTATCTCTGTACACCCACCAGTCATTCTCTGCTCATATTGTTCAATTCGGCCGCATGCTTCATATGAAGTCCAATTCCTTTCCTTTATTAACTCAATAGGGATGGAGGCTATCTAAGGCGGATGCCCTGGCCTCATATAAAGTCCCACAATCCCCCCCTCTTTACATAAAGCTACAAGTTAGTGTAGTGCGACCTCTGCACAGTGTTCAGCTAAAGCTAAAAGTTAGTGTAGTGCAGTGTTCAGCTAAAGCTACAAGTTAGTGTAGTGCGTCCTCCTCACAGTGTTCAGCTAAAGCTACAAGATAGTGTAGTGTGACCTCTGCACAGTGTTCAGCTAAAGCTACAAGTTAGTGTTGTGCACAGTGTTCAGCTAAAGCTACAAGTTAGTGTAGTGCATCCTCCTCACAGTGTTCAGCTAAAGCTACAAGTTAGTGTAGTGCATCCTCCTCACAGTGTTCAGCTAAAGCTACAAGTTAGTGTAGTGCGTCCTCTGAACAGTGTTCAGCTAAAGCTACATGTTAGTGTAGTGCACAGTGTTCAGCTAAAGCTACAAGTTAGTGTAGTGTGTCCTCCTCACAGTGTTCAGCTAAAGCTACAAGTTAGTGTAGTGCACACTGTGCAGCTAAAGTTACAAGTTAGTGTAGTGCGTCCTCCTCACAGTGTTCAGCTAAAGCTACAAGTTAGTGTAGTGCATCCTCTGAACAGTGTTCAGCTAAAGCTACAAGTTAGTGTAGTGCACAGTGTTCAGCTAAAGCTACAAGTTAGTGTAGTGCGTCCTCCTCACAGTGTTCAGCTAAAGCTACAAGTTAGTGTAGTGCGTCCTCCTCACAGTGTTCAGCTAAAGCTACAAGTTAGTGTAGTGCGACCTCTGCACAGTGTTCAGCTAAAGCTACAAGTTAGTGTAGTGTGTACTCTGAACAGTGTTCAGCTAAAGCTAAAAGTTAGTGTAGTGCACAGTGTTCAGCTAAAGCTACAAGTTAGTGTAGTGCGTCCTCCTCACAGTGTTCAGCTAAAGCTACAAGTTAGTGTAGTGCACACTGTGCAGCTAAAGTTACAAGTTAGTGTAATGCGACCTCTGCACAGTGTTCATCATCCCAGCTTAGTGCAGCTACATCTCACTGCAGGCCACAAGCCAATAAAAGAGGGCAAGCAGGCTCTGTGTCTAGAGGCAACAGTGCTGGTCGTGGAGACGGTGCATCCTCATCAGCATGTGGCCGTGGGACACGTTTGGCCTTTTTTTTGGCAGCTGGCCGTGTTGAGCCGCAACATGCGGAAGACTTGGTCGAGTGGATGACCAAGCCATCCTCATCCTCCTCATCCTCTCTCACCCATGCTCAGGATACTTTGTCTGGCAAAGCAGCTGCCAACGCGGCCTCTTCCCTCAGCTCAATGGCATCAGTGACTCCTTCCCTAGCCCCACCATGTCCTCCTGAGGAGTCCCTCGAACTGTTTGACCACAGTGTTGGGTACATGCTCCAGGAGGATGCCCAGCGTTTAGTAGGTTCTGATGATGATACTGAGCTAGATGAAGGGAGTAACGTGAGCACGGACAGAGGAGGTGCCCAAGAAGGACAGCAATCTGGCAGTCATGCTCCCCCTGCTGCAGCATACTGCCAGGTTTGCTCCAGGGAGGAGGAGGGAGGGGATGATGAGGTCACTGACTCAACATGGGTGCCTGATAGGAGAGAGGAGGAGGAGGCACATCACCAATGAGGAAGGATGCCCTCCAGGGGCCAGCCTAAGGGCAGCACACTGACTGCATCACACTGCAAAGCTCCGCATGTGCAGGGCGCTGCTGTCTCTGCCCCTTATTCCAAAAGTTCTTTGGTGTGGGCCTTTTTTGAGATGAGTGCATCAGATCACACCGCTGCTATTTGCAACATATGTCTCAAGTGTATCTCGCGTGGCCAAAACATCTCCCGCTTGGACACCACATGCTTGACCAGACATATGTTGACCTGCCATGCAGTTCGTTGGCAAGCATATCTAAAAGACCCACACCAAAGAACAAAGAGGACCTCTCCTTGCTCCTCATCAGCTGAGATCTCCAACCCCACTATACCTTCAGTCCTCTCTGAGACCTGCACTGAGAGACATGGAGGTGTAGAATTAGGTGTGTCACAGCCAAGTACTTAAGGGCAATCTGCTTTTGGTACACCGACGTCAGATTGTACCAGGCAAATTTCCCTGCCCCAGCTGCTGCACCGAAAGAAGTTCGCTCCCAGCCATCCACATGCCCAGCGGTTGAATACTAGCTTGGCAAAATTGCTAGCACTTCAACTGCTACCTTTTCAGTTGGTAGACTCTGCCCCCTTCCGTGAGTTTGTGGAATGTGCGGTTCCTCAGTGGCAGGTACCAAACGCCACTTTTTTTCATGGAAGGCGATTTCGGCTCTCTACCTGCATGTGGAAGGCAATGTCCATGCCTCGCTGGACAGGGCGGTCAGAGGTAAGGTGCATATTACTGCTGACTCATGGTCCAGCAGGCATGGACAGGGATGTTACCTAAGTTTCACGGTGCATTGGGTGACTCTGCTGGCAGCTGGGAAGGATGCAGGACAAGGTGCAGTAGTGTTGGAGGTTGTTCAGCCACCACACCTCCAAAATGCCACTACTAATGATTCTGACACACCTCTCTCCTCCACCCCCTCCTCTTCTTCTTCCTCCATGGCCTCTTCCTGTGCTTTGTCCTCAGAACCAGCGGTGCTCCGTAGGCGTTCAAGGGGCTAGTCAAGTATGCAGGCCAAAAGATGCCATGCGGTGCTTGAGCTGGTGTGCTTGGGGGACAGGAGCCACACTGGGGCAGAGGTTCTGTCAGCTTTGCAGGGGCAGGTTCAGAGGTGGTTGACGCAACGCCAACTTAAGGCAGGAATAGTGGTTTGCGACAATGGCACCAACCTCCTCTCTGCCCTCTGACAGGGACAAATGACCCATGTGCCCTGTTTGGCTCACGTCCTTAACTTGGTGGTGCAGCGGTTCTTGGAAGGGTACCCGGGCTTACGGGATGTCCTGAGGCACGCCAGGAAAGTCTGTGCATTTCCGCCGGTCATATTATGCCAGTGCTCAGCTGGCAGACCTCCAAAGGGAATTTAACCTGCCCAAGAACCGCCTAATCTGTGACATGCCCACCATGTGGAACTCAATGTTTCCCATGCTGCAGCGGCTGCACACGCAGCAGAGGGCCATCAATGAGTACCTGTGCGACTATGGCACCAGGACAGGGTCAGGGGAGCTTGGTTTTTTTTCCCCACGCCAGTGGGCCATGATCAGAGATGCATGCACTGTCCTGTCACCATTTGAGGAGGCCACGAGGATGGTGAGCAGTGACAGTGCATGCATCAGTGACACTGTCCCCCTTGTCCACCTGTTGGAGCACACGCTGCATGGAATAATGGACAGGGCACTTGAGGCAGAACAGAGGCAGGAAGAGGAGTACTTCCTTAGCTCTCAAGGCCCCCTTTATCAAGACAGTGTTCCTGCGTGCCCGCCGATCACACAGGAAGAGGAGGAGGAGGATTTTGTCAGTATGGAGGTGGAGCCTGGCACTCAGCATCAGCAGCAGTCTTTAAGGGATCATTTACAGTCCCAAGAAACACATGGACTTGTACGTGGCTGGGTGGAGGTGGTTGCGGATCATGTCATTCTTACTGACCCAGAGGACTCCGGACCGAATGCCTCAGAAAACCTATGCTGCATGGCCTCCCTGATCCTGCAAAGCCTGCGGAAGGATCCTTGTATTCGTGGTATCAAGGAGAAGGAACAATACTAGCTGGCAACCCTCCTTGATCCACGTTACAAGGGTAAGGTTGCGGACCTTATTTTGCCATTGCAGAGGGAGCAGAGGATGAAACATCTTCAAGAGGCCTTGCAGAAAGGTCTGTGCAACGCATTCCCAGACACTCGGAGGTTACAAACTCCTGTTTCTGGACAACGTGTTGCTGAGGCTTTGGTCAGTCAAACAAGGAGCGGTGGAGAAGGTGGCCATCTGACCGATGCATTCAGACAATTTTTTAGTCCGCAGCCCCAAGGTATGATCGATTCCAGCAAACATCCTCCTCAATGATCATGATGATGGCTGGTAAGAACATTTTTGGTTCTGGGTGCCACCAGTGCCTAAGGCCCAATTTTTCAGCCCCTGTTTAACAGGGGCGTGTAATTGCAATTTTTCATGCAATTCTTTGCAGCAGGGCTAGTTCCTGAGCTCCAACTAGAGTATCTGTAAGGAGTTGCAGTGTTGTGGCACCAGCACCAGTGCCAAAGGCCCAATTTTTCAGCCCCTGTTTAACAGGGGCGTGTAATTACAATTTTTGATGCAATTCTTTGCTACAGGGCTAGTTCCTGCGCTCCAACTAGAGTATCTGTGAGGGGTTGCACTGTTGGGGCACCAGCACCAGTGCCTAAGGCCCAATTTTTCAGCCCCTGTTCAACAGGGACATGTAAATAGAATTCTTGATCTAATATTTCACAGCAGGGCCCATTTCTGCACCCACCAAGAGTATCTGTGAGGACTTACAGTGTTGTGGCACCAGCACCACCATCACCACCACCAAAGGCCCAATTTTTCTGCCCCTGTTCAACAGGGGCATGTAATTACAATTCTTGATCTAATATTTCACAGCAGGGCCCTGTGAGGGCTTACAGTGTTGTGGTC
The DNA here is from genome assembly GCA_037952835.1 of Lithobates septentrionalis. Taxonomy (NCBI): domain Eukaryota; kingdom Metazoa; phylum Chordata; class Amphibia; order Anura; family Ranidae; genus Lithobates; species Lithobates septentrionalis. The sequence continues at coordinate 6,284,847 of JBBDGP010000098.1, forward strand.
ACAACAACACCTAAGGCCCAAATTTCTGCTGAGTATATAGGGCAGGCCCCTACTTTCAAACATCCAACTTACAAAGGACTCCTACTTGCAAACGGAAGGAGACAACAGGAAGTGAGATGAAATCTACCCCTAGGAAGGGAAATTCTCTCCTGTAAGAGTTAATATGGGAAAAACTTTTCTCCTTTCCACTGATGCTTTATCACCAATCCTTGTTTCACAAAAAATCCCAAATTTTCAAAAAACATTTGTCATTGGGACAAAAAGTGAGGTGAAAAATCTGGTCACCTTAAACTAAAGGTTAGGAAGGCTCTTTATTGAAGGTTACACTATGAGGTTGATTTACTAAAGGCAAATCCACTCTGCACTACAAGTCCACTTATAAGTGCACTGAAAGTGCACTTGGAAGTGCAGTCGCTGTAGATCTGAGGGGAAGATCTGAAATGAGGGGAAGCTCTGCTGATTTTTATCAGCCAATCGTGTGCAAGCTAAAATGCTGTTTCTTATTTTCCTTGTATGTCCCCGTTAAATCTACAGCGACTGCACTTCCAAGTGTACTTGTAGTGCAAAGTGGATTTGCCTTTAGTAAATAACCCCCTATGCATGTAGCTTTTGAATTGCTGCTTCACACATCAAATAAAATTACCAAAGATTAATCATGATAAATGATATTTATAAAATATCCCCCCTTCAAATCATTCTCTGCAGCTATTACCTTTTGTACCACCACCCCCTCCCTTTTAGAATGTAAGCTCTAGGAGCAGGGCCCTCCTGTACCTTTTGTATTGAACTGTGTTGTCCCCCCTATACATTGTAAAGCGCTGCGTAAACTGTTGGCGCTATATAAATCGCGTATAATAATAATAATAATAATAATAATAATAAAAATAATAATAATAATAATAAAATAAATCATATTTGTGTCTATACGTGTGCAATTATTTACGTGGTGCATGTGTTACACTAGAAGGTAAGGTCTACTCATTAGGTTTTGCCTCCATCCCTCATATAAAATGCCACATAATAGTTGTAAAGCACCTGTGTAAAAAAAACAAAAAAACTTTCTGCTGGGATTCTGGGAGCACTAAGTATTTCAAATCTTGCAAGATGATGCTCCAGCACAGTGCTGGAGGGTCTTCTTGCATAATTGGGGATCTAATTATTCCCATGATCTTGCCGGAAAGGATTATGTTGTCAAGCTGGTGGGTATCAGGGGTAATAAGAAGATTTCTTTTTTTTTTTCCTTTTTAAATTTTAGCATATGGAGATTTTATATGAGGGAGGGAGACCTAATGTAATTAATGGAAATGAGATTGATTGCCCCCTTGTTGGGACTTTACATGGACCACTGACTCATCAAATGTATAAAAAATATTCTTTAATGTAATAGATTAAAATACATAAGATACCACATATGACGAAGATGCACAACATGTGCTACATGAAAAATTCACCATTGAATGTATAATAACATCAAAAATACAACATAAATGCCCAAATGCCCAGCGCGTTTCTGGTATAAGGTGTTCCGATAACTTCCTCAGGGGCCAAGGGTTCATAAACTTTTACATTCATTTTGTTAATGTAATTAATGGGTTTTGCCTTTCAGTGCAAGGTCTTTTCTAACAGTGTCTTCAGTAAGGCTTCAGAAACATGGGAAGCGATGTATCACTGTGGTTGCACCAGAGTGCCCTGTCATCTTTGATGAACTGTGTGCTATGGCCCTGAGCAGGCAAGTTTGGTGAATGTATTTGCAAACCCAATAAAAAAGGCCATCTAATACAGAGCCATATTTAATATTGATTGGACCCTGAGCAAACATTTTCTTGGGCCCCCAGCCCCCCTCCGCATGCAATTGTGATCTCCACCTGCTCTAAAACATGCAATAAATAGCAGCTAGACTCAAAATCAGTTTACTGCAGCAGATCAGGCAGCGATTGATTGTCAGAGGTTACAGCATCTCATTACCACTCACTGACTGGTTTCTAGAGGTTACAGCACACATTTTGGCTCACTGATTAGTTGCTAGTGGTTACTGCACATCCTTACCACTTGCTGATTGGTTGCTAGAGGTTACTGCACATCCTTACCGCTCACTGATTACTTGCTAAAGGTTGCTGCACATCATTACTGCTCACTGATTAGTTGCTTAGAAGTTCCTGCATGTCATTACCACTTAATAATTGGTTGCTAGAGGTTACTGGGCATCATTACCGCTCACTGATTAGTTGCAGCCCCTTTACAGCAGAGTTCCCACTTACTTCAGGGTTTGCATACCTGACTGTGGGAAATTCTAGAACAAGCATGCAGCCATCAGGATTCTAAATCAGCATGCTTGGTCTCAGGCTGACTTAGCTTGGCAGCCAGGCAGCTGACATTTTCAGTAAAAGAGGCTTGCAGTAGCAGCCCCCATATTAGGTCAGTGAGCCTATGCTGGGTTCTGTGGTGCCTGTGGGGAGGGCCTGCTGCTGGTCCCAGACTTACTCCATCCTCCTCTGCCAGCTGATGAGCAGCACATAGTGCTCCATACACCATGCCCCCGAGAGCCCACTTCACTACAGCAATAACCGGAATGGAACTGCCCCCTTTAGGTATCCCACACACAGCGGAAAATCTGGGAAAATCGAATTGACGTGCCAGTGACTTACTTCAGCCCAGCTGCCAGCAGCTAAGATCTTCCCCCAGCAACAAATCCCCAAACAGAAAGTTCCTCCAGCACAGCCACAGAATGCAATGTAGTCAACTGGGATTTCCTAGCCGGCCAATGCTCCCACTCTCCATACATAATGTCAGCGTGCGACCGCTCCCATCCGAGCCTGCCCAAGTCTGCTGGCATGGGCTAAAGGGGCAGCTGCTTTTGGCCCCACAACAATGACATGGCCCAGGGCAGCTGCCCCTTTTGCCCCACGCTAAAGACGGCTCTGATCTAATATCATGACGGCTAATCCCAAGTGGCTGTATGGTAGAGCTGCAGTGTTATGTATTCATTCTCATACTTCCAAAATGTCACATGCATGATGTAAAAAAAACAGAGATTGTCAGAGGGGGTAGTGGGCACTGAATGATTAGTAAGGTGGATAAGCCTGGCAGCAGCCTCCCCATGATAGAGTGAATGATGATATCATGTGTAAAAATAGGCCAACGAGGAGGGAGTTGCAAGAGTCAATGTGAGAGAAAAAGGGAGTGAATAAGTACCATAAGTATCTTGGTGGTGTCAATGGATAAAACGGGACATGTTTTAGAAATGTGTTGGAGGTGAAGGCATCAATATTTGGAGATTGGAGAGTGATTGACGGTAGGGCTAGAAGGAGAGGTCATAATTCAGGATTATACCTAGCACCCTGGCATGAAGAGAGGGACTGATGTGCTAGAAAGTCAGGGAAGGATAGAGGTGACAGAAATAAGATAAACTGAGTTGTGAAGGCAACTTCCAGACACTTTCCAATATACAGTACATCTAGCTATGTAGACCCGGTATGAATTATAAATAATATATATATATATGACCTTTTTTTAGCTTTATCTTTCTCTGTCACATAACCGCATAGCACCATATAATCTCCTGTTCCTGATGGCAGGCAGCAGGTTTACTTTTTCAATTGGGGCTGAAGGGTAAGAAAGAGTTAACAAGACTGAGACATTTAAAAATAGCTGACAGACAAATGTCTCTTTTAGGGTCTTGTTTGTAGCAATGGTCACAGAATAGATAAGGTCTGGTAAGAACTGGTTTTGAAATGATGTTTTCAGACAAAATCAACCTAGTTAGCATTACTAGTTTTAAATTATGTCTGAGATTTTGCATAAAGGTACAACCCTTACCATTAAAACTAAGCATTCATTGAAATGACCCTCTTGTGTGCATTGAATGCTTCCAGAGCTCTGAAAGAATAGGAAGCGCATTGGGAACGCTCAGTGATAGAGGTAAAGGGCCAATCACAGCGACCCTTTACCATGTAATCAGCTGTGTCCAAACATAGCTGATCCCATGTAAACAAATGCAGGTTATCAGCATTTCCTTTCTTCAGCGCTGTCACTGTGTGAGGAAAGAAAAGCCGATAACTGGCTATCCTGTGACCGGGCAAATTTACACTGATAATCAGGGCACTGATTATGAGTGCAGCCCCATTAGTGCCCAGCAGTGTCCATCAGAGCAGCATATCCATGCCCATCAGTGCAGCAAATCAGTGCTGCTTATCAGTACTGCCTTATCAGTGCAGCCTCATCAGTGCCTCCTCATCAGTGCCCATCAGTGCTGCCTATCAGTGCAGCAAATCAGTGCCTATCAGTGCCGCCTTATCAGTGCCCATCGGTGCAGCTTATCAGTGCCCATCAGTGCTGCCTCATTAGTGCGCATCAGTGCAGCCTATCAGTGCCCATCATTGTAGCCTCATCACTACACATCAGAAAAATGTACTTATTCGCTAAAGTTTAAATCAGAAAAAAAAGAAACATATTTTTTCTCCAGAATTTCTGGCTTTTTTTATTTGTTTAGCAAAAAATAAAAAATAAAAACCCAGTGGTGATTAAATACCACCAAAAGAATGCTTTACCAGTCTAAAAATAATTATTTACATTTCATATGGGTACAGTGTTGCTTGACCACGCAATTGTCATTCAAAGTGTGATAACTCTGAAAGCTAAAAATTGGCCTGAGCAGGAAGAGGTTGAAAGTGCCCAGTAGGCAGGCGGTTAATCAAGTGCTGGTATCATATTTTTACACCAAAGGAACTTATCTAATTGAATTCTATTCCAAAATGTGCAAAGATGCTATTGCTTCTAAAGGAAGCAGATATGGCCATTTTTGTACATACAGTAAAAGCATGTACCATTCCTGTTTAAATAGATATATTGAATAGTATAAAATTGTATTCATCATTGCATTTGGAATAAAATGATATACGTATAACATGTTGAGTTTCAGCAATATTTAAAGTAAACATCAATTTACACAAATCCTTCAGTTTTCAAAACTGGCCATAAATAGGTAGAATTTTGAATAAAAATTCTTAGGAAAACAATGCTCTAGGAAAGTTGATTTGTTTCCAGCCATTAGTGGGTCAAACTGATGTTCAATTTCAATTGCAGTGACAAGAAAATTTAAAGTGGTGGGATACAACATTTTTTCATGTATGAATACATATCTCTAACAGTGTATGTGGTTTTTGTTCTATAATGTTAATTCATTCAATAATCAAATGTTAAAAGCAAACAAATTCTTTCAAATGACTTCCAATTGTTCTGAGAATTTTCATACAAATTTTCCTAAAAATGTTTGTTTGAAATTCTATCCATCTATGGCCAGCTTTGCCACATTATTCAGCCTGATTCTCCTCCACCATGCCTCATACCCATCTGACATATCTACTTTAAATGCAACAGAACATTAGCACACAGTAAAACATACAGACAATTAGACATGTGCATTCATTTTCGTCCAAATGCATTTTCGTCTGAATTTCAGGTATTTTCGTTATCGTTCTAACAAACGATAACGAAAGTACAGGATACGAAAAATGAAAGATCCGACATAAACAAATGCTTTATTTTCATTTTCGTTGCTACAACAGTTCGATATAGATAGGAGATTCGACATGATGCTGACAATAACAATCTGTGCCCATCAAACCTGTGGTCGAGAGAAAAGATTTGACATAGAGAGAAAAGATCGCTGCTGGAATTGGGTGGGGGAAGTAAAATAAAAATAATGATGATGATGAATGTTATTGGCTGATTGTAACCAAAGAGGAGGAGCAGTAAAATAGCTAGAACTAAGTACACACGTACAGCCAACTTACTTTCTTATTATTTTCTGTTTGAACTATATACATTCAACATGAACAACGAAGATTTGACAAAGCAGCGGAAAACATACAAACTTCGAATCTATGGCTTATGATGTCTGTTGAAAGTTCTAAGAAGATTAGACGGAGTAGCTAAACTGTACAGCGTCGTACAGTTTAGCTGCTCCGTCAAATCTTCTTTGAACATTCGACAGACACCATAGGCCTTCAATGACAGATTCGACCTTAATTAATTTGGATTTTCAGACGAATGCAATTTTTAACGAAAAACGAAATAAATAAATACGAATTTCAGGAGTAACTAAATAAATTAATTTTTCGGACGAAAACTAAATTCCGAAACGAAATATTTCAGTGTGCACATGTCTACAGACAATAAGGACTTTGCTGCCACAAAGGAAGTTGGTTCTACATATCCCAAAGACTGAAAAAATTGTGGCCTTTAGACTTTGCCCAGACATATACCACAAATCTCCACAGTAATGCATGGAAAAAACTAAACAATGTCTCTCTACTAAGCTTGATTGCTACTATTGTATATGTAGAAACAATGGATTGTTATAAGTCATAGACATAACTTATTCATATCCATAACATTTAATTTAAGCCTTGATGGGTCACTAAAAGCATTCGTTCTAAAAGAAAACAGCAAGAGTACCATCAGCTGTGCTTCAAAACTAGCACTTTTGTGAAATATATCCTTTAATAATGTCTGTGAAAGGTGCAATTAGGTACAGTATAACTTGCAAGTATACAAAGTTTTCTTGCATATAATTGATCATTTTGCGGTTCTGTTACAATAGGGCTGGGTAAAACAGTTATACACTATGTAGCCCAGAGTATTTTAGAAACTCAGTTTAAAGATTATGCAAAGCCAATAAAGAAAAGAACACAATTAAGTTTAACATAACATAAGTCATAACATAATCTTTTGCTTTAGGAAGTTATACTATGACTTGCTTATAGGGGTTATTTATTAACATGGATCAATGGTGTGAAGTAAAAATAGCAGCTTGTAAAATATATTTTTTTGAGTTAGAATGAGGTGACTAGTAACTAGAGATGGGAAGGCCTTTAATAAAAATGTAAACATTGGAAAAAAACATTTTTTTCCGAAAAAAAAAAAAAGAAGTGTAAAATATATTCCTTTACAATAATAAATATTATATTGATGACATGATATTCAAACTATATACTATGAAGACCTTAATGAAAGATTTCTGAGACTTTATGTAAAGTGTTAAATTATTGCAAGTTCTCTCAGCTGAAGACAAGTAAATCCTGGAATTCAATTCAAGACAATGTACTTCTCATTGTAGTTCTCAAACAAATGAAATATGCATTTCTACCACTGGGGGCACTGCAGGGGAAAGGCTCCAGTTTAGTTTGCTTGTGGGCTCCATCTTGTACCTCCTACAGTTGGGTTATTGTTGGGATACAGTAGATGACAGTTTCTGTCCTCTCAGGCCTTAATTGATGGGTAAGGGGGTACATTTATCTGACAAATTACTTTATCTTTATAACCTTTAAATTATTCATATTAATGTTCTCCACCACCACAGCATATTGCTTACCTATAGTCTGCTCAGTAAATAGTTTTTTTTATTCCTTCTTTCAGTAAAATGGTGAGGCCAACATAGAGTTTGGAAACATTTCCACAGTACAATTTCTGCTAAGAGCAAAGTTGCAATTATTGTGAGAAGAAATATTCTTTTCCAAACGCTACAAGGATGACAAAACACATCCTGGCATGCCAGAGTGCCCTAAATAAATTTAAAACACTTTATGGAATGAAATTATGAGGACCAGAATGAACGTGCAAGGAGCTTTTCCCTCCAGAGTTCTCATTCCAGAAACACTCTTTCTGCTGCTTCTGGATCATCACAAAGTGTTTCTTCACCAGCAGCATCTTCAAGTAAGGAAGTTTTGCAAACCACAGCCTCCCAAAAATACACATCTTAATTTATAGATACAATGACATCTGAAAATCAGGAGAACATCCATTAAGCTCTTCATAGAGCAATATATGCTTCTGGATCAGCCTTGCCAATACCAATAACTGAAAATGCATATTGGCAGGAAGCTTTTATACTATTATGAGGGAAGGGGGGGGGGGGGGGGTGTTACCTGATCTGTATAGTTGAAATGTTCTTAACATATACGGTCCTTGTTATTCTATTTGTAATAAAAAAAAATGTTAAAAAGCAGATTTAGTTTATTTCCTGCATAAGCTGTACTTTTATTTCAAGCATAACATTTTATATACTCATATATAAATATATATATGCTCTTATATACATTTTTCCTTCCCAGTGTAAATAAATGACTTTCAATTTGTAAAACTATTCCACACTGAATGTATTTTACATTTTTTACAAAGTTTCCATGTAAAAAAAAAAAAGATTTTTTTTCCCCCATGGGTTCAAATTTTCTGGAAATTTTACATCTCTACTAGTAACAGCTTCTTGGTAATTTTTCTTAGTTTGGATTAGTGGAGTGGAAAAATATTGTTGGCCATTATTCAAAATTTATTCTGCAAGGAGATAGGTTCAATAAAATGTCTAACATCAAAACTTTTTTGCATTTGGGATTGAATAGGGAATGGTTAAAATTCCCATCAGATTTTTTTTTTTGCTGTATCCTATTGGGGAAATTTCCCTTCCTGTAGTAAAGACACAAAAGGATGTGAGAAGAGATCTCTCCAAATTGAGGGAAAAAAAATGTTCTCTTCCGGCTTGTTCACATGTGCGTCAATATCTTGTTTTTAAGCAGCATTTGTACAGTGTTTTGAAAACCTCATAACTACCCTTCGATGCCTGCCATGAATAATACAATGGACATCACGCAGTGCAGTACACACAGGTGGAGTAGTGTTATGTTGTGTTAAAAATTAAGCAGGAGCCATCTATCCGCCTCCATTAATTTCAATGGTAACATGCTGTAACTGCACCTATAGCATTTATGATGTGTTAGTGAAGCATTTATTAAGGGTTATAGAAATGTGAAGTGCCACCTGCGCTGAGAATAAGTGATACTACTAGGTGTATTAATGTGTCTCCACTTGCAAAGCTGTTGTCTCAATAGTACCCCCTAGAGGTACTTCAGGGCAACTATATTTCCAAATATTAGCAACGCTCTTGCAACAAACATATATAGATATGGTGCATATATTTAGTGCATCAATCTATTAGAATATTATGGAACCTAAACCTATTAAAGTGCATTGTGCAAAACCACTTTAAACCTCAAAAATCTCAAACGTCCATCACTGTGAACATATTAAAGTGAATTCATGCAAGTATATCTCATAAATAAATAAATATATAAAAACATATGTATGCCGTTGGTCTATGCCTGACATCTTCAGGAAGCAATGCCATTTCAGGCTTGCACAAATAAATCTTCTGTCTATCTATGTCTTGCATATTGATGGAGTGGAGAGAAAGATTTGGTGATTATTATTGAAGTGGAGAAGTGTAAAGTGTTTGGAGTACATCCAGATAGAGAAGGAGAAAGTAATCCAGAAGGTTAACCACCAAAGTACTTACTGACCTTCCTAAAGAGAGGTCATATATAGCTGATGAGTGCACATCTGAATGGGTTGGGAGACATTTGAGCACATAAAGATTGACATGGTATTGTGAATGCATTGCACTTTGTCGAACTTTATTCATGGGAAAAACATATCGATTTTCGAGAGACTATTTATTGACTTATTTGTTTATTAATTAATTTATTGAGTGATAAAAGATAACTTTTTAATATATTTATTTATTATTCATATGAGATATACTTGTATGAATTTACTTTACTATGTTCACAGTGATGGACGTTTGAGATATTTTAGATTTAAAGTAGTTTTGCACATTGCACTTTAATAGGTTTGGGGTCCATAGTATTCCAATAGATTAATGCACCAAAGTATTTGCACCAGATTTGTTTAGGTTTGTTGCAAGAGCGCTGTTAAAATTTGGAAATATATATTATGAAGTTTTAGCTGGGTGCTGTGGGAGCAGCAGCGGAGGTTCCTGTATCCCAGAATGCTCTGGGAAATATTAGAGAACTAGTACAGAGTAGCACCAGCCACTTCCAGTGTGCACCGAGCAGCCATGTGGCAACACTATTTGCTTCTGTGTGCATGCAAAAGCATCAACCCAGCCAGCAATACTGACAGTGCCAGGCAGAAGCAGAGGCATTGAGCATTATTGTCAGTGGCAAAGCTTTTGTGTGTCAGCTAAGTGTTAGTGCCAGCAAGTGACCATGACAATCTTTCCATGATCATCCTGTGCTTGGCCAAGCCAAGTGTCAAAGAGATCAAAGTATAAAAATCCATCTTGCAGTAATCCATAGAAAAAGTAATATATTACAACTTACCAGTCCTTAGATGAGGTTCCTGCATTAGTTTTCTTTTTTTTCCAGGCATGTTTTCCTTTTCTTTTTTTTATCCAGGCACGCCTGCGAATAATACACTTCTTGCCCTAGGGTGGCTATGCTCACTCACACCACTGAATTTATGGAGGAAGCCATGGTCATCACACTGGGCTGCTATCCTGATTTGAACAGGATAACACTTATTCCTCTTCATTATCTTTCTTTTTGGTGGGGATTTGTAATTTACAGAACCTAACTTGGAAAGAAGAAAACATTTTTGTGCTTTCAGTTTAATTTACAGCAAGTAACAAGGACACTGCAGTTCTGGTAAGATCCACAGTTATTTTGTGTACTTGCTAAAAATGTTCTTAGCCTGCAAAAAAAAATTAAGACAGCCACCACATTAAAGTGCTGGTAAGCAGCGTCTTTATTACCTTTTTGTTTTTGGTTTAAGATGTCCTTTAATAGCTTAATTCACAGATTGCTTGGCTAGGAATTTATATTTGATGCAGTTTCCTTTTGCTTTTATTATTTACTTATCACAGAAGAAACAAATTTTGCAAACAACATTTTTTAAAACGAAATGTCAGTAAAATACACTAGTGATTATCTAAAGAAAACAAAGGCTTTTTCATTGACCAAGCACAACTCTGTGTTTAATATTATTGCATTTTCATGTCATTAATCTTTAATGTACTTGGGGACCACTGGTAACTTCAGGATGTGTGTGGAGAACAATATTTACAGCCTTTCAGATACTTATACGGGAAAATTGTAGCGATCATTGAAGGAAATACCGTAAAAGATACCTGTAAAGGAATTCCAGGCAAATAGGTAAATGCAATAGTTGAAACATGTACATAAATTGTTTTAGGGATTCAGTAATATGTCATTTTGTTCAGTCAGTCTTGTGATTTACACACTTCAGCCACACTGCATAGCCAGGCATATTTTATGGTTGAAGACATACCAAAGACATACCATACTGTACAGAAGGACTCCAAAGCTGCAATAAGAGTTTCCCAAAATCAAGACATCCATACTTGTTCAAATATTAGAAGCAGGTTTCTTTTCCTTACTGATCACTGGGTAACTGTTGTAGCTGGTACATATTTAATGGCCTCTTCCACAGAACACCTTTCCAGTAAGATAAAACTTGACTGATCACTTAGGCTGGATTCACTCCTTTGTGTAGTAATGCACAGTAACAACCTTGTTTATTGTGCATTATCATACATGCAGTAAAGCACAAACTGCAGTGAATTGTTTTTAGGTGCCGATCATTTTTCATGGCATACCAACTCACACTCCCGGAGCACCACAGCAGACCTGTATTAACACACATGTGCATTGTGGTGCACTAGAAAAGAAATAAATTAAAAGGTGTTTTATCTTGTACTTTAAATGAATGGGCTGCCTTACATCACAAGGGCCAATACTCTGCTGGGAAATCTCATCTGAATGCTGTCTACTCATGACCAGTAGCTAACTGGCCACTACAATATAAAATAAATGCTTGGCCTATTGTGTAATCCACCAAAATGCTTGTAATCATTGACATACGTCCATTATCAAGGAGGGTGGATTGTAACAGTAGGCTTGGCAGAACATTGTATATTTCTGACCTCCTTTGGACCTCTCCAGACATCTCCTGGCCAAACTTGGGAGGAACAATTGACTGGCTGAGATGTTTCCCCATCTGGAGTCAGAGGTGTCTGCATTCCAAATAAGTGTTCATGCATGTGTAGGCCACAGTCAAATAATATGCATATTTTAGTTGGGTGGGGGTTGGATGTTCCAACTGCTCTCTTTAATTTGTTTCCAAAAAAGGCTGCAATCAACAGCCTAAGAAATTCAATAAAAAGCATGTCACATGCACAGTGAGCTTTGGCAACTGGTCCTGGAGTAAAGCTGCTAACATTAGACATAATCCACACATATATGCCTGGTCTAGTTGCCAACCAATCTGTCTAAAGAAATCAGATAACATCTTACCTGGAGGATAGACAATAAAAGACTAATTTATCCTTTGACCTGACAACAGGGAAAAGAGTTCAATCACCAAAAAAGTTCGCCTGAAGGCATCTTGGACTTTTTTCAGGCAGAAATATATAACAAATTACCCAGTATTAGAGTGCAATCACATAAATACCTGTGATAAGCACTTTATTTGATGGTTTCTAATAATATATCATATTTATATATTAACTGAAACTCTGTTAATATACTTTTGGGATAATTTTACCTTTTGTAAGGTTAGGGAAAGGACTGCAAAAGAAAATAGAATAGGTAGAAAACCTGGAAGATCTGTTACTGTTATTGAACTGCAGCTGAAAAATATCAGGTCTCCTGCCCTGACACACAGTTGTGCTGTGTGGCAGAGCCATGTAAATCTCAGGACTGAATAGAGAGATATACAGTACAAATACTTTGTGTTTTTGGTTGCTAGCAAGGAATTCACCTGGCAAGAGAAATACAAAAGCTATTATTGTTAACTTCCCCCTCCTTTAATATTTATCCCTTCTGCTGCCTGTGACTCCAATCTCCACCATCTACATTCAGTACACTGACCTTTGCTGTGAACACACCTCCAGTCAGATGACTGGTCCTACGTTGTATGCCATGGTTCCTTCTGCTTGCCCCTGCATCGCTATTGTGTCCTATAATGATGTAGGGGCCAGTAGAAGCAACCAGGGAATGCAGAGGCACCCAACACTCCAGATTTTATGATGCTTAAGCCAGTGTAGCTCTTAAAGAGGAACTGCAGTCTGCTCACAGAATTAGTAATAAAAACTTCTTTGCCATTCCGAATCTTCCCTCCAACCACTTTGCATATTATTTTATATATACTGTGATTCTGCACTTGCCAAATATGCTGCAGAAATCTCCCTCCACTAAGTCTGGCTGCAGTCATTTTAACTGTGGGCAGCTAAAGCTGCTGCCTGTTCACTTCTTGGATTTACACAGACACACACCTCCAACTCTGCAGCTCTCATGGGCCCCCTTTAATGACTCACCCCCCTCCCTTCCTGGCAAACTCTCACAAGAGTGAGAGAGAGAGAGTTGTGCATGATGTCCTAAGCTTAGGCTAATGACCAGACAATGTTTTACTATCCAAAGTTAAAACAACATAGGGAGAAGATTTAATAGATGGAAAGTTGAAAAAATGACCGAAGGTCAGCTTTAAGGACATTAACTACTTAAATACAGGGCACTTACACCCCCTTCCTGCCCAAGCCAATTTTTAGCTTTCAGTGCTGTCGCTGTTTAAATGACAATTGCGCGGTCATGCTACACTGTACCCAAACAGAATTTTTATCATTTTGTTCCCACAAATAGAGCTTTCTTTTGATGGTATTTGATCACCTCTGCTTTTTTAAAATTTTTTGCTAAACAAATAAAAAAAGACCTCTTCGCTTTATAATCTGACATCAATACCCGCATTTCGAGATAGTATGGAGGAGTATCTTTCCTCAGCATGTCTCCTTAGGTTGTCATCTCCGGACCGTAATAGCTTGGAGGCCCCCATATCGATTGAGGAATTAAGCGCAGTGATAAAAACAGTCAAACATGGGAAGGCGCCAGGCCCGGATGGATTTACAATCCAATACTATAAGAACTTTTTCCCACTACTGGGTAGATATATGACAAAGGAATTCAATGAGATTGGACGGGCGGCCGCTCTCCCCCCGGATGCACTTATGGCGCACATATCGGTTATTCCGAAAGAAGGAAAAGATCCTGGGGAGTGTGGGAGCTACCGCCCTATCTCATTGTTGAATGTAGACTTAAAACTTTTCACCAAATTGCTTGCCTCGTGTCTTCAGTCGCTATTGAACCAGTTGATACATTTGGTCCAGGTTGGGTTTATCCCTACCCGTGAGGCGAGGGATAATACCATTAAGGTACTCAACCTGGTCCATCATGCCAATAAGATAAAAACCCCCTCTATCTTTCTGAGCACCGACACAGAAAAAGCATTTGATAGGGTCAGTTGGCGATTTATGTTTGGAGTGCTGAGGCATATGGGACTGAAAGAGCATATACTGCGTTGGATTGCCGGGGCGTATGCCTACCCCCAGGCCTGGGTTAAAGTTAATGGGGTATGCTCAGAGCCGATTAAAATTCCAAACGGAACGCGGCAGGGATGTCCACTTTCCCCTATGTTATTTGCCTTATCTTTAGAACCACTACTTAATAAAATCAGGCAAAACCCAGACATCCAGGGACTCCAAATAGGGGACCATAATTATAAAATCTCAGCTTACGTAGATGATCTGTTGTTTTCTCTGTCTAGTCCACACATTTCACTGCCGAATCTGATGAAGGAAGTTGAAGGATATGGTGTATTAGCGAACTTAAAAATTAATTACACGAAATCAGAGGCGATGGGCGTGGCTCTCCCCCTAGTGGTACAGCAAACCATACAACCTAATTTTAACTTTAAATGGGTTGGGACGGCATTAAAATATCTGGGCACATACATTCCGTCAAGAATAGAGAAGATCTTTAAGTTTGAGGTAAATTTCCCTCCGTTATATAAGGCAATTCGCTCCCTACTAGATAAATGGCAACATGGACTCCATTCATGGTTTGGCCGTTGTAACATTATTAAAATGAGTATTTTGCCAAAATTTTTATATTTTTTTCAAGCCTTACCGATAGACATTCCAACTGCCTTTTTCCGCCAAGTCGACACACTTTTTACTAAATTTATATGGGCAAATAAGCGACCAAGGATTAGTAGAAGTCGTATGACTATACTGAAACAATATGGCGGCCTGGCAGTCCCAGATGTAGCTAAATACTATCAGGCAGTACATGTCGGTAGGGTCATTGACTGGTGTAGACATACAGAATTTAAATTATGGACAGAACTGGAACAAGAATTTAGTGTGGTACCCTTACGAAGAGTGATTTGGTGCTATGCAGCACTACCGGTCTCCCTTAAAAACACCCTTTTATAGGCCCGACACTGCGAATAGGTTTTAAAATCTGTCAGAATCCCAAATATTCGTCAATACATTCCCCACTGTTCCCAATATTGGGGAACCCAAGTTTTGGGCCAGGGATGGAGAAAGGGGCATTCCAGGGTATTAGGGAGAGGGGATATACTCAGGTATCACATTTTTTGCAATCTGACGCATGGCCTACAGTTGCCGCATTGACGCAACTGGGGGGCCGATTTGAAATAAACGTTTGGCAGGCATTACAACTCTGCCACTTCTTTGAGTCATTGGGACCAGCGATAAATTATAGACGAGAACCGACAAAGTTCAACTATATTGTGAAGAGAAAGAGCCCCTTGCCCGAACAATATCTAAGATATACACAATGTTAATTGCCCCCCAGATAACTTTGAGATGCCAGGAATGGGAAAGTGGGAAAAGGACCTAAATAGGATTTTTACGCCAGTTCAACGTCAGAAGATAACATATCTTCTGTTTAATTCATCAGTCTGTACGCGAACCCAAGAACTATCAAACTACTGACAAGGTGGTATTACACCCCGGTTAAGCTTCGAAGGTTTTTCCCTGAAGCTTCAGATCAATGTTGGAGATGCAGCTGGGGACGGGGGACTCTATTCCATATATTTTGGACGTGTCCTAAGATTAGGCAATTTTGGTTGGAAGTACAAATGATTGCCCAAAAGTTTACAACTTTCCCACTTTCGGACGATCCTGCCTTTTTCCTGTTGCATCTCTCACAAATACCACTACAGACATATAAAAACTCAGTCCTATGTCATATCGTTAACGAGGCCAAGGCGTGTATCGCCCGATGCTGGAAAGATCCCAGGCCACCATCGATTACAGTATGGCTCAATAAAGTAATAAATGTGGGGGCCATAGAAGATCTGGTGTACTCGGGCCAGGATAGAAAAGAGCAATACATTAAAATTTGGACAACATGGATCTTATTTGTATATTCAGAAGAAGAAAAGAGATTGTTGGAGGATACCATAGGGCAATGAGTCCATCTGTCTTGGAAATTTACAATATTATGGAGGTTCCCTACCCTCCATGAGGAGAGGGGAGTAGGGAAGGATGGGTATAGGGGGGGGGGAGGGGGAGGGTTTTTTTTTTTCCTTTTTTTTTCTTTGGGGTGGGGATATCCTATAAAAATTCAAAAATTAAAGGGAGGAATGAGTTATACCCTGGTGGCCAGGAGAGGAAGAAAAAGAGAACAAAACGGGAAGAGGGTTTATAGGAGAGATGATAGGTGTGCTTAAAGTTTGTAAGTTGTAAGGTTGACACACCACACCACCGATTGACGCGATGAAAGCAGTCGTGTCCTCCCAGAATGAGAGCCGCGCCACCCAGCCGTCATTTGACAGCCGGCGGGCAGGAAGTTGTTAAAGTTGGTGGCAGGAGTGGTAAGTATTAACTTGTTTCTTTGCAGAAAAGCCTTTTTTCAAAAACTGTTCTAAGTAAAGTTGCTTTTTTGGTAAATTATAAAAAAAAAAAAAATATATGTCAGAATCAGAATACTTTATTAATCCCAAAGGGAAATTATTGCCACACAGCCACATTCAACAAAGACAACACAAGATCAAAACAATGAACAGAACATGACACAATGACGCAACAAAATTACCAATAACAGCAATTAGCACCAAATAAACAAATTAAAACTGTACTCTAATAAACCATCCATACATTTAAAATACAACATAGAATAAATAACACAGATTAAAAGAATAACAGAAAATCAAAATACCAAAATGCAAAAAATACACAACTTTCTCTAGCATTACCCCAAATAATAATTAGCATAAAAAAACAACATACTGTAAAAACTACATAAAAATCTTAATAACTGAAAACACGCTATACTTTCCCTTTAAAGAGTTGTAGATTATATTATAACTGTGACAGACTAAGTAAACATAGTGTTACTGTTAATGTCTAAACATCTAATTCCCCCACCCCTTTTTTCATCCCTACCCAAAAATTCCCCCCTCCCCCTCTCCCCTCACCCCCCCCTCTTTCCCTCCCATTCAACCCCCCAAAAAACCTCCCCCTCCCTCCTTTTACTCCCAATAGCCCCTTTGAGGTGCAATTACCTCAATACGTTACCCCATGACAAAAACCATTACATTAGATACCACTATTAGTGCATATAAATTCTATTATCGCATATATTTATAAAAAGAAAATCATTGCTTTGCAAAAGGTATCTAGGTACTACTGGCCTTTGTGTGATATACACAAAGAGTGTAAACATATTCTTTTAATTAATTCACAACTTATTTACATGCATACATAGTAGTCATAATTTGATGTATCTTCCCATATAAATGTTCTTTCCTTCCCCCGACGCATACTGTTCATTTCGTAATAATGAATCCATTTAATCCAAAGAAATAATGCAATAGTGTTATTTCGATTGATTTTATGCTTAATATGTTATTTTTATATATTTTTTTATATTTTTTATTGCCTATTCTTATATGGAATTACCTCAAGAACTGAAGTTGATATGTAATGTCATGTTAGTTTTGTTGAACTATAGGCGGTTAACAGTTTGTTGATATCTATATTATTTTAGCTCTGAGTATTTCATGTTGGAAAGTATGTCACATCCTTTCCACTAGATGGCAGTGTTCTAAGGCACATATAAGGTTGTTATCAGCCAAAGCCTCACGCATCGGCTTCGGCCGCCCCCTAGTGGTCAAAATGGCGAACCGACGTACAGCTATGATGGTTCGCCCAGGGGAGCCAACCTGCCACAGTATAACTGCAGCAGCTGGTCGGGAAGGGGTTAAACAGTTGAATAAACATTTTCCAAGAGTGGTGATTCCATACTTTTTTGCAGTTGTATATATTCTGTGTGGGTTTTCAATAAAGACAGTTCCAGTTGCATCTAAGCTAGTGCCATATAGTTTTTGATGCTCACCTATAATAACTGTTTCCTATGTCCAGACAGGAGGAAGCTATATCTTGACAGAAGCACCCAAGCTGGGTGCTGCACAGTTCCATCACAATAATCTTGTAGAATATTTTATTTATTTTATCCGTACTTCCATTTAGTGGTGAGCTTAGTTTCAGTTTGAATCCAAGTTGTCCAAACCTGGAAGGCAGTTGTCAGTGCGAGTCAATAAGGTGCTGGTAGGGATTCCTGGCCTTGTAACAGCATGTACACAAAGGGGATCAGCAGGGGATCAAATACTTTTTTCCCTCATTGTAAGTAGATTTTGTTTAATATGAAAAGGAGATAGGATGGGGATATTCAATACAATTATTTCCACAATCCAGTGTTGTGCTGACCTCCTGTGTTGTTGTTTGAAGAGGGAAGAGGAAAGGAGAGAGGGGTCAAAAAATTACCACCACCCCCCATAAGACTGGGATAGAGGGGCAAACGGCATACTAATGACCACCTTGCTCAGGGATCTCACCATTTGTAGTGTAGCAGACCTCACAGGACTGGACAACCAGAAGTCATGCTGAAACTTATTTCAAGGGACTAGGACATAAGATTTTTGTACTCCTCCAGGGATTTAAAGTGCAACCAACTTGCCCACGTGTTTGTGAAGGCAGAAATTCTATCTTGCGCCACAAAAATCAATTTCTCCATCTCTTCCAGCCTGTTGAAGCGAGTGAACCATTCCCAAACACTAGGTGGGTTGGTGTCTCTCAGTCTATGGGGGTACATAAGCGAGCTGCATTGATCATGTGTAGTTGCAGTGACCTTCTACAGTATATTGTCTCAGTGGTTGTTTTCTGTGGTGTATCAAGTATTGGACTGGGGAGAAGACCAAAGAAATCCCTGTCACTCGAGATGTGAGGTCATGCCCTTTGGTCCAAAAAGTGGCTATAAGGGGACAGTGCCACCACATGTGGACGAATGTGCCCTCTGCCATTAATCAGCACCAGCATCTATCATAAACGGTCGGAAAAAACTTACTGATCAGAGATGGAACTCTGTACCATCTTGACCTAATCTTTAAAGAGTTCAATTGAGTGACATTCAGTGAGCCTTTATGAGTAAGCAGATTAATTTGTTCCTATTCATCCTCCTCTATATGAAGGTCCAGATCACTTTTTCACTTTGAAAACTCTTTATCAGAATGTGGGGCAAGTGTAGAATAGAACAGAGATTAAATGTCTGAGACCAAATGTCATTAGTGTGAAAATCTGGTGTAGATTACCTCAAAAGGTGTCCTATCTCTACCAAACACCTGCCTATTTTCTGAGCCATTTAAGAAATGGTGGATTTTCATATATTTCCAAAAAGGGCTATTCGACTGGGACACCTGAGTTTCCAAGGACTCCTGATCAATAAACTTTCCGTTGTGGAAAAATTGGTAAGCCCGAGGAAGAGCATGTGGCCAAGTCGTTGTCAAAAAGCACCTGCTTATGCCTGGAACAAAGTCCAATTAAGTCTAAGTGGGTTCAAGGGCCCAGGAACCATGTAAAGCTAGTGCAAGTTACATGCGAGCCGAAATTTCCTTAAGGTAGCCGAGATGAGCAGATGATGTGTGTCTTGTGCTAGTATACAATATGCAGCCTGTAGCCAAGGTGCCAATGCCAGTGGATTGTCCATGAAAGCCTGTTCCAGCTGTACCCTATCCTTGTGTGCCACTTAAATGGCCCAGTCGACTATTCTAGTCAGCTGTTCTGTCCAGTAGTATTTTTGGAGACCAGGAAGACCAATCCCCCCCTGGTCTTCGACTGGAAAGAAGAAAAAAGTAAATTCTCGCTGGCTTGTTGTTCCACAGAAATGTTCTTAACATGCGGCGTATCGACTGAAAAAAGACCCTAGACAAGTGTGTACAATTTTTATTATTGTAAGTGTATATTGATTATTTCCATGTACAAGGGTATTTATTACTGCAAGTATTAGCATTACATACTTATCAAAGTATGTGTTTATTCCACTCAGATGCACCTTTAAGCTCCTGAGGAAGAGACCATATCACGAAACATGTAGAGTTTTTGGAATACAGGGTCCCCTTTTTGTGTTCTAACAAGTCTATGATTTAATCCATGGTGACAACATATTATACGTGTATTTAGGGGAATATACCTATTCCATGTTGTAGTTTGCATAGCTTCAATTTATCTCTCTTTGTTTTTACTACAATAGTATCTTTCATGTTAGAGGTTTTAAACATTTTTGTAATACAGCTGATATATTTGAACAAAAAGGTTTTTTTTTTACTGTTAGAGCAGTTAGAGGCTGTTGCTCTCCTGCAGATGTAACAATTAAAGGTTTGAGACAAACCATTTAACGTTGACAGAGGTGCTTAGAATGGTCAGCTTTTATTCACTGCTTAAAAAGTTTTAGCTATACTTTGACTTCAATTTGTTAGTGTATCTAAATCTGCTAGTGCATCTAACACTCCCTTCCCCCCAAATAATGCTGCTGTTTAAAGGTGTCTCAGTTGCACCTTCATCCAGCAGGTGGGCTCCCTAAGGCCCCATTCACACCTACATGACACCATGTGCACATTTTTTGTGTGTATGTCACGCGACAGCATAGGGCAGCCCATTCATGTGAAAAATGTGGCAAAGTAGCTCCTGCATCTTTTTTGACATTAAGCCTCCCATGTAATGCACATTTTGGGCCGACAAAAAACACACATCCGCTAGCCATGTTTGGAAAGCCATTAAGAAATAAAGGCACTGCAAGCAAAATGTGCGCTTTTGCGCATTCCCTGAATGCAAATGTGTGAACAGAGCCAGCAGGGAAGTGTGTAACTTGTAGAATCACCAGGTGAAAACAGAGGGAAAAAAGCCTAAACAAGAAAACGAATGCAGATACCATATCTGATGATTGGTAAACTGCAATATGTAAAATTTTTGTTTTTTGGTTTAATACTACTTAAACAATCTAATGTAAGATTTTTAGATAAATGGCAAGTTTAACCAATGAGTAAGCAGAACCATGATGTAGATGACGTGTCAGGGTTAGAGATTCTTTAAGGGCACTTATTCTATATATGGGAGAGATAAGAGAAGTGAGACCTTTATGTTGAATATTGTAGATTTGCTGCTATTTTGTCCTAGCACCAGTAGGTGGAGCTGTAGTTCTTCACACATAAAATAAGAAAACACTGTTAAAACACAACACACACTGTCTATAAACAATCAAACATCCTATATTTATCAGTTTAGCTATAGTTCCTCAAAATCTTTGATAAAGGAGGTTTTTATTGCAAGTGCAACTTTTTCCTAAATTACATAGTAAGACAATACATTTATTGTTCTCTACGACTAGCAAACCGCCCAATGTCTCTTTCAGACCTTAAAGTCACTAGACCTTAAAGTCTATCATCAATAAGATTAGGTTCACACTAGTGCTGCTGAATGATCACCTTTGTAGAGAATTTTTGCCATTTCTACATGTAGGAGCAGGAGACTAGATTTTCAACAGTAAACTGCCAAAAATGCACTAAAAATGTATGCACGTGCATCTTACATGCATTTTCCATGTGCTCCCATTGAAGTCTACGGGGCTAAAAATGCACTACGCTGTACCAAAAAAAAGCACCTACACCTTTTCAAATATCGCACTGCACAATGTTGCATTTTATGTGAAGGGGTACCATAGAGGATAATGTGATTTCCATTCTTGTACTTGCTCGATGCAAAGGCAGACACAGAAGAAATCACACTAGTGTGAACGGGGGCCTAAAAGTGGACTTGAGCCTTTGCTGACTTTAGTTCTCTTGTATCATGTAATAATAAACATGAAGATGGGAAAGAGGAATGTACGATAAAACGTAACTTGATGCTATGAGTAAGGCTTCAGTCAAAACGCATTAGCCTGTTATTGCTATGTCCTTCATGTTACCAAATAGCCAGCTTAATTTTATTAGAGAAAACATACTTAGTTCGGCCAGTAATGAAGAGTATTCAAGAAATGTCATGTTTAACCACCTCAATACAGGACACTTTCACCCCCTTCCCTTTTTGCGCAGGCCAAATTTTAGCTTTCAGCACTCTCACATTTTGTATGGCAATTACTCGTGCAACAAATGAAATTTTTTTTTTTTTTTTTTTTTTTTAGACAAATAGAGCTTTCTTTTGAAGGTATTTAATCACCACTAGGGTTTTTATTGTTTTTGCTATATAAACGAAAAAAAACCAAAAACTTTTGAAAAAAAAAAAATGTTTTTATTCATTTTTTTGTAAAATTTTGCAAAGGAAAAATCTTTCTTCATAATTTTAGGCCAAAATGTATTCTGCTACATTTCTTTGCTAAAAAATAACCAAAATCAGTGTATACTACTTAGCCTGTGAGTCCACAAACTATAGTATATATATTTGACAAATGATTAGTCTTGATGTACTGACGGCCCATCTCATTTGACCCCTTTTTGGAAAGCAGAAAGTCCAAGGTATTTAGCAAGAGGCATGGTGAGTTTTTTTGAAGCTTTTATTTGCCACAATTTTTTGGAAAACGAAGAAATGAAATACATTTTTTTCATCATTTTTTTTTGCCTACTGTCACCAGAGCAGTACAACGCCATCATGTGACTGATGTAGCAGTGATCAGGGACACTGACTGGTGACATTATGTAAATAGAAAAAAAAAATTCATATTTTTTATTTATTTTTTCTAACTTTTTTTATTCTTTTACTATTTTTATTTATGTATTTTTTTACATGCTGTGACCAAAGCAGTACAGTGTCAACATAGTGACACTGTACTGCTCTAGGGAGGTAATTGAGTTTTTTTTTTTACTACGATTGCTTATTTTAGTGAAGATCTGATCACTGTTTTAAGCAATCATATACAGTATCTCACAAAAGTGAGTACACCCATCACATTTTTGTAAATATTTTATTATATCTTTTCATGTGACAACACTGAAAAAATGACACTTTGCTACAATGTAAAGTAGTGAGTGTACAGCTTGTATACCAGTGTAAATTTGCTGACCCCTCAAAATAACTCAACACACAGCCATTATTGTCTAAACCGCTGACAACAAAAGTGAGTACACCCCTAAGTGAAAATGTCTAAACTGGGCCCAAAGTGTCAATATTTTGTGTGGCCACCATTATTTTCCAGCACTGCCTTAACCCTCTTGGGCATGGAGTTCACCAGAGCTTCACAGGTTGCCACTGGAGTCCCCTTTGACATCACGGAGCTGGTGGATGTTAGATACCTTTCGCTTCTCCACCTTCCATTTGAGGATGCCCCACAGATGCTCAATAGGGTTTAGGTCTGGAGACATGCTTGACCAGTCCATCACCTTTACCCTCAGCTTCTTTAGCAAGGCAGTGGTCATCTTGGAGGTGTGTTTGGGGTCATTATCATGTTGGAATACTGCACTGCGGCCCAGTCTGCGAAGGGAGGGGATCATGCTCTGCTTCAGTATGTCACAGTACATGTTGGCATTCATGGTTCCCTCAATGAACTGTAGCTCCCCAGTGCCGGCAGCATTCATGCAGCCCCAGACCATGACACACCCACCACCATGCTTGACTATAGGCAAGACACACTTGTTTTTGTACCCCTCACCTGGTTGCCGCCACCCACGCTTGACACCATCTGAACCAAGTAAGGTGATCGTGGTCTCATCAGACCACAGGACATGGTTCCAGTAATCCATGTCCTTAGTCTGCTTGTCTTCAGCAAACTGTTTTCAGGCTTTCTTGTTCATCATCTTTAAAAGAAGCTTCCTTCTAGGACAACAGCCATGCAGACCAATTTCATGCAGTGTGCGGCGCATGGTCTGAGAACTTACAGGCTGACCCCCTACCCCTTCAACCTCTGCAGCAATGCTGGCAGCACTCATACGTCTATTTCCCAAAAAACAACCTCTGGATATGACGCTGAGCACATGCACTTAGCTTCTTTGGTTGACCATGGTGAGGCCTGTTCTGAGTGGAACCTGTCCTGTTAAACCGCTGTATGGTCTTGGCCACTGTGCTGCAGCTCAGTTTCAGAGTCTTGGCAATCTTCTTATACACCCCAAATCTTCTTATAGCCTAGGCCATCTTTATGTAAAGCAACAGTTCTTTTTTTCAGATCCTCAGAGAGTTCTTTGCCATGAGGTGCCATGTTGAATCTCCAGTGACCAGTATGAGAGAGTGAGAGCAATAACACCAAATTTAACACACCTGTTCCCCATTCATACCTGAGACCTTATAACACTAATGAGTGACATGACACTAGGGAGGGAAAATGGCTAATTGGGCCCAATTTGGACATTTTCACTTAGGGGTGGACTCACTTTTGTTGCCAGTGGTTTAGACAATAATGGCTGTGTGTTGAGTTATTTTGAGGGGACAGCAAATTTACACTGTTATACAAGCTGTACACTCACTACTTTACATTGTAGCAAAGTGTCATTACTTCAGTGATGTCACATGAAAAGATATAATAAAATATTTACAAAAATGTGAGGGGTATACTCACTTTTGTGAGATACTGTATATGAACGGCCTTCATTCATGTGCCATGTCAATAGTACACAATGGCTTTCATTCATAGCCATTTATTGTGTACTATTGTGATAGCTATGATTGGCTACAGCTATCACATGGCACAGGTCTTCTGTGATTGGCCCCTGTACCATGTAATCACTGTGACCAATCACAGAGATCACAATAATACACAAAAAATGGCTATGAATGAAAGCCATTGTGTACTATTGATATGTGGTCGCTGTGATTGGTCACAGTGATCACATTTTACCGGGACCGACCTGGTACAATGATCTGTCTTCCGCTGTGTCCAGTGCACACATAGGGTGACAGATCACACTGCGGGTGCGCACAAGGTGTGCTCCTGGAGGATGTCATATAATGTCAACCCGGGATTAGAAAGATCCTGCCCAACCATTGTTGTACAATAGGCCATGCGGGAAGTGGTTAATGGAATAGGTGGACCTCTAATTCATCCATCTATTTTTCATTCATACAGTGCTTTTTATTTATAAAAGCTATAGTACAGCTTCTTTGAATGGAGGAGAGGCATGGGAAGGGTGTGCATAATCAACACTTATGACAGGTCCAGTCGATTATATTATCCCCTGCAGCACTGGAAGATTACAGACATCCAATTTCAACTAAGAATGCAGCCAGCAGCACGATGGGGCATTTTTCCTTGAATGTAAGTACGATACAGTACATTGCGCTGATTTAAGAAAAAAAAATGAACTAAACTTAGGCTTTAAGATCCACGCTATTTTGTCTTCTTCCAGGCTGCTGGATACTTGATGAGGGCAAGATGATCAGGGTACTCAGATGCTGACGCAGGTATTTTCACCAGGGGTGCTGCTTCCTCCTCCCCTTCTGTGTAGTACTCCCTGGCACTCAGCTTGATTGATTGTAAAATCATGCATTGCTGGCATGAAGCAAGTTAGATGGAAGTAGTAAGTACACTAAATCTGCTAGTGCATCTAACACTCATAAGGGAACACCTAGGAAATTTCTATCAGGGAGCACTGTTACTTTGACTTCCTGTTGCCCTTTCTTCCTTATTTTTCCAAGCTTCATCTCCTCTGTGTAATGTGTGGCTATTGGGACGGACATTTTACCTCCTCCGGCTAGAGCAGTGGATGTTGGTGGGATTTCAGTCGCAGTGTCAGCCCTGCATGTTGCACATAGGTGCTTGAGCTTTGTGACCACATCATCACATCATCACATAAAAAAATAAATAAAAAAAATATTTAAATTGCGTTTTATGCCTAAATGTATGAATGTCAATGTAGAGGGTAAAAAGGTGTGTTATTGTATAACCTAAATTTCTACTTTGATTAGCAGTAAAGTAAAAAAGTAAGAATGACAAGTGTTAAACTTGCACTTTTAAAAGCAAGTCAACAACAGCAACTCATATTTCAAAAAATGTATCTTTATTGACAAAGAAGTACCTCTTTAATAGTGTTAGGAACATACCTGCAGAGAATTCAATCAGCCTTGCATCTGACTGTTGTCTACAAGGTAATCATCTATTCAGAGCAGGGTTGTGTGTATAGGTGTCAGCAGTTGGTCAGTCGCTGGTGCACAACCTCTAGTAGTACATTCGCCTGTTGAGTCTAATGTGGCTTTCTCCACTGGCCCTTTGGCTTAAGTTGCTGTTCCTGCGGCTACTTCTGAGACCACCTGATGCTTTTCCTGTCTCCTGGAGGACCAGCCAACGTGCTATTTATGCTCTGAGGAGTTTGCATAAACATTGATACATGTTAGGGTGTGTTAGTTACTTATTTTAAAGGGATTAGGCATTAGTGTGTGCATAGTTTGTTTGTGCTTTCCTTCTTTCTTGCTTCCATTCCTGCTGGTCTGACCTTTATTGAACTCACTCTGTCTTGATCTTTTTATGACCTTTGACTCCATTTCTGCTTTTGGTTTAGGCTTTGATGTATGAATTCTCAAGATTCTAGTTATGATCTCTAACTTGACATCCGACCACACTACTGTTTGTCCATAGGTACCATTTTAGCCAGGTTAGTTTACCCTTTGACTTCTGTCTGTCCCACAACTGTTTGGATTGTTCTGGTTTGACATTGGCCTGTTAGATGTCCCCTTGGTTCTTAAACAACCCTTGTTAGATTATGGCCACCCTGTGCAGTTTCAATAATCCACAGCATAGATACTAGGGGCGCTGGACAACACACCTAAGGTATACGAGAAAGGTAGCTGCTAAAGGTGAAGGGAAGTGCAGAAGTGGTAAGTAAACAAGAGCTAGTGTCCACACCTTGCAATTGTATATTAACAATTAATTTGTGTATACTGGGATTATGCCGAGATTGCCGCTGAATCTTGGTAAGTATCGTGGTCATATAGGGGTTTATTTACTATAGCACCTAGTGGGTGAATGCGCAAACGCATGGTCACAATTAGCTAAAATTCCAGGAAAGAGGGTAATTTCAATCAGAAAAAGGGATTCACTATAGCGTGCGGGAATAAATAGTCCTGAAATCGTATTCACTACTGGTTATATTGGTGACCATCTAAATCAGTTCCTGAGGCAGGAGCAGGGGAATTGCACATGGAAATAATGTTTAGAGCAGGATATCATACATTAAATGGTTTCTAAATATGCTGTAAATTATTTGTAGAAGATCTGCTTTTAAACTGCTTCGAAAATTGATGTGAAAACAGAAATATGAGTAAAAGTCTAAGTAGAGATAAATTCTCCCTGTTTCTACGACTATGTACTAGCATAAGTGCGCATGCCCAAACAATAAAAATAGTCACAATCCTTCCCTCATTCAGTTTTAACGGAGCATAAATAGTAAATTCCGTAATGCGCAAATGCGTTTGCGACCGTGAAATTCTGCGAACACGCAAACTATGTAATATTTATATATATAAATGCAAGTGTAAATTATTGATTCTCATTGTACCACTGTTACTTCCACAAAAAAATACATTTTAATTTTAAAATGAACTGTATAATTCCTAAAAAAAAATATACTTGCTGTTTTTTTTCTTATTATTCCTTTATTTTAAACAATGCTAGTAATGTGTAACGTTTTCATGTTTTTTTCAACATATATTATTCTCTCTCTACATGCAAATATATATATATATATATATATATATATATATATATATATATATATATATATATATATATATATATATATATATGTCCCTTCAAAATAACTCAACACACAGCCGATAATGTTTAAACCGCTGGCAACAAAAGTGAGTACAACCCTATGTGAAAATGTCCAAATTGGGCCCAAAAGTGTCAATATTTTGTGTGGCCACCATTATTTTCCAGCACTGCCCTAACCCTCTTGAGCATGGAGTTCACCAGAGCTTCACAGGTTGCCACTGGAGTCCTCTTCTACTCCTCCATGACGACATCACAGAGCTGGTGGATGTTAGAGACCTTGTGCTCCTCCACCTTCCATTTGAGGATGCCCCACAGATGCTCAATAGGGTTTAGGTCTGGAGACATGCTTGGCCAGTCCATCACCTCTACCCTCAGCTTCTTTAGCAAGGCAGTGGTCGTCTTGGTGTGTTTGGGGTCGTTATCATATTGGAATACTGCCCTGCGGCCCAGTCTCCGAAGGGAGGGGATCATGCTCTGCTTCAGTATGTCACAGTACATGTTGGCATTATGGTTCCCTCAATAAACGGTAGCTCCCCAGTGCCGGCAGCACTCATGCAGCCCCAGACCATGGCACTCCCACCACCATGCTTGACTGTAGGCAAGACACACTTGTCTTTGTACTTCTCAACTGTTTGCAGCCACACACGCTTTACACCATCTGAACCATATAAGTTTATCTTGGTCTCATCAGACCACAGGATATGGTTGCAGTAATCCATGTCCTTAGTCTGCTTGTCTTCAGAAAACTGTTTGTGGGCTTTCTTGTGCATCATCTTTAGAAGAGGCTTCCTTCTGGGATGACAGGCATGCAGACCAATTTGATTCAGTGTGCGGCGTATGGTCTGGGCACTGACAGGCTTACCCCCCACCCCTTCAACCTCTGCAGCAATGCTGGCAGCACTCATACGTCTATATGCCAAAGACAACCTCTGGATATGACGCTGAGCACGTGCACTCAACTTCTTTGGTCGACCATGGTGAGGCCTTTTCTGAGTGGAACCTGCCCTGATAAGCCGCTGTATGGTCTTAGCCACCATGCTGCTGCTCAGTTTTCAGGGTCTTGGCAATCTTCTTATAGCCTAGACCATCTTTATGTAGAGCAACATTTTTTTTCAGATCCCCAGAGAGTTCTTTGCCATGAGGTGCCATGTTGAACTTCCAGTGACAAGTATGAGAGAGTGAGAGTGATAACATCAAATTTAACATACCTGCTCCCCATTCACACCTGAGACCTTGTAACACTAACGAGTCATATGACACGGGGGGAGGGAAAATTGCTAATTGGGCCCAATTTGAATATTTTCACTTAGGGGTGTACTCACCCAATTAATGGCTGTGTGTTGAGTTATTTTGAGGGGACAGCAAATTTACACTGTTATACAAGCTAAACACTCACTACTTTACATTGTAGCAAAGTGTAATTTCTTCAGTGTTGTCACATGAAAAGATATAATAAAATATTTACAAAAATGCGAGGGGTGTACTCACTTTTGTGATATTCTGTGTATATATATATATATATATATATATATATAGATAGATAGATAGATAGATAGATAGATAGATAGATAGAGAAATTCTATATGTATTCTCTGCATTTTTGTTTGAGATATATCTCTTGTTACATTGAGCATCCTCAGAGACTTAGCCATTTAGGATATACCTCTTGTTACACTGAGCAAGCTCAGCCATTTTGCCATTTGGGATATATCTCTTGTTACACTGAGCATGCTCAGAGACTTAGCTGTTTCACTGATAAGTAAATGGTAGATAATGCACTTGGTGCTCTCCCTCTCACATAAATCTAAACCAATACTCCCACAGCTGTCTTCACAAATCACACAAAACCATTGCTGAAGCAAATTTAAAATGAATAAGAATTTTGTGTGTTGTTTAGTATTTCTAAAGGGTCTTAATTTTGACCACAAAAAGGTCATATGTGTACCAACATCATAAATCCAAATCAAAATGCCATTACCAAAATTCACATGGTAACACCACTTTTCTACACTCACACACCAATAAACACCAAATATCACAGAATAAAACAAGAAACATAACTCCTGATTGATGTCATTCCACCACCTATAGGTAAATGTCCAATGAAAATTAGTATTTAGGTGTAGGAGGGTTCCACTACCATTGCAAATATTGCCATATGTTTTCCATTGGGAAGGACAAGAAGCAGCCTTGTGAATTCCACACCAGCACCAATTGCAGCCTCTTACCAAGAGATGGTCCTTTAGCAGCATGCTGACAGTAATCTGCCATACCCAGCCTTGGAACAGAAACAGGTTGTTTAATGGCACTCAGTTCTTCCAGAGTACATGTGCATTGATTAACTTTTTGCATCCCAGGGGCTTAGGGCTGTTTAACACCACAGAGATGGAGTGTCCATGCATGTGGTAGCTCAGTGGCTAACTGGTTAGCACTTCTGCCTAGCAGCCCTGGGGTTGTTGGTTCGAATCCCAAACATGCCACTATCTGGTTAGAGTTTTGTATGTTCTTCCTCTGTTGTGGTGTTATAGATTCTTTTTCACACAGTATTATATTTCTGATGGGTTTCACATAATGGAAACAAAAGAAATTACATTATAAATAAGGAGAGTGCTGGTTTTACACCAAATCTTTAACAGTTTTTTTGGTCAGATAAAGATTTATAAATATGGCGTGATCCTGCACCCATATTTAAATGTTGGATGCTGATGACGAATGTGCTTTTCAACAATTTATGTAAAGCAACTCTCACAAAGTTGACATTTCCTGCTTTGTACCCTCCACATGCCCAACAACTTACAACCTGAATTGTTTTGTGTTTGTTAGCACTGATCATGGCCAGAGACTTGGACATTTGATCTTTTCCGTTATACACTGCACAGATACATATGCTTATATAGCTGATGCATTCTTTCATTTGGCAAGAATGTGTGTTCCTGATTAACAGGTATGAACACTTGAGGCATACATGAAGAGACAGAATTACACTAGTGGGCATGTCCTTTACTTGGTGGGTGTAGGTGTGCTAACAATCCAATGTATGTTATATAAAGGCCTGTAGTAGTGGGGTTTGCTTTGCCCCTAGAAGAGACCAGATTACTTGCGGGTGGGGCTATATTGTGCATAATGTCCCACACCCCACTAAGGCTGTGGTTTGATGATTGTTGTGTCTGTTTGCTCTAATTGTTTTGCATTTTCCCCCTCAAAAGTGGCTTTTTGTGGGCATGGGTTCAAAATTGTGTGTCTTTGTCCAGTCTGACCATGCGTTCTAGTTTGTGAGCATCAGCTGACTCTTTTCTTGTGACTGGTACTTACAAATCTCATGTGTTAGACTTACAACTCCTAATGTTGATCTAGTTTCCCTAATTGTTTTTGAAAAAAATAAAGCTTCCTGCTAAGTTTCTGTAGTTTTTTTTTTTTAAACAATAAGCTTTTATTGATGTTAAAATGTAGCATTTGTACAATCATACTAAAATTTGTACATGAGTATCATATAAAAATATAACTGTATATAATTGAATTTAATGATAGAGTATTTTGAGTTGCCTTTTATTTTGTCAAATTTCATATCTTGTCTGTTTTGTTTGTTTAATCCTGCACTTACAATTTTGATGGGGGTGGGGTGGTGAGAGTTGTTATACCCTAAAATGTATGACATGGTTAGTGCTAGCCTTATGTTGGTCCCTGCTGTACTCTATGAAATTTAAGGTGTGTCCAATTTAAGTGTTTCTCCCTTTTAGATTGTTAGCTCTTTTGAGCAGGGCCCTTCTAACCATATTGTAAAGTGCTGTGAAAAATGTTGCACCATAAATGACAGTCAATTTTTTGGGCAAAGTAACTGAATGTACAAAATAGTGTTCCTATTGTCCAAATAAAATGTAGAATCTGTTTTGAATTGTTTTTTTTGTTGATGATTAATAAAATATGGTATACAGTAAGTGAAATGTATTGTTAACACACCTCTAAATCTCTCTTAAATTTACTTGACTACAAAATCGTTTTATTCTGCACACATGCAAGTCATTAAATAAAGAAAAAAGTGTAAATCCAAAACTAAAAAAGGTAGGTAAACTATTCAACATGTCAAAGTAAGTATTCATTTTCTCTAATCACCAGTTGCCACCCCATGAACACCATTTTTAACCACTTGCTGCCCGCCATATAGCAGAATGATGGCGGCAAAGTGGTTTCAACACCTGACTGGGCGTCATACGACGTCATCAGAATATTGAGCCACTGCACGCCCCCGGGGGGCGCGCATCGCGACGATCGTTGTTGATCACAATATAAATAGGAAGAGCCGGTGATCAGCTTTTCCTCCCTCGTGTCTGACAGACGCGAGTAGAGGAGAGCTGATCGGCTGCTCTCCTGACAGGGGGGGGTCTGTGCTGATTGTTTATCAGCACTGCCCCCCCTCGGATCCCACCAAGGACCACCAGGGAAGCCGCCCAGGACCACCAGGGAAGTCATCCACACTGGACCACCAGGTATGCCCCCTAGACCCCCAGGAAAAAACTAATCTGTGCCCAGGCAGCTGCCAATCAATGCCCAGGCAGCTGCCAATAAGTGCCCACTCACAATGCCTACCACTGCCAGTGCCACCAGGGATGACTATTAGTGCCGCGTATCAGTGCCCATCAATGCCACGTATCAGTGTCCATCAGTGCCCAGCAGTGCTGCCTATCAGTGCCCATCGGTGTCCAGCAGTGCTGCCTATCAGTGCCCATCAGTGCCACCCATAGGAACCCATCTTTTCAGCCTTTCAGTGCCCATCAGTGTCACCTATCAGTGCCCATCAGTGCCCACCAGTGCCACCCATGAGTGCCAATCAGTGCCGCCTATCAATGCCCATCAGTGCTGCATATCAGTGCCACCTACCAGTGCCCAACAGTGCCACATATCAGTGCCCATCATCAGTGCCCGTCAGTGCCCGCTCATTGGTGCCACCTCATCGGTGCTGCCTTATCAGTGCCCATCAGTGAAAGAGAAAAGTTATTTACAAAACATTTTTAACGGAAACAAAAGCAAAACTTTTTTTTTCTAAATTTTCGGTCTTTTTTTATTTGTTTAGCAAATAATAAAAACCGCAGAGGTGATCAAATACCACCAAAGGAAAGCTCTATTTGTGGGAACAAAATTATAAAAATTTAGTTTGGGTACAGTGTAGCATAACCGCGCAATAGTCATTCAAACTGCGACAGCACTGAAAGCTGAAAATTGGTCTGGGCAGGGAGGTGTATAAGTGCCCTGTATTGAAGTGGTTAAAAATAATCATTTAGAGAAATAAACATATAGAACGCCTGCGTAAAAATATTAGCGAGCGCAAATTTATTGCGATCCCTCATATCTTTTAACAATGGCGCACAACTGGTTGCCCGGGTCGGCTCCTGACCTGGAAATGCATCATCACGTGTGTGGAAGGACGTTCTGATGCACTTGCAAGTGTAATGCCCCGTACACACGGTCGGATTTTCCGATGGAAAATGTCCGATCGGAGCGTGTTGTCGGAAATTCCGACCGTGTGTGGGCTCCATCGGACATTTTCCATCGGATTTTCCGACACACAAAGTTGGAGAGCAGGAGATAAAATTTTCCGACAACAAAATCCGTTGTCGGAAATTCCGATCGTGTGTACACAAATCCGACGGACAAAGTGCCACGCATGCTCAGAATAAATAAAGAGATGAAAGCTATTGGCCACTGCCCCGTTTATAGTCCCGACGTACGTGTTTTACGTCACCGCGTTCAGAACGATCGGATTTTCCGACAACTTTGTGTGACCATGTGTATGCAAGACAAG
Organism: Lithobates septentrionalis; assembly: GCA_037952835.1. NCBI lineage: Eukaryota > Metazoa > Chordata > Amphibia > Anura > Ranidae > Lithobates > Lithobates septentrionalis. Next base: position 6,318,339 of record JBBDGP010000098.1, read on the forward strand.
TTTGAGCCAACATCCATCGGAAAAAATCCTAGGATTTTGTTGTCGGAATGTCCGAACAAAGTCCGACCGTGTATACGCCCTATTAGTGCTGCTCAGAGTTGTCAGCAAGTTAACGTGGTAAGATCACTTTTTTTCTTATGAGGTGATGTTGCTGATCTGCAAGGCAAGTGTGGGAGATGTCTTGGTGTTCCCGGGGTTTGGGGGGATGTGTTTGGTGTGTGGAATTTTGTGAATAGCGATCCTCAGAACACACGTCACTTCCTGATTCTATGCACAGCAGACTTCCTGCATTTGTATGCATTTTAGCATGTGCTCCACAAACTGTTGCCTAATTTCAAATCCTGTATAGTCATAATGAACTCTACGCACATGTAACTTAGCTAGCAATTCTCCCTACCCCATACATACTTGCTAGTTTTACCTCTGCCGGGTTAGCCCCCCCATATCAAAATTTTTGAAAAAATCTTATGCAGTTTGTTAGATCCTTGTTAGATCAGGTTAGATCAACCGTTGTTTGCGTTAGATCTCACACAGAAGAAGCAATATTAACAGTTATTTGCTGGGGGGGCTAACCCGTCATCAGCCCCCCCTTATCCAAAAATTGACCAAACAGCTATTTTGGAAGCAGTTTGTTAGATCCGGTAAGATCAAGTGGTTTTAACATTAGATCTCACATAATTAGAGACTTATTAGGTGATTAATGAGGGGGGCTGGCCCCCCCTTATCAAATTTTCTGGCCAAAAATCATTCAGGCTAATAGATATTCGTTAGATCCGGTAAGATCAAGTGTTTTTAACGTTAGATCTCACATCATTTCAGAGATATTCCACATCAAAATAGAGATATTAGGTGGTACATATGGACGGGTTAGCCCCCCCTTATCAAATTTTCTGGTCAAAAATCATTCAGGCTAATAGATATTCATTAGATCCGGTAAGATCAAGTGGTTTTAACGTTAGATCTCACATCATTTCACAGATTATCCACATCAAAATAGAGATATTAGGTGGTACATATGGACAGGTTAGCCCCCCCTTATCAAATTTTCTGGCCAAAAATCATTCAGGATTATAGATATTCATTAGATCCGGTAAGAACAAGTAGTTTTAATGTTAGATCTCATTTGATTGGAGACTTATTAAGTGATTAATGAGGGGGGCTGGTCCCCCCTTAACAAAGTTTCTGGCCAAAAATCATTCAGGCTAATAGATATTTGTTAGATCTGGTAAGATCAAGTGTTTTTAACGTTAGATCTCACATCATTTCAGAGATATTCCACATCAAAATAGAGATATTAGGTGGTACATATGGACGGCTTAGCCCCCCCTTATCAAATTTTCTGGCCAAAAATCATTCAGGCTAATAGATATTCGTTAGATCCAGTAAGATCAAGTGGTTTTAACATTAGATCTCACATAATTTCAGAGATATTGCACATAAAAATAGAGATATTAGGTGGTACATAAGGACGGGACAGCCCCCCTACATGCAATTTTCTGGCCAAAAATCATCTAGGCCAATAGATATTCATTAGATCTGGTAAGATCAAGTGGTTTTAACGTTAGAGATATTAGGTGGTAGTACATAAGGATGAGATTAGATCTCACATAATTAGAGACTTATTAAGTGATTAATGAGGGGGGCTGGCCCCCTCTTATCAAATTTTCTGGCCAAAAAATCACCCCGGCTAATTGATATTCATTAGATCCGGTAAGATCAAGTGATTTTAATGTTTGATTATCCATAGTTACAGGGATATTATGGATATTTGGTAGCGATGCACGCATATCCATACTAGTGTCTATATCCAGTGAGGAGTGCCATTGAGCATAGCGAGGTATGCTGAAATTATGTAGGTCATTAATCAACAGGTGTGTCCAAGCCCAGTGAAGCCTGAAGCACAGTGCCAGAAGCCAGAGGGAAACTTCGGAGGGCTCTGGTGAAGGAGCCAAACGGGTGCCCATTTACGGTACCTGGCTCAAAACCAATGACACGAAGAGACAGCAGCGAAAATCCAAACCCTTGCAGAGGGCCCCCCATTGTTGCCTCCAAGCAACCCAGTGTCCTGTTTCTTTTGACAAATGCTGCCTGGTGTCGGAGAGTCAATGCACACCAGACTCCCAGAACTTAGCGCAGAATTAAGCCCGATCAGAACCTTGCAGAGAAGCACGGATACAAACCACCGAACAGGCCAGGGCCACCACTTCCTCTATGCTCCCAGACAAGCAATGGGACCTTCTCCTGTTGTTCCCATCCAAGTAAAGCTAGTCTACACCAAGGCCCTTCTGGATACTGGAGCTTAAGTGACCCTTCTCTACAGAGACTTCTATGACAGGCACCTCAAGCACCTGCCTTTGCAGAAGTTGGAAGAGCTGCAGATATGGGGCATTGTGACTAGGGATGAGCTTCGAGTTTGAGTCAAACTCATGTTCGACTCGAACATCGGCAGTTCGCCGAACAGCGAACAATTTGGGGTGTTCGCGGCAAATTCGAATGCCGCGGAATACCTTTTAAAAGTCTATGGGAGAAATCAAAAGTGCTAATTTTAAAGGCTTAGATGCATGGTATTGTCATAAAAAGTGTTTGGGGACCCGGGTCCTGCCCCAGGGGACATGTATCAATGCAAAAAAACGTTTTAAAAATGTCAGTTTTTTCGGGAGCAGTGATTTTATTAATGCTTAAAGTCAAACAATAAAAGTGTAATATCCCTTTAAATTTCATACCTGGGGGGTGTCTATAGTATGCCTGTAAAGGGGCGCATGTTTCCCGTGTTTAGAACAGTCTGACAGCAAAATGACATTTCAAAGGAAAAAAGTCATATAAAAATACTCGCGGCTATACTGAATTGCCGGCCCGACAATACACATAAAAGTTCATTGATAAAAATGGCATGGGAATTCCCCACAGGGAAACCCCGAACCAAAATTTAAAAAAAAAAATGACGTGGGGGTCCCCCTAAATTCCATACCAGGCCCTTCAGGTCTGGTATGGATATTAAGGGGAACCCCGGCCAAAATTAAAAAAAAAAAAATTGGCGTGGGGTCCCCCTCAAAATCTATACCAGACCCTCCAGGTCTGGTATGGATTTTAAGGGGAACCCCGTGCCAAAATTAAAAAAAATGGCGTGGGGTACCCCCAAAAACCCATACCAGACCCTTATCCGAGCACGCAACCTGGCAGGCCACAGGAAAAGAGGGGGGATGAGAGAGCGCCCCCCCTCCTGAACCGTACCAGGTCACATGCCCTCAACATTGGGAGGGTGCTTTGGGGGTAGCCCCCCAAAACACCTTGTCCCCATGTTGATGGGGACAAGGGCCTCATCCCCACAACCCTTGCCCGGTGGTTGTGGGGGTCTGCGGGCAGGGGGCTTATTGGAATATGGAAGCCCCCTTTAACAAGGGGACCCCCAGATCCCGGCCCTCCCCCCTGTGTGAAATGATAAGGGAGTACAATAGTACCCCTACCATTTCACAAAAAAAATGTCAAAAATGACAAGAGACAGTGTTTGACAATTCCTTTATTTAAATGCTTCTTTTTTCTTCTATTTTCTATCTTCTTTCATCTATCTTCTTTCTTCTATCTTCTATCTTTCATCGGTTTCTTCCTCCATCTTCTTCTTCTGGTTCTTGTTCTTCTGGTTCTTGTTCTTCTGGTTCTTCATCCGGTCTTCTCGTCCGGCATCTTCCTCAGCGGCGCCGTCTTCACTTCATCTTCTTTCCTCGGGCCGCTCCGCATCCACGATTGGATGGGAGGCTCCCGCTGTGTGACGCTTCTCCTCTTCTGACAGTTCTTAAATAACGGAGGGCAGGTGACCCCGCCCCCTCTGACGCAGGGCCGGTGACCCTTCCCCCCCTCTGACGTCACGGGGAATGCCACAGGAAAGTCCCCGTGCGTCAGAGGGGGGCGGGGTCACCCGCCCTGCATCAGAGGGGGGTGGGGTCACCCGCCCTCTGTTATTTAAGAACTGTCAGAAGAGGAGAAGCGTCACATAGCGGGAGCCTCCCATCCAATCGTGGATGCGGAGCGACCCAAGAAAAGAAGATGAAGTGGAGACGGAGCTGCTGAGGAAGATGCCGGACGAGAAGACTGGATGAAGAACCAGAAGAACAAGAAGAACCAGAAGAACAAGAACCAGAAGAAGAAGAAGATGGAGGAAGAAACCGAAGGAAGATAGAAGAAAGAAGATAGAAAATAAAGGAATTGTCAAAAACTGTCTCTTGTCATTTTTAACATTTTTGACATTTTTTTTGTGAAATGGTAGGGGTACTTTTGTACCCCCTTACCATTTCACACAGGGGGGGAGGGGCAGGATCTGGGGGTCCCCTTGTTAAAGGGGGATTCCAGATTCTGATAAGCCCCTTGCCCGCAGACCCCCACAACCACCGGGCCAGGGTTGTGTGGATGAGGCCCTTGTCCTCATCAACATGGGGACAAGGTGCTTTGGGGGCTACCCCCAAAGCACCCTCCCAATGTTGAGGGCATGTGGCCTGGTACGGTTCAGGAGGGGGGGGCACTCTCTCGTCCCCCCTCTTTTCCTGCTGACTGCCAGGTTGCGTGCTCGGATAAGGGTCTGGTATGGATTTTTGGGGGTACCCCATGCCATTTTTTTAAAAATTTTGGCGCGGGGTTCCCCTTAAAATCCATACCAGACCTGAAGGGTCTGGTATAGATTTTGAGGGGGACCCCACGCCAATTTTTTTTTATTTTAGCCGGGGTTCCCCTTAATATCCATACCAGACCTGAAGGGCCTGGTATGGAATTTAGGGGGACCCCCCACGTCATTTTTTTTTTAAATTTTGGTTCGGGGTTCCCCTGTGGAGAATTCCCATGCCGTTTTTATCAATGAACTTTTATGTGTATTGTCGGGCCGGCAATTCAGTATAGCCGCGAGTAGTTTTAAATGATTTTTTCCTTTGAAATGTCATTTTGCGGTCAGACTGTTCTAAACACGGGAAACATGCGCCCCTTTACAGGCATACTATAGACACCCCCCAGGGACAAAATTTAAAGGAATATTACACTTTTATTGTTTGACTTTAAGCATTATTAAAATCACTGCTCACGAAAAAACAGCCGTTTTTAAAACTTTTTTTTGCATTGATACATGTCCCCTGGGGCAGGACCCGGGTCCCCAAACACTTTTTAGGACAATACCATGCAAATTAGCCTTTAAAATGAGCACTTTTGATTTAGAACGTTCGAGTCCCATAGACTTCAATGGGGTTCTAACGTTCGTGCGAAGTTTTGGTCTGTTCGCAAGTTCTGGTGCGAACCGAATCGGGGGGTGTTCGGCTCATCCTTAATTGTGACTCAGAACTTCCCCTATGATGGCTATCTACCGGTCAAGCTGACCTTCGATCCCTCCATGGCTGGGAAAGCCGAGACTTTTGAAACTTAGGCAGTGGTCTGTCCTCGTCCATCAGGGGCCAGTAAGAGTTCTCTCATCACAGGGACCAATACTGGTCTTGTCAGAAGGCTGTTGACACCTCTTGTTCTGGAGCCAGGCACTTCAACTACAAGTGTGCACCCCATGCTGAGACAAGCCTACCAGCACCTGGTACAAAAACAGAAGGGAAATATCTGGCGCTTGGACCAGTGTGAGAAGGTGTTACAGCCTGGTAAAGTGGCCTATTTACGAGCATCTGTCAAGCTAAATTGGAAGCAAGCAGGCCCTTTCCTTGTCCTTGTTTCAGACGGACAGAGAGAAGACATGGGAGTGGAGATAATTCCCGAGGTGGTTTCAACCAAAGGGTTGCAAAGAAGTCACGGGAAGATCTTGGTTAGTGTCCACCTCGCCAGTGAAGATGCCGGCTCAGATGTTGCTGGGACAAGTGAATCTGGCCACCCCAGTCCCACCGTCTGATTTGGTGGGGGGAGCAAAGGATGGGATCTCTGTGGAGGAGCTCTATCCGAAGAATACTCCCCTTTTGCCTGAATGGAAAGAAAGGGCCAAGACTCAGCTCCTGAGATGGCAGGCTGCATTCTCCAAGAATGAATTTGATGTGGGGTGTGCAAAAAGTGCCCAATACCGGATCCATCTCTTCGAGTGCATAAGCCATTCAGGGAAAGAGTTTTATGAATTCCTTTAGGGGACTTGGAGGATCTGCATGAACAACTGGCAGAGTTGAAGAGGGCAGGTATCATCCGAAAGTCCCAGAGTCTATACGCTTCCCCAATAGTGGTGGTACAGAAGAAGAATAGGTCACTGAGGCTGGGTATTGACTACCAGATGCTGAACCGAAGGACCATTACCGGCCAATATACCACCCCAAGGATAGAAGATGCCTTGCAGAGCCTGTCAGGAGCGAAGTGGTTCAGTATGCTGGATTTGAAGAGTGGGTATTACCAAATCCCCATGCACCCTGAGGATCGGGAGAAGACCATTTTCATTACCCCGGAGGGGATCTTTGGATTTGAACATATGCATCAAGGCCTGTCTGGTGCCCCAGCCACCTTCCAAAGGCTAATAGAGAAGACTGTGGGTGACATGAAACTGATCGAGGTGTTGGTGTACTTAGACGACATCATCATTTTCAGCAAGACCCTGGAAGAGCATGAAGAGTTTCTGCAGAAGGTCCTGAAGAGACTCCATGATGAGGGGTTGAAGCTGTCTCTGGAAAAGTGCCAGTTTTATGAACCCTCGGTCAACTACCTTGGTCACATTGTGTCTGCTGATGAAGTGGCCACTGACCTCCAGAAGCTGGAAGCTGTCACCTCCTGGCCGAGGCCTACCAACTTGACTGAGCATAGGTCATTTCTGGGATTCTGCTCCTATTACAGAAGATTTGTCAAGGGATTCACTAGGACGCTGACCCTGATCTGGCGAAGCCTGTCAGACCAGCTGGAGGGCCCAGAAAACCCAGAGAGTCCATTCAGGAACAATGGACTCCAAAGTGTAAAGAGGTTTTAGGCAGCTAAAGTGAAGCCTAACAACTGCTCCAGTCGTGGCCTATGCAGATCCAACCAAGCCATACGAGCTACACTTTGACGCCAGTCAAGATGGGTTAGGTGGGGTGCTATATCAAGAGCATGACTGCCATCTACGGCCTGTTACCTACGTGGGTCGGAACTTGGCCCCCACCGAGAAGAACTATTCCATGCACAAATTTGAGTTCCTGACCTTGAAGTGGGCGGTAGTGGATAAGCTGAGGGATTACCTGTATGGAGCGGAGTCAGCCTGAAGTATCAACCGGGGTCAGGAAACAAGACGCGGATGCTTTGTCAAGAAGGCCCCATTGTTCCAGAGACCCTTCAGAAGAATAGGCCCAGCTGACACCTGAAGGGTACGAGCCTTATGTCAAGGAGCAGAACATCAACCTGGAGTAGGATCCAGGACCGAAGAGGTTGGAGTGTCAGCCGCTGGTGTCCCCAGATGTTATTGCAATGTCGCCCAAGTCGGGGATGAAGGTCTGCCCAAGCTGTCAAAGACCTGCGGAAGGACCAGTTGGAGGACCCTCCCTGTAGCTTGGCATTGAAGGCCTTGGAGAGCCAACACCCTGACTTGCTCCTCACTGACTCCCCGAAGGAAACCCATTTGCTGCACAGAGAGAGGGATCGGTTTCAGGTGCACAGAGGGTTGGTCTACTGAAGGGGCCCCTCTGACAATTCTGAAGAAAAATGACAGCTATTCCTACCTGAAAAACATACGGAGACAGTATTAACTGCCCTACTATCAGGAACCATGAATCAGACCGAGACAGAAGTATAGTTAAATCACACTTGTTTAATAATAATATTAATAATAAGGTAAACAGAGTAAGCGTAGTCAAAATCAAGCCAGAGTTCAGTAACCGGATCGGGTAGTCAGCCAAGCAAATGTCAGAGAGCCAGAGATAAACGTAGTAGTACAGAAAGCAGGATTAGGAGCCAGAAGGAACGTCAACCTAGCATGTCTTCAACAGGAACGCAGGAGAAAGACTCTGTGATGTTGACAAAGGCGAAGGCAGAGATCAAGTGAGCTGGATGACATTAAGTAGGCAGGACTGACGAGCAGAATCAACAACAGCTGGGTAACTGTGGAGAGAAATGGGAGCTGGCAATTAGCCGACAGCTGAGCGGCCAGCTCAGAAAGGGAAGGGCTGAGCCCAGCCCTGACACCTACATGACAACCATGGCCACCTAGGGCCCAAGAGGACTTTTCTGCTGGTGAGGGACCGGTTCTACTGGCCCTGCATGCAGGCTGAAGTTGAGGACTATTGCCACTCCTGCATCAGATGTATCCAAAGGAAGACTTTGCCTCACCGAGCTGTCCCAATGGACCATCTTCAGAGTCAAGGACCCATGGAGCTGGTGTGCATTGACATTCTGTGCTTGGAGCCTGATCTGAGCAGGCAGGGAAATATCCTGGTAGTGACTGACCATTTCACTCAGTATGCCCAGGCGTTTTCCACGAAGGACTAACAAGCATCCATGGTGGCCAAGATCTTCACGGAGAAATTCTTTGTGCACTATAGTCTGTCCCAACGCATCCACTCTGATCAAGGGAGAGATTTCAAGAGTAGTCTCATCAAGAGACTTTTAGGCCTGTTTGGCATCAGGAAGTCTAAAAACACCCCGTATCATCCTCAAGGAGATCCTCAACCAGAGAGATTCAACTGAACCCTCCTGGATATGCTTGGAACTCTAATCTCAGAACAAAAGCAGCACTGGAGCAAGCATATAGTGGCTATTGTGCATGCTTATAACAGCACCGCCAATGATGCCACAGGTTACTCTCCCTATAGTTTGATGTTCGGACCGTAGGCCAGTAGACTTGGCCTTCGGCACATCCCTCAACCATACCTCAGCAACTTTCCACAGAGGGTATGTGGATCGCCTGCAGAGATGTCTGAAAACCGCCTATGATAAGGCTCAAGCTGCCTCATATGCCCGAGGACAGAGAAACAAAATAAACTTTGACCTTAGGGTACGAGTGCAGGATCTACAGCCAGATGACAAGGTACTGCTGAGAAACCTGGGTGTCCCTGGAAAGCACATGTTGGCTAACCGCTAAAAGTCGCAGCCCTATGTCGTTTGCAAGCATCTGCCAGGACACCCAGTATATCAAATTCGGCCAGAGGGAAGCACAGGCCTGCTGAGGACTTGGCATCACAATCATCTGTTGCCCCCTGTCAGAAGCAGTTCATGTGCCACTACAGCCAGATTTACAGTCCACACCCACGGCCTCTCAAAGATCCCGACCAGGGACTAGATCTCACTCTGTCCCCTTTGCTGAAGATGAAAACAGTGAGGATGAAGAGAAAGATTGTCTGTGGCCATCTAAAATGCCAGGGCCTGCCACCCCCCCTTTCTTCTCCTCCCAAGGTGACTGAGGTGACTCTCAGGCCAGAGGCTCCTGAGTTTGTACCTCAAAGTTCACCTTTTGAGGGTCTTCCAACTCTTCACTCTTCCCAGGTGACAACAGACCCCTAAGACTTTCCATCCTTCATTGAGGAAGCTGAAGCTGATATGCAGGAAGAAGAAGAGACCAGAGTGCCTGTAACCCCAGAACCTAAAGAACAGCGAGAGTGATGGGTTATTCACCCACCTAAAAGACTAACATGTGATACTTTGGGAGAAAGCTCTGAGGAGGTTGTTCTCATTGCAAAAAGGACTCTCAGCTGTTGATGATATCCTGCTCGTCAGTCCTGCCTACTTAAGCCGTCCAGTCCAGAGGATCTCTGCCTTCGCCTTGGTCAACATCACAGAAACAATCTCCTGCGATCCTGTTCAAGACTTGCTTTGCTGACATCCCTTCTGGCTCCAGATCCTGCTGGCTGTTCCACTACATTGATTGATACATTTAACTGTACTTCTGTCTCGGCCTGAATCCTTGGTTTCTGATACTCACCCCCTGGCACATCTCGCAGGGTCATTCCAGTTAAGGTGGTCTGTAGGCAGGACAACCTCCCCTCCTATGCTAATTGGTGGGATGTTCCTCTGCCAGGGTTTTATGCAGATGTAAATTGTATGGTTTCCTGTGCACACTAACCTTTTTTTTTCCCGTGTGTATATCAAAAACATGTAACAGGTCATATACTCTTTACCTCCTTTGGCGGGCCAAAGGTTCTTTGGTGGGGGGAGTGTGTAGCGGGGACTACTCTATCACCGGTGGTCCCGCACCTCCCACCATTCTTGCCAGTGACTGCTGCACTGAATAGACACTGACACAGGCACTCACTGAGGGAGAGCACGCCTGTCAGTCCCTGTGGGGGATTTCTCCCCCTCCTTCTCCTCTTCCTGTGTCCCTATTGGCAGGGAGAGGGAGCCAATCAAGCAGCAGCAGAGGACCATGACCCACAATACAGCCCTATTGATTTCTACAGGGGGTGGAACTACCAAGCCCAGCCTGCTTTGCAAGAAGGGGGGCTAGCTAAAGACTTAAGCTTGTTGGTCTGAGGAGAGATTACCATGAGGCAGGGAGATGAACGGAGGCGTGAGGAGAGACTACAGGCACCCACTGAAGAACCATGCAAAGAAGGTTCCAGAGACCATCCAGAGACGGTTGAAAATGGATGTACCTTCTGTACCACCTAATATCTCTATTTTTTTATGGAATATCTCTGAAATTATGTGAGATCTAATGTTAAAACCACTTGATCTTACCGGATCTAACGAATATCTAGCCTAAATGATTTTTGGTCAGAAAATTGCATGTGGGGGGGCCAACCCGTCCTTATGTACCACCTAATATCTCTATTATTATGTGGAATATCTCCAAAATTATGTGAGATCTAACGTTAAAACCACTTGATCTTACCGGATCTAACGAATATCTATTAGCCTGAATGATTTTTGGCCAGAAAATTTGATAAGGGGGGCTAACCCGTCCATATGTACCACCTAATATCTCTATTTTGATGTGGAATATCTCTGAAATGATGTGAGATCTAACGTTAAAACCACCTGATCTTATCGGATCTAAAAAATATCTATTAGCCTGAATGATTTTTGGCCAGAAAATTTGATAAGGGGGGCCAGCCCCCCCCTCATTAATCACTTAATAAGCCTCTATGTGAGATCTAACATTAAAACCACTTGATCTTATCGGATCTAACGAATATCTATTAGCCTGAATGATTTTTGGCCAGAAAATTTGATAAGGGGGGCTAACCCGTCCATATGTACTACCTAATATCTCTATTTTGATGTGGAATATCTCTGAAATGATGTGAGATCTAACGTTAAAACCACTTGATCTTACCGGATCTGATGAATATCTATTAGCCTGAATGATTTTTGGCCAGAAACTTTGATAAGGGGGGGCCAGCCCCCATCATTAATCACTTACTAAGTCTCTAATTATGTGAGATCTAATGTTAAAACCACTTGATCTTACCGGATCTAACAAATAGCTTCCAAAATACCTAATTGTTTGGTTAATTTTTTGACAAGGGGGGGCTGATGACGGGTTAGCCCCCCCAGCAAATAACTGTTAATATTGCTTCTTCTGAGTGAGATCTAACGCAAACAACGGTTGATCTAACCTGATCTAACAAAGATCTAACAAACTGCATAAGATTTTTTTTTAAATTTTGATATGGGGGGGCTAACCTGGCAGAGGTGCTAGTGTTTGGTTGCCTCATCCTGGTGTTGGTTAGATGTCACCCCATCAAAAGTTCACCATTCACAGAAAATGCCAAGGATGAGTCATCTATGGTCACATTTTTAACAGTTTCCCCTGACAGCTGAGTGTGTCTGCATATGTCACACTTAAAGGCTAAGTTTCCTTATTTTTATTTGTTAAATTCCAGCTCCTCTATGTACCAATACTCTATTAATGTACCTCGGTTCCAAAAAAGTACACAATTTCTTCATTTGGGAGAAGAAGGCCTTGCCTGCACGTTTGCTACATTTCCCTAGAAAGCTTCATCGCTAGCTGGTATGTAGATATTAGACATAGAAGCCAGTAAGACACAGGAAGGAATTCATCAGCTGATCTCATTAGCGCACACCTGTGGCTGCCTTTCCTCCTTCCAGCAGATCACAACCACCCCCAGCTAGGTGCACAGTTTTCTAATACAATTAATCAGTGATCACTGGTCTCGCTAAATAATAGGGGTGCACATCTTCACTGGTCTCACAATTCGATTTGATTATGATTATCCTGTTAACAATTTGATTCAGAGATGCATCACAATTACTGCCCATGGTTTTCATCATAAAATTCAAGCAGTCAGAAGAACTCCATTTTTTAATTTTAGTTGCTCTTAAATAAACAAAAACACTCCCTGCATGCAGCAAAGTCTGAACACAGTAGACAGCAACAGTATTTATTTAGAACAGTAGATACTAAATGGAATAGCCCCCTTTACATGGCACAGCTCCTCTGCACATTACACAGCCCCCCTGCACATTAAACAGCCCCATTTACATTCCACAGCCCCCCTGCATATTATACAGCCCCCCCTTTACATTTAACAGTCCCCACTGCAACAGACTCCTGTACATTTCACAGCCCCCCTTTACATTCCACAGCCTCCCCGCCCATTTTAAACAGCCCCCTTTACACTACACAGCCCCACCTGCATGTTAAACAGCCCCTTTTACATTTTACAGACTCGCTGCACATTCCACAGTCCCCCCTGTACATTACACTGACCTCTATATTACACAGCCCCCCTGCACATTACGCAGCCCCCCTGCATTTTAAACAACCCCCTTTACATTCCACAGCCCCCTGCACATTTGACAGCCCCCCCCGCATATTAAACAGTCCTGGGGGGTCTGTACTAATGGAGGGGGGGTTGTCCTAGGGCGTCTGTACTAATAGAGGGGGGGTTGTCCTGAGGGGGTCTGTACTAATGGAGAGGGGGGGTTTGTCCTGGGGGGGTCTGTACTAATGGAGGGGGGTTGTCCTGGGGGGTCTGTACTAATGAAGAGGGGGGTTTGTCCTGGGGGGGTCTGTACTAATGGAGGGGGGGTTGTCCTGGGGGGTCTGTACTAATGGAGGGGGGGTTTGTCCTGGGGGGAGTCTGTACTAATGAAGGGGGGTTTGTCCTGGGGGTCTGTACTAATGAAGGGGGGTTTGTCCTGGGGGAGTCTGTACTAATGGAGGGGGGGTTTGTCCTGGGGGAGTCTATACTAATGGAGGGGGGGTTTGTCCTGGAGGGGTCTGTACTAATGGAGAGGGGGGTTTGTCCTGGGGGTCTGTACTAATGGAGAGGGGGGGTTGTCCTGGGGGGTCTGTACTAATGGAGAGGGGGGTTGTCCTGTGGGGGTCTGTACTAATGGAAGGGGGTTGTCCTGGGGGTCTGTACTAATGGAGGGGGGTTTGTCCTGGGGGTTTCTGTACTAATGGAGGGGAGGTTGTCCTGGGGAGTCTGTACTAATGGAGGGGGGGTTTGTACTAATGGAGGGGGGGTTGTCCTGGGGGGTCTGTACTAATAGAGGGGGGTTGTCCTGGGGGCCTGTACTAATGGAGGGGGGGTTTGTCCTGGGGGGGTCTGTACTAATGGAGGGGGGGTTGTCCTGGGGGGTCTGTACTAATGGAGGGGGGTTTGTCCTGGGGGGTCTGTACTAATGGAGAGGGGTTGTCCTGGGGGGTCTGTACTAATGGAGGGGGGGTTGTCCTGGTGGTCTGTACTAATAGAGGGGGGGTAGTCCTGGGGGGGTCTGTACTAATGGAGGGGGGTTTGTCCTGGGGGGGTCTGTACTAATGGAGGAATGGAGGGGGGTTGTCCTGGGGGGGTCTGTACTAATGGAGTGGGGGTGGTTTGTCCTGGGGGGGTCTGTACTAATGGAGGGGGGGTTGTCCTGGGGGGTCTGTACTAACGGAGGGGGGGTTTGTCCTGGGGGGTCTGTACTAATGGAAGGGGGGTTGTCCTGGGGGGGCTGTACTAATGGAGGGGGGTTTTCCTGGGGGTCTGTACTAATGGAGGGGGGGTTTGTACTAATGGAGGGGGGGGTTTGTCCTGGGGGGGGTCTGTACTAATGGAGGGGGGTTTGTCCTGGGGGGTCTGTACTAATGGAGGGAGGGGGGTTTGTCCTGGGGTGGGGGGGGTCTGTACTAATGAAGGGAGGGGGGTTGTCCTGGGGGGGTCTGTACTAATGGAGGGGGGGGTGGTTTGTCCTGGGGGGTCTACACCCAGGAAAGTACACCCAGGGCTCCAGAGGGAGAGGGCAGTGCGGAGAGAACACCATCAGAGCGAGAACCCCGCTGCCCTGTGCCAACAAAGGGAAAGCCACACAGCCTGGTGCCATCCCTGGTGGAAAAAGGAATGGAGTCATTGCAGGAATACAGATCTGGGCTCTACCCAGCGGAGTCACCACGGGCAATTCAGAGTGAGCTGACTCCTGATCAGAGGAACCATTGCTGTATCGCTGGGTCAGGTGAGAGGGCCGATCGGCCATTATCTACTAACATCCATAGGAACTGCAGTCTCTGACCATCTCCTGTACTATGTCTGCAGTCTCTGACCATCTCCTGTACTATGTCTGCAGTCTCTGACCATCTCCTGTATTATGTCTGCAGTCTCTGACCATCTCCTGTATTATGTCTGCAGTCTCTGATCATCTCCTGTATTATGTCTGCAGTCTCTGATCATCTCCTGTATTATGTCTACAGTCTGACCAGCTTCTGTACCATGTCTACAGTCTCTGATAATCTCCTGTATTATGTCTGCAGTCTCTGACCGTCTCTTGTGTCATGTCTGCATTCTTTGACCGTATTATGTCTGGGGGCTCTTTTTAACAGACAGCCCTCTGTGTGTGCATAAGAAAGACTCCCCTCCAGGTCTCATTAGTGTACTCTCTTCCTGTATTTTCTTTATTGTTAAGAGATCATGGGAGGATCCCAAGGTAATGAAGACTTCTAAGGGGAGCATCTCTGTGTTTGAGTGGCTGCCATAGAAACATTTGTAAAGGGGAGAAGTTGGTAAGATGACCACGCCCATGTGGGGGCGCTAGAAATATTTCTGCACCCAGGCGTCTGTGACCCTAGGATCGGCCCTGGCAGCATGGCAGGTGCGGCAGGTCCGTGCCTTCTCTAATATCACTGCACTGCCCCCTCCCCACACTGCCTGTCTTAATTACACAAAACATGAAGCGCTAGACAAAGGGCGGGACTTTTTAAGTTAAGAAGTGGGTGATTGGTTGCTAGGCAGCGGGGCAGTACCAGCAATAAATCACTCACTTTTAATGTGAAAAGTCCCGCCCATTGTCCAGAGCGGCCAGGCTCCATGTCTTGTGTGAATAAGGTAGGGTTCTTTGGGGAGGGGAGAGTGCTGTGCTGTAAATGATATTGAGGGAGGACTGTGATGGGGGCTCAGTCTGTGATTGGGGGGATCAGTCTGTGATTGGGGGGATCAGTCTGTGATTTGAGGGGTCAGTCTGTGATGGGTCAGGACCAGTTTGTGATGGGGGGTCAGTCTGTGATGGGTTTGGGTCAGTCTATGATGGGGGGTCTGCTATGGGTCAGGTCAGTCTGTAATGGGGGGTCTGTGATGGGGGGTCAGTCTGTAATGAGCGGTCTGTGATTTGGGGGGTCAGTCTGTGATGGGAGGGTCTGTGATGGGTCAGTCTGTGATGGGGGGGTCAGCCTGTGATGGGTCAGTATGTAATAGGGGTTTATGATGAGGCAGGGGGGTCGTGATGTGAAGGGGGGGACTGAAGACACTGATGTAAAAGGGGGTCTGTGATGTGATGTGAAAGGGGGGACTGAAGACACTGATGTAAAAGGGGGTCTGTGATTTCTGCACTAGCAAAGCACAGGTCTCTGCAAGGGTAATAGAAAACAATTGTTTTCTATGTGTCCTGTTCACACTGCAACAGCGCCACTGCGTGCTGAGCAGTGTGGTGCAAAATGCATACTGTTTCTATGCACTGCAACTGAGCTGTGGTGCATAAAAATGAATGAAATGTATTTGCATAAAGAACTATTTTTCATCTTTGGGTCAAGAAAGACTGAACAGTTTAGCTTTACTTGCCATTGAGTCAGAACTTTGAAATACTTTGTCCTACGAAGATATAATTGATGAGTTTGCCAAAAGAAAAGTTAGAACTAAAAAATTGTAGGGAGTTTCTTACTGCTATAATCTTTAAAAGGCATTTTCTGCATTACAATATTTTCAGTCTGTACAATTAAAGCCAGTTATTTTCAGTGTTCTCGTGTGTGGAGATATGTTTTTAATTTATCTATTGTAGCAGCCATCGATAAAGGAAGAGAATGGTGGTGTGTGTCTGTGTGTGTGTGTGTGTGTGTGTGGGGGGGGGGGGCGGCATTGTAGGACCCGGCCTTGGGGCGGCAAAGGGAGTAAATCCGGGCCTGCGCAGGCCCCCTTACATTATACAGCCTCTCTTTACATAACATAGCCCGCTATACATTAAACTGCCCTCCTATACATTATGTAGCCCCCTTGACATTGCACAGTCCCCTTTACATTACACAGCCCCCCTTTACATTGCACAGCCCCTTTACATTGCACAGCCCCCCCCCCCTGCACATTACATAGCCCCTTTCATCGATTCAACAATTTTTTTCAACACCCCTACTAAATACACAAACATTTTTTTTCTTCTTGCATAGATCTGTTTATTTGGAAAGTGCAGGAAATGAGAGATGAGATAGCCTATATGGATAGAGCTGTGGTATTGAAAACAGGAGAAGCATGTCCTGGGTTCTGTAACACTCAGCATACACTATAAAATTTGATTGTACAATCTCCTTTAGATCTACCATCAGCTATCTAGTGCAAGGGCCTGCCTGATTGGATACAGAGTGATCAGATAGCTGGTGTGTCCTCATTATGTAGTTTTGGGAAATCTAAAGGAGATTGTACAGAGCTTGTAAAATCAGATTGTATAGTGTATGGCCGCCTTTAGCCACCTAAAATGAACTAGTTGCTAACTACTCCTAATCCTTGTTTGCTTTGCAACACTATTTTTAAAATACAAATTCATTTCAGTAACATTTAGAAAGTTAGGAGTAGTTCTTAATTGTGTTCATGGAAGCTGTCACAGGTGGGTATAACAACACAAATTTGAAAAAAAATCAGCATGAGGGCCTCCCCCCAATCCAAACCAGGCCCTTAGGTCTCTATTATATGATAAACAATTTTTCATGTCTAAATAGAATTTTATTAGAATGTTGACTTCTAGTTATATGTGTTTATACTTTCATCATGGTACTACGATATATTCTAGCTATAAATCTGATCAACACACTGGCTTAGTGGTTAGAACTCTGTGCTAGCAACACTCAGGTCGTGGATTCAAACCCCACCCTTGCTACCCACCACCTTGATAAATTTTCAATGGTGAATGGATATATGCGTAGGCAAAAGCATAATTGCCATTAGCGCGATAAAGTATAGACTGCAAGGTTTAAATGTATCTAAACACAGGAGTGTAGGAGGGCTGGGTGTCCCCATATTTAAGGGCTGCCATATTGGAACGATTAAAATCTTGGATTACACCAACTGACTTCTCATTGTGGAGCCAGTTGGAATAGGCTCAAGTTCCTTCAGGTAGTTTAATATCCCTACTGTCAATTTCCTCCTTTGATGACTTACACATTTCGATCCCAAACCCAATTATTGCAGCTTCTTTGAGGGCATGGTCCTACCACCTCCAAACAGGTTGCAAAGGTGTCCAGAGTGTTGTTGAACCCATATCAATAGGTGCATCTACATTTTCCACTGAAAGGATGCCCCTTTGTCATTGGTTGGACAAGGGGATTCAAAAACTGTCATGCCGTCTACACACGATCGGACATTCCGACAACAAAATCCTGCATTTATTTCAGGCGGATGTTGGCTCAAACTTGTCTTGCATACGCACGGTCGCACAAATGTCATCGGAAATTCCGAACGTCAAGAAAGCGGTTAAGTACAACACGTACGCCAAGCCGAGAAAAATGAAGTTCAATAGCCAGTGCTGATCTTCTACTTGATTCCGAGCATGCATGGAATTTTGTGCATCGGAATTGTGTACACACGATTGGAAATTCCGACAACAGATTTTGTTGTCAGAAAATTTGAGAACCAGCTCACAAATCTTTGTTGTCGGAAATTCCGACAACAATTGTCCGATGGAGCCTACACACGGTCGGAATTTCCGACAACAAGCTCACATCGAACATTTGCTGTAGGAAATTCCAACCATGTGTACACGGCATAAGACTTAATGGAAGGAGAGACGCTCATTACGTTTACTGCACTAACTTCCAAACATGCCATCCCACAAAATGATTTTCTTCTATACGCTAAATTAACTACCGCTATCTGGAAGTATTCCATTTGTAATCTGACCATTCCTGAATCCCCGTGGTCATTCTGGACCGCTAGCCCACCAAGAAAAAAGGGGATCTCTTTTTTATAATTCCCTGCAATCAAAAATGACCTTTCTACAAACACCTGCTTTGCTCAAATGGGAAGAAGACCATAATATCTCTCTATCGGATAAAGCTAATAAATTCAACTACGCATGCTCTAAATACATAAGTCATTGGGAAACCGCCCAGAAACTCCATTTAAGATGGCATTTAACCCCTACACTATTTCTAAATTTTCAAAGTCTGGTGACAACACTTGCTGGAAGGGCTGCGGACAGGTAGGAACATTGAAACACTTGCTCTGGTAATGCCCTAGCTTGAGGAGTTATTGGAACTCTGTCTTTAGGCTTATCTCCAAGATAACTGGCATACCTATTAAAGCAAGGGCAGCACAAGCGTTACTCAGCTGAATTTAGATACAAGATATGTCACCTTAACCATTTCATCGGTAGCTCGCACTTTGCTCGTGAGAAGTTGGAAATCCCCAAACGCTCCAAATATCTTAGAGGTCAAAAACCAAATGGATAATATTAATTGCTTTGAACAGCTGATGGCATACATCAAAGGTACCCATGTTAAATTTCATAACAGATGGTTATTATGGCAACAATTCAGGTTAGGGACTTACAACAATCCCCATATTCTTATTTAACTGTGGTTCTGGTATCTTCCGTGCACCCAAATGCTCAATCCTTTTTCTTTATCACTTTTTTTTCTTTTTTCTTCTCTTTGTTTAACCACTTCAGCCCCGGAAGGATTTGCCCCCTTAATGACCAGGCCATTTTTTGCGATACGGCACTGCGTCACTTTAACTGACAGTTGCGTGGTCGTGCGACGCTGTACCCAAACTTTTGGTGGTATTTGATCACCTCTGCGTTTTTTTGTTTCTTCTTGCGCTATTCGTTCTTTTCGCATGGAATCAATTCGATCAGTAGTCTCCATCCTACAAGGGGGAGAGCTTCTGGCATCAATCAACATCAAGGATGCATACCTGCGTGTATCTATTTTCCCCGCTCACCAGACGTATCTGCGTTTCAAAGTAGAAAAACTTAATTTTCACTTTGGGACCTCGGGTGTTTACAAAACTTCTGGCCTTTCTGCTGGCCAAATAAAGTACTCAAGGTATAACAATAATAGCATACCTGGATGACCTGCTCTTAATAGACCGGTCGGTAGTCCGCTTGAATCAAAGTGTAGTCACCTAAAAATCAACTAACTGGAATACCTAGGTTGGGTCATCAACCTAGAGAAATCTTCTTTAAAGCCAGTAAGAAGATTAGAGTACTTGGGTCTGGGCATAGATACAGCCCAAAAGAAGGTGTTTTTACCCCAGGCAAAGATCAGCACTATAAAGGAGCTGGTCCAAGGGGTCAGGGCAAAGAAAGGTCCTTCCATTTGCCTTTGTATGAGGTTATTGGGGAAGATGGGGGCTTCATTCGAAGCAGTTCCCTATGTTCAGTTTCATTCGAGACTGCTGCAAAACAGTATCCTATCGGCCTGGAACAAAAAGATTCAGGCACTAGATTTTCCAATGCGCCAAAAGTGCGCCAGAGCCTCAGTTGGTGGAGGATGTCCGAGAATCTGCAGAAGGGGAAATCCTTCTTACCGGTTACCTGGAAGGTGGTAACAACAGATGCCAGCCTTTCAGGTGGGGGAGCAGTCCTGGAAGAAGCATCTGTCCAAGGGAAATGATCAAGAACCGAAAGGACCTTGCCCATTAACATTCTAGAGATTCGGGCAGCGCGTCTAGCCCTAAAGGCCTGGACATTCAGGTTGCAGAATTCTCCTGTCAGGATTCAATCCGACAATACCACAGCAGTGGCTTATATCAATCACCAAGGGGGCACCAGAAGTCAGGCAGCCCAGGCATAGGTAAACCATATCCTAACCTGGGCAGAAGAACATGTGACGTGCATTTTGGCAATATTCATTCCAGGGGTGGAGAACTGTCAGGCAGACTACCTAAGTCGCCAGCATTTGTTCCCGGAGGAATGGTCCCTTCACCCCAACATCTTCCTGGCTATATCCAAAGATGGGGGATCCCGGATGTAGATCTGTTCGCGTCCAGGTTCAACAACAAAGTCGACAACTTTGTGTCAAGAACAAGGGATCCACTTGCATGCGGAACAGATGCGTTGATGACTCTGAGGGATCAGTTCTCATTGATTTATGCCTTCCCTCCTATTCTGCTGCTACCTCGACTTCTTCGCAGGATCAAGTGGGAAAGGAAGTCAGTAGTTCTTGTGGCCCCAGCATGACCCATAAGATCTTGGTATGCAGAAATAGTAAAGATGGCGATAGGAAACTCATGGACCCTACCACCACGTCCAGACCTGCTATCGCAGGGACCAGTGTTCCATCCTACTTTACAAATGCTAAATTTAACGGTTTGGCTATTGAAACCCACATTCTAAAGAATCGTGGGCTTTCAGGCTCAGTGATACCTACCTTGATTAATGCAAGAAAGCCAGCTTCCAGAGTCATTTATTATAGAGTCTGGAAGGCATATGTTTCTTGGTGTGAATCCAGGGGTTGGCATCCTGGGAAGTATGTCATAGAATTCTTGCCTTTCTGCAAATTGGGCTAGAGATGAAGCTGGCCTTGAGTACTATCAAGGGCCAGGTCTCGGCCTTATCATCAGTGTTGTTTCAACGTCCGCCGGCTTCGCATTCTTTGATCCAAAGCTTTATACAGGGGGTAACGTGGCTTAATCCTCCGGTTAAAGCACCCCTGAACCCTTGGGACTTGAATTTAGTTCTGTCCACATTACAGAAACAGCCTTTTGAGCCCATACAACATGTTCCTTTGGTCCTTTTGACAAGGAAACTAGTTTTTCTGGTAGCCATTTCTTCAGCAAGAAGGGTATCAAAGCTGGCGGCTCTTTCTTGCAAAGAGCCATATTCAATTGTTCACAAGCATAGAGTGGTATTGCGCCCTCATCCTAGCTTTCTGCCAAAGGTGGTTTCAGGTTTTCACCTAAGCCAGGATATTGTTTTACCTTCATTCTTTCCAGAACCCTGTTCTAAGGCAGAAAAGTCACTACACTCTTTGGATGTAGTGAGAGCAGTCAAGATCTTTTTGAAGGCTACTGCTCAGATTTGGAAAACAGATGTTTTGTTCGTGTTGCCGGAAGGTCCTAGGAAAGGACAGGCAGCATCAAAATCCACTATTGCCAAATGGATTTGGCAGGTAATTATTCAAGCTTATCGCTTGAAGAGGAAGGTTCCACCTTTTCAGGTCAAAGCGCACTCCACCAGAGCTGTTAGTGGGCAGTGCATCACAAAGCCTCCATGGCTCAAATCTGCAAGGCTGCAACCTGGTCTTCAGTCCATACATTCACCAGATTCTATCAGGTGGATATAGGAAGGCATGAGGATGTCGCAGTGTGCTGCAGGCTGCAGTATAGGTCCTCAGGTCTGATTGCTCCCTACTTTTGTTGTGTCCCCTCTCCTCAGGTGTCATTGCTCTGGGACAACCCAGGCAGTAATTACTGTGGCTCTGTGTCCCGTGATGTATGATAAAGAAAATAGGATTTTTATAACAGCTTACCTGTAAAATCCTTTTCTTGGAGTACATCATGGGATACAGAGGTCCCTCCCCTCTTTCTGATTACATGTGTATTGCTTTGCTACAAAACTGAGGTACTCCCGGTAAGGGGAGGGGTTATATGGGGAATTGAACTTCCTGTTTAGGGTGTGCCAGTGTCCTTCACCTAAAGGTGCCTTAAAACCCAGATAGTAATTACTGTGGCTCTGTGTCTCGTGATGTACTCCAAGAAAAGGATTTTACAGGTAAGCTGTTATAAAAATCCTATTTTTTTTACTTTCTGCTATAATACAAAATGTATAGCACTCCTGCTATTCTCCTTTGCACGAAGTGACATATTTTTTTTTAAATTAGGAGCACTTAGAAGAACAATGACCATTGCTTCTCCTTATTCATAGTAAATGAACCCCATAGTGACCAATTTCACATTTTGTACATAAAGGGTTTAGTTATAGGTGAGCTGTTGCCTTTTTTTATTACTTGGATACTTTAAAAATTTTAAATTAAAAAGGACACCCTTGCTATTCCAGATGAAAGCAATGCAACAAGAAATACAAGGGAGCAATCAGGGAGACCTAAAATAGAATATATCATGTGTTTTACTTGCTACAGCAAGTAAAACACATGCCATTTTTTTTCAAATATATCAATCGTAAAAAGGTCATGAAACAACAGAAAAGATCCGGATGAACACTGGAAATTAGTTACAAATGATTATTTTTTCTCTTCAGTTTTTACAAATGAAAAAGATAGATTTGATAGTCTTAACAGGAGTATTAATGATATTTCACTGAAGGTACCATTGCGCTCTGAGCCCACCCAGTTGTGTGACAATAGCGAATGAATTTTCGCGATTTTCACACTAAAGTTCCTCCCAGCAAATCAGGAGGCAGGTCCTGAAACCTGTTTCCTGATTGATCAAAGTGTCAGGCGATCCTATTGGATGTCTAGCGCTTTGGCGGAAGAGGAGACACAAGCATGACACAAGACACAAGCTTGAGGAGCGGGCACTGGAGCCGCCGCTGCCCGCACTCCTGGAGAGGAGGAGAGTACAACACAGCCCCGCCACATGAGTGGGTAAGTGCCAGACTGCCCGCATGCAGGGGGTGTGTGCTGTCAGTGCCTTGTCGCCGGGGGGGGGGTTGTTGGTTTGCCGCCCCCCAAAGGAGAACCCACCAGCCACCACTGCTCAGTTATAGCCAAGCTGCTATTTCTAATTTTTAAAGACACCTTACTGACTGAAATAGTAGGGTACAGTGAGAGCTGTTTGATTTGATGAAATTGTATTGAGTATATGACTCATTCTTTGAATATTCTAAAGTTATGAGTGGTGGGCCCCAGGGTTCAGTCTCAGGGCCAATTGATGTTTAATGGTGTAAACAGGAAAAGCCGTGTATTGGCTTTTCCTCACTCGCATATGACAGATGCGAGTAGAGGAGAACCGATTGGTGGCTCTCCTGATGGGGGGGGGGGCTGCTCTGATTAAATATCAGCACAGCCCCCCTCCCCCCGAGTATGCCCACATAGGACCACCGGGGATGCTACCCAGGACCACCAGGGATGCTGATCATGGATGCCCACCCAGTGCCACTAGGGATGCCACCCAGGACCACCAGGTATGCCCACCCATGACACCAGGGTTGCCAAATCAGTGCCCATTGTAGATGCCAATCAGTGCCCAGCAATAAAGCCTGCCAGTGCCTCCTCATCAGTGCTGCCTATCGGAGCCATCTATCAATGCCCATCAGTGCTGCATATCAGTGCTAAAAGCAGTGAACAATATTTATCAATAATTCATCAATAATTCATCAATAATTATTAATAAAATAAAGTGCATATTTAGTGAACTACAATAAGATAGGGAAAATAAATGTTTTCTTAATATAAAATATTAGTGAATACATGAAAATCATGTGTTTAATAAAAGGACAGTCCCAGTATTCATCTTCAAGAACTGGTTATCCAAATTCCATGTGCACAAATCCACATCCGTGATTGGAAAGCTTTCACCAATTCGTGAAACACCACCATCTTCTAAAATGAACACTCACCAGAAACAAATAAAAAGACGCCTTTGGTTTATGCCTGAGTTATCCACTACACTCATATGAATATATCTGCAGTTTTCCTTTTCTTAAACACATGATTTTCATCTATTCACTAATATTTTATATTAAGAAAAAATGTATTTTCCCTATATTATTGTAGTTCACTAAATTTGCACTTGATTTATATTATGATTAATTATTGATGAATTATTGATAAATATTATTCACTGCTTTAGTTATGTGGTAAGATATGTATATCATTTAGGGTCAGCGCAGTTACACTTTTTACTGTAATATTGTTCACCTCACATTACTGACGGAGAATCTATGACTGCAGCAGATCCGCTACTTAAAGACACATTTACACATTTTATAGACTTACGTTTTTGCGCCAGTGACACACTTTTTCACAATACCAATATGCAGCTAAGAAAGCCCTTACATCATTTTTATTCCAGCAGCTGAATGCACTAATAATGGACTGCCAGACAATTTGTCCATGTGAAGTTATGGCCAGCCTACTGACGTAAATGCTGCTGACAAGCTCACAACAGAACAGAACAAGTATTGGGGGAGACTTTGTAAAAATATTCACCATAATTTTATTTCCAGAGAAAATGGAGTTCACTTTATTCAAACTTCATCAAGACACAATGTTGCAACCACAGACCATGTGACCCTGTGCTTCCTAAAATCTAAAGTGGCAACATGATATAGTAAAGCTAGGGAAGAATACAGAACATAAGGATGATAGTTCAAAATATTATTATTATTATTATACAGGTTTTATATAGCGCCAAAAGTTTGCGCAGCGCTTAACAAAATGAAGGCAGACATTACAGTTACATTACAATTTGGTACAAGAGGAATCAGAGGGCCCTGCTTGTTAGAGCTTACAATCTAAAAAGGAAGGGTCAATTGATACAAAAGGTAATAGCTGTGGGGGATAAGCTGATGGAGGAAGTAAAACTGTGTTAGTTAGAAGCAGGATAGGCTTCTTTAAAGAGAAGGGTTTTCAGGGATCGTCTAAAGATGGATAGATTAGGGGACAGTCGGACAGATTGGGGTAGGGAGTTCCAAAGGATGGGAGAAGCTCTGAAGAAATCCTGGAGGTGAGCATGGAGGAGGTGACAAGGGGGTAGAGAGCAGGAGGTCTTGGGAGGACCAAAGAAATCGGCTTGGTTGGTATTTTGGGACTAGGTTAGTGATGTAGCTGGGGCAGAGTTATGGATGGCTTGTAAATGATTGTTAGTACTTTGAATTTTATTTGTTGGGTGAGTGGAAGCCAGTGGAGGGATTGGCAGAGAGGGGTGGACACTGAATGGTTGGTAAGATGGATGAGTCTTGCAGCAACATTTATTATGGACTGAAGGGAGGATAGTCTATGTAAAGGTAATCCAATGAGGAGGTAGTTGCAGTAGTCGAGGCGAGAGATAACCAGGGAGTGAATTAGAAGCTTGCTGGTGTCATTAGTTAAAAAGGGGGTTAAAAAGGGGCATATTCTGGAAATGTTGCGGAGGCTAAGGCTGCATGATTTGGACAGGGATTGTATGTGGGCCTGAAAGGACAGTTCAGAGTCTAAGGTTATCCCTAGCACCCTGGCAAAATAAAGAATAGTAATTACACCCACGGGTCTACACCCATCTTTCCTCACATCGTTGACTCACCACCTTCTCAAAATGTGGAACCCGGTCTCCAACAAGCTCAACATATCCTCAATACCGGGCCCTATGACTCTTATATTTGGGAATCTGGATCTCCCACAAGCCCTAACTGCTCCAAAGTTCTAGCTTGGGAAAAATCATCACATCATCATTTCTCTCATATTTTACATTGAGAAACCTTTCTACCATTCCACCCCAGCTTAAATCTCCAGCCATAAATGAATGACTAGCGTATTGTCAGCTCATATCATTCTTTTATGTGCTTCAGATTACTGCTATATCTAGGGATCCAATATCAATAGACACCCTACTACTGCAGGATTCCTGCCCAAAACATACTCTCGCTATAATATACAACATTCTTTTATCTCACCTTCACCCAGACCCTAATGGGCATCAGAATTAGGTAATACATTTTTAATGGATGAGTATAACAAAACCTTCACATTAGCACACCATGTATCTCTAGCTAGTAAGGCCCACATGACTAGTTTCTAAATCCTGCCAAGTCCTTTCCTATAACATTTACACTTCTGTCTCAGACCGATGTTGGCATTGTGTAATACATCCAGATATGATGTCACATATTTGGTGGGTGTGCTCCCCTATTGAGGCATTTTGGGATCAGATTCCTAAAATATATACTAGAGTTAAAG
Source organism: Lithobates septentrionalis (assembly GCA_037952835.1). NCBI lineage: Eukaryota > Metazoa > Chordata > Amphibia > Anura > Ranidae > Lithobates > Lithobates septentrionalis. Next base: position 6,344,503 of record JBBDGP010000098.1, read on the forward strand.
ATTTCAACATCCCCAATACTACGTGCTCAAGTGGTTCTCCTCTCTCTGGTGGAAGAGGAGGTAATTCCTAGGGAGGCTAACCCTCCTATCCTTCTCACTACCCCCTTCCCATCATCCCACCCTCCTCCCCATGTGGCTCATCTCGTTACCATACTCCCCCTACTTTCTATCTCTTTCACCCTTTCCTTTCTACCCTCATCCTATATCGTATCTATTCTAATTTTAGAACCTCAATATATATCCACCTGATATCCACAAGGCAATGGACAACTTTTTTTTTTTGAGGTTATTTATCCTTTGGTGGGGACTTAGCTGTCAATACGAGAAATACTTAATATATTTGTGCATCCCATACTTGGGGGACTGATTGCTCCATAAATGATTGCCTTTAGTAAATCAACCCCAAAGTGTACCATCTCTCATAATTCAATGCAAAACAAAAATTTAGCTGCCCATGGGACTTTAATGAGGTACACCACCAACAACAAAATAAGTTAAAATAACTGTTTATTAGTATACCATTTTTATCTCTTATATACTAATAGAAGGTTATTTTGATTTATTTTGTTGTTTGTGATGTACCTCATTAAAGTCCCATGGGCAGTTAAATTTTTGTTTTGTTTTGTATTTTATTGTGTATATAAAGCATATAAATTTGTTTTTTTTATCATTAAATAGAGCTCTTTACTATCTCACACAAGTGACACAAAACATTAATGGTTTTGCAAGCATTGCTGCAAATTTCTGTAAGTAAGATAGATTTGCTGTCAGGTCGTTGACTAGATTTTGCTGCAAAAAAGAAATGTAAACAAATTGATGGTGTTTATTTATTACTGTTAGCATATACATAGCAATCAAAGAGAACTGTTAACCACACTTCTAAAGTGTTGGAATGTATAATTCATCCATACACATTCCATTATTCATGTCAAAAGCTTTGTGGCCTCATTTTTTAACACAATATTTACACATGAGTAACATTTTCTTTATGGCCAGGCCATGGGCATATGACCTTATTTAATAAATTGCTAGGTGCAATTTGTAGGAATCCACAGCTACCTACAGTTCATTTGGTTGAAGTCAGACCACAAGATGGATTTTGATTGGCTCATTTGGAAACTACACTGCCCACTTGACTCTTTGGGGTCCAAAGACAGGGTGAATCTCCATAATGGGGGCACGGATCGCAATATGTACCTGACAGATGTTCTGTATTACCACTTCAGCCCCGGAAGATTTGGCTGCTCAATGACCAGGCCATTTTTTGGGATTCGGCACTGCGTCGTTTTAACTGACAATTACGCGGTCATGCGACGATGTAACCAAACAAAATTGATGTCCTTGTTTTCCCACAAATAGAGCTTTCCTTTGGTGGTATTTGATCGCCTCTGCGGTTTTTATTTTTTGCGCTATAAACAAAAAAAGAGCAACAATTTTGAAAAAAACCACTATCTTTTACTTTTTGCTATAAGAAATATCCCACATTTTTATTAAAAAATTTTTTTCCTCAGTTTAGGACGATAGGTATTGTTGTACATATTTTTGGTAAAAAAAAATCGCAATAAGCGTATATTGATTGATTTGTGCAAAATTTATAGCGTCTACAAAATAGGGTATAGATTTATTGCATTTATATTATTATTATTATTTTACTAGTAATGGCGGCGATCTGCGATTTATTGGGACTGCGATATTGCGGCGGACAAATTGGACACTTTTGACACATTTTTGGGACCATTGACAATTATACAGCGATCAGTGCTATAAAAATGCACTGATTACTGTATAAATGTCACTGGCAGAGAAGGGGTTAACACTAGGGGGTGATCAAGGGGTTAACTGTGTTCCCTAGGTGTGTACTAACTGTAGGGGGATGGGACTGTCTAGGAGGAGAGAGAGATCGATGTTCGTACTTAGTATAAACACACGATCTGTCTCTACTTCCCTGAAAGAACCGGGATTTGTGTGTTTACACACACAGATCCCGGTTCTCACTCTGTCATCGGCTCTGGTCACACGATGCGGGAGCACGCGCGCCCCTAGTAGCCAAAAGGTGAAGTGACGTAAGGTAACGTCATTTCGCCCAGCCGTGCCATTCTGCCACAGTAAAACTGTGGCAGCTGGTCGGCAAGCAGTTAAAGAGGAACTCCCACTATGGTATTTTTTTTTCCTCTCTTACTAAGTGCTGGGGTAGTTGCAAATAACATACTTACCTGCCCAGCAAATCCAGTGTTATTTTTGTAGAGTCTGCTCCTCCTCCACTTTGTTCTTACAGACCGCCCCCAATGACACTCTGTCAGGTCTGCTGGACTTCTGCTGTGTGTTTCTGGACATTTGTTTTTGAAGTTACATTCCACTTTAACCCAATCTTTGAAGCCCTATGTTTTAATTGCTATGGCATACCTGCCAACTTTGTGAGATGAGAAGTGTGCTGATAAAGGACACAAAGAGCACACCTCTGTCATGCTCCCCAGTTACTTTACCTTGAACCACTTTTCCTTTATACTAACTTTTTAAAATAACAAATTAAATTAATAAGAGGCTGAATGAAAGAGTGTTTTGTAAAACATTTATTTGTTGGATTTTTCATTTTTAAATACAGGTCTATGTATCAGACCAAAAGGAGAAACGATTCCATTTGAAGAGAATGGGCTTTTTCTAGTACTACATCTGAGCTATAAATACCCATGATTGTACATTTTGTGTTAAGTGGATTTTTAAGGTACCCAGACTACAATGTACAGATTAACAAAAATATATCTTATTAATACTTTTAAACCAATATCTTTAAAAAGAAATGATCACATGCCTAAACATAATATCAATAGTAGGCCATCATACGTACAGTTGTGCTCATAAGTTTACATACCCTGGCAGAATTTAAGATTTCTTGGCAATTTTTCAGAGAATATGAATGATAACACAAAAACATTTATTACACTCATGGTTAGTGTTTTGCTAAAGCCATTTATTATCAATCAACTGTGTTTACTCTGTTTAAATCATAATGACAACAGAAACTAGCCAAATGACCCCGATCAAAAGGTTACATACCCTGGTGATTTTGGCCTGATAACATGCACACAAGTTGACACAAAGGGGTTTGAATGGCTATTAAAGGTAACCATCCTCACCTGTGATCTGTTTGCTTGTAATTAGTGTGTGTGTGCAAAAGGTCAATGAGTTTCTGGACTCCTGGCAGACACTTGCATCTTATATCCAGTGCTGCACTGACGTTTCTGGATTCTGAGTCATGGGGAAAGCAAAAGAATTGTCAAAGGATCTGTAGGAAAAGGTAGTTGAACTGTATAAAACAGGAAAGGGATATAAAAAGATATCCAAGGAATTGAGAATGCCAATCAACAGTCTTCAAACTCTAATTAAGAAGTGCAAAATGAGGGGTTCTGTTGAAACCAAACCACGGTCAGGTAGACCAACTAAAATTTCAGCCACCACTGCCAGGAAAATTGTTCAGGATGCAAATAAAAACCCACAAATAACTTCAGGTGAAATACAGGACTCTCTGAAAACATGTGGTGTGGCTGTTTCAAGATGCACAATAAGGAGGCACTTGAAGAAAGATAGGCTGCATGGTCGAGTCGCCAGAAGAAAGCCATTACTATGCAAATGCCACAAAGTATCCCGCTTACAATACCCCAAACAGCACAGAGACAAGCCTAAAACCTTCTGGCACAAAGTTATTTGGAGTGATGAGACCAAAATTGAGCTTTTTGGCCACACCCATAAACGCTACATTTGGAGAGGAGTCAACGAGGCCTATGATGAAAGGTACACCATTCCTAATGTGAAACACGGAGATGGATCGTTGATGTTTCGGGGATGTGTGAGCTACAAAGGCACAGGAAATTTGGTCAAAATTGATGGCAAGATGAATGCAGTATGTTATAAAAAAAATACTGGAGGAACATTTGCATTTATCAGCCAGGAAGATGCGCATGGGACGTACTTGAACATTCCAACATGTCAATGATCCAAAACACAAGGCCAAGTGGACCTGTCATTGGCTACAGCAGAATAAAGTGAAGGTTCTGGAGTGGCCATCTCAGTCTCCTGACCTCAATATCATTGAGCCACTCTGGGGAGATCTCAACTCTGCAGTTCATGCAAGACAGCCCAAGAATTTACAGAAACTGGAGGCTTTTTGTCAAGAGGCATGAGCAGCTTTACCATCTAAAGAGCCTCATCCACAAATACCACAAAAGACTTCAAGCTGTCATTGATGTTAAAGGGGGCAATACATGGTATTAAGAAATGGGGTATGCACCTTTTGATCAGGGTCATTTGGCTAGTTTCAGTTGTCATTATGATTTAAAAAGAGTAAACACAGTTGATTGTTAATACATGGCTTCAGCCAAACACTAACCATGAGTGAAAGAAAAGTTTTTGTGTTATCATTCATATTCTATGAAAAATGGCCAAGAAATCATAAATTCTGCCAGGGTATGTAAACTTATGAGCACAACTGTATATGTCCGCATTTAACATTTAATCACAACTGTTAAATGATATTTATATGAATACTGTTATGATTAACTTGTTCCATCATTAGCAATTATGTATGTATCGTAGAGGGAATATAAACACCATTCAACGCTTTTCTCAGAGATAATCTTCAGCTGAAGACTCTGGGTATCCCAAAAGGAGATAAGGGGTATATTACCCCTTGATTTGAGGCTTATGGGCACACCAAAAGCAGGCACAGGGATGCTGGAAGCGAGCCAGGCTCTCTAAAAACTGGAGACTCTTAGTTTAACTATACATGTATGGCCCGCCTACTCCTATACCATATTAATATGATCAAAAGGGTTAATCTTCATGCGGTGATAACAGTTTCCAAACATTGGAGAACCTTTCCGACCCTTGGGCCCTTGGTGACTGATCTTCTTTGCAGAGGGCCCTTCATTTCCCCCCTAGTCCTCCACTCTTGTTTTGTGTGCCCCTGCTCTCGCCCCAGGAAGGATCTTTTGCAGTGACCTATTTCTGAACTAGCCTGTATGTATCTCCTGAATAAGCAAATTAAGTCCTAGAAACATGTTGAGCAGAGTTTATGTCCCATCCACTATACCAACATAATTGCTTATGATGGAACACATTAACTATTATACAGTAAATATTGGTATGGTAGCGATTAAATGTTAGATGAGGACATAAGTAGGGTGGCTAACTTTTGATATTATATTTATAAATGTGATAATGTCTTTTTAAAGTTATTGGTTCTAAAAGCATCAAAATGCTCTTGACATATTCAATCAATCTTGGGTACAAAAAGAGGAATGACTGAAGAAATAGGAGGGACAGAGTGATTGGGTTCCAAAAGAAGGACAGTCCCTCCAAATAAAGAACATTTGGGAGCTACGAATCTGTGCAATATAATGCACGTGTGTATCTGATATAGGAAGAATGGACAAAACTTGTTAGCGTTTTTGTTATATAAGCCTCACTGATTTTGTATCTCATTTCTCATTTAAATCCAGGTCTGTAGCAATATTTAAAAAACTTTATTAAATTTATGAGATGAAAATTAAGACTTGCTTGATAGTCATAATATGTAAAATTAAGCCCCAAACATATCAGACAATCAACTCCAATCCCAGAGGTTGCTATGTGTTATTTAGAAGATCAAAGTACATTTGTCTTATTAACACTGCTTCAAAGAAGTTAAATGTTTGTCATTATGGAGATAAAGATCAAATTGTGATTCAAACTGTTTTACTTTGATCATTATCTGTTATGAGTTATAGTGTGAGTTTTTATGCATTAAATAGGCTTTGGGAGAGTATCATTTTTAGATGAATTTGTAATGGATGCTTCTACTGCCCTTAGTTCATTTACACATAATAAATGAGAATTAAGGGTACATGCATTTAAATCAACTCTGGGAATGAAACCTATCTGCAAAATGAATTTTAGTAAATCTAAACCCAATAACTAAAATCTAAAAAAAAGCGTCAACATGTTATTGTAATTTTAAAAGTTATTTTCGTTGCTTTAAAATATGCAACTTTCGCTAAAATATCACCTTGTGATCCTGCCACGAAGTTCCTTTCTTTTATGCCACAAAGTTCCTTCCTGCCAGCACTTTCTGTTATGGGGTGGCAGATATATCACAACTGTGCTTCTGTGTTGTCACCCTGGTACATTTACCCCTGATAGAAACTTCAAGCAGCCATTCTGACACACATTGCACAAACATAGTCCACACTGTCATTATCAGTGCACTCAAGAACAATGATGTGTAGCCAATGCTGGAGCAAGTGCATGCAGACAGGAACTGGTTGAAAAAGAAAGATCAGCAACACTAAGATAATAAAAAGGAAAAAGCTTAACAATGTATGTAGTGCTGACAACCTTTGTTTCTAGCTCTATGTGTATTATACAGTACATAGGTTGTGTTAGTGCCATCTTGTGGACAATTGAGAAAGTACAATACGTTTACGTTTCATGATCAAGTGAAACGACATGGAAGTGATTCATTGTTTACTTCGGAACTTTAGCTCTGACCCACCCACAATGCTCCTGGACAAGGTGAGAACTGAATTGCATTGTGGGAGGATATAAAACGGTAAGGAGCGGCCATCTTAGGTCTCTTGTTCCTGGGACGCGTGGCCTGTCAGCAGAACCCTGTGGGTGTGTGTGTCCTACAGGGTTGCGGCCTATTTTGCGAAGGAGCGGAGCAGCTGCAAGGATCCTGCCATCGCATCACAGCGTGCTGGAGCAGCAGAAGTGATCGTTCCACGGAGACCCGTGGGGAGATAACCAAGGACTCCTGGTCGTTTGTGAACGGAACAGTGTGACGGCGTGGTGGTTCCTCCATACGGACTGAGAACTGCTGAAACGGAGACATTCACCTGCCCGGATCCTGTGTGGTGAGAGGATTAACACCCAGAAGTTTGTTTAACTTTTACATACACAGTTAGAACTGTTACAGAGTGTTGCTGGGACTGATAGTCCCACGGAACAAGTGAAGTTGGAGAACTTTTCACCTGAATAGACTTCAGTATTCAAGAACGGATGCTAGATGCTTGTTTCTTCATATAAGAACACTTAGTCAATCTGTTGGATTACAATTGTTTTAGTGTGATACATTACGCTGCGCAACACCCAGGAGGAACCCCTTGTGGATTACAATTATAAAAGCTAGCGAAGACTGAAGAAGTCCGGACTACCTTATCATTGCAGGGCCCTGCATTTAGTTACAAAGTATAGTGACTTTAAGGTCTAGAGCAGGGGGAGATCCCGGGTATATTTATACATATTTAGATATATTTGTGTCTGTTACTGATTGTCACAACCATTTCTTATACTGTTACACTATGTTGGTGTGATAGGTTAGTCATTATAATAATCCTTTATATAAATATATTATTTACCCAAAGAAAGAAGTTATTTTTGGTTATTACTGAAGTTTGTGTGCAGTGTTGTCATTTCTCCTGCAGATGGAGCTACCAGTACCCAGGTAGAGGTAACTATAACTATAAGTGTATATTGTGGGTTAAAGTTGGTACTCATATTATTACAACACTGCACTACATTTGTGTCAAGGGGATTGAACAATTTAAGAAGGGTGAAGAGCTTAGAGGACAGGCCCGCTTAAACCAGCAGCTCCACCGAGAGTTATTGCTACATGTATTTTATAGAAAAACATAACAATGGATGTTATGTACAGAGGGCTTTAGCAAACTAAATGTCATCGATTTAGGATTAATATCTAGCTGTGCTAGGAGGAATATGCAAGATGCCATTCTGACTTCTATTAAAAATATTAATTGACTGTCTTCATTTCTTTACTGACCTGAAACAAATATGCAGACTATGAGTTCTGTTTGTACTTTGAATGTATTTAATGTATTCTTGTTACAGGCAGTCTCTCCAAAAGTACTGATATCAGATATAGTCACGCAACTAAGATTTTGAAAGAATAGGTACACAGAACACAGCGGATTGCAGCTCCTGGTACGATCAAATGATCACAATGTAAAGACAACTGTTATGAATGGGTTTTATTCATAACAGCTGTGCTTAGTGTTGTGATGTTGTGATCAGCCAACAGCTATCACATGGCACCAGGTCCAATCACAGCACCCTGTACCATGTGATAAATGTGGGCCAATCATACCACACAATAGTAATCACAGTCACTATGAGTGTAAGGCATTCATGACAGTTCTCTATTGTGACACTGAACTACCCTGATGAAAGAATGTAAAAAAAAAAAAAAAAATAGTAAAAAAAAGAAAATAAAACGTTAAATAAATTGAAGAAAAAATGATTTAAAACCATTTTTATTTTTTTTACATACTGTCACCAGTCAGTACCCCTGATCACCGCCATGTCATATGATGATGCTGTACTGTAATGGTGACAGTATGTAGGAATAAAATGTGTAGAAAAATAAATTTTATTAAATATCTTCTTTTTCCAAAAAGTTGTGACAAAAAATTACAACTTCAAAAAATTCACCATAAATTAAATAAAAATCAGTGCAGTGCTAATCACATAAATATAAATGCAAACTCATATATAATAATGAACACAATGATAAATATGACTATAGAATAAAAAAGAGTTATACAACTCTGTGTACCTGTTAATGAAAACACACATAGGTAAATCAAATAACAGAAGTGACATACATGTAAATTAGTGACACAAACGTACTGTATATGGTTATAAGTCCAGTGACTGACACACATGTTTACAATGTGTATGAGCTAAATATATATATAATAATAATAATGCATAATAAAAGCAGCTATGTAACACCATCAACAAGCAGATTCAAGTCAGATGAAATCCTACCAGCATCACTCGATTAACACAGGTGTCCAGAAAGGAAAAATAGAGAGCTCGACATAGTGTAAAACCGTGAGGTAAAGGATTTGTGCAGAACACTCACATGTCAGCAGGAATAAAAGAGAATATCAAATATCATTCTTTGTAGACATCAAGACAGGGCACAATGGCATAAACAGGACCAGGATCCGACACGTTTTGTCTTAAACAGACATCATCTGTCTTGGCCAAAAGTACGTATGACTTTCTTTAACTTAATTTTTTACCCTTTTGGACTGTATATATATTTAGCTCATACACATTGTAAACATGTGTGTCAGTCACTGGACTTATAACCATATACTTTTGTGTCACTAATTTACATGAATGTCACTTCTGTTATTTGATTTATGTGTGTTTTCATTAACAGGTTTGCATTTATATTTATGTGATTAGCGCTGCACTGATTTTTATTTAACATATACACAAGTAGTCTTTTGTAGTGCTGGCTGCTTCCCAATTGGGACATTTGCGCGGTATTTTCTATTTAAAAAAATTCACCATGCCTTTTACTAAATACCCCAGACTGTCTAATTGCCAAAATGGGGTAATTTGGGGGCTATTTGCTCTGTCCTGGCATTTTAAGGGCCTCAAAACATGAGATAGGCCATTAGTACATCAGGATTTAATTTTTTTCAAATATATATACCATAGTTTGTGGATGAAAACCTCACTTTTGACCAAAGATGCATTAGGGTGAAAAAACACGAGGGTTTAAAACCCCTTTAAGTTTCTTTCAGTTGTTGGCACCTGAGTTTACTACCGCTTAAAAAATAAATTTAATGATGTAATAATTATTACAGAGCTGCATTCATTTGTGTCTTTTATATCTGCTTCAGTTCAGCTTTATTTCAGCAAATAAAGTGTACCACTTTGTTAAAAAAAATTATATACTATCATAGCAACATCAACTGTAAAAATACAAAAATGAATAATAATATATAGAGTGTTACCCCATATTGATATGATATATCCAACTACCTTATGGGGTCAGGAAGGAATATTTACCCAATTTAGACAAGAGTCTGAAAGGGAACCACCTATGAGGAGTCAGAGGATAAAAGTGACTAAAGCCCTATAATAATTTCATTATATGTATTTAACCTAAAAACTATAACCTAAACCTGCCAAAATGGCACACAGAAAGCAGACGACTTATAGGTATGGATAACATTAGTGGGGCTGATATGTATGGGGGGTTGCTAAATTATATCTTCAATGGAACATGTCAGGATAGAAATATGGGAGCCCCCTTTGCTGCTGTTGAAGCTACAGGCTTGAAAACTATAAGCTACAGGCTTCAGTTTTTTTCCTATACTTAATTCAGTACTTACCTGGGACAATTATGTGTACAGAAGAAGATATGCTAATGCTTGTTCATTGCAATTAAATGCAATAGGAAAGACAAACCATGCTCATCAAGATCAATACCATCAAATCAATCGTAAAAAAAGTGCTATGCTACAAACTAAAATGATATCAATTATGTTAAAAGAACATACTGTAACTCTAAATAAATTCATAAATACAGTATATACTGTACAGTACATAATATATATATATATATATATATATATATATATATATATATATATATATATATATATATATATATATATATATATATATATATATATTTAGTGAAAGATGTGACAACAAATAAAGTGCTTTATATTAATCCCAAGAAAAGATGCTTAGTGCAAACTACATAAATAAGTTCATATATGAAGATCCTTATGGTTCACAATAAAGTGCTTGCTGTGATTTTCAATAAAGTGCTCCAAAAATACTATCTGTGCACTCCAAAGGAAAATTTGTGCCCCCAAGTGAAAACACTCTGCACTTACCATAACTATTTGACCTCTTTTCCGAAAGAAGGTAAAAAACGCTTTAGGTAAGTGTACCCAAATAGTAATTATAGTTGATCCTCCATCGATGTCCTGGGTCTTTTGGAGAATTACAACTCAACACATCCTAAAAGGCATTTCTGTATCTTTAAATGGTCCTTTGCAAACCTTATTAGCAAGGGGGAGACATAAAAGATTCACTCATGGTGTAGTAGTATTGCAGAGAAATAAAAAATTTCTGTTACACTTTGAACAATAAAAACGAGCATCAATAGGAACTAAAAAACGCCGCTTTGTGCTCCACCTGCATTCCAGAAGCCGGAAATTACGTGTCCTGGAAGGTCCCTCCCTATGTGTTTTGTCAGCAAACATCTGCTGTCATCAGGGGTCACATGACCGGACACATCACCTCCTCTTAAATACCCAATAATCCGCACTTGATAACAATCAACCCAATCAAAATCAGGACCATCCCACTCCTAAAGGTTGTTTATTCATCTCCTACCATTTATTATATTTATATGCTAACTTAATCAATCTTTATTTGTATAAAAAATATTATAGTATATCCGATTACCATATCTAATGTAAAACTTATGGTAAATTCTAAAGAGGACATCTAGTGACTAAAAGTAACAAAAAAAACCTTTAGTCACTAATGATTGTCTTTCTTATTGCGTATAATTATTCAGCTTTCTTTAGCTAAAAGACACGCAGCTCTCTCTAAACTGTTCATATTACAGGATTTGCACAGGGGGCTCATTTGTACATAGCTATCTGGGGATAATGTAAAAATGAAAATGAAAGCCCTTGAGCTTGCACCTTCACAAAAGTCCTAAAGACCCTGAAATGGTGCTTCTGCGTCACCCAGGTCCTTCTGGGTCTTACATGTACTTAACAAAAGCTTACTACTGTTCTTGGAAGAAACCTAGAGATGATCTAGCAGAAGATAAATTGTACATTTAGACACTTGGCATGTGAGTGGCAGGGACTGTATTTTTTTTCCACTGAAGCAGATGGGGCAGAGAAATTTGCCAGCTACAGTCTACAGCTGGGGGTGTGCTGCTGTCAGATGTGCTGTTTTTTTCACCCTGTGCTATACCATCATCCCTGTCAGTGAAGGCTGCTGAGAGGTAATACTTGGTATAGCAGGGGCAGACTGAAGTAGGTAAGGAAGAGGAGGAGGAACAGATTTGTGCCCCTTTTGTGTGGCTTTTAGGTGCTTTTGCCAACGGGCTGATTGGTTGCACGTTAAACGCCTTGTAAAGCATGTGGTACCCAAATGGTTGGTGTTTTTGCCACGTTTGATGTGCCTGAGACACAGTTTGCAGATAGCAACAGTGCGATCTGCTGCAGATGTGCTGAAAAAGGTCCAGACAGCTGAGCTTTGGTGAGTGGGCTGGGAGATAACAGCTGCAGAATGTAATGGAATAGGGTGGCTGCTCACTACTCTTTCTTGATGTCTGCCTCCTTGGGGTTGTGCCGCCTCACCTTCAGTTTCCTCCTCTGCTCTATCTGGCACCCAAGTCGCATCAGTGACCTCATCAACCTTATAATCATCATCTCCATCCTCCATCTTCATCATTACCACTAGAGACAACTTGGCAATCCGCTGCGGCTTGGGGAACATGAATGCCAATTTGTCTACCAGTGTTCCTCCCTCTCTCTAGGCTCATGTTCCTGTCATCCTCAACCTCAGAACCAACATCTGACTCCGGTAATGGCTGGGCATCATAAAGGAACAAGTGGCTGACGCTGTGGTCAAATAACTCAGCTGACTCCTCAATGGCTGATGTTGGGGCTATGGCAGGAATAGATGTGGACAAGGAGGCAGGTTTATCCACTCTGGCAACTGCAGGGGACTGCACACTTGTCTCTGCTTGCGTGACAGAGGATGAGGACGATGAGGAAGGTTTAGTAAGCCAGTCCACCACCTCCTCTGCATGCTGTGGATGGATAGCACAGGCAAACTCACTAAACAGAGGAAATGATGCCCTGCCTGAGGACTGACCACCACGTCCACCTTTGCCTGTGGACACATTTGTTGCTGGCCCCCTTACAGTGCCAAGGGAACGTCTGCCTCTCCTTGTTGTCCTCCCAGACATTATTGGGAGGGAGGGGGCGGTGCTTATAAGCAAATGTAAAGAAGAAGTGGAAATCTGTATGTAGAAGCACTTTAATCAATGTAAAATGGTGTTTGGTGCACTTTAATTTGAGTACTCACACTACACAGACACACTCAACAGATACACTATAATCTACTGTAATATAATGCAGCAAACGTACAGTGACGCACAGAACTATGTGGCGTTAAACTGGCAGTAACGCACACAGAACTATATGGCATTAAACTGGCAGTAACGCACACAGAAGTAAATGGCGTTAAACTGGCAGTAATGCACACAGAACTATATGGCGTTAAACTGGCAGTAACACAGACAGAACTATATGGTGTTCAACTGGCAGTAACTCATACAGAACTATATGGCGTTAAACTGGCAGAAATGCACACAGAACTATATGGTGTTAAACTTGCAGTAACGCACACAGAACTATATGGCCTTAAACTGGAAGTTACGCGCACAGAACTATATGGCATTAAACTGGCAGTAACGCACACAGAACTATATGGCATTAAACTGACAGTAACGCACAGAACTATATGGCGTTAAACTGGCAGTAACGCACACAGAAGTAAATGGCGTCAAACTGACAGTAATGCACAAAATTATATGGAGTCATGCAGACCGAGCAAACCTCCACTAGACTACAGCTTGGACTCTGTATACATCAGACCATAAGCCTGGTATGAGTATTCTTGGAGCATCCTGTTTTTAAGATATGGTGGGACCTGTCTGTTTTTTTGCATATCATCTGCCCGCATTTCTCCTTGTGAATGCTATACCTCCCACCACAAGTGTAGCGCTGGTAGATTTTTATCTACCGCTGATAGGTAAATTTAGTGGGTCGCTTATTATAGGAAGTTAGATTTGCCTCTGTTCCAGCTTCGCTGACGTTGCATGCAGTTCCGCATTGTGCCAGTGGGTGTCGTTGTCACCATCGGCAGGTGTTGGAAAAGCAACGTGTTGAAGCGAATGAGTGCTCCTCTGTCCCAGAGATAACTCCGTGGAGGTGGTCCTCCGAGTTGCATTCTGGGAGAGGGTATTTATGGGGCAGACGCCATGTTTTAGGGTTCGTTTTCAGACACCTGCTGGCCCTCCTGGCCGACAGGTATGCACTAGGAATACCATCTCGTGGTCCTCCGTTCCGGAGGCCCACGTCGCTGCGGCCTGTGGGTGGGCCCAGAAGCCTGTCTGGGGCCTACCACAGCAGTGGAGAAATGGTCCTGAGCTGTCTTTCCTGAGTAAAGAAGCTGGACAACCGAGAAGATCCCAGGGGAGGACCCATCATGGAAGGATCATGCAGAGTGCTGGTCTGGAGAGGGGCCTGGTGACTCAGTTGGAGGACACATTCCGAAGTAATCTTACAGTATAGTACTGCCGGGTTGGCTTAAAGGTTCAAGTACTGTGTCTGACTTTCACCACAAACCAATACATCCTGTGGCAGAGGATCGTATGGGTTTTATTCCAGATAAGTCTGTGGCAGAGACTTTTGTTCGTGCTACATGCTGGCTGCTAGGCAAGTGAGAGATGTCTATCCAGACGGGCAAAGATTGAATCCTACAAAAAGGGGGAACCATTCGATTGCAAGTGTTCAATTATGAAGAATATTTCTGAAGAAATACAACAGAAATGTATTTAAGCTTCCCTGCAGGTTTCCTGCTACCTCTTTCCTGCTACTTCCCTGGTTTATTCTATTAAAGCATTGGAAAACCTACTTAAGTGTTTGGTGCTTATATTGTCCAGAGGTAAACTCAACGGAACCCTAGACCCGGTGTCGGTGAAACAGGGGTATTGAGAGTGAAGGTAACAAGCCCGCTTAAACCAGCAGCTCTACCGAGAGTTATTGCTACACAAGAAACCCAGGTTTTGTCCTTGACTTCCCTGTGGTGCACCAAGATTTGGGGTGGACGCAGAGTGCTCCATGTGGCTGGTCCTGTCTTTCGATCTGCTGCCCTTTCCTCTGCGTGGCTGGATGCAGGTGACACTTGGAAGCAAAGTTTTCCCTGTGCTTTTAATTAGGATGCAATACAGATAACTTATGTTCATTACTGAAACCTCTAGCCCCTAAAGAAGAGGTTCATTGTTACAAACTTGCAACGCATTGAGCATTCTCTGTCTTATCTACATATCGACAGAGTACAGTAGTTGTTTGTATAATGTTTTGATATTGCACCGCAGCTGTAGATGCATCCAAATTTTTTTATCATGTTATAAGACATGATTTTAACTTTACAAATAAAATATGAATACAATTTCAATACTGTGTAATTACCAAGGAGTTTCTGCCTTTCAATGTCCCGTAGAGGAATCCTTTTTGTACTTTATCAAATTAGGGATGTGGGCAGCAACTCCTACTCTATAAATCTCTGGCACAACCTTATTCCTACAGTATATGGCGTTAAACTGGCAGAAACGTACACAGAACTATATGGCGTTAAACTGGCAGTAATGAATACAGAACTATATGGCATTAAACTGGCATTAACATACACAGAACTATATGGCGTCAAACTGGCAGTAACGCACACAAAACGAAATGACGTTAAACTGACAGTAACACACACAGATGTAAATGGCGTTAAACTGGCAGTAACGCAATCAAATAGACGGTGTTCAACCGTCACTACACTGATGCTATCTGAACTGTCCCTACTCTAGTTATACACTAATGTAAAGATTACTGACACGTTCTCACTACATTCACACCAGGACTTTTTTTCTCAGAGAATAGGTGCAGGAACTCCCCCGTATGAGTCGCCCCTTGTCTCTACCCCCTACCCACCTGTGACCACCGTCCCTTGATTCCACCCACCTACCAGTACTGCCCCTTTTAGAGAATACAGAACCAAGTATCATTTTGTGATGCTAAATCATTTGTATGGAATATGGTAATGATAAAAAGAAAAGCAGTACAATAAATCCCCTGCAGCAAGCAACAATAGAATCCTAGCAATAGATCCCCGCACAACAATAGACTCCACCAGCAACAATGGACTCCACCCCAACAACAATATATTCCCTGAAGCAACTGTGAACCACCCACAACAAAATATCACACCCAGTAACAAAATATTCACCCAAGCAACATTAGACCCCCCCCCCAGCAGCAACAACAGATCTCCCAGCAGCCAGCAACAATAGATTCCCCGTCAGCAATAATAGACCCTCACACAAAATCAGATCCCCACCAGTGACAACAGATCCCCCAGCAGACATCAATAGACACTCCAGCACACCCCACACCCCATGCTATTACACACATTCAGTGCTGGAGGTGCCGGAACTGCGTTCCCCCGAGTTCCCGCTGAAAAAAAGCCCTGATTCACACTATCCCTAGACTGACACTAAACTAATATTCTACACTGACAATTGAAGCAAAATAGCACAGTACAGCACACTAACTAACTAATAGCACTGAGGGGGGCGTGGCCAGATGTGAGCGAGGCAGCTTGGTTTTCTTCAGAGCTCCGTCCATCCTGATACTCATCCGCAAATTTGGAGCAGTCTGATCCGTTTTAAAACTTCACAGTCTACTGGGGGAAGGTGAGAGGATCACAAAGATGCCTTCCGCGACCTCCAAAATGCAGCAGAGGAGTCACAATGACCAGCGCAAGACTCGCTCTGCTAAGGGGACGGACAGAGGCTCCGCCCCCGCCATCTTGTCTTCCCGGAAGCCAGCACAGGGCGCCCTGCACTCTCCCTCCATGATGGCGCAGAAAGAAACCACAGAGGAGCTGCTGGCTGACACAGAGGAATCGGAGGAGCATGCTGTGGCGGTTGATACGGAAGCGATCACCAGACCGATCCTGGAAGCCATCAGCGCTAGTAAGTCTGAATTAAGTCTGAGGTCGGCTGACCACAGTGGAGGACAGGGTTTCCGGGGTAGAAGACACATCTCACACCCAGAGCAACCAGCTAGCGGAACTCCGTGGCCTAGTAAACTCCCTGCAGCGCAGAGCAGATGACGCCGAAGACCGCCAAAGAAGGAACAACGTTAGGGTGGTCGGCCTGCCAGAGGGAGCCGAGGGGGACAGGCCTGCATTATTTGCAGAGGAGTTCTTTGCAAAACTCCTCTCACTGGATGATTTACCCCCCACCTATGTAGTGGAAAGAGCACATAGAGTCCCCACAGGAAAAAGACCACCGGGAGCCTTCCCCAGACCCTTTCTGGTGCGATTCTTAAACTACAGAGACAGGGATATGATCCTGACACAATCCAGAAAGGCTAAGGAGTTAAAATTTGAAAATGCCAAGATAATGCTGTTCCCGGACATTTCTGCAGCCACTCAGCAGCAGCGTCGCTCCTTCAATGATGTAAGAAAGCGATTAAGGGAGAAGGAAGTGCAATACAGTATGCTTTATCCTAGCAGGCTCAGAATTCAGTTTAAAGGCAATGTGAGGTTCTTTGATAACCCCGCTGAAGCATGCGAATGGATGGATAAAGAACTCTCCTAAACCAAGTGTTATAAAGAAGGACAATGGAATAGGCTGATGCAGTTGAATTGTTGTTTAAAGATAGAACTGCTTGAAGGAATGGTTGTAAGTTGCCACATTCATTCCAGCGGTCGGAGTTTGCAGAGCGCCATTATAACGTACACCAATCCTGGCACCAGGAGGATGAATCCTACAGATGAAAATGGTGACCTCAAGACTGCCCCTGAAATCAACATCACTATCGGAAGGAGATGACATATCAATTTAGGGCCAAGAAGCTCGAGTACATCCTAAACCTCAGTCTATGTGACATATTGGAACACTAAACAAAATTTATCCGGAAGACCTCCGTCTCAATGGAAAAATGCTTTATATTTCTATATAAATTTTTATTTTTTCATGTTTCAGGAAAACTTTTATTTCTTTTTTTTCTATTCAAATTTCTCTATTTTTTCATATTTTTATTTTTTGCTACTCCATATTTTTGGCTGTTTTACTCTAAAAAAGGGGGAGGGGTCTATTGCTAGGGCCCCCCTGTCATCTGAGTCCTCACAAGCCCCCTTAAAATCTACGTGCTCCAAGAATCATCTTGCCCGGAGCACCTTGAAGAAAGACGAATATTACACCCGAAGAGCTGTCGGACTTTCGCCAGATGCGGCAGACGTCTAAGTTACTTTTTGATTTTTTGTTTTTTGAGATAAAGCTACATGCCAGACTTTTTTATGTTCGGTTGGGGTTGTTCACTGGTATAATAGCAGGGGGGGGAAGGTTTAGAAAACTTGTCACGGCTCAGATGGGCATAAGTAGTCTAGAATTTACAATCTATAGATGCAAAATGCATAAAAGGGAAACTGTTCCTGTAAAAGGAAACAACAAATACTACTTTCATGAAAATGGCAGGAACGGATAATCTGCGCATAGTGTCTTGGAACGTCAGAGGCCTAAATAGTCAATTTAAGAGGGCCTCGGTATTCCAATACCTAAAGCAAGCAAAACCACACATAGTTTTCTTTGCAAGAGACTCACTTGGACGGTGGCAAGGTGATGTCTCTCCGCAAACCATGGATACAAAAAGCTTTCCACTCCACATACTCTACATTTGCTAGGGGGGTGTCTGTATTGGTTAGTAAATCAATTCCATGTAACATACACCAAATAATAACTGATCCAAATGGACGATATGTGGCAATGGTAATCGATGTGTATTATACTAGAATGTTACTGGTAAATGTCTATGTTCCTCCTCCATTCCAGATTCAAATGCTTTATGACATATTGACCCGACTGGCCCAGTTTCTGCATCTCCCTGTGCTCCTGATGGGAGACTTCAATGCAATACTTGATGCAGCATTGGACTCTTCCAACCCGGGCAGGGCGAGTTCGGCGGACCTGTGTGGATGGGCCACGATGGCGGGCTTAACAGAACTGTGGAGATGGAAACATCCAGCGGAAAGAGGGTATTCTCACCTGTCAACAACTCACAGGTCGGCAGCTAGGATTGACCTTGCATTTGGTAACAATCAAATATTACAATACGTGAATAAGGTGGAATATTTGGCTGGCGGCCTGTCGGATCATTATCCTCTCTCTCTTGCTCTGTCCCTTCCAACCGGATTAGGGGGGAGAGGATGGAGGCTCTCAACTGTATGGTTACAGAATGAGCAGGTGGCGAATCATGCAGAGAAAGTTATCAACTCATATTGGGCGGATAATTCAAAATCTGCCGAACCAAGCATGGTGTGGGACGCTTTCAAGGCGGTGACCAGGGGGGGTTACATATCGGCTATAAAAACTGAAAGAGTAAATCAAAATGAGGAAATGGAAACTCTAAAACAGAGGGAGAGAGAGTGTGCAGAAGTTCATGCTGAATCTAATACGGGGTCTTCCTACGACGCTCTGTTGGAGGCAAGACGGCGACTATCTATACACTTAAAGGGTTTAACTAGCTCTGACTCGACTAGGGCGGCACATAGGGTGTTTGCGGAGGGGGACAAGAATGGCAGGCTCCTGGCAATGTTAGTGGCTGACCAATCACCCATTGCTCATATACCGGTGATTAAAAACAAGCAGGGTTTTTTGGTCAATGAACCGACAGCCATAATGCAGGAGTTTGTTGATTTCTTCTCCTCCCTTTATTCACCAATACCTGACTATGATACTGAGGAAATGCACAGACTTCTGGAGGGACTACGTATCCCGAGACTGTCTGACAATGACTGTCAACTTTTAGAGGCCAATATAACTATTAAAGAAATACAGGCAGCAATCTTTGCTTTCCCGTCTAACAAGGCTCCAGGGCCGGATGGGTTCCCCATAGACTTTTACAAAGATAATATAGAACAGTTGGCGTCCAGATTTCAATGGCTAATAGAGCATTGTCCAAAAAAATATTAATTCCAGTGTGCCTATACTGTCACAAATTTCCTACAGGCACTCAGAGAAAAAATAAGAGGCGCTACAGATCAATGAAAATATTCATGTGCTTCAAACCAGTGATGGTGTGACCCCCCAAAGGAGTCCTAATGACTTAGTGCATTCAATGCATTGAATGCACTAAGTCATTAGGACTCCTTTGGGGGGTCACACCATCACTGGTTTGAAGCACATGAATATTTTCATTGATCTGTAGCGCCTCTTATTTTTTCTCTGAGTGCCTGTAGGAAATTTGTGACAGTATAGGCACACTGGAATTAATATTTTTTTGGACAATTTTTTGTTTTAAAGGGGCAGCTTCGCACTAATTGTGGGGAACTGGTTCACCACGCTATTTTTATTTTACTATATATACACATATATGGTATTGTGACCTTCAGTCTTTATTTTAGCAGGCGCGGTGGAGATATTATTGGTGGGGAGGACAGTGTCCTTTAATATCTTTATATACTAATAGAGCATTGTCACAAAACTTCAACACTCCCCAATTCTATGCTGGAGGCTTATATGAACTTATTATTAAAGCCAGGGAAGGACCCCTCGGAATGCGCATCATACAGGCCAATAGCACTTTTAAACACAGACTTAAAGATTCTAACCGAAATTCTGGCAATGAGACTCGCGACGGTGATCCCGGCCATAGTAAACATTGACCAGACGGGTTTTATGCCAGGCAAGTCGACGGACACAAATTTGAGGAGACTATTTACACACCTACAATTGCCACCCACTGACTCTGAGACGAGGATAGTAGTATCCATAGACATAGAAAAGGCATTCGACTCAGTCGACTGGATCTTCATGTTTAGTGTGCTAGAGGCTATGGGTTTCGGGCCAAATTTCAGGAAATGGATTCGTATGCTTTACAGGGATCCAAAGGTGGCTGTTAGACTGGGGTCTGCGGTATCTAATTTTTTTGAGGTGGGTAGGGGCACTAGACAGGGGTGTCCACTATCCCCTTTTCTATTTGCCCTGGTAATGGAACCTATGGCCATTGCACTCAGATCCTCGAGTGAGGTGAGGGCGGTTAGAGTGGGTACGATTCATGAAACGTTGGCTTTATATGCAGACGACATGCTTCTGTTTTTGAATGACCCGGACACCTCATTGAGAGCGGTCCTAGAAATCCTTAATAAATTTGCCCATTTTTCAGGGCTCAAGGTAAACTGGAGTAAGTCGTCCATCTTGCCTATAGACATCAAGGCCAAAGACAGAGCAGACCCCAGTCTTCCACTACAATGGGTTGACTCACTCAAATACCTCGGAGTAAAAATAACAGCAAAAGTACAGGATTACTTCAAGCTAAATTTAATTCCTTTGCTGACTCTCATTAAACAAAAATGTCAGGCCTGGGCCAGATTGCCCCTTTCCCTGATAGGCAGAATATGCCTTATAAAAATGAAACTTTTACCGGTAATCCTGTACTTTCTCAGACATGCCCCGGTTTGGATACCCAAGACATACTTCAAGAGTATAGATAGCCTGATAGTCTCATTTCTGTGGACACCCAAGCTCCCTAGAGTGGGTCTCAGAGTCCTCCAGGAGCCTAGTGCACAGGGAGGGCTAGCGTTACCGGACTGGCATAAGTACTATCTGGCGGGACAAATGGTGTTTGCCCGCAGATGGCTACTGACAGATGATGGGGATGCAGCGACGGTTTTGGAGGTGGCCCATCTGGGGTCGTACGAAAGCCTGCGACTGGCCCTATTTAGGGGTACAAAGTCAGACCTACCACTTACTGAGACAATGACAGCCACAATAAGAGCGTGGGGACTGGCAGTAAAACTGGCATCTCCTAGCTTTCTGGGGTTCTCACCGTCATCACCACTATGGATGAATCCCCAGCTGCCGCAGTTTTACAGTCTCCCAGACCCAATGATATGGGCAGTGAGAGGTATTAAAACGCTGAAGGATATCACATCTTTTGGTGAACTCTTGACATTCCAGCAACTTAAGGCCAGACATGACCTACCGAACTCTTACCTCTTCCGTTTCTTTCAAATTAGGCACGCCTTCCAAGAACAATTCAGGGAGAGGAGGGTGGAATCCCTGCCCTCGTCTCTCGAATCTCTTTTAACAGACGAAGAACTGCCTAAAGTTCTCTCAGTGACATATAAGGAATTTTTTTAAACTACCCCCAAAGCAGTTCTTAAATGCAGAACACATTGGGAAAACGAGGTTACAGAGTTGCAAGGGGAGGATTGGGACGACCTATGGACACAACCTTTTCAATATTTAGTTGCAGCAAGAGACAGACTGATCCAATTTAAGTTTCTCCACAGAAGCTATTATACCCCGGCCAGACTTGCAAAAATGTATGGTGGAGCCACGGCACAGTGCTGGAGATGCTCTTTCTCTCCAGCAAATGCGGAACACATATTTTGGTCATGCCCACATATCCAAACATATTGGAAGGAAATCACACAGTGCATCTCAGACCTGATCTCAGTTCCTATTCCAGTGACAGTAAAGGTTTGCTTGTTGGGGCTGGTGGAAGACCTGGTTCCAACTAGGGCGATGAGAACGCTAATAACTATTCTCTTATTTTACGGAAAAAAAGCGATCCTCCTTAAATGGAAAAACAAGAATGCTCCAGAGGCCAGGTTTTGGAAACAGTTAGTTAACAATATGCTTCCATACTACAAGACAACTTATAGAGCAAGGGGCTGTGAGAAAAAATTTGACAAAATATGGAAGGTTTGGTGGGAATCTAGCAATACGGTGGGATAAGTGCTCTAATCCATGATTTACATAGTTGGATTGAACGACACTAAAAAGATAACCTATTAAGTAACAGACTACTGGGTGCAATAGTGGGGAGGGGAGACAGAATCAAAGGAATTAGTCAAGGAGGTGGTAGTAAAAGTGATAATACAATGGCAAAAAAGTAAAACTATGAAAAGCAACCTAAGCAATTTTTCTGCTAAGAACTGTCCCTGAGCTGTGACAAGTTAAGGGGGAGGAGGGAGGGGGGGAGGGAACGTGGAGGGTTGGGGTAGGCCTAGATTGTATTCTGGTAGGGTTTAGACCAGTTTAAGGCCCTGCGAGGCCAAGTTGTCACTGGGAAGGTGCCACATGACACACCCAGTTGTATGTTACTGTGTTGAAAAAAAAAAACTCAATAAAAAGAAATTTTCAAAAAAAAAAACTAATAGCACTGAACAGAGCCCTGTTCTATCTCTCTCCACGCCAAAAATCACACTGAAAATTGCTGCCATTGAAAGAATACTTTTATACTGCGGGGCGGGAATGAGCCATGATTGGATAAAGTCATTATGACAGTGTCCAGTCATGACTCTGACAGTGCTCTGTGCCATGATTGGCTGAAGCTTTCACTGCTTCAGCCAATCAGGGTTTGTAATGCACTGTTCAGCGTCGCAATGCATTGTGGTCGGTTCTCGAGAGGGGGGGGGCGAACAAATGGTCGAACGACCCATTTGTTCGGATGTTCGCCGAACATCCGAACAATTAAAGTTTAGCCCGAGACCACGCACATGAACTTTAATGGCATTCCAGTCTTAGTCCATAGGGTTTAATATTGAGTTGGCCCATCCTTTTCAGCTATAACAGCTTTATCTGTTCTGGAAAGGCTGTCCCCAAGGTTTAGGAGTGTGTCTATGGGAATGTTTGATCATTCTTCCAGAAGCGCATTTGTGAGGTCAGGCACTGATGTGGAAGAAAAGGCTTGGCTCGCTGAGTCTCAGCTGTCGTTCATCCCAAAGGTGTTCTATCAGGTTGAGGCCAGGTCTCTGTGCATGCCAGTCAAGTTCCTCCACCCCAAATTTGCTCATCCACGTCTTTATAGAACTTGCTTTGTGCACTGGTGCGCAGTCATGTTGGAACAGGAAGGGGCCATCCCAAAACTGTTCCCACAAAGTTGGGAGCATGAAATTGTACATGTATATGTGTTGGTATGCTGATGCCTTAAGAGTTCCCTTCACTGGAACTAAGGGGCCAAGCCCAACCCTTGAAAAACAACCCTACACCATAATCCCCCCTGTACCAAATGATTTGGGCCAGTGCACAAAGCAAGGTCCATAAAGAAATGGATGAGCGAGTTTGGGGTGGTACCGACTTACACTTTTGCCAATACAGTGTAAGTCGGATGTTTGTAACTTGGGGACTGCCTGTATTATTATTGATCTTTTCTTTAGACAGTTAAAACAAATTCCTAAACATTACATTCTAATTTTCAGCTTGTATTTCAATTCAATATGATTTAAGTCACAATACTCCTATAATTAGCCTTTGTTATTCCTTAGTAATGGAAGTTTTTCATTCTAAATGTTGTGACATGTACAGAAATTTGCAGTGTTATCTTCTATGACATATTGTGGGAACTGTGAATGATGTAGCTCAAGTTTTCTATTCAACAAATGATAATTGTGACCTGCCTTTCAGTTCTTTCTAAAGGTCAGATAAAACTGTGTTTTAACTTAATTTTTGTACATTTTTATTTAGTGCTTAACAGCTTTAATTAAACTCAATTAGCCGTTTTGTGATTAAAGTTATAAATATTATTGAAGTATTTCATGTGGAACATTATTCTCTTGATGGCTCATAGCCAGGAACAAATAATTCACAGATTAAGAAGAAAATCATAACATGATTGACTTCAGGTATTCTAGGTTATGATCCAAGGCATATTGAGGAAAAGGTATTTTCCACAAGATTTGTTTGGCTACATTTTAGTGGTAACAGGCTTGTTTTCTATGCTTCCCCATAAACCAGATGCCCTCTTAAAACAGAAGTTGTGTAATCATTTGTACCCCCTAATAAAACATAAAAAACAACAAGGGAATCATTCATCATTAGAGATGGGGAGAAGCCCTCTCTACCCTTAAAAGCCAAAAAAAAACCCTTTTTTGCCTTTCCCATTGATTCAGATGCATTTAACAAAATGGTGAAATATTGCAAATATCTAATTTTGCAGCAAAATTTCAGGGAAATTAAACACTCATAATTTAACCATAAGATTATTGACTTCAGGAATTTTGGGTTATAATGAAAATCATATAGAAAATTTGGAATTGTTCTCAAGAATAGTTAAGCTACAAGCTGCAAATCATTCTTCTCTGTCCCAGTAGCCCACTCTGAATTTTGAACCATTGCTTTATAGCAGGGATACAGCCTAAAACAGAGGTGCTCAACCTTTTAAAGAGCAAGGGCCACTTAAGTGATTTTGTAACCAGTCGCAGGCCACAATGAAATGAAATGGTTCAGAATTTCAAATTTTTTATTATGAATAGCATAATGAACATTTTCCTCTTGCAGCTGCTGAATGTAGCAGTTGCACTAGGAAAATGGAGAGGATTGGTTCTTGTATATGCTTCCCCCACTGCTCCTCCTGTCCAACTGTAAAACAGAATGTGACGGGCCCCCTGGAGCATGAGGTGGGGTCTCCATACCTCCCAACTTTTTGAGATGGGAACGAGAGACACTCATTAGCAAACGTGTGTAGGCATAGGACACACCCCCTGTCATGCCCCCTTCAAAGAGAATAAAAAAAAATGATTAGTTAAACCCACCACTACTACTATTTATAAATTAAGCATTTTAAAATTTGGATGAAAAGGTTTAGCAGTGTAAAAACCGCAGTGCACCTGCAGCTTCCCAGCAGGTTAGCTGCTATTTGCCATTGACATCTATTATATCTTCCAGATGTAGTGCACTTTCTGAAAGCATAACAAACCTTCTGAATTCAGTTTTAGGTCAAGGGCCACATCAGAGGGCTCAGAGGGCCACAAGTTGAGCACCCCTGGCCTAAAATAAAAGTTATTTGTTCTACTTTTAGACATTGGTGTATTTAAGTTTTGTGCTGCCCTAGGCCTGACTAAACTCGTGTACTCCCTAATTTAAATATGACCCACCCCTTCCTGTTTAAGACCCGCCCTGAAATTTTCCAGTGGGCACACTAGTTCTGAGGGCCTTGGTGGGGGGGGGGGGGCAATGGATTCCCTTAATTTGCAGAGATTTCCTCTCACTTCCTGTTTGTCTATCAGGCAGGAAATTAAAGGAAATCTCCACAATGGGACAGGGATGGCAAAAAATAAACTGACAGGGCCATAACCCTCCCTTACCAAAATAAAAAAAAAGAGTTGCCTATAGTTCTACCTTAACCGCAAATTTCTGCTAAATTTATGGAGAGGACTAAGAAAATATAACCATGCCAGTGGTCCAGCCAAAAACATATAGCACAGTGATGAAGGTATGAGGTCAAGCCATTGAGCAAAGGAAGTATTGGGGGCAGGAACAAATAAAGCCATCTGTTTATTTTTCTCATCAGCAATCAACAGAAATACAATTAAGATTCCTTAATATGTACAACTGAGACAAGCAAAGGATTTCAGGAGAGTCCTACTACCTACCAGGTAAAGGTGACCATGTCAGTGTCCCTTGTGTCTGCACCATCCCTAGATGAAAATCCCTTTGGCAGCTAGCTAAGTGCCATGCAAGTTTCACCCAAATAGTGTAGCTTTCCTTCTAACCCGGGTACCCCATGTTATATAATCTAGTCAGCTACTGTATAAACATTAACACCTACCTCCTACTGTATATAGATTACCAGAAGCTGATATCTACAGTAGGTCACTATACTATATAGCAACTCCTCTGCCAAAGGCAAATAAATAAGAAGATTTCCTAATATTTAACTGCCATATGCATCATTGCAAGCTCGAAAGCCCTCTGCGGTTTGTAATATATACAGTATATTTGTAGTCAGAGTCCGGATACTGGAGGAAACGTAATACCCTAACTATGACGACCTGAGGTGTGCCATGGTTGCATGTGAAAGTATGCTTAAAAGAGGGCTTACCCTGAGTATGAAATATGGAAAAATGGGGAATGGGTGGGAGGAAACCCGGAAACGCTAGTCGACAAGTGCTTAGGAAAGAGGGGGGATTATAAGCCCCAGACTCCTCCTACAAATACAGGCTAGCCAATGGCCAGCTTTCTAACATGTAGTCATGGAGTCCGGATACTGGAGGAGACATAATACCCTAACTATGACGACCTGAGGTGTGCCATGGTCACATGTGAGAGTATGCTTACAAGAGGGCAAAAAGAGACACAAACTAGGTACAGTAATGTGACGTTTAATGGAAAACATAACAAACAACTAATCCAGCAAAGTAGTAAAAGCTTGTTTGACTTCCACATGGGGATCAGGAATGTAACGACTCTAACATGACGATTACCAGTGCCCCATGTATTTGATGACATGGCATGGGACCCCTGGTTGGATGCTGTGGATGCCGCCCCAATCCTAAAGAAATTACCTGCAAACTGTTTAAAGTTTAACCCCAGGTTAGCAGTCAGAATTCTGACATGTGAGATGAACTGTCTGGAAGCAAGAGGCTGCGTGGGGAAGGGAAGTAATGGGCTATCGAGAGGGGCCGCTGCGAACATGGAGGAGAGCTTATCCAGGACCTCAACTGGACACCAGAAAGCGCTGGTTTGTAATAATTGGTCACGAAACCCTGACCTGTCTGCCGGTTTTTGGTATTGGGAAGTTGAAGTGAAAAATGATCTGTTATGACCAGCTTGGGACACCTCCCCGGGTCTGAGGAAACTGAAGTAACTAAGGAAAACAGCCGCCTTGAGGACCAGGATGGGACCTGACCCAAAGGGCCACGGAAAATCTGGCTAGAGATCGGCATGCATTTCAACCGTGGCTTTCCCTGACTTTCCTGGATACCTTTAAGCATGGCTTTGATAGGATGAGCTGCAAAAATGGACAGTCTGTCAGGATTGTGAAGCGAGAAGAGGTGCTGAATACCTTAAAGGTAGAACTTGATGGTGTCGAATGAAAGTGATAACTTGGCATGACAATAGGTCACGAAAGCCATCATGTACTCGACATCCCCAACCCAGTTGCAGGGATAGAGGGAAGTGAAGCTACAGAAACATCTCCACGCTCCAAGTTCCATATGACTGACAGTAGCCACAAGTTGGAGACTTCTGACTGGCGAAATGCCTACAGAATAGCTCTGTGTCAACATTGCTCCAACATGTGACCAACTGAAACTGCGCCCAAGTAGCTGAAAACGACCGGTGAAAACGTGGAACCACCATATTTGTGGGCTAGATCCACCACCTTGTGGAGATAAAGATCCAACTCCTCTCTCCTGCCGGGTCTGACCACACAAATAACATCCATATAAAAATACCAAAGCAGAGTACAAATTCGGCAATGCTCAGTTTGCGGTTAAGCCTCGGATCCCTGGTTTTGAAGACCACCAAGACTTCCCCTCAAGCATAAGCCTTGTTCTTGACAATGTCCTGTGACGCTATGAGCAGGGATGCCAGGTTGATGTCCTTCCCTTCCATAATATCTTTTTTCAGATTGGCAGAGATGAAGTGCGCAGGAGATATGGATGGTAGTACTGTAAGTGGTGAAGGAACAGCAAGAGGTAACGACACACTGGTATTACCTACAGAGGTTCCAGGTGGCACAGGGCCTATGGAAGGTGCTGAAACTTGCACATTGGCTGGACAGGCCTCCATCACATCCATCCTATCCTGTAACTGTTGAACTGAAGTGGAGAGCAAATTTAAAACAGTGTGGATCTGAGTCAGGGATGTGACTAAAGACACATGCTCTGCACTGGTGGATGGCTGCGGCTGGGACGGGATTGGAAAAAGAAGTCTAAACAACTCTGCTTTTCTGGCTGTGGCTGAGAATGGAATGCCCCTGCGTTGGAGCTCAGCTATACATTTTGGAATAGTCCAGTTTCTCAGGGATGGAGTGCTTCCGTGCTCCGAGCCCCTAACTGGAGTAGGAGGGATGAAGACACATTTGTCACTCTCCGATACGTGTGACATGTTCAAATCTGTGGAAAAACCAACTAGAGATAGTTAGACTAACCACCAACAATACCCTAACATGCTAACTCTGCAAGCCAGTATGTGGTGCTGAAAGAAACCTGAAACAGCGCATGTGGAAACCTAGTGAACGTAACCCCCTGTGTATATGTGGTGAGCGAGCCCGAGTAACCTGCAGTGCCAAGACAGGCAATTAAAAACGAACACTCAGGGCTTGGTATCTACAGACCGTGGTAGGCGGTAAATAGGAATGAAAGTGATGCGCAACTTATGATGTATGAAAATTTGTAACTAATACAATCCTTTAAAAACGAAACCTCAGCCTGCACGGATCTAAAACGTGACAGATCCTGCTATGCAATGCACCTAGCTAAAAGACCCTGACTGAAAGATACACTGAGCGCACCTTGCTGCTCCAGCACGTAAAGTTGAATTCACCTGCAACAAAACCATAAAGTATGCACTGAAATGATGTGGAAGCATGAGCCAGAAATTACACAGATGAGGAAGCGATCGCCTGAAGCGTGTGCAAACGTGCTGGCCTGGTGAAACCAGGCTACTCGCGTACCACCTGCCCGACATGAACGAATGCTGGTGGCGTGATTGTGGCCGCCCAGTGAGGGGCTGGAGTGTGGCCACCAAGATGTGAAGAAACAAGACTCGGCAGTGTGCCTGGGAATGGCAGGAAATTCCTATGACAATAACCCCAGATGCTGGAGTGGCTGCTCGCTACCAGGAATGCCACCAAGGACTGTTACGGTACACCATGTGCGTGGGTGTTAGCTCCCCAAAACCATGATGCAGAAGACCCTAACAGCCACCAGGAAGGTGCAGCTGCCATGCCTGATCTGGTACCCCTACAAGGTTGGCACCAGCAGCCTCCCTCCCCTACCACCTAGCCCTGTACCTACCTGACCAGAATGCTGTACCTGGAACAAACTGTGGAAGGACCTGTGCTGAAAAACTGTCAGACACACCCAGCACTCCTGTCTGAACGAAATGTGTTAATCCTGTGAAACCCTCGCTAGGTACCCACACCACTGGCTGTGTCAGGGATCCACCAGCACCAGATCAGGGCGCTTGCATGTGTCTAGGAGCCAGCGCGCCCCTGTTCAGACACAGCGTCAAGCTGCCACTGTTGCCCTGCGTCGGCGCGGCGCTCGGGCACGCGCGGGTGCACGGCGCGGGTGCGTGCACGAGCACGGGCGCGCGCGCGTCCGCGTTAGCGCCGGTTTGGCGCCAACCAGCACATAAAAGTTCCCCTGTTCCATGGGAACAGTGCTGCTTCGTCTCAGCTCTGTGACTCTGCCTGAAACCTGAATCCTGATTGCTTGTTACCTGTTTGACCCGGCTTGTTTGACCATCCGACCTGCTCCAACCCCGACCCGGCCTGCCTGACCCTTCTGCTGTCTGAATCTGCTACCATTGCCAACCTCTGCCTGCTCACCGACTCTGCCTTTGCCTGCTGTTATTACCTGTGTGCCAGTTACCTGCCAACCCGGACTGTTTGACTCTGCTTGTGCCTGCCTACCTGTTTGCTGTTGCACCATCAGCTTCAGCCTAGTGACTTCCTCACTTCCAGTGTATCAGTCTGCTGCTGTTCCAGTCTCCTCTCACCTGCAAGTTCCACCATCCAGTGTGTCAGCCTGCTTCTGCTCCAGCCTTCTCTCACCTGCAGTCCGGCTATCCCAGGAGGGATCTCTACCTCTACATCAGAGACTCACTCCAACAGGCACTCCTACCCCACTGCGCTCAGGAGACCACTGTCCCCACTCCAGTGGCTCCTGAACCAGCGTTGTATGAGAGGTCTTCTCCTACAGTCAGGCTCACCTACCAGGTACCTAACAGTACGAAGCAGCCATGACTGAGCCTGCAGGAGATTCCTCTCCATTAAAGGAGATACGCACCCACCTTGCGGCTCTTACCCAAGCCGTACAATCCCTCCAGGACAACTACAGCAGGCTGGAGGGACAAGTCCAGCACCTTGCAGGGCCTAACCCCTTGGCCTCCTCCTCAGCTGCAATCCCGGCACAATCGGTTCCTGGTCCTTCAGTAGTGATGCTCCCACCTGAACCAAAGGTTCCCACTCCTGATAGATTCTCTGGAGACCGGGCCAAGTTCCGGGCCTTTCGCAACGCATGCAAGCTCTTTTTCGCATTACAGCCCCGAACTTTCTCACTGGAGGCCACTAAAGTGGGATTCGTGATCTCCCTCCTACAAGGGGAACCCCAGACCTGGGCCCATCGTCTACTTGAGGGGGACTCAGCATTGACCCAGTCCTTGTCTTCCTTCTTTGAAGCCATGGCACAGATATATGAAGACCCCCAACAGACTGCTACAGCTGAATCCGCTTTGTTCACACTCCAGCAAGGCCGCAGACCTGCGGAAGACTATATCATGGACTTTAGACGTTGGAGTGCGGACACTCAGTGGAATGACGCGGCCCTGCGTCACCAGTTCCGCTTGGGCCTATCCGAGGGTTTAAAAGATGAACTTGCCCGAGTGGGTGTACCAAACACTCTCGAGGCCCTGATTAACTTGACTATCCAAATCGAGGATCGTCGATCTGAACGATCTGCTCTTCAATCCCGCCCGATTTGGATGACAAGTAGAGCACCACTTCCAGCAACCCGCTATGCACCCTCACCCAGTCCTAATTCAGCTAATGTCTCATCTGACTCCGTGGAACCAATGCAATTGGGCCTGATGCGACCTGCATTATCGCCTGAAGAACGGGCCCGACGCCGACAACTCAATCTGTGCCTCTACTGCGGTGGGACTGGGCACTATGTACTGAACTGTCCTGTCAAGTTAAGTAAGTGCCCGTCTGTCGTGTTTACCAGTCTCTCTGCCCTATCTGCGAACTCTACCCACATTGCCATTCCTCTGTCTTTACAGCTGCAAGAAGGGACTATAACGACCAACGCCATCATTGATTCCGGAGCATGCAGTTGCTTTATTGATTCAAACTTTACCAGCCAACATAACATTCCTTTACGAGCCAAGACCCATGGACTTGCCGTATTTCTAGCGGATGGATCCCGCATCAGATCGGGACAAGTAACCCAGGAAACCCTGCCTCTGCCTGCCTCTACTTCCTCCCAACACAAGGAACTGCTGGTTCTTGATGTCATCTCCTCTCCCATGTTTCCCATCATCCTGGGTATCCCTTGGCTGCAGGCCCACAACCCTTACATTCAGTGGACATCTGGAGAAGTGAAATTTTCATCCTCTTACTGTCTTGAACATTGTTTTAAGAAGGATTCGGATTCCTCTTCCACCCTACTTTGTTTAGACACCGACCAGAAACTTTGCCAGGTCATACCCAAACAATATCATGAATTCCTTGATGTTTTTAGTAAAAAAGGGGCAGACTCCCTTCCACCTCATCGCCTATACGATTGCCCCATCGAATTACTGCCAGGATCCGAAATACCATTTGGACGCTTTTTTCCATTGTCTGAGAAAGAACAGGAAGTGTTAAAGACATACATAGATGAGAACCTGGCCAAAGGTTTTATACGCCATTCTACCTCTCCAGCTGGCGCCGGAATATTCTTCGTCACCAAAAAGGACAAGTCTCTCCGGCCGTGCATCGACTATCGTGAACTAAACAAGATCACGGTCAAAAACCGGTATCCTTTACCTTTAATACCTGAACTTTTCCAAAAATTAAGGACTGCCGTCATTTTCACCAAACTTGACCTGAGAGGGGCTTATAATTTAATCCGTATCCGGGCTGGACATGAGTGGAAGACAGCATTCCGAACCCGATTCGGGCATTATGAATACCTGGTCATGCCCTTTGGACTCTGCAACGCCCCTGCAACCTTCCAACACCTGATTAACGATGTCCTCAGGGACTTTCTAGATGTATTTGTAATTGCATACTTGGACGATATACTGATTTTTTCAGAATCCCGTGAACTGCATCAGGAACATGTCCGCAGGGTGTTGGGTCGCCTCCGCTTACACAGTCTGTACGCAAAAGCGGAAAAATGTGAGTTTGAACAACAGAGCATCCAATTCCTGGGGTTAATCATCTCTGCAACAGGCATCAAGATGGACCCACAAAAGGTTTCCGCTGTTCTGGACTGGCCGGTCCCCTTGGACAAGAAGGGTGTGCAGCGGTTTGTGGGATTTGCAAACTTCTACAGAAAGTTCATCAAAGGGTTCTCAGCCATAATTGCACCTATCACACAGTTAACCAAACAAAATATCCGTTTCTCCTGGAACCAACTTGCCCAAGACGCTTTCGAGAATCTCAAGAGACTGTTTACTTCAGCACCTATCCTCAGCCACCCTGAACCATCCTTACCGTTTATTTTAGAGGTTGATGCCTCTGAGATTGCGGTAGGTGCGATTCTTTCACAGCGCAAAGGTAACAAGGAGATAATGCATCCTGTAGGGTTCTTCTCCCGTAAACTCTCCCCTGCGGAGAA
This sequence comes from Lithobates septentrionalis, assembly GCA_037952835.1. NCBI lineage: Eukaryota > Metazoa > Chordata > Amphibia > Anura > Ranidae > Lithobates > Lithobates septentrionalis. The sequence continues at coordinate 6,377,461 of JBBDGP010000098.1, forward strand.
GAATTATGACGTCGGTGACCGAGAGCTTCTTGCTATTAAAACTGCTCTAGAAGAATGGAGGTACCTGTTGGAGGGGGCTATGCATCCAGTACTAATCTATACTGACCATAAAAACCTAGAGTACCTGCGATCTGCCAAACGATTGAGGCCTCGACAAGCCCGCTGGGCTCTGTTTTTCTCACGTTTCTCCTTCCATATCACATACCGTCCAGGCTCTAAAAATGTTAAACCGGATGCATTATCACGTATGCATGACAACCCCAAGGACTTATCTACTCCTGACACCATCTTACCTGCAAAAATTTTTTACTGCTGCAAACAGATTTACTTTCCCTGATTAAGGAAGCATCCTCTGAAACAGCCAGACCAACGGGAATTTCTTTAGTAAGTAGAGATGGCTTGTTCTGGAAGGGAAGCCAAATTTTTGTTCCTGAAGACGTCCGGGTCAAGGTTTTAACACTTCTCCACGACCATCCTTTGGCAGGCCACTTCGGAGTCCGCAAGACCCTGGAACTAGTGCAGCGTACATTCTGGTGGCCCAATCTGAAGGACTTTTGTGAAAAGTATGTTAGTTCCTGTCCCATCTGCATCCAGAATAAGTCATCCAGGAATCGAGCTTGGGGCCTATTGAAACCATTGCCTGTACCCGACAGACCATGGAAAATGATTTCTATGGACTTTATTGTGGAACTTCCATGCTCCGAAGAATGCTCAGTTATCTTTGTAGTGGTGGATCGTCTAACCAAAATGGCTCATTTTCTACCTTTAAAGGGAACCCCGTCTGCCACCGAGACTGCTCGCATATTTATCAAGGAAATCATCAGACTTCACGGAGTACCTGTAAACATAGTTTCTGATAGAGGGGTTCAATTCACTTCACGTTTCTGGAGATCTCTGTGTGAAACCCTAAAGATTGAATTGGCCTTGTCCTCGGCCTATCATCCTCAAACAAACGGTCAGACAGAAAGGACTAATCAGACCCTGGAACAATACATCAGATGCTTCACATCATTCACACAAGATGATTGGGTATCCCTACTACCCTTAGCAGAATTTGCTTACAATAATGCCAAACATTCTGCCACCGGTCAATCCCCTTTTTTCTCCAATTACGGCTTTCACCTAACCTTTTTACCTGATTTCCTTTCAGAGTCTTCGGTCCCAGCAGTACAAAATAGAGTGGAGTTCCTCAGTCACAACAGCCGGTTGTTGCAGGAAACAGTGTCCAAGGCCCAGGCAGATGGTAAGAAGATCTTCGACCGGAAAAGAAGGGGGGAGCTGAACTTACAAATTGGCGATCAGGTATGGCTTTCTACCATTAATATCAAGTTAGCATGTCCTTCTAAGAAGTTGGCACCCAGATTCATGGGACCCTTTCCAGTTAGAAGGAAGATCAATGAAGTGTCTTATGAACTGACTTTACCTGATTCATTGAAAATTCATCCAGTTTTCCATGTATCTCTGCTCAAACCTGCTATACCTGATCCCTTTCCTGATAGAGGGACAAGACCTCCTGAACCTGTGGTAGTTAATGGCAGCGAGGAATTTGAGGTTGAGGCTATCCTTGATTGTAGAAGAAGGCAAGGGCAAAACCAATTCTTAATCAAATGGAAAGGTTATGGCCCAGAAAGTAACTCGTGGGAACCGGACAGTAATGTGCATGCTAGGCGTTTAGTACGCACCTATTTCTCTACTCATCCTGAGAAGAAGAGGTTGTTGGGCATCCGGAGGCTGCCCCTTGGGGGGGGGGGCAATGTCAGGGATCCACCAGCACCAGATCAGGGCGCTTGCATGTGTCTAGGAGCCGGCGCGCCCCTGTTCAGACACAGCGTCAAGCTGCCACTGTTGCCGTGCGTCGGCGCGGCGCTCGGGCACGCGCGGGTGCACGGCGCGGGTGTGTGCACGAGCACGGGCGCGTGCGCGTCCGCATTAGCGCCGGTTTGGCGCCAACCAGCACATAAAAGTTCCCCTGTTCCATGGGAACAGTGCTGCTTCGTCTCAGCTCTGTGACTCTGCCTGAAACCTGAATCCTGATTGCTTGTTACCTGTTTGACCCGGCTTGTTTGACCATCCGACCTGCTCCAACCCCGACCCGGCCTGCCTGACCCTTCTGCTGTCTGAATCTGCTACCATTGCCAACCTCTGCCTGCTCACCGACTCTGCCTTTGCCTGCTGTTATTACCTGTGTGCCAGTTACCTGCCAACCCGGACTGTTTGACTCTGCTTGTGCCTGCCTACCTGTTTGCTGTTGCACCATCAGCTTCAGCATAGTGACTTCCTCACTTCCAGTGTATCAGTCTGCTGCTGTTCCAGTCTCCTCTCACCTGCAAGTTCCACCATCCAGTGTGTCAGCCTGCTTCTGCTCCAGCCTTCTCTCACCTGCAGTCCGGCTATCCCAGGAGGGATCTCTACCTCTACATCAGAGACTCACTCCAACAGGCACTCCTACCCCACTGCGCTCAGGAGACCACTGTCCCCACTCCAGTGGCTCCTGAACCAGCGTTGTATGAGAGGTCTTCTCCTACAGTCAGGCTCACCTACCAGGTACCTAACAGGCTGAGACTGATGCTTCTATGACAACGGAGGAGAGCCAGAGGGTCCAGAGCATCCACACTGCCTGCCTCAGACCGCCGTACGGAAATCAGAAGTGACGTCATCGATCGCGTCACAGAAAGGAAACCCGGAAACGCTAGCCAACAAGTGCGTAGGGAAGAGGGGAATTCCTCCTACAAATACAGACTAGCCAATGGCCAGCCTTCTAACATATTAGATTGTGATCACCCGAAGGTTTGCAGGAAAGTCTTACTACCTACCTCCTAAGTGTAGCTGACTATCTCAGTCTTCCTTGTATCTGCACCATTTCTAGTACCCAGATTAGAAGCCCTGTGGCAGCCAGGAAGTTGTCCTGCAATTTTCCTTTCAGCCTGGGTACTTACAGCCTGCCTGGCTCCCTTCACGGGTGTCCACTGCACCCCTCCCGACATGGGGTCTCCTCAGACAGAGGTGAGCTCCTCCCCCTTCACTCTACTGGTCCGCGCCCATCAGCTGACTTTCTCCTCCAGTTTCAGCCTGTAGTTGAGAACTCAGGTGAGAGGTCCGCTGTGATGAAACAGGCAGTCAAAACTAGAAGCGGCGCCCCCCCCACAGTTGCGGAGCGCCGGCCGCCCGCATACCGGCAACAGTGCGGCCGTTTTATGGGGGCTCCACTTACCTCCCGACCCAGTCTGTCCCTTAAGACTGGCGCTACACTAAATGTGTAGGCGGAGACTCTTTTCGTGCCTTGTCGGCCTTGGACAAGATACAGCGTTGCTACATCGTGTTGTATGTTTAAGGCTATAAACATGGTATATACTGTATGTATGTTGACAATACAAATTGCAAATTATGGACATTTTGGCTTCTTTGGAGTATGCTTTGGGGACAAATCTGACAAATACCCAGTAAGGGCCAATATTATTTTGCTCCACAGTATTGTATTGGGTTTTTTGGTTGCCACTTGTCCAGTATTGAACCCCAGCACTGAAGCATGCTGACAGGTGTAATCACTGTCTAAGCAAATATATTATCTGTTTTACAACAGTTTGCATATAGTTTGTTTTTTATTTCATTGGTGAGCAGAGGACACAATATTTTGTTCATGCATAAAATATCACCCAAGATCCTTAAAAGATTGATACTATAATAACTTCAATTTAGACATAAATAAATTATGATGTTTCATATAGGTAATTGTTATTTTTCATAACAATCCAATATGTATTTTAGTAAACATGGTATCCGTTGTTTTCCATTTGCAAATTTCATGCAGGTAAAAATAAAAATGTGAGTAAATTTCAGACACTAGGCTCTATAGACAATACTGCACCATGATTCGCCTATAGCATCCATCTTTCTTGCATACTTTATAAGCATAGTTGATAATTTGGGTACCCCTAGAACTTCTGAGGTGGACTATAAAGTCCTAGAGGGATTTTGTAGCCCGAAGTTTACAGGGCTAGATGGGTGTTAGTCAGTCCAGAGTCAAAATTGGATAAGCTGAAGCAATCTTTTACCCAGTGGTCACATGACATCAATTATTCTCTTTACCTTGCTTATCTAAAGGGTGAGGGACATGACTATATCTGCAGCAACTGGCCAGGAGCCACTGTAATTTAGGCTGTGCAGGGCTGGGTAGGTTAACATGTATGTCTTCCCATGTAAGAAGATAGGACGCAACATGACAATGCTATAATAGAATTGCATTCATCATCAGGACATAACAGGAAGCCCAAGAGTGGGGGAGACTGACAGGATCACCAGGTGTTTAGTCTGCATTAAAAATTAGGAACAAATAAAAGCCAGCAATATATTTATTAAGAAGCAAAGAGGAATTTACAATTTGAGAATTGACAATTTTCTATTTTAGGATTGCATGCAGTTTAACCACCTCAATACAGTGCACTTACACCCCCTTCCTGCCCAGACCAATTTTCAGCTTTCAGCGCTCTCACACTTTGAATGACAATTACTCAGTCGTGCAACACTGTACCCATATGAAATTTGCGTCCTTTTTTTCACATAAATAGAGCTTTCTTTTGGTGGTATTTAATCACTAGTGGGTTTTTTATTTTTTGTGCTATAAATAAAAAAGACCGTAAATTTGGTGAAAAAAATGCCTTTTTCTTTGTTTCTGTCATAAAATTTTGCAAATTAGTAATTTTTCTTCATAAATTTTGGCCAAAATTTATACTGCTACATATCTTTGGTAAAAATAACCCAAATTAGTGTAAATTATTTGATCTTTGTGAAAGTTATAGAGTCTACAAACTATGGTGCCAATCACTGAAAATTGATCACATCTGATCACACAGATGTACTGATGGTCTATCTTATTTCTTGGTACACTAACAAGTCAGAAAAGTACAAATACCCCCTAAATGACCCCTTTTAGAAAGTAGACATTCCAAGGTATTAAGTAAGTAGCATGGTGAATTTTTTTAAGTTGTAATTTTTTCCCACAATTCTTTGCAAAATGAAGATTTTTATTTTTTTTTTATTTTTTTACAAAATTGTCATATTAACAGGTTATTTCTCTCTCAGAGCATATGCATACAACAAATTACACCCCAAAATACATTCTGCTACTCTTCCTGAGTATGGCGATACCACATGTGTGAGACTTTTACACAGCCTGGCCACATACAAAGGCCGAACATTGAAGTAGCATCTTCATGCGTTCTACGAGCCTAAATGACACATCTCATTTCTCAACCACCATTTACACTTTTGAAGGCCCTGGAGCACCAGGACAATAGAATTGCCCCCAAACTGACCCCATTTTGGAAAGCAAACACCCAAACGTATAATATATGAGGCATAATGAGTCTTTTGAACGGTTCATTTTTTTCCAGAAGTTTTTGGAAAATGTGGAAAAAAATGAAAACGCATTTTTTTTTACACAAAGTTGTCCATTTATCAGATATTTCCAACACATAGCATGTACGTAGCAAAGATGACACCCCAAAATACATTCTGCTACTCCTCCTGAGTATGGCGATACCACATGTGTGAGACTTTTACACAGCCTGGCCACATACAGAGGCCCAACATCAAAGTAGCACCATCAGGCGTTCTAGGAGCATAAATTACATATATAATTTCCTGGCAACCTATCATTTTTGAAAACCCTTCATATTTCTAACACATAGCATGCACATACCAATAATTACAATCCAAAATAAATTCTATTGCAGAAAGGGTAAAAAAAAAGCATTACCTGTGCTTTTAGTAGTATCCACAGAGGAGAGCACTGATCCAGGCAGCAGGCAGGGAGATGCTTAGCGACAGCAATATTAACTATCCAGTCAGTAGGCAGGAATATTGTCTATAGTCGGCACAGCACAGTCCATAGAAATTGTCCAGGCAGAGACAGCCAGCACAGCCATAATATTGGTCCTGGTACACTGTTAACTGCAGACACTCATTATTGTACCGCGACAGGCATGGGCATGGTGGCAGTAAGTCAGCAGCAGGCTGAGGGCCACAATCAGGTAAGACCTGTGCACAGGGGCACAGGGGTAGAGGCTTCGACCCACCTAAATCTCTATGAAGCCTCCGGACTCCAGACCCTAATTCCGAAACCCGGAGAAAACAAAAATAATTGTTTTCTCCAACCGGAAAAACAATTCTGGAGCCCCTCACATATGTGAGACCCCTGTGTACTACAGTAGCAGGGCAACAGATCAGTCCAAGCGGTAGGCAAAAGCATAGTCCATAAAACAGGCCAGGGTCAGTTCACATGTAAGCAGTCCAAGCGGTAGGCAGTAGAGTAGTTGATAAAACAGGCCAGGGTCAGTTCACGTGGAGGCAGTCCAAACGGTAGGCAGAGGCATAGTCACAAAACAGGCCAGGGTCAGTTCACATGAAAGCAGTCCAAACGGTAGGCAGAGGCATAGTCAAAAAACAGGCCAGGGTCAGTTCACATGGAAGGCAGTGGCATGGTTATTTGGGAAAGAATGGAAAATGGTCAGCACAGATGGTGAAAATGGGGAAATGGTTAAAAATATGGGCTAATTTTATGGATGTGTGATAAATTTGGAAGCATTCACCAATGCAAAGGCCAGGTTGGGAGGGACACTGGGGACAATGGTAGCTGGTATCTCTTCTAAATCCTCTTTTGGTGCACACGCGACATTTTTTTTGCCGTCTTGGGCCTGCTTCAGATGGTGGAATGCTGAAGAGGAAGTGGCGCTCATGTCGGCAAACAGCCTCAGAGCGAAGGTCTTCTTGGGGGGGTCTTTGGTGATAGACGAGGGACGTGACAACTTCTTCTATGAATTTTAGGAAGGGGGCGGGGCTTTCAATGGATTTGGTGTAGACTACGTAGGAATTGTAAATGGCCAAATGGATGAGATAAATTGCTACCTGCTTATACCAGAATCGGGACCTCCTTATTGACAAATAGGGCTGAATCATTTGATCGTTAAAATCTACCCCCCCCATGTAGAGATTATAATCTTGGACACATGTTGGCTTTTCAATGGGACCTTGTCTTCTTTGTACCACAATTGCAGTGTCTTCATGGATGGTGGACATTATGTGCACGTCCCTCTTATCCTTCCACCTCAAGGCCAGCACTTCGTTGCATCTCAATGAAGCTCTTTCCCCCCTTTGCAGCTTTTTGTTCGCTAAAGATTGTGGGAAGCCCTTTCTATTTTTTCTGGAGGTTCCACAGGCCAGGGTTTTTGGGATGTATAAGTGTTTGAAAAGGGGCAGGCTGGTGTAAAAGTTGTCAACGTAAATGTGATATCCTTTGTTTAGAAGTGGGTATGCCAGGTCCCATACAATCTTTCCAGTTGTGCCCATGTAGGCCGGGCACTCAGGGGGCTGGAGCTGGGAATCTTTTCCTTCATATATGCGGAATGCATACAAATATCCTGTGACTCTCTCACATAGCTTGTATAACTTTACTCCTTATCTGGCCCTTTTGCTAGGAATATACTGCTTTATTCCTAGCCGGCCTGAAAAGGGTACCAGGGACTCATCGACGCAAATTTTCTGATCGGGGACATAGAGTTCTGCAAATTGTTGAGAAAAGAAATTTATCAGTGGGCGAATCTTGTATAACTTGTCGTAATTTGGATGATTGTGGGGAGGGCACTGGGTGTTGTCGCTGAAGTGAAGAAAGCGCATTATCCTCTTGTATCGGGACCTTGTCATTAGGGCAGAATAAATGGGCATACTGTGGATGGGGTGGGTGGACCAATAGGCACGTCCTTCATTTTTTTTTGTAATCCCCATGTTTAGGGTGAGGCCCATAAACATTTTGAATTCCTCCAAATTCAGATCTCTCCACTCAAAAGGACGGGCATAGGATGATTGGGGGTTGTTGACAATATATTGCTGGGCATACAAATTTGTCTGGTCCACAATAAATTGCAGCATAGTGTCGGGCAAAAACATATAAAAGAAATCAATCTCTGAGAAATTTTGGGTGTTGGTCTGCACACCTGGCAGTGCTGTGAACGGGGGAATAATTGGCGATGCCGAGTTGGAAGGCAGCCATATTGGGTTGGCAAGACCATCTGGCATGTATGTAGAGGCCCTGGCTCTTGGGGGGTGTGACACTCCAGTAGTTGGATTGGAATTTCCTGTGCTGGTACTCAGGCGTGATGTGGCAGGACTGGTACTGGGTCTGGGCATTTGTTCCTGGGGCCTATCGCCGGCGGCAGCGCTGGTACTGGGCATTTGTTCCCGGGGCCTAACGCTGGGGGCAGCTCTGGTACTGGGCCTGGGAATTTGTTCCTGGGGCCTATTGGTGGTGGCAGCGCTGGTACTGGGCATTTGTTCCCGGGGCCTAACGCTGGCGGCAGCGCTGGTACTGGGCCTGGGAATTTGTTCCTGGGGCATATTGGTGGTGGCAGCGCTGGTACTGGGCCTGGGAATATAATCCTGCTTTCCAGAGTGCCGTGCCCTTTTGGGAGGGACCCATTCTTCCTCCGAATCATTTGCGGATTCACTATTTGGTTCAAATGCCAAACTTGAATCAGAATCCAAATTGGAATCTGATGAGAACTCCCCGTTGCTCTCATCGGTCATGGAGAGGATCTGGAACGCCTCCTCACTGCTGAATACTCTTTTGGACATGACGCGGTGTGACAGGTGGCAGGTGACGGTCACTGATGGGCTGTGCGATAGGTGGCAGCTGACGTTCACTGATCGGTGATGACGGTGTGACAGGCGATGGTCACTGATGGGTGACAGGCCACGGACAGTTACTGGTGATGGGTGACGGTCACTAAAAGGTGACAGGTGATCGGTGATGGCTGACGGTCACTGATGGGTGACAGGTGATGGGTAATGGGTGATGGCTGGCGGTCACTGATGGGTGACGGGTGATGGCTGGCGGTCACTGATGGGTGATGGGTGATGGCTGGCGGTCACTGATGGGTGATGGCTGGCGGTCACTGATGGGTGACGGGTGATGGCTGGTGGTCACTGATGGGTGACGGTCACTGATGGGTGACGGGTGATGGCTGGTGGTCACTGATGGGTGACGGGTGGCGGTCACTAATGGGTGACAGGTGATGGCTGGCGGTCACTGATGGGTGACGGGTGATGGCTGACGGGTGACAGGTGCACCGCTGATGGTCACTGATTTGTGACGGGTGACAGGTGCACCGCTGATGGTCACTGATTTGTGACGGGTGACAGGTGCACCGCTAACGGTCACTGATGGGTGACGGGTGATGGCTGGCGGTCACTGATGGGTGATGGCTGGCGGTCACTGATGGGTGACGGGTGGCAGTCACTGATGGGTGACGGCTGGCGGTCACTGATGGGTGACGGGTGACGGCTGGCAGTCACTGATGGGTGACGGGTGACGGCTGACAGGTGCACCGCTGATGGTCACTGATTTGTGACGGGTGACAGGTGCACCGCTGACGGTCACTGATGGCAGTCCCTTATGTGACAGGTGCACTTTATTGGGTGACACTGGTGACTGTTGGGTGACAGATGACAATTGGGGGGGGCGATGGGACAGGTGTGGTGTTGGTGCAGACACTACAGAACACAGATCGGTAACTCACTGCTTCTGGCTCTTCTCTCCTCACACTGGAAACGGTGTGTGAGGAGAGAAGAGCTGGTAACAGCTAGTTACCGCTCTGTGTTTACATTTATGATCGGCTGTGAATGGATCACAGCCGATCACGTGGGTAAACAGCCAGCCAATGGCTGTTTACCGGCGTCGGTGACGAGTAGTGTTCCCGGGAACACTCCGTCACCGACGTGCACGCGCAGCGCGCTCGCGATCGCGCGCATGCGCCGTGCACAATGGGGTGGACCTATTTGTGATCGGCCGTGACTTCATCACGGCCGATCACGTGGTAAACAGCCATGTCCAATGGCTGTTCACCCCCCTCGGCGGCGAGCGGTGTCTCCGTGACACGCCGCCACCGAAGGAACAGGGATGCGCGCGCACGATCGCGCGCATTCCCTGTTTAAATGGGAGGCCGTCATATGACGCCCTCCCGCAACGAGAGCCGCGCCGCCTGGCCGTCAATTGACAGCCGGCGGTCGGCAAGTGGTTAATAGTTTACATAATGAATCCAATATGTAGGAAACATTAGAGGTATTTTTTTCTTATAAAGCAAATACACTTTTGCATGCTGAAACTGACTGATATTGCAGGATTTTTCTCTTTAATGTTCTCTCCCCACGCAGCCAACATGACCCCAGTGCTGACAGAGAGGGGTCAAACAAGTCGACTGGTGCCTGATGTCCTCCGCTGAAGGATGCTCCGCATGGTGCCCAAGGTTGTAAGGTTGCACAATGAAAACCTGTGACTGTGTAACAAAAAGGCAGGCTTGAGCCACCTGCTGGCTTGTATACAATTTTTGGGCAAATTGGAACAATTTTTTAGGCATTTTGCCAAGACATCTATGAAGAACCCAGAAGACACCTTGGTTAAAAAAGACTGGTCTATTGTGTCCTACTGCTGTTGTTGTCCGCAGTTTGTTTTCTGCTACAGGTTTTTTCAGCAAAGTTTTAATTTCAGGAGAAAAGTATCTGAAGAAGTGTTCTTATTAGTTTCAGCATGTTGGCGTTATCCTAGAAGCGTACTGCAATTTTAGTTATATGGTCTGGTTCATGTAAAACAACATTTTTAGGCAAATGTTTTTTCTTAAAAGTTACCTGTTAAAGTCCAACTCTAATCAAAACTTTTTATTTTGCTCTGGATTAGGGACGAGCTTCGTGTTTGAATCGAACGCATGTTTGACTTGAACATTGCCTGTTCGGTCGTTCGCCGAATTCCAAACAATATGGACCGTTCGCGCAAAATTCGAGTGGCGCGTCACGGCCCATAATTCACTGTGGCATCGCAGTGCATTGCTGGCTGATGATTGGCCAAGCATGCACTATGACCCGCATGCTTGGCCAATCACAGTGCCGTCTGTACAGAGAGCCGTAATTGGCCAAAGCCAGGGTGGCTTTGGCCAATTATGGCTCAAGGGGTTTAGTACACGCCCCACACTATATAAGGCCGCCTGCACAGTGGCCCTGTGTAGTGGGTTCCGGCGTTGAGAGAGAGATAGATAGACAGAGAGACAGTGTCATTTGATTTAAGTTAGATAGAGTAGGCAGGAGAGGCAGTTAGCTGCACTTACAGTGTATTGTGTATATATATATATATATATACATCCTAGGTGTTGCGTATATTTATATATATATATGTGTATATATATATATATACTGTATTCAGTTTAGCTAGATCCGTTCCTGTTATTCTCTTCCTACTACTGACAGGCAGGCAGGTGTTTTTACAGTATTTACAGCTACCTGAAGAAAATTGCTGGTGTTCTTCTGATCCTATTAGTCCTATTAGCTACAGTATTTACAGTTAGTGTAGTGCGTCCTCTGCACAGTGTGCACCTAAAGCTACCTAAAGAAAATTAGTGTTCTTCTGATCCTATTAGTACAGTACCGCAGGCAGCTGCAGTATTTACAAGTTAGTGTAGTGCATCCTCTGCACAGTGTGCACCTAAAGCTACCTGAAGAAAATTAGTGGTGTTCTTCTGATCCTATTAGTACAGTACCACAGGCAGCTGTAGTATTTACAAGTTAGTGTAGTGCATCCTCTGCACAGTGTGCACCTAAAGCTACCTGAAGAAAATTAGTGGTGTTCTTCTGATCCTATTAATACCACAGGCAGGCAGCTACAGTATTTACAGTTAGTGTAGTGCGTCCTCTGCACAGTGGGCACCTAAAGCTACCTTTGAGACAATTGCTTTTGTTCTGCTCCTATTAATACCACAGGCAGGCAGCTACAGTATTTACAGTTAGTGCACTGTGTCCTCTGCACAATGTGCACCTAAAGCTACCTGAAGAAAATTAGTGGTGTTCTTCTGATCCTATTAATACCACAGGCAGGCAGCTACAGTATTTACAGTTAGTGCACTGTGTCCTCTGCACAGTGTGCACCTAAAGCAGCGGTTCTCAACCTGGGGGTTGCGACCCCCTGGGGGGTCGATTGCCCATTCTCCAGGGGGTCGCGAATGCTGGCCGAGATGCTGGCTGAGACGGACCCGAAGTTACTGCCGAAGTCCGTCCGTCTCGGCCAGCGAGATGTCACTTACTGGAGAGGAGGGACTGCACGGAAGTGACGTTCCGTCGCCGCCATCTTGGTATTCTCTTCCACAGTAAGGCTTAGACTTAGAAGTCGGCAAGCGGACATCTTTTTACACCCACGAAGTCCACTTGCTGCGGACGAGTGTACCAAGAGGGAGGCAACGAAACATCACTTGCTGAAGAAGAAGAACACCTGTGACTTCTGGTAAGTGAGACACACAGGAAAAGCTGACAAGACAACATTTTTTTTATTATGGTACTTAACATTTATTAATATATAAACGTCCCAGTTGGTTCCTCAAAAGTGGTTATTCCGTGCCAGTGCTAGATACATGTTTGGGTGCTATACACTTTGTATATCTAGCACTGGCACAGAATAAGCCCTTTTGAGGAACCAACCAGGACGTTTATATATAAATCAGTGGTGGGGGCGCAAACAAACTGAAAAAAATCTGAAAAAAACCCCATTAAAACGCCCCAACTGTGCCATCAAATGCAGCCACTGTGCCCATCAATTGTCACCACTGTGCCAGCAAACGCTGCCACTGTGCCATCAAATGCAGGAACTGTGCCCTTTAATTGTTGTCACTGTGCCAAACGCAGCCACTGTGTCCATCAATTGTCGCCACTGTGCCAGCAAACGTTGCCACTGTGCCCATCAATTGTTGCCACTGTGCCATCAAACACAGCCACTGTGCCCAACAATTGTCGCCACTGTGCCAGTAAACGCCGCCACTGTGCCATCAAACTGTGCCACTGTGCCCTTTAATTGTTGCCACTGTACCAAACGCAGCCACTGTGCCCATCAATTGTCGCCACTGTGCCAGCAAATGTCGCCACTGTGCCAGCAAACACCGACGTCAGATTGTACCAGGCAAATTTCCCTCCCCCAGCTGCTGCACCGCCGAAAGAAGTTCTCTCCCAGCCATCCACATGCCCAGCGGTTGAATGCTAGCTTGGCTAAATTACTAGCACTTCAACTGCTGCCTTTTCAGTTGGTAGACTCTGCCCCCTTCCGTGAGTTTGTGGAGTGTGCAGTTCCTCAGTGGCAGCTTCCCAAACGCCACTTTTTCTCACGGAAGGCGATTCCGGCTCTCTACCGGCATGTGGAAGGCAATGTCTTGGCCTCGCTGGACAGGGCGGTCAGCGGTAAGGTGCATATTACCGCTGACTCATGGTCCAGCAGGCATGGACAGGGACGTTACCTATCTTTCACCGCACACTGGGTGACTCTTCTGGCAGCTGGGAAGGATGCAGGACAGGGTGCAGTAGTGTTGGAGGTTGTTCTGCCTCCAAAATACTACTAGTGGTGATTCTGCCACACCTCTCTCCTCCACCCCCTCCTCTTCTTCTTCCTCCATGGCCTCTTCCTGTGCTGATTTGACTTCGGAACCAGCGGTGCTCCGTAGGCGTTCAAGGGGCTAAGCAAGCATGCAGGCCAAAAGATGCCTTGCGGTGCTTGAGCTGGTGTGCTTGGGGGACAGAAGCCACACTGGGGCAGAGTTTCTGTCAGCTCTGCAGGGGCAGGTTCAGAGGTGGTTGATGCCACGCCAGCTTAAGGCAGGTATGGTGGTTTGTGACAATGGCACCAACCTCCTCTCCCCCCCTGGCAGGGACAACTGACCCATGTGCCCTGTTTGGCTCACGTCCTTAACTTGGTGGTGCAGCGGTTCATGGGCCGGTACCTGGGCTTACAGGATGTCCTAAGGCTGGCCAGGAAAGCCTGTGTGCATTTCCGCAGGTCATATAATGCCAGTGCTCGGCTGGCTGACCTCCAAAAGGAATTTAACCTTCCCAAGAACCGCCTAATCTGTGACATGCCCACCAGGTGGAACTCAACGTTGGCCATGCTGCAGCGGCTGCACACGCAGCAGAGGGCCATCAATGAGTACCTGTGCGACTATGGCACCAGGACAGGGTCAGGGGAGCTTGTTTTTTTTTCCCCACGCCAGTGGGCCATGATCGGGCATGCATGCACTGTCCTGTCACCATTTGAGGAGGCCACGAGGATGGTGAGCAGTGACAGTGCATGCATCAGTGACACTGTCCCCCTTGTCCACCTGTTGGAGCACACTCTGCATGGAATAATGGACAGGGCACTTGAGGCAGAACAGAGGCAGGAAGAGGAGGACTTCTGTAATAATCAATATCATTATTAATATTATATCTGTGTATTAATTTGTCTAGTCCCTATAATTAGTTGGCCTATTAAACTCTGAGCACATGCTATTGTTAATATCACAATAATACCAGGTTAGCTATGAAACCAAACACACGGTGCTGCTAGTAAAACAAGTTACATTTATTTCCCAATAAAAATAGGAATGTATTAAAACAGCATAATTAGGAAAACTAAAATAAAGATACTACAAGAAATTGCAATATTACAAGGCCTACAATCATAACACAATACAAGATTGATACTTATCCTCCTCGGCTGGTCCTCAGGTCTTCAAGAGACTGTTTCTTTAGCAAACATTTCCTTTTAACAAACATACCTCATCCAGACCCCCCCCCCCTTTTGCCTGCCCAACTTTGCCTTTGGACGAATCACAATGTCTCTGGGGCGTTCCCTCAACAGGCCATCATATGGTCCGCCCTGTCATCGCAGTCCTCTGGGGGGCAGTGTTGGCCCATGAATTGCCATCGTCCGACCGATGTCAGATTTCACAAACACCTGGGCCCTTGATTTCCTGTATCTCACCTCATCCATCATCCCTGTCAGTTTATCTACCTTTGAAGCCTGGGTGGATAGTAGTTAATCAGGAAATTCCCATAGACAGATCGGAGCCAGCATTGTCATGCGCAATGGGAGCTCAACAGGCCACATTCCAACCTGGGAGGCCACATCCTGTCCTCCCGGAAGTGTGACACTTTCAGCCTTTTCAAAAACCATGTGAGTTTTCTTCTCTTAGGTATAGAAATGAAATATATCACCGTTTTCAGCTCACTCACAAGGAAGTTTAACAGCTTGTCATATAGGTAGCAGAAAGCAACCTACTAACCAGCCACATAATAGCCTCACTCAAACGAACATAGAAACTCACTATGCCAAGAGGAATGGTACACATCTCATATACCCAAGAAAGACAAGGAGACACAGAATAGGAGGAGACAGCCAAAGCAAGGAACCGAACGCAGCAGCCAAAGGACCCTGTGACGAGATCATCGCCTGGTCATTATGGGTAACAGGAACTGTTCAATAGGCTACAGAACCAACACCGATGAAGCAACCCACACAGATGATTTTCAGAACACTCTCTTTTTACTGAAGCTACCGACGATGACCACTTCAGGTGATGAACAGACACACTGTTCTTAATTTAAGGACAATAACCATAGTAATGTCACTGTAGTAACTGGGTCATCATTCAACTTCACTGGACCTTCCCCTAACCCATTCTCTCCTGATTTGCTCTTATGCCCTTCCACTCCCACTCCTCACCTCCCACCTTCCCTATACCCTGCCCCTTTCTCTCCTCGTCACCTCTCCCCTTCCTACCCCCCCTTCCCCCCCTCTCCCACCTCCCCCACCTATTCCACTTCCCTCTTCCTCAACCCGCCCCCCAGCCTTCCCTTTCCCCCCCCCCCCCCATTTTTCTGCTATCCCATTAATCTGGTAATGAAGTCATCTGCCCTAAATGATATAACCCATGAATAGTAGGAGGACACATGAGGGACCTGGAGTCACCAAGGCAGCCATAAGCGCCCCCCCCCCATTTTTCTTTGACGCAGACGCTTATTCATGGTTTGCACAATAGAGGTCAATGACACCTAAACAGATTGGGGAACAGCACCCCTTACTATTACCTATTATTAAAGTACACTATTCTCCCAATCGTATTCGACACTTCACTTAAACTGCCTTGAGGACTCCCAAGACCATTGTTATATTAAAACTGGCGAGATTCGCTGGTTCAGAGACTTGTTCTTACATTCCCTTACAGAAAGGCTTCTATATAACACATGAGATATAAGCAAAAGCTAAAATTCTAGAACCATACCATTCTATTCTTCTATGTGAAAGGTTTAGATTACGTTCATGTGTGGTGAGGCGGCTGCCATACACTCACGAAACGTTTAGGCTATCGTATGGAAGCAAGAGTTACGACAATTGGCCTCGTACCTATATTAATGTTTACTTTATTGTCTATCACAAGTTTTTGAAATTTTTAGTTATCTCTGGATGTTCATGGTATTAAATGTACTTACTCACTATTGACAGATTTGCAGGATGTGTAACCTTAGGTATCCGACAGCACAAACCAAATGTACTACCATTAATAATGCTCCTTTCCCCGCTGCTCTATATTCCCCATCACACTGCTATTTTCACTAAATCCTCCATGTGGACACGGAGTAGGATTCCAGACACTCTTACCAACCCCCAGCAGCGGCACTAGATTTTAGTCTGCTGACCATCCGGCTTCACTCCAATAGGTGACTTGGCATCTCCATTTTTCACCTCTGGTACTTCTCTCTTCTTTATACTTCTCTTGCTCTTTCTGATTCCCTTTTTTCTAGGTTGGTCTGTCGCTCTTGGTGCGGGACTCTCCCCCCTCACTGATTAATAGTTACTCCCCAAATTCTACATAAGACCCACTCCATCACTACCTCTTTATTGCTACTGTCCGGTACGCTCCGTTGTGAGTCAGTCTACATAAAAGAGGACAGATAAACTCCTGAGCTTTGAACTTCATACCAGAAACTACTTACCCGATTAAGTAGCGAAATGCCTTCTCAAACTCCTCTATCACTGAAATGTATCTCCTTAAACGCAAAAGGCCTCAATGTGCCTGAGAAGCGTTCGCAGGTCCTATCCTCCCTCACCAAACAAAAAACTCATTTCATTTTTCTTCAGGAAACCCACTTTAGATCTGACTCTATATCAAAAATGACCAACAACATATTCCAAACTGTCTTTCACGCTACAAACCCTATTGCAAAAACTAAAGGAGTGTCTATACTCATTTCTAAACACGCCCCATTTAAGCACATAGACTCCTTGATAGACCCAGAAGGGAGATTTGCATTCATTAAGGGTACTTATGCCTCTAGACCCCTGACATTAGCTAACATATATGCTCCAAACGAACATCAGGTGTCATTTTTTTAGGAAAGTGAGCAATCTTTTGCTATCCTTCAAGGAAGGGATAGTTATTGCGGGAGGTGACTTCAATGTTCCCCTCAACCCAGACCTAGACACTTCCTCAGGCACCTCAGCTTTACCCTTTCGAGCCCTGAAACTAATTAAACTACAACTCCAAGCCCTAGAGCTGCACGACACATGGCGCACATTGTACCCATCCGTCAAAGACTACACTTTCTATTCTACCCCCTTTCAAAAATACTCTAGACTAGACTATCTCTTCCTCTCCCAGCCTGACTTGACTTACCTTACGCAAGCCACAATTGAACCCATGTTCCTATCCGACCACCATCCCAGTCACATTGACTTTCCCAGACTTGACCTCAAAGACAAAGACCTGGAGACTGAACTCCTCCCTATTAAAAGACGACATTTTCACTAATCATCTGACAGCCACCATCAACACCTACTTCAAGGAGAACTCCACTCCCGACATATCCCCCACCACTTTGTGGGAAGCTCACAAATGCGTGATCAGAGGCGAGTTGATGTCCCAAGCAGCGAAAGTCAAAAGAGCCCACCAGACGATTATAGACGACCTGATCACCAATATTAAAAGACTGGAAGCCACACACAAAAAGTCCCAATCACAACAGACTTTACAGGACTTGACACATATGCGCGCAACGCTTTTAGAAGAACTAGGTAAACGAGTTAAACGTAGATATGTCCTCCATCAACGAGTCTTTTATGAACAAGGCAACAAAAGTGGTAGGTTGCTAGCCAGGGCAGTAAGAGCCTCTAAACCATCCAACACAATTCACCATATTAGAACCCAGCAAGGCACTCTGTTGTCTAAAAATGAAGATATAGCCCATGCTTTTGAACAATACTACAAGAAATTATACAACCTAACCCCCCCAAATACGAATCCGACTCAAGCCCTAGGCAGAGAGGATGACATACGAAACTTCCTATCCCAGTACGGCCCACAACCACTCACACAAACACAAGCAGAAGAACTAGAAGAACCCCTCTCCACGGAGGAATTACAATTGGCTCTGAGACAGATGAAAACAGGTAAAAGCCCGGGCCCAGACGGGTTTACCTTACAATACTATAAGTGCTTTACCCAGATATTAGCCCCTAAAATGTTAACCGCTTTTAACTCGTTAGCACAACCTACAATGCATATGGGACGCATGCTGGAGGCACATGTCACAGTAATCCCTAAGGAAGGAAAGGATACCACACAGATACAAAATTACAGGCCATTTTCATTATTAAATGTAGATATTAAGATCTACGCAAAAATTTTAGCTAACAGAATGTCTACCCTTCTGCCAGGACTTATTTCATTAGACCAGGTAGGTTTTGTCCCTGGCCGGGAAGCTAGGGACAACACTATCAGAGCGTTAAACCTACACCACTGGCTCACGACCACAAAAACACATGGCTTTTTCCTGTCTCTAGATGCGGAGAAGGCGTTCGACAGAGTGGCCTGGGACTATATGCGTGAGGTCCTAAAGAGGATTGGCCTCCACCCGCGCATGCTGTCCCACATCTCGGCGCTGTACTCTAACCCGAGTGCAGCTGTAAGGGTTAATGGCCACCTGTCGAACGCCTTCCCCATCAGTAATGGCACACGCCAAGGCTGCCCCCTATCACCTTTAATTTTTGTGTTATCTCTCGAACCCTTCCTTAACAGATTAAGGGCCAATTCCGACATTGCAGGCATTACAGTCAAAGGACGAAACTACAAAGTCTCAGCATTTGCGGACGACATTTTGCTCTCCCTGTCTTCCCCAATCACCTCTATACCCAACCTGCTCAAGGACATTGAACATTTTGGGACTCTATCACACTTTAAAATCAACTACGCAAAATCGCAAGCCCTAAATATCACGCTTACACCACAGGAACTTGAACGGTGTCAATCTTTCTTCCCTTTTCAGTGGAGCCAAAGCTCAATAACGTATCTAGGCATTCAAATCCCCACCAACTTAGATGAGCTATACAAGATCAATTTCCTCCAGGCCTTGAAAAAAGCCCAATATGACTTGACAGAATGGGGACCCCTCAACATTTCATGGTTCGGTCGCTCAGCCCTCTTAAAAATGATAATTTTACCAAGATTTCTATACTTCATCCAATGCATACCTATCAATCTACCGGCTGCCTTCTTTGCTACATACAGGAAGGTGTGCAATCAATTTTTGTGGCGAGGTTCACCCCCACGCATAAAATTCACTCGACTCACGCGACCAAAACTTGAGGGAGGCATAGGCCTACCGGATCTCCATAAATATTTCCTGGCAAGCCATTTGGCTCGGGTGGTGGACTGGAATGTCCATGAACCGGGCAAAACATGGGTCACTCTGGAGAAATCATTTTCTCACCTCCCACTAGAATCTCTACCCTGGATTCTACCTGGACAGGTTCCACAGCAGGCATCAACACACCCTTTGATATCGGCCTCACTAAATGCGTTTAGAAGAGCTACCAAACTCTTTCACATATCTTCTATACCAGGCCCCTTAACTCCCCTGAGGGGGAACCCTGATTTCGCTCCTGGGCTATCACACTCCTTCCTTAAACATCTTTGGCCATATAATAAAATACTAGCGCATCAGTTTTTTGCTGACAAAACACCTAGATCATACGAGAACCTAGTCGACCTTTCTCTGCTCAAATCCTTCCCTTTTTGGACGTACAGACAGATTTGACATTTCCTTTCTACTCAAGGAACAATCCCAACTTGGACCAGACAACTAACTCTATTTGAGGACATTTGCACCCGCACCTCTCCACAGAGACATCTCATCTCCCACATACACAACACACTCTCAGAAGGCGCCACATGCTCTCTTGACACAGCACATAAAGCTTGGGAAACAGACCTTCAGATGACCCTGACAGAAGAGAACTGGACACGGATCAATGAATACATATATAAGGGCTCCCCTAATGTAGCCATTCAGGAGAACGGATATAAAATCCAAACACGCTGGTATAGGACTCCATCACTTCTACATAAGTTCTGCCCTTCTGTCCCAGACACCTGCTGGAGGTGTGGGAAAGCTAAAGGGACTATGTTACACATATGGTGGGACTGTGAACTATTACAACCCTTTTGGAAGGACGTACACGACCTCATCTCACATATCACAACATACACTTTGACCTACTCGCCTGCTCAATATCTTCTCCACCACACCCACCTGACTAAGAGTGAATATTTCAAATCTTTGGCTATGCATTTGGTGAATGCGGCTAGGCTCTGTATACCAATACATTGGCGATCTACCTCCATCCCCACAATAGGGGAATGGTTCCGGAGGGTCTCCAGGATAGAGGAGATGGAGGAGTTAGTACACATCTCTCAGGAACGGATTCAAAAGTTCACGACCACGTGGTCTTGCTGGATTTACTTCAAAACAACCCACCGATACAGAACACTTCAACATTGACAATTATGATGGCCTAATCGAGAGGTCAAACAATTATATAACTTCATAACCCAGAATCAGTACAATTTGAGAAACCTGGAGGGGGGGGGGAGTCCCGCGTCGGGAGATTGGGCGGACCGGACTTTTCGCTACCTTTTTCTTTGTATCTCTTCTTTCCCTTTTTTCTTTTTTTCTTCTCTCCTTTTCTCTCCTTTCTTTACCTTTTCCACGAAATACATTCCCTGCCACCACAGGGGGCTTCCTATAACCCCCGTCTGAGCAGACTAGATGTGGTTACGAGCAGTACCAAACGATTGTAATAACTAAAGAGTGTAAATTTGGATATGTCTGTACCAAACTATATAAATGTAATACATATGTAACCGAGATCAACATGTACAAAAGGAATGTAAAATACCACTATTTCAGTGTAAATTGCTGTACAATTACTTTTGTTAATAAACATTATTATGGAAAAAAAAAAAAAAAGAAAGAAATGAAATATATGTACAAATACGATATTCATGTTGAATTCCAACATATGCCGCTTTGCGCCTGAAGGGCGCATACCAGCCTTCTCCAGACACGGCTCCTATTGAACAGCCATAACTGTCTTAACGTGTGTTGCTCCCCAACATGTGTTTCCAAACCAGTACCTATGGAACAGTCTTTAACTGTCTTAACGTGTTGTATTTTCAACATGTGCAGAAACAGCCCCTATGGAACAGTCCATAAATGTCTTAACGTGCTGTGTTTCCCAACACGTGCCGCTTTGCTACTGGGTGACACACCAACATCATTCTTCCGTGACAGCTTCCATGTCACCACTCTGTGTCTTCTTCTCTCCGATATCTTCAGGACGGCGTGCAGTACAGGCAAGGGGTGTGCATTCACTCACCATTCACCAACACACATTCAGAGCAACCTACCAACCAGCTTTCCGATATAGAGTCTCGAGGAGGGCCTCTGGCCCATGTTATTAGCCTAAAATACACCTTTATCACACTATACCATAACATGAAATCAACCCATTACCATAATATATACATATATACCTATGATCCATCAGACTACACATCCCATTCCCAACCTCCTATACCTCCTCACTTTAGATACGGGCCGGGATTAGGCAGGTTCGCTCACAATGGCCTTTCCTACCACAATTCTGTAACGTCAGTGGTATTTCAGGGTTCTGAACTGGCAGCAAAGCCTCCACCATATATGAAGAGACCTTACCATCAATTCGTCCCTCCACTTGTATAGATAAATGCGAGACTTTCCTATACAAATGTCGAGTCCAACAACACATACCAACTTGAACCAATGATGAAACTGCAGCAATAATGAGTAATCCGAATATTACCTCCCACCAAGACCCTCCCACATCATTTTCTAGTTGATGTACTACCTCCTTTATTACATTCTGGTCATGGTAGATATAGTAGCATTAGCTCTCTCTTGCTGCAGCATCCTCATAAGGCTCTCATCTCTATCCCAATCTGTTAACCATTCCTGTATCTTCCTTCCCATACCAAGGTTCAGGGCTCTCAGATTAACAGGGCAGTTCTGGTTGACATCCACAGACAGATTGGCAATATGCGGTACCACATAATTCCATTCCTGTGTCTGGATTTCAGAGACACCGCCAAGGGTACACCATGCTCCTCTAGCTATTGTCAGGTTCACAGAACATCCTAGTTCCATGACCAATGATACATTAGAATCCTTTAGGACAAAGAAACAAACTCTCCTATGTCCCAAATAATACACCAGTGTTCCCTTTGAGGCAATGTGCTCCCCATCCAGAACACAGTGATGAATCTTCCCAACATTTCTCATCCACCACCGTGTATTGACCTGGCATACAAAGGACATCATGGTCATGCTTCTGACCAAGGGAAGTATCAACCTGCCTCCATCTTCCAGCTTCTTTGATCATATGTGGACAATTAGCCTCAAACGCAAGAAGATAGAATCCCCAGTCAGTAAGCCCATTAATGCCACCAAATACACAGATTGAGTCTGCACTTCTGTATATGGGATCAATGAGGAAGCGTAACATCTTTCATAATCCAAATTAGTACAGCCTATCCAGGCATTCGACCACCAACTTGGATTAGTGTAAGAGATGTGCTTTGGTAAAATCTTACTGAGCTGTGATGCCAATTCATAAGGCCACTGTCCCTCATATGGAGGCTGTACAATCGGCTCAATGCTGGTTGACACTTCCACCTGCCACTTCGTGCACGCAAGAGCCAATGACAGATTCCTGTCCTATACCATCACATTCTCTACCAACCTCTCAACATGGTTGACAAAATCTTGAACCACTTTAACCTGGGTACTTATGTGACTTTGTTGAATGTTATTAAGGATGCCACCAATCTCTCTGAGTAACAAAGCCCCGCTTATTCTCTGAAGCTATGGCTGCGAGTTTGTTCCTCAGGAGGCCGATGTCCACCCCATTACCAACACCCATCCCAGCTCCTATTCCCCCAATATAGTGCTGAATACATCCCTCCTCTTTCGGGTTACTCCTCAGAAATACGCGCCATGCATGAACCTCATTCTGTGTCCGCACATCTCTGGGAGCAAGTCACTGGTATACTGACCGCACTCGATTCAGTGTATATTCAGCACATATAGGGTAATGGAATTTTACCAACCATTGCGAGACATTGAAGTGCCATGTGGGGAAGGCATACTGTACCCTGGTAGCCAGCGTTTTGCTCCCTGTATCTAACGGAGCATGCTCCTGTGTGTATTCACTGGCCTTCCCTGTGCCGGGTTTCAACCTCTCAGGTGAGACATCAACCAGGCGTATCTCCCTATACAAGGAAATTTTCACCCCATTGATGTGTCACCTGGCCAACCTCCAGTCTGGCCAACTGACACCTTATTATGTATAAGCGCCAGTCTCCTGGGTACCTGCATCATATTACTTCCATTACGTCAATACATGTCATACATTAAAAAACCTTTTCTTCTTTCAATTCCTTCCTTCAACAAAAAAAAAAACATATTTTACATTTCAGGTTCTGACAGATTGGATGTGTATATTCCTTCCCCAACCTCCAACCCATTGCACATGTATTAATAGCATGTTTGCATTCCTCAGGAGAGACTCCGGTAAAAATGTTTCACAAGTCTCGTTGATGGGCAAAGTCCTTCAGATCCAGCATTAGCCCTAAATTGTCCATAAGCAAAAATAAGTATTAAACTGAATCTTTTCGTTTGTCCCTTCTCTCCTGATGTTTATCAGAACAAATTTGCGGTGTAATATGGAAGAAACAAACTGCCAACCAGATGAACATCTGTCATCCCTGTTCCAGGGACCTCTCCAATCACGCTTCACCAGGACTCTGGAAGTGAAAAAAAACAAGAGCAGAATCAAATTCTTATCCATAATATCTGCTCGCTTACTACGTTTACTTATAGTTCCTTCTTTGGAACCCAGGTACTTAGTATTCCTGGCTTCTGCAACTCTGACCAAACTATCAAAACAACCATGACCCCTTTAGGCTGAACCCACTCTAAAATGGATCCCCATGGTATGATCAACAATTTAAAAACAAAACGAACGTCAATGTTGAATCTCAAAAATTCTCAATTTAAGCATCAAAAACACAATGCATTATCTGTATTTTCAGACCTATGCACCAACCCCCCTTTCAGGTGGACAAAGCGTACACCTTGTAACTTTCCCCACCTGAATGAACATAAAACAAAGAGAAAAAACAAACTCCAGAAGCTAGAATAGCTTCCTACCAACAACTCTTGTCTTAAATCAACAAGATATATTCAGCTGCAGGACATATCCCATGACCATCTATTCAGCTGCTAATTGACGGAATAGCCAATTACCCCCCTTTCAGGTGGACTAAACAATAATTTCTCCACCTGAACAAACAAAAATAAAATGGATGACTAAACAACTACCAAAAATATTAAAAAAAATTAAGAAAAACTTAATAACAAAAGAAATTAAAATTCTGGCCATTATCACACAAAAACAACATGACAAGACAACCACCATAAGACAATGACAAACACTCAACTTTTAACTAAAGACATCCATGGATTTTCCTCCTGAGAAGAGTAAGTGCTCATTGCCATCTGAAAGACAATTAGTTAATGGGAAAAACAAAAAACAAAATACCTGTACCTCATCACAACATTTGTAACTTCACTTGTAACACTTGAAACCCTTAATGCCTGACCAATGTTTATCTTATTTTTTTCATTGTTTGCAAACAATTACTAATTAATGAGCTCATGGTACCATTTGATAATCGATTATGCCTTTACCATAACCTAACCCCTGTTTTGCTAAATGTTCCCATTGTTGTTCTCTCTTTGAAGAACCTGTAAACAAACACAGACATTAGTATCCAAACCAGTTTTATCTTCTTGCAAGGTCTCTGGAAAAAGGAACACAAAGACAGTGATTACACATAATTACCACGACAATTGACTTTTTAAGTCCCCCAAGCCTTTTCCCATTAATTGTAACGTAGGGGAACATTTGCTATGTATAAGGTTTAGATATGAGCGTCGTATTTAAATAAAATATGGCAAGGAAACATTGACCATAAAATTATTAGCATCCATGCAGCTCACTAAGTGCTGCCAACTTTGTTTTCCCCAGTGCTACATTTGAATAACCATGTGGCTACCTCCATCTTGACTTTACGTAACTGTTCCGTATACTGATGATTATCAGTCTGTAATCTCCGCATTTGGGTCTGTAAAGGGAAATGGGTTTGATTACTACGGCCTCCATGGTTTGGGTTGCTACCCTATCGGGCAAAATACACTTCATAATGCCTTGGGGTCGTTTTGGGGTACTGCGATCTTCTTTTGATACCATTATTCGCCGCCCAACAATACTTAGCGATGTGACCCCCCCTTTTACACAAAAAACATTTGAGGGCTGGTCTCTCTGTATAGGCCCTTCTTTGAGCATACGGCAGTGGAAACTCACATTGCTGGACATTATTACTACGATTACTATGCTTGGAATAAGCAGACTTTATACTTTCATCGTCTGAGGAGTCATCAGAAGTTTCAACTCCTGAATCACTTTCAAGCACAGTTATCGCACTTTTATTTACATCTCCACCATTGATTTCTGTCTTAGCAACATCACTTGCAGCAATAAGAGCGTCTGTTTTTTCTGCATGCTTCACTTCTATCTTTGCTGAGCACTGTGCATGTGCGGAGGGTACCTCCACCATTGCACATTCAGCTTTTGCATGTTTGGAGGATAATTCCATTATGGCTGCCTGTGCACCCTGTAATTCCTCCCTGAGCAGTGTGATAACATGCAAATTCTCAGCCTCTGTTTGATTCAATGATGCAATACATTGTTCCTTTAACATACATGTTTTTTCTAACTCATCTAATCTCTGTTCCAATACACACTTCTCAGTCACTAATTGTTGAATGTGATCAGCAACATTTGCATCTGCTTTTGCAACCATTGCCAATATATTCTCTGTTACACTTTGTACCTGTTCAAATAATTGTTTCCTCTCACTATACCATTCTAATTCTTTTTGTTCCGCAATGTCTTTCATCTTCACCAACATGCATATGGCATTGGCAATTCTGTTTCTTGCCTTTTTTGGAAGATTTTTTATGCTTTATGGCATCATTATGGGTATTGCATTGTTTTAATAGGTCATTGTATTGGTGTGTTAATGCATTCTCTTTTATAGACTCAAATCTAACACAACCATACTTGTTAACAAAACCTTCAATGGCTTCCATTGCTATGCTAATTCGCACCTAGCTACACTGAAGTTGCTTACACAATGCCCACAGCTAGACAACAAAACACACACAGATAAAACTGTTTGAAAGCAAACTCTGACTTGTAGTTCCACAATCAAGAGCAAAAGAAAAAAAACAAAAAACAAAAGCCGTTTAAAAACAACTTTGTTCCTTGCAGCTCTACAGCTTGCAAAACAGCAGGCACACTCTTATGCCGCGTACACACGGTCGTACTTTTCGTCTACAAAAGTCGGACAGCCTGTCGGACAGACTTCCGGCAGACTTTCGGTGGACTTGCCGCGGACTTGCGGCCTACTTTCTAACGACCGGACTTGCCTACACACGACCACACAAAAGTCGGTCGGATTCGTACGTGATGACGTACACCGGACTAAAATAAGGAAGTTCATAGCCAGTAGCCAATAGGTGCCCTAGCGTGGCTTTTTGTCCGTCGGACTAGCACACAGACGAGCGGATTTCGGGGTCCGTCGTAGGTACGAAGTAAAAGTTTTGAAGCATGTTTCAAATCTAAAGTACGTCGTATTTGAGGCTAAAAAAGTCGGTTGAAAGTCCGGAGAAGCCCACACACGATCGGATTACCAGCCAGCTTTAGTCCATCAGCGTCTGTTGGACTTTTGTAGACGAAAAGTAGGACCGTGTGTACGCGGCATTAGTCAATGCCTTATTATATTCCCACTGATTTCTAAACCCCTTAGATTGCAGGCCACATTGAACTTCTGTTGGAACAGAGCGCTATATCACACTCACGTGGGGACAAAATAAAAAAAATACTTGTAATGAAATTAATAAAAAAAAAAAAAAAAAAAAATGAAAAAACGAAAATCAATAAAAAAAAAATTAAAACAAAAAAATAAAAATAAAAAAATCTATATTTCTCCCACTTTTTCCTCAAAGATGTGTGGTATATCCTGTCAATCTGCAGACTATATCAGTACCAGGGATGATCAATCCCTTCACTCACCAGTACCGTTTACTGGCTACAGGCCTAAAACACATTAACGATACAAACGTTTAACATATATACATATATTAGCCAAAGATCTCACCAGGTTCTACGCGTCCTTCTCCCTGATGAAATATTTCACAGAATCTTCATGACCATCCAAGCGTGGTTTCAGAATTTGCGAGCCAGTGCCAATCTTGTCCACACTAGAGACGATTTTCAGTTCTGGTTGTATTTGAGGATTAATGCTTACAGGGTCTCAAGACAAAAAAAATACATTAGGTTTTTGTGGATTCTATGTAAAAATAAAATTCACAGTATGGGGTGCCAATTGTAATAATTGATATAATTATTAATATTATATCTGTGTATTAATTTGTCTAGTCCCTATAATTAGTTGGCCTATTAAACTCTGAGCACATGCTATTGTTAATATCACAATAATACCAGGTTAGCTATGAAACCAAACACACGGTGCTGCTAGTAAAACAAGTTACATTCATTTCCCAATAAAAATAGGAATGTATTAAAACAGCATAATTAGGAAAACTAACATAAAGATACTACAAGAAATTGCAATATTACAAGGCCTACAATCATAACACAATACAAGATTGATACTTAGCACATCCTCCTCGGCTGGTCCTCAGGTCTTCAAGAGACTGTTTCTTTAGCAAACATTTCCTTTTAACAAACATACCTCATCCAGACCCCCCCTTTTGCCTGCCCAACTTTGCCTTTGAACGAATCACAATGTCTCTGGGGCGCTCAACAGGCCATCATATGGTCCGCCCTGTCATCGCAGTCCTCTGGGGGGCAGTGTTGGCCCATGAATTGCCATCGTCTGACCGATGTCAGATTTCACAAACACCTGGGCCCTTGATTTCCTGTATCTCACCTCATCCATCATCCCTGTCAGTTTATCTGCCTTTGAAGCCTGGGTGGATAGTAGTTAATCATGAAATTCCCATAGACAGATCGGAGCCAGCATTGTCATGCGCAATGGGAGCTCAACAGGCCACATTCCAACCTGGGAGGCCACATCCTGTCCTCCCGGAAGTGTGACACTTTCAGCCTTTTCAAAAACCATGTGAGTTTTCTTCTCTTAGGTATAGTAATGAAATATATGTACAAATACGATATTCATGTTGAATTCCAACAACTTCCTTAGCTCTCAAGGCCCCCTTTATCCAGACAGTGTTCCTGCGTGCCCGCCGATCACACAGGAAGAGGACGAGGACGGGGAGGAGGAAGAGGAGGAGGAAGAGGAGGATTGTGTCAGCATGGAGGTGGAGCCTGGCACTCAGCATCAGCAGCAGCCTTTAAGGGATCATTTACAGTTCCAAGAAATCCATGGACTTGTACGTGGCTGGGAGGAGGTGGCTGGGGATCATGTCGTCCTTAGTGACCTAGAGGACTCCGGACCGAATGCTTCAGCAAACCTACACTGCATGGCCTCCCTGATCCTGCAAAGCCTGCGGAAGGATCCTCGTATTCGTGGTATCAAGGAGAGGGATCAATACTGGCTGGCAACCCTCCTTGATCCACGTTAAAAGGGTAAGGTTGCGGACCTTATCTTGCCATTGCAGAGGGAGCAAAGGATGAAACATCTTCGGGAGGCCTTGGAGAAAGGTCTGTGCAACGCATTCCCAGAGACTGGGAGGTTACAAACTCCTGTTCCTGGACAACGTGTTGCTGAGGCTTCAGTCAGTCAAAGAAGGAGCGGTGGAGAAGGTGGCCGTCTGACCGACGCGTTCAGACAATTTTTTAGTCCGCAGCTCAAAGGTATGATCGGTTCCAGCAACCATCGCAGCGTCTGTTTTACATGGTACAGGAATACCTAGGGGCAAGATCTGACTTAGACACCTTTCCTACTGAAAATCCTCTGGGTTACTGGGTCTTGAGGATGGATCACTGGCCAGAGCTTGCACAGTATGCAATTGAGCTACTGGCCTGTCCTGCATCCAGCGTTCTTTCGGAACGCACATTTAGTGCTGCTGGAGGTTTTGTAACCGATCACAGGGTGCACCTGTCCACCGACTCGGTCGATCGACTGACCTTCATAAAAATGAATCAGTCTTGGATCACCACCAGCTACCAAGCACCTGATGCAACCAAATAATTTTTTTTGAAATGTCAGATCCCTTCAAGACTGCCTATGCTGATGCTGAGTGACTATCCTGTTATGCTGAGTGACTATCCTCTTCCTCCTCAATGATCATGCTGATAGCTTGTAAGAATATTTTTGGTTCTGGGCGCCGCCACCAGTGGCTAAGGCCCAATTTTTTAGCCCCTGTTTGCCAGGGGCGTGTAATTACAATTTTTGATGCAATATTTTGCAAGGAGGGTTCGTTGCTGCACTCAACTAGAGCATTTGTGAGGGGTTGCAGTGTTGTGGCACCAGCACCAGTGCCTAAGGCCCAATTTTTCAGCCCCTGTTTCACAGGGGCGTGTAATTACAATTTTTGATGCAATACTTTGCAGCAGGGCTTGTTCCTGCGCTCCAACTAGAGTATCTGTGAGGGGTTGCAGTGTTGTGGCACCATCACCATTGCTTAAGGCCCAATTTTTCAGCCCCTGTTTAACAGGGGCCTGTAATTACAATTTTTGATGCAATACTTTACAGCAGGGCTCGTTCCTGCGCTCCAACTAGAGTATCTGTGAGGGGTTGCAGTGTTGTGGCACCATCACCATTGCTTAAGGCCCAATTTTTCAGCCCCTGTTTAACAGGGGCCTGTAATTACTATTTTTGATGCAATACTTTACAGCAGGGCTCGTTCCTGCGCTCCAACTAGAGTATCTGTGAGGGGTTGCAGTGTTGTGGCACCATCACCATTGCTTAAGGCCCAATTTTTCAGCCCCTGTTTAACAGGGGCCTGTAATTACTATTTTTGATGCAATACTTTACAGCAGGGCTCGTTCCTGCGCTCCAACTAGAGTATCTGTAAGGGGTTGCAGTGTTGTGGCATTAGTGCCTAAGGCCCAAATTTTCTGCCCCTGTTCAACAGGGACATGTAATTACAATTTCAAAAATATGGGGATTTGGTCACACCATATTGCTATATGGTGCTAAGCCCACTTACTGCGACAAAGTACCCCATAATCATAACCCACTGATTATGGGGTACTTTGTCGCAGTAAGTGGGCTTAGCACCATATAGCAATATGGTGTGACCAAATCCCCATATTTTTGAAAATGTTTTTCTAGAAATGCTTAGGTGTTTTAAACTAGCCTTGCTTGAGGTAAATGTCTTTTTTGCATGTGTGCGCTGTAATATTTTCTTCTACTGTATGGTCTTATGGCTGCACCATCTTTAATGCATTTTTTAGAGTGTGCCCCCCAAATATCTTGTTTGTATGTAATTACAATTCTTGATCTAATATCTCACAGCAGGGCCCGTTTCTGCACCCACCAAGAGTAACTGTGAGGACTTACAGTGTTGTGGCACCAGCACCACCACCACCAAAGACCCAATTTTTCTGCCCCTGTTCAACAGGTGCATGTAATTACAATTCGTGATCTAATATTTCACAGCAGAGCCCATTCCAGCTCCCACCAAGAGTAAATGTAAGGACTTACATTGTTGTGGCAACACCACCACCACCAAAGGCCCAATTTTTATGCCCCTGTTCAACAGGTGCATGTAATTACAATTCTTGATCTAATATTTCACAGCAGGGCCCTTTTCTGCGCCCACCAAGAGTAACTGTGAGGACTTACACTGTTGTGGCACCAGCACCACCAACACCAAAGGCCCAATTTTTCTGCCCCTGTTCAACAGGTGCATGTAATTACAATTCTTGATCTAATATTTCACAGCAGAGCCCATTCCAGCTCCCACCAAGAGTAACTGTAAGGGCTTACATTGTTGTGGCAACACCACCACCACCACCACCAAAGGCCCAATTTTTATGCCCCTGTTCAACAGGTGCATGTAATTACAATTCTTGATCTAATATCTCACAGCAGGGCCCTTTTCTGCGCCCACCAAGAGTAACTGTGAGGACTTACAGTGTTGTGGCACCAGCATCACCAACACCAAAGGCCCAATTTTTCTGACCCTGTTCAACAGGGGCATGTAATTACAATTCTTGATCTAATATTTCACAGCAGAGCCCGTTTCTGCGCCCACCAAGAGTAACTGTATAGGGCAGGCCCCTACTTTCAAACATCCAACTTAGAAACGACTCCTACTTGCAAACGGAAGGAGACAACAGGAAGTGAGATGAAATCTACCCCTAGGAAGGGAAATTCTCTCCTGTAAGAGTTAATATGGGAAAAACATGTCTCCTTTCCACTGATGCTTTATTACCAATGCTTGTTTCACTAAAAACGCCAAATTGTCAAAAAACATTCTGCACATGCAGCACGAAATTTGTAGTGTATCTCATTACCTGCCCCTGCCATAAACAATATATAGGCCGCACTACCAGGACATTCTCGATTAGGGTGGGGGAACACATCGCCCTAATTAAAAGTAGAGACCCCAAACATACGGTCCCGAGACATTACAAAGAATTCCATGGTGGAAATCCAGATGGATCACAGTTTGTCATTATTGACAAATATACACCACCATGGAGAGGGGGTGCGAAAACAAGGGGGGTATCCCGCCTGGAAATGTTCTGGGCATATGAGCTACAGACTTTTGCCCCTCTAGGGCTAAATGTAGAGATAGATGTCAATGCTTTTCTAGACGAATCATAAGGTGTATAGTTTACGTTTTTACAATTTACGATTTGCTGGTACATCTGTATGGTCTGATTTTTGAGTATGTTCTTTATTGGATAGTAACTATAGATGTTATAGATGTGAATTATGTATACTCATGTGAATCCAGTTCATCGAATTCCCTTCATTGAGTATGATGTATGGGTTTTACACATATGCACCTTTTTGTATTTTCTTGTTCTTATAGATTTTATACACAACCTGGTTCGACCAGGTTGTCTATGATTTTTTGAACGGGATATTTAGAGCATACATCTGCACATATGGAGACACATTTAGGTTGATTACCAATATTTCTCATAACCATTTAGACCGAGCAGTGGGAGTGGCCTTACATGTATTGTTACTTTTTCAAATTGAACAACAAAGGCTGTGCCCATGAGTAATCAACCGTTATAAGAACATGTGTTTCTCTTATTAATAATTGTGTTGATGTATTCCTAAATGTGCCAAGTTGCTTTTACTGGTCGCATGATACATGGTGGAACGCACGCTTCCGGTTGTTCCATTGAAACTGGAACGCAAGCCATCCCACATTGAGGCTATCTCTAACTTGCCGTTACATCGAGAGCTTCCGGCCAACCACTGTTGGAACGCAAGCTACGAGATCCATAGAAGTGCACTTCCGCTCTCGCGTCATGACGTCACAGCGTCATGTCGCGAGATTTGCCGGGATCCGTCTCCGCACACATTGGGAGACAAACCAACACTTCAAAAACCACAAACACAAGTGGTTACATAATTCAAGATCACTATAAATCGAAACCTCGGCAATATTAGATACATGGGGAACACTAGGCCACAACACTGGGAGGTGGAACGCATAGCACACCCACTAAATGGAGGCCTGGAACGCACGCGGGTCCGCCATCTTGGGCAACCCGGAAGTGCCAATTTACGGAATTGAATGGGCTGGAGTCACATCAAGAGGATTACAGTACCTATATTAGGGAGTCAGGCTGCAGTGGAGGGTACCCCAGGACGAAGTCTTTTCAGACGAAACGCGTCGGGAGGACTCCACTGCCGCCTTCTTTTATGTACAAGCGCTTTTTATCATCCTTAAACATGTAAGTGTATTTCTTCTTTTTTAATAAAATACGGTTTCTACGGTATCACACTATGTGGCCCTTTTTATATCCTTTATGAGCCATATGCGGGGAGATCCATTGTTACATTTGGAGAAGATACGCCTTCAGAAACCCCCTGTGATCCCTTCAGGCTGTCAAGGTCTTCCCACTATTGCCAGTGAGCAATAAAAGCCGGTTTGACCCTCACAGTATACACTGTCTTTGGTTCAAACCCTCCGGTAAGCCTCCATCTTTACTGTCTGTGGGAATTGCACGTTTGTGAAGACACTGTGGTGTGATTTTTAAGAGCTGGTCCATCCATGCACTATCCAACATAGATATGCGGGACTTTTAAGAACCAGCTGTACATCATCCTTTTAAAGACTTTATGGCCTTATGCCGGTGAAGGTGCTTTATACATCACTCATAAGTGGTGACCCATGCAGTTTCTAATTCACGGACTTCTTTATTTAAATCAAATTTATATCCATTTAAGTTTTTCTAATGTGAGACATTTATCTGTGTTCTTCCTTTTAGTTTAACTGTATGTAGAGCATTGGCTCTTCACCTCATTAGTTTGAAGGTGCCTCTTCCATCTAGCGCTACACGTTTTGGTTTCTATCAAAAAACATTTGTCATTGGGACAGAAAGTGAGGTAAAATCTTCTGAAGAGGTGCACAGACAGCAAAACAAATGTCACAGGGGCGATAACCCTTCCCTATGTTTTCCAAAAAGCTTAAAAATAGATTTTTTGGCTGGAGCTACACTTTAAAAATGTATCAGTTCAAAATTACAAACAGATTCTACTTAACAAGAAACCTACAGTCCCTGTCTTGTTTGCACCGCTTGTATACTGCTGTTCAGAGGGCCTGGGGCCCCACGCCTTTCCTTTTTTTAATTTGGGTGCGGGGTTCCACTTAATATCCATACAAGACCCAAAGGGCCTGGTAATGGACTGTGGGGGGGGGGGGGGTACCCATGCCGTTTGTCTCACTGATTTTCATCCATATTACTGGGACCCGACATTACATTAAAGCCGCAAGCAGTTTTAAATGACTTTTTTTCCTTTAAAATTGTCATTTTGTGCAGGGACTGTTCTAAGCATGGGAAACACGCGCCACTTTACAGGCATACTATAGACACCCCCCAGGTACGATATTTAAAGGAATATTTCACTTTTTTTTTTCATTTTAAGCATCATTAAAATCACTGCTCCCGAAAAAACGGCCGTTTTTAAAACTTTTTTTTGCATTGATACATGTCCCCTGGGGCAGGACTCGGGTCCCCAAACCCTTTTTAAGACAATACAGTGCAAATTAGCCTTTAAAATTAGCACTTTTGATTTCAAATGTTCGAGTCCCATAGACTTCAATGGGGTTCTAACGTTCGGGCAAATTTTCGGTCCATTTGCAGGTTCTGGTGCGAACCGAACCGGGGGTGTTCGGCTCATGCCTACTCTTGATATGGGAGAGAGTGTTTAGAAACTTTGTCAGCATTTATTTGTGCCATAAGATTTCTCCTCATTTCTTGTCAGCAGAGTATGTGATGCAAAATTTCTGCATGAGGACAAAATCAAAAGCACATTAAAAGTAAGGTGTGGAAGAGTTAGAACCTCCGACAATGTTTTCATTGGTATCTGTACTTTCCAATTCCAGTGACAACTGTTTTTCCCATTTATTGTACAGATGCCATGGGGCAGGAAATGAGGAAAAATCTCATCAATTGGGCCATAGAAATATAAACTTGGAAGAAATGTTTAACTCTTCCTCACTCTAGCCAAAACTAAAACAAATGTCTGTAGTTAGGCTTTAAAGAGTAACTCCACTTTTGTTGAGAAAAAAAAAACAATCTCCTCTGGGTGATCAATGCACATTACAAGGATTTTAACAAACTTTGTTGTATATTTCTCCCTGTTTTGCTCTGAAGTAAAAAAAAAACTCTTTCTGCTTTGCATAATGATTCTAAATGCTAGTGACTAATTAATTTTAATCAGCTGGCACACATTCAAGGTTCTGGTGAGAAAAGATGCAGTGTCTGTGTCACAAAAAATGATATTTTGTTGCAGATGATGCCTAAAACCTAACTTGTATCCTAGTGCAGAGTTCTTCGCCCAAGCAAGAAATAACATTTCTGTGGGAATTCTATACACCAACTGTGTAAAGAATGCATCTGAGTTGCCATATTGCATTGCATTTTACAGAAAATGACAGTACTGCAGGAAAGATAGTTTTTAATAACATTAAATTACAATATGGGTTGTGCAGAAATCGTATATACACTATATTTATTATTTATTTGCTATGTCGAACTATAGGAAACATTTTTTTTATTCTGGATAGAGCAAGGGAGGGTTATAACCCCTGTCAGATTTTTTTTGCCATCTGTGTCCCATAGCAGAAATTTCCCTTCACTTCCTGTCCCATAGCCAAACAAGAAGTGTCCGGATGGCCGAACTGAAACACTAAAGTCCACTTTATTAGTCTTGAATCAAACAGCTTAATCACAACCCTGGGTTAAGTGCTGAGGTTAGCGCAAAATGCGCAAACCATTTGTCAGCAACAGGGATACTGTATGGCAGGGGTCTCAAACTGGTGGCCCGCCAACTGTTGCAGAACTACAATTCCCATGGGGCATTGCAAGGCTGACAGTTACAAGCATGATATCTGTAGACAGAGGAATGATGGGACTTGTAGTTCTGCAACAGCTGGAGGGCCGCCAGTTTGAGACCCTGCTGTATGGTGTTTTTATGCTGTTTTATTCAAGACTAATAAAGTGGACTTTGGTGTTTCAGTTCGTCCATCCGGACTTTCCTTGGATCATATTCAAAATACAATAGGCTTGCCAAGCAGGAAAGTCCAAGACATGAGTCTTCAGTGACCCCATTTCAATTTTCACTGAGATCCAGGCTACAACCAGCTCTCCCTTCTTTTCACACAAGCCACACTAAACTGACTATTGGTTTAATAGGCACACATAGGATCACATTACCAAAAAAAAAAAATGTATAGTTTCCTTTAATGTAACTCCACAGTCATATCATGCCCCCTTGTATAACACTCACCATATATGTAATGTATGACTAACTTTACATTATTACGTATTTAAAATACATGCAATTATTACTGGCAGGCAAGGTGAATCTGCAAATTGCTTCAAGAGAGTGTTTATTCTCAAACATAATATTGTACAACTTGCATAGAGAGATGACTCTTGAAACGGCAAACATCTGGTAAAGGGTCCCACAGGATGGTTTGCTAGCAATGCAGACAGAAGCAGCTGTTTATTTCACTACTATTGAATGAATACAGAGCAAGAAGGTTTAAGAGAACATTGCAAGCAGATGTGCTGGTGTCTGTTCTATTTCTCATCGGACCAATCATAAGTATTGGAACTGTAATCTTCAGTGTATACCTATGATCTGGGGACACTAGTCATGTACACTTCACTAAAAAACACAACCACTATTTATTTTTTGTCTTTTAAATATTTTGCATCATTGTCTTCCACTCTTAAAGGGCAGTTTCCCCAAAAAAGCTAATGACGCAGCTTAATTTTATATTTCTGTTCCTATGATGCAGATACTTCTTCCAGAGAGCATTGTCACGTCATGGTCTTAAGCGGAGCTCCAGACAAAAAGTTCATTACAGAGCTAAACTAAATAAACATAGTGTATGTGTGTGAACTGTCTTATTTGATTTGTAAATCGGTTTATCCAGTCTTACCCTGGGTTCACACTGATGCGATGCGGGAACCAGCGCGATTCCAGTTCGGGTTCCCGCATTTCTCCTCTCCCGCAGGCAGTTTACACTGCCTTGTGCAAACCACTGCGGGTATCATTAACAAAGTTACCCTCAGTTTAGTTCACAGATCGCAGTGCGAACTGTGAACTTGCACAGGAATCGGATCGCATAGACGAGAACACCCATGCAATCCGATTCTAGTGCGGGGAAAAACCAGTCCCTGCACTATTTTCTGTATGAATCCAATGCGAGTTCCGCCATACAACTGTATGGCTGAACTCGGATTGCTCAGAGATCGCACGTGATCGGCACCTGCAGTGCAGGTGCGAAACACATGTGATCTCTGAGATTGCTCTAGTGTGAACCCAGGCTCAAAGAAACATTAAAACTTCATTTTTTTAATTAAAATAACAAACCTGGTATACTCACCTGCTCTGTGCAATGGTTTTGCACAGAGCAGCCCCGATCCTCTTTTTCTGTGGTTCCTCCACCGGCTCTCCAGGCTCCTCCTCTTTGGCAAGTGCCTACCATGTGGGCCCCCGTGTTGGCTGCCTCCTGAGCCTCCCTGTTTGGGTCTATTGACACAGAGCAACAGGCTCGGCCCGCCCCCTCTCGCTTGGCACAACATTTGATTGACAGTGGCGGGAGCCAATCTGCCCAGGGAGGAAGGAGACAGCAAAGAGAGCCACTGCTCTTGTGCACATCGCTGGATTGTGTCGGGCTCAGGTAAGAATAGGGTGGGGCTGGGGGGAGATTCTGCAGCACAGAAGTTTTTTTATCTTAATGCATAGGAGGCATTAAGGTGAAAAACATTAAGGTTTTAGAACCAATTTAGGAACCAGGCACCCCACTAAACAGCATAGTCAGGTTAATGACCTCACTGAAGTCAAAGCAGGACTACACTGTATCTGAGCACCACAAACCACAAAACGCTATTTAATTTGTTTTTAATATTCAAAGCAAACACCCTTAGCATTTCTGGCTGTGGCCATTTTGAGTAAGGGCGGATGATTGATGTAGCATTTACATCCTGGAATCCACCCTTAGCTCAAGTATAGGAGTTGTGTGCTTAGCTGAGAAAGCCCCTCATGAAGACTCCTGGATCCCTAGCACAAGGATTAAAAATAGTCAATGTTGATTGAGAGAGTGAAGTTTTACTTTAAGTAATACAGCTTTGCCATTGACTCTACCCCAGCCTGTTAATTGGACTTCGAAGGTGCATCACGACTCTGCTCTTTCCCACTGTCAGCAGTCTCAAGTGCTGAAACACAACAAAACCTGATTGGTTTACACTCCTGGCCCTCCCTCTCCCTCTGTGAGACCTACTGTGCACGAGATAGCAGGAAACAAATAAGAATACAAATGCAGATGCCTGTCATAGTTATATTTATAAAGCATTTAATTAATTGATAATGGAGTAAATTACATGTGCCTGGTGTTCACCTTTAAGCCCACAGAGCCAAGTACCGATGAGTCATCCATTCAGTTATGGTGTCCTTCTAGTGTCAGTATGTTTTGCTACTGCATACAAAAGTACGCTAACAGGATGCTGACATTGTTTTTTTTTTTTGTTTTTTTTTAGTATGGCTTTGTGAATAGTCAGAACTTCAAGCACATATAGGCACATATAAATAAGGAGGCTCTGTATTTGTGATTAAATCCCTAATAGTGTTCCTTTATTAAAGAATATATTACTCTGACATTTCATATGCCTGATATGTGTCCGTTGTACTATGTACTCTTGTTGACAAGTATTCTGTTCTCTTTGTATTGCTTCCTTTATGTTAAATACCTTTATTCCTGCCAGTCCCCCTGCTTTCCTAATTCGAACTGACCATGGTAGACATGACAGAAAATCCATCCGCCACCAACAACCAAGACTTGCGGCTGACAACCCCCTCCCCACACAGCCATTCACAGGGAAGGCCAGTGTACCGCTGTTTCTCCACCCCAACCTCTCTAAGCCTCTTATGCATTTAGAAACAGAGATTATGTGATCACTTATTAAAAAGAAGCAAAAAGTTTTCATAATTATAAATATATATATATGTATATGTAGTGCTTACTCCCGGAGGAGCGACTGATTAAATGTTATATCCGTAATTCACGTCTACCACCTTACCCTCGCTAGATCTACAAGTCACAGTCCTTAGTGCTTTTTCACTTGCTTTATTCAACAACACAAACTGGGATAGGAGAAGGACTTCCTCTGAGATGCTCTTTTGTTACATTATCATCTTTTAAGTGAGTCTTGCAGGAATACTATGATCAGTTGCGGATAGCTAAAGAAATCATCCTCGAATGATCTCTCAAATCAGGGAAGATGGAAGTAGATTTTTATAGAGAAAATTGATAAAGAGTCACTCTGAATAACTGCTTAATTTCACTGACTTTTAAAAGAACCATCTGTATCTCTATATATGTGCTTGCAGCTTCACCGCTACCTGTTTGCCACTACTTCCCATCTGCATGGTACTTCCAAGTTGAGCTAAAGAAGAGTCACTCTGAATAACTTTTCCCGCTTGACTGATTGGAATCCCTGGGGTATTGCTGAACCCAAAGTCATAGGCCATCACTGCCCATCTCACTGACTTGTGCACTAACAACCCTCAGTCTCTGGTAGTACCGTTTCCCTTGGGCTTTCACTCACGTGATCAATAGTCCATGTGCCACTCACAAACGATCAATCGCCCAGTTTCCTTCCACTTTGTTGCTACTTCTCCCACAATGATCCTCAGCTCCTTTTCTTCTTTGTGGCCTGCATCCCTCCCCGCAGGGGGCGGCCAATGACACCAGCGATCACATGCTGTAAAGTGTCGTCTGTTCCTTCATGGAGGACCAGTACTCCGTTCCCCCTTTACTGCAAGGGAAAAGCTCCATTGGTTCCCCGGAGGGGAAAACCTCCCTCCCCCTGCGGGGACCAGGCTGGCCTCCTCCGCTCCTCAGAGCAGGACTGCAAAACAAACCTCCCCGGACACCACGTGACCCCCTTTTATATGAGAGTCCCGGGTATTCCCAAGCAGAATAATGATTGGCCAAGACTAGCTACCTGCCACTCAAAAATGGAAACTGACAACAGACAGGCCTGCTGTAATAGCACAAGCCTGTCCAAATTTACCTGGCATGAAAACTACCAAGAAAAGGGTTACCTACTTAAAAGTAGGTGCCCGCTACATATATATATATATCAGCCTCTTTCAACCCCTGTATAGCAGCACTCACAGTAGGAAAGGGAGCAATGTGAACCAATCAGGAGTTTTACTTGCATACGTGATAAGAAGGAATGTGCTGATAGGAGGAGAGAGCAGTGTAAGCAGGTAGTCCTCCCAAACGTAAAAGAGAGCCACTCACCTTGAAAGACAATGTAAATGTATTATAAATCAAAAAGATGCCGCATTCAATGTCCACCTGGTGCAAAAGCTACCCTGATGTGTTTCCCTCCATCACTGGAGCTTAGTCACTTATGGCTAAGATGGAGATAGGCATTGCACCGAATAGACTTCGAATGCCGCATCCTTTGATTTATAATAAAATTGCATTGGCTTTCAACGTAAGTGGCTCTCTTTTACATTTTGGAGGACTTTATGTGGATGTTTGGCAGCTCACGACCGTAATGCCCCGTACACACGTTCGGAATGTCATGAATCATTATTATGAATACAGAGCTTCCTTATTTATATGTGCCTATATGTGCATGAAGTCCTGCCTATTCACAAAGCCATACTAAAAACAAAACAAAAAAAAAAACAATGTCAGCATCCTGTCTGAATGAGCACTTAAGGGAATTTATCAAACCTGAATCAGAATGAGAAGCAGCAGTGCATGGTAAAAAATCAGCTCAGAGCTTTCATTTTGAAAGCCTAACTGAACAACCTGAAGATGGAAGCTGATTGGCTGCCATGAAACAGCTGCTTTAGATTCTGTGTGTTATAGTTTTAATACATTTCCCTCACTGTGTTTTACATTTCATATTCCTGACCACTGCACTCCAATTACATCACATTCTTTGTTAAGGCAGTGTGTAGAAAAGCATATGTAACATAAAAGTTTCATTGTATTAATATGAGTGTTCTGAGGTTTGTATATGTCTGTTACATGCTTGCCTGTGGCACAGTCATTAAAGCATTTGCCCCTTTAAGTACTGTTGATGCAATTTGACCACACCCACAGTTTGCCTGTATTCTTTTCCAACTTTTTTTTGGGGGTGGGGGGGGGCAGAGAAATGACCAGCCCCTGGTGCCAGGAGTGCTAACTACACCACTGTCTAGCTCTAGGATGTATGGTAGAGCAGGATCTGGATGTTTCAGGACTGGAGCAGTGGCCTGAGCTTCAGTCTGCTAAAAACGACCTTGCTTCTTTGTGAGTTGGGTAATGGCTGTTATGATGCCAAATAAGTCTTTAATGAATTTCCTGTAAAAATTTGCAAATCCGACAAATCGCAGTACTCCTTTTTTATCAGTTGGAGTGGCCAAGCCAGGATAACAGAAGTTTTTTGAGGGTATATTGCCATGCCGCTGTCTGATAGTGCTAGATCCAGAAACTGAAAGTGATTGTAAAGGTAAATAAAAAAAACTAAAAATAAAATATTGAACATGTCTATACTTACCTGTTCTGTGCGATGGAATTGCACAGAGCGGTCGCGAACCTCCTCTTTTCAGGTCCTCCCTTGGTGCTCCTGGCCCCTCCCCTCTGTCCAGTGCCCCCATGGGAAGCTATTTCCCATGGGGGAACTCGTGCATACTTGCACCTGAGCCCCACTTTTACGTCCATTTACAGACAGTGGGACTCGGTCCTAACCCCCGCTCCCTCATCACTGGCTTTGATTGACAGCACTGGGAGCTAATGGCTCCTGGTGCCCCAGCAAAGCCAGGGAGACCTAGAAGTGAGGGGAGAGAAGAGCTGCAGATGCGCAAGGTGCTGGATCGAATGAGGGCTCAGTTAAGTAACCAGTTAAGTAAAGGGGTGGATGAGGAGGGATGCTGACACCTAAACATTTTTTACCTTAATGCAAGGTATGAATTAAGGAAAAAAAATTTTAGGCGTTACAACCACTTGAATTGTCTGGTGATCAAATTCACACTTTTCCACCTTAGTGTATAGTTCATGTTGTCTCAGTCTATAGAGATACTGCTTCACATTGATGTGGTGCAGTTGCAAGGTAACTGAGAATATGAGAATGTCATCCAGGTAGACAATCATGAATAGGCTTTTTTCCACTTGTCACTGAGGGCAGCAATCTTCCACACAGTTCCAGGCAGTAGTCAGCAACGTGCTGGTGGCAAGGTACCAAGTCAGGAGGCAGAATAATAGTCATAAGTCTAAGCCATGGTTGATAAAACAAGTGAGCAGCAGACATAACAGGCAGGGGTGATCCAAGAGAAGTATCAGGCATAGCTGGGCCAGAAACAAGGTAAACAGACTAGGAATACAGAAACTAGAACTGAAGATAATTCAGCACTGAGACTAAGCAGATCTTGGATTTAAATAGGCTGCTAGGCACCAGAATCTGTGGGAGCGCACATACAGTATCTCACAAAAGTGAGTACACCCATCACATTTTTGTAAATATTCTATTATATCTTTTCATGTGACAACACTGCAGAAATAACACGTTGCTACAATGTAAAGTAGTGAGTGTACAGCTTGTATAACAAGCATGTCTCCAGACCTAAACACTATTGGGCATCTGTGGGGCATCCTTAAACGGAAGGTGGAGGAGCGCGAGGTCTCTAACATCCACCAGCTCCGTGATGTCATCATGGAGAAGTGCAAGAGGACTCCAGTGGCAACCTGTGAAGCTCTGGTGAACTCCATGCCCAAGTGGGTTAAGGCAGTGCTGGAAAATAATGGTGGCCACACAAAATATTGACACTTTGGGCCCAGTTTGGACATTTTCACTTAGGGGTGTACTCACTTTTGTTTCCAGCAGTTTAGACATTAATGGCTGTGTGTTAAGTTATTTTCAGGGGACAGCAAATTTACACTGTTATACAAGCTGTAAACTCACTACATTATATTGTAGCAAAGTGTATTTTCTTCAGTGTTGTCACATGAAAAGATATAATAAAATATTTACAAAAATGTGAGGGGTGTACTCACTTTTGTGAGATACTGTACTGTATGTGCCAAGG
Source organism: Lithobates septentrionalis (assembly GCA_037952835.1). Taxonomy (NCBI): domain Eukaryota; kingdom Metazoa; phylum Chordata; class Amphibia; order Anura; family Ranidae; genus Lithobates; species Lithobates septentrionalis. Next base: position 6,420,516 of record JBBDGP010000098.1, read on the forward strand.
CCAGTGCATGCTCATGCGCACGGGAATGTAGGCTGCACCCCCCCCCCCCCCCGAATACCTCAAAAAGAACTCTTAGTTAATTAAATACACTCACAACTTTGTTTGGCATATAATTGGCCGCTGTAAGTTTATTGGTGTAATAATAAGTAAATTAACATCATTTAGGTCATTTTTATTAATACATAAAAAACACTCAACTTGCAAATAATAAATACAAAAACAGCTCAGCCATACAGGACTCGAGCAATACAGAATATCTTATAAACACAAGTCCCCCCTTTAAATATAAAGGGTGATGAACCACATATACGTGCTCGCGACAAGGGTGGGGGGTGGAGGGGGGTGGTAGCTTGTTGCCGACCCTGACCAGCTGGTGACGAAATTCCCATGGGGCAAGCTTTATATACTGAGCCCCCTTTCTGGAATGTTCTACCAGGTCATGTGACCTTCCAGCACATTCCCAGCGGTCATGTGACATTCCCGAAAGTTCTGCAGCGTCACATGACCCTGTTTTTTCATTATTTTTGTGTACCTAAACTTTATTTAATTTTAATTTTAAAGGGACCCTGTCTTTTTTTATATATACTACACATGCGGGAAGGGGAGCGACCACATGCCTATGCTGATGGGCTCAAATCGTTAAGCCCTTTCAGTCCATTCTTGTACTTGGGCATGTAGGTTTCTATGCTCATGACCCTGCACGGGAATTTGCACATGCACACAAGTATTCGCACTTGCTGCACAAGATCCCTGACAGCAGGTGGATGACTTTTACTTTCCAGTCAGCCAGCTGGGGAAGGTAGGGGACATTATTGTATTTCTTCTACAGTCTGTACCAGAGAGGGGCGTAATCTTCCAGACTGCTGTGTGGTAGTGCTAAATTTTACGAATGGTTGGACAGAAACACAGTTCCTTTAGCAGCTCCTTTATATGTATTTCCTCTTTATTTTATGCTTTTTGACAGACATTCAGTTGTAATATTACCCTTACCTCCATTGTAATGCTGATAATGGGTAAAATTAGGTGGCTATATGTAAAATGAAGCAAAGCAAAATAGTGCAGTGTAAAGGCCCTTGCTTTTGCTCATTTTATAACTCAACTGCATTGTACTTATAGTGTTATCTGCTGCTTGTGTGTGTAGTGTGTGTAGAATTGGCACATTTCTGCACTTATTCTGAGCTAATGGAAACACAATAATTGAACTGCTCTATTCAGCTTACAGATCTTTGGCCACATACACAAATTTGGCTGGCGTTAATGTTCCGCTACATCTTTGTACTCGTCACCAAATATGGCAAATAGTCCACTCCCATTATACAGTGCTGCGTGATTTCTCATATGACCCTTTATCTATATTTAGTTTCCCTCACACTTTGATTAAATCAAAACGTCAGTGAAAAGGTGACAAGCACAAACTGTCTGATAGGTCTATGAACACCAACCACAATCATGTACTATGAAAAAATCACTTGAGTGCCCTACTTGAGGTCGCTACAAAATGTCACCCACAAAAATGTAACACTTCATAGCTTGCAGGTGGCACCTTGTATATGTTATGTATGTAATACAGCATTTTTAACTTCTGCACTACCATGCTGGAGTTCAAAATATAATAAATGTGATATTTACATTGTATAGCATTTTTACGATTAGATTATTTCCTTGTATATAATTCTGATTATTTGATTTTGCTTTAATTAATAGAGATCTGCCTGAGTTCAATTCACCAAGAGTTTGCTGAATCTGGTTCGAAATTTGCCAAACTTGAATTTTGTGGTGAATCCTATTAGCTATGGTGGAAGAGTCTTGCTGTTAAATTCTGACCATTCTGTAAGCTTATAGGCAAACCATTGTCAAAAAAGGGCACAGGGAGCTGGACTCTGCCATGGGGAACACGTCTACTTGAAATATCATACAACAGTAAGAGGGTCCTTATCAGTGGCGGCTGGTGCTAAAAAATTTTTTTTTGGGGGGGGGGGGGGCGCAAACAAATCCCTCCAGGTCTGCGCTCACCAGAGGACGCTGTGAGACTTACCTACAAATGAAGCCCTGCAGCGGTAACGGCTCCCCTGATACCTGGCGACTTCCGTGTTAACCTGGTCTTCTTTCCAGGTTCCAAATCTTCAACCTCCTGATTGGCCGGACGAGAAGCTGGAAACCGGAAGTGACGCAATGGCAAATATTGATTTACTAAAATCAAAAGTGGGAGCATTCAGGAGGACAACCTAAAACTAGCCACTTAGAGCCTCAGGCTCTAATCACATGCTTGTAAAAAAAATGACGGACTTAATAGAAACCCAATAGTCCAGCGCCCTGCGCTGCACACACATAGAGCAATTGAGTTTTAAATAAATGATAATATGACTAACAATTTTTCAACTTTAAAATGTTAAAGAATGTTAGTCATATTTTCAGTCATTTAAAAATAAATTGTTCTATGAGTAGCTTTCTTAATTGCAAACTACCTTTGGGAAATTTGGGGGGGCGCCCCCCTGCGCCCCCTATGGACTGGCCACCACTGGTCCTTATAATGCAGCTTCAAGAGTGACATGGTAAAAACACTGATTCTTTAAAGTACTTGCTTGGAGATGCCTTTAAGCTGCATGTGATGCTACAGATTTGAAAGACAGGGACAGCGACACTGTATCCTGGCATCACATATTTTGGATTTGTAATTGATTTTTTAAATTTTACAATTAGTCTGGCTTAAAGTGGTTGTAAAGGCAGAAGGTTTTTTACCTTAATACATTCTATGAATTATAGTAAAAAAACTTCTGCATGCAGCTTCCCCCACAGCTGCCCCTAAATATATGCCTGAGCCCCATCTCGATCCAGTGATGTGCACGAGAGTCAAGGCTCTCTTGACTCTCTCACTCCTCATTGGCTCAGATACAGCAGCAGGAGCCATTGGCTCTCACTGCTGTCAATCAGAGCCAGTGACGATGAAGCAGGGGCCAGGGCCGAGTCAGCTCTGTGTGTCTTGCACACAGAGCAGGGCTCAAGAGCGAGCACACATGAGTGCCCCCGTAGCAAGTAGCTTGCTATGATGGCACTCAGCAGGGGGGGGGGGGTGGAGCTAGGAGCCCCAGACCCCAGCAGAGGAGGATTGGCTGCTCTGTGCAAAACCATTGCAAAGAGCTAGTAAGTATAACATGCTTGTTATTTTAATAAAATAAAAACCAAATCTTTACAATCACTTTAAATGCAGCAGCACCATAATCCGACTCATTTCAACATGAAAAAAGTGGTTTTATTGGGTAGTTTTGGCTGGGACACCTGATTTTTTTGTGATAAAAGGCCTGAATTGAACAGTGGAAGTAGCAACCACAATAGATCTATAATTTATAGCTAAGACAACAAAACTCATACAAATTGACCAGCAGCACAACAGTTTGATAGTATAGGTCAGTGATGGCGAATCTTGGCACACCAGATGTTTTAGAACTACATTTCCCATGGTGCTCATCTAAACTCTAGAGTGCATAAGCATCATGGGAAATGTAGTGCCAAAACATCTGGGGTGAGAAAGTTTGCCATCACTGGTATAGGTTGTCAACTTTTTTTTTCTTTTGCAATGCGTTAAAAGTTTTAAAAATGTCAAAACTGGGAACACAAAAACACTTCCGAACCACAACCCCACATTCCTCAGACACCTTCCGTTCCCCAAATCGCTAATTATAACCATAAATATTGTACAGTGGCTACACAGTTTGTAAACAGTTTGATTTGACCGCAATATAAGTATGAGTGACAAATGTACTCTTAAACAGGAAATTATAGTGTATTATCTGAGAGACAATAGCCACAAATATTGTACAATGGCTGGACGGTATATAATTAGCTTTGTTAGGCCGCAGTATTAGCAAGAGTGAAGAGGCAGATTTTAGATTAAAATAAACATTAGAGTATAATATCTGAGAGACAATAGCTGCAAATATTGTACAATGTATGACCAGTATGTAACCAGCTTGGTTAGGCCTTACTTTAGGAGGCAGAGTTTTTAGAGTGTAGGGCTCTTTATGGATGGTCCTGCCTTAGTTGTCTCTATGGAAGTGAGGTTGTCATGCAGCATCCCAGCAAAGGGCATATATAAGGTGGAGGTGGGAGGAGCCTGTGGTCAGTTGCGCAGTGGAGGATCATGATAAGAAGGTATTATTCTTGTAAAAAGATAAAACCACCTTTGAATTGTGAGTTCTTAGGGACTTGGGATCCACTGGCAGAGAAATGGGCATACTGTACCCCTGATGGGGGTTTCTATCTAGTAAGGACCACATTAATACAGAATGAGACTGTGGGGGCACCCATTTCCATTAACAAAGCACTGTTAAAATGTTGAAGTTTTGCGTGTTCATCCTTATCACATTGAAGAGAAGTTTACAAAGTGATGCTTTAGAATTATTCAACCCCTTCTTACTAAAAGGGCACACAACATATGTCTTGCTGTTGTATGTGGATCTTGTCTCCTAAGGTTCGTGACGACATAGAGACTAGAAATGTAGGAGTCTGGCATTTTGTGTCAGTTTGATGCTGTTTTTGGGTGTAAAATTTATCTTGTAATAGAAATTAGAGCGTATTATTTAAAAGACAATATCCACATATATTGTACAGTGGCTGGGCAGTATGTAAGCAGCTTGGTTAGACTTCAATATATGAGAGAGAGAGAGAGGAGGCAGGTTTGAACTTGAAATAGAAAAGAGAGTTTAGTATCTGAGAGTGAGACAATGGCCACAAACATTTTTGAGTGATGGGGCACGGAGCTAGGCTGCAAACATTGAGGCACAATGAAGGAATTGCGGTAAAGAGGTTCTTACACAGAACCTCTTCAAAGTTCCACATTTTGCTCTCTCTCTGGGATGGTGGCAGTGGATCAGCCTCATTACAATTGCATCCGAGATCCAATAGTGGTCCTTCTCTTTGATGATTTGAATCCTATGGTCCTTGCTCAAGAATATGAACATAAAATATCCATTTATTATACATTTCCTTCAGCAGAGGACCCAGAGTCCTTGGTTTCTCCAAGGGCAACACTCTCATCAATAATCTCACTCCACTCACGACAACTGGAGTTTGGAAGGGGCAAAAACTTCCACTTGAAACCTGTCCCATTTCTCCCTGCATCAGCCCATCCCTCCTCCTCTTTGGCCTCCTGCCGCCTCTGCCTCACAAGGATTAAGGAAATAGGCAGGGATTCCTGCTTGCCCTGAGATAGAAGCATGTCCTCTTCTTCCTCCTGTTGCTGTGCATTCATTGCCATGTAGTGTGTGCTCCAGGAGGAACTCAAGAGGGATTGTATCACTAACTTTTGCCTTATTGTGGATCACCAGTTTCATTTTTATCATGTGGGGATGTGACAGATGAGGTGATTGCCAGGCAGCAGATGTTTAGCTATGGCTGGGTATGACTGCCTAAAGTGGCCACAAACCCTCCTGGTCTGGCAAAGAAACTCTGTCTCTAAAGCTGGCATTTTTGCCAAGCTGGCATATGGGTGATTTGGGGACATTTTTTTCTTCCACTCCAGAACTGCAGAAGAGACACCCACCTTGAAAAGGATACTGTTGGAGGCAATGGATGGGTGTAGGAGACTTCTGCAAAGATTCAAGACCTCACTTGATCCTTCTCAGAATGGCCTCATGCCCCCATTCCCTGCTTGTTGTGGCATACCCTAAGCCCTAAAAATCTCAGTGTATGTATCACTTTGTTATCTTAAAGTGGATATAAACTCCCATCACTAATTTTTATCCATAGGTAAGCCTACAATAAGTCTTACATATATGTAGTGTAAATATCTCCTAAACATGCACCATTTAAGAGATATTTACTGTACATGCAGCCAATGACATCACTGGCACATACACACTGAAGGAACGGTCACCCATGACGTTTCTTCAGAGCCCTGTGCCATGAACAGCGGCTTCCATGTGCATAGGTGGGAGTGACGCCATCGCGGCTCCAGCCAGTCTCAGAGCTGGAGTCCGCAAACCCAGAAGCAATGGTGAAGATGGAAGCTGCCTCCAGTGATGATATTGCATCACTGGAATGCTTTGTTTTCAGGTAAGTTTCACATAATGTGCTAGTATGCGATGCATACTAGCACATTATGACATTACCTTGCTGGTAAGAAAAAAAAAATGTCCAGTGGTTTATAACCGCTTTAAGAAAAGACAAACGGGCCCATAGTGGAAATTAAACATTGCTCTGATTTATAAGGAGTATAAAGGTAGGAGAGCTGAAGTGGTTAAAGATAAATGTACATTCCAGCCATAACTGTTTGTTGAGGTGAGCATAGATGGCCCATAGTTATGCTCTTGATCTGAGAGCTGTTCATGACAAATGAGCTGTTTTTGGCCTCTCAATGGGTATGATTAACAGAAATGCTAGCTGTAAGAGATGCCAATGCTTATTATTGAAATCTCTGTGTGTGGTAAAGGATTATTTTCATGTCGGTGGTACCTAACTCTTCTATTTCTATGCAGCAGTGCCACTGTCAAGTAAGAAACTGCAGGACACAATGTTTTAATGTTCCAGTGTCCAGTTTTATAAACAAATGAATTAAACTTTTTCTCCCTTTTTTCTTCTGCTCCAAATAGGATGCCGAGGTATGATTTTTGGAATACATTAGTTTGTTTTCTGATGCCACATTTATTGCTGAGTGAAGACACTAGAGGGTGGTTGGACATGCAGACATAATTTGGCCTCAGTCATTCATGCCTGTGACCTGGTCCCTAAACAGAAAAGATCGCCTGAGACCCATGAAGGAAGGTTGAAAAGTCATGTTGCAGACATTTGCAGCCTATCATAACATAACAGTGATTAGATCTAACTCGATCACTATTCCACTATTTAGGAACCTAACAGATATTATATTGTTACATGTGGGCACCTTAGGTTTCCTAATGATTGATGCCGGTATTTTAGAAATTCTGCTCTTTTGAAACATTCATTACTTTTTATATACCTTGAATTTGTTGACAAATTCTGCTAAGACGTTGATTATCAGCCTCGAGCTGAACAAATCTTATCGTAGTCTTTGAAGTTTGTCTAGCTTAAGTGATGACATGAATCAAGTGCACATACTTCTTTTCTTGCTAATACCAACTACAGTAAATCTCAGCTACTGACAACATGGTCATTTAAAAAAAAACTCCAGATATTGAACAAGTGAGATGGTATGTAAAGATATTTGACCAACTTTTTTAAACAAGACCTTTTCTCAATACTAAAGTCATTTTAATTTGCTTTTAAACATACTTCCTAAAATACAGTATGTGAAAAAGAACAGTTCAGAAAATAAGCTTTGTTTGGAACACCATTGCTTTCATTGTCTTAGCAGCAACATTCTCATATGGTTTCTCTTTTTTTGGATTTTCTCTCTAAACTCCTGGCTTCTACTTTGTTCTGGTCTGGATTTTGCTTATGGGGCGTACACACGGTCGGACTTTTCGTCTACAAAAGTCCAACGGACGCTGACGGACTAAAGCTGGCTGGAAATCCGATCGTGTGTGGGCTTCTCCGGACTTTCAACTGACTTTTTCTGCCTCAAATCCGACGGACTTTAGATTTGAAACATGCTTCAAATCTTTCCGTCAAACTCGAGTCCGGTCGAAAAATCCGCTCGTCTGTATGCTAGTCCGACGGACAAAAACCCACGCTAGGGCAGCTATTGGCTACTGGCTATCAACTTCCTTATTTTAGTCCGGTGTACGTCATCACGTACGAATTCGACGGACTTTTGTGTGATCGTGTGTAGGCAAGTCTGTTCGTTAGAAAGTCCGCCGCATGTCCGTCGAAAGTCCGCCAAAAGTCCGTCGAAAGTCTGTCGGACAGGCTGTCGGACTTTTGTAGCTGAAAAGTCTGACCGTGTGTACGCGGCTTTAGACATTGAATGTTTGCTGCCTTCCATAGTGTTTGTGACCTGACTACAGTCTATCACTGTTCTCTCTACAGCTAAAATCATAGCTTGAAAAGGTCTTTGGACTTAACGGTTGCCTATACCTGGTAAAACAAACGTTACTTGAAGAACAACATTTGGCGCTGTCACATGGTGTTGGGAGCGAAGGCTTGCGCTTAGCATTGTGGTGCATTTTGGAAAACAGAGGCTATCCAGAGCCAGATTTTGTTACAAGAACATGAATGCCAAACTAACCAAACCTTCGTCAATTCTATACCTGAATCAACTGATGGGTAACAATATTATACACACTCATTCATAGGGATTTTTTCTATTTTCTCCCAAGGAATGGGAATAATTGCAACAAGTTGTAATATCTCTGTGTGATAATAAATAATGCTAAATGCCCAACCTTCACTTTCTTTCGGACTCCTGCAGGGTCTAGTCATTGCCCGATAATTGAATTAGGGATGATGTACGGGGTTTGTTATTTCTACTTAAAGTGTTACTAAACCCAGGAACCTGCATTCACCATATCTGTTTTAGTAAATATAAACTGCTAACTGCTAACTACCTATTCTCATCAGCAGTATTTAGCAGTCTTGTGACTTCTATTTAAAGTTTATAATAGGAGTTTTCATTTTCCCCTGATTGACCTATAAGGGTGCAGGACCCCTGACCCTCTGTCTAGACAGTGCTGATCAAATGCACTCTCCCAAGAAAAAAAAATCTCTAGCAATACACACCAAACTGAGCATGTGCAGCTTGTCCCCAAGGCTCTGTACCATTTAGGTTTCACAGTGAGTATAACAAGCATGTTTTACATGCATATACAGTATGAGTGATTTTACTGTTGTGGGTTTAGTAACATTTATTAAATATAATAATATTCCTGGAAAACAAATCAAAATAGTCAACAAAGAATGTTGTTTCCTTATAGCTTAAAATAAGCAGAATACTTCCAAACCTTTAAATGAGAGAAATAATTTGCTTTATAAGTGAATGGCTGTGACTTTTCCCAGCCAGTTAAAGGGGTTGTAAACCCTCTGGGTTTTTCACCTCAATGCATTCGGCATTGATCGGGATCGGCTTTGATCGGGTCTTCATAGCTATAACTTGGAAGCAATGAACTGAAATCACTTCAGATTTACCCGGATGTCAGCATCTCCATTTTCAAAATAATAAGAACATTTAAAAACACTGATCTTGGTATTTTGAATACTTTTAAGTGCAGAGGAGGGATTTGGGGTGTTTTTGACCCTAGATCCCTCCATAAAGAGTACCTGTCATGTACCTATTGCTGTCACAAGGGATATTTACATTCCTTCTGACAGCAATAAAAGTGATTAAAAAAAAATTAAGCAACAGTTTAAAAAAAAAAGTGCTCCTGACCCTCCGTGCTCACACGCAAAGGCGAACGCATGCATCAGTCCCGCAGTGTACAAACAGCGATCATCCCACACATGTGCGGTATCACCGCAAATGTCAGATCATGGGCAGTAATTCTAGCACTAGACCACCTGTTTTTCGCCGATGCACGAGTGTGCACAATTATAAAGTATGACATGTTTGGTATCTATTTACTCGGCGTAACATCATCTTTTAAATTTTGCAAAAAAAAAAATGGGTTATATATAGTTTTTTTTTTGCATTAACATTAAAAAACTGCTGCGCAAATACCGTGTGACATAAAAAATTGCAAAGCCCACCAATTTATTTTCTAGGACCTGCTTTAAAAAATATAGAATGTGTGTGGGTTCTAAGACATTTTCTAGCAAAAAAATACTAATTGTTACATGTAAACAAAAAGTGCCAGAAATGGCCTGGAGCTGAAGTGGTTAAGCAGGGGAAACCGGCTGTGAAGCCTCGCTGCTTCACAGCCGGTTTCCCACTGCGCATGCGTGAGCCACGCTGTGCATTTTAGATGGCCCCGCAGTCTTCTGGGACCTGTGACATGCCCCAAAAGGCTGCGGGGGAAGGGGGGGAGGGTGAACTTCCCCTTGGATGGCAGCAGTGATCTGATTGGAAGTGGGTTTTGACAGGTACCCTCTCCCCCCACTCACCAAAAAGTGACAATTAATAAAGAGGAGGAGGATGCAAACAAGCAGTAATGTTACTGATGGCTGTGACATTGTAATAGGTAAACCCGTGTGAAGTTGAACTATCACATTAATTAATGGTTTGTGCTTTGATCAGTTTCAGTCGTTAGGATAGCTGCCCGTATAGCGTTGGAAAACGAGGTGAAGCTTTGCAAAGGTCCCATGGGGGATAGTTGCTCACCGGTGTGTGCCCCACCAAACACTGAGGAAGAAAGTACTGACAGTATTGGTAATTGTGAAAAATATGATTTATTACTGAATGTTTTGGTGAATGAGGTTTTGGTTGCTGATGGTAACCACAAAAGGGTTGATGAACTCAAAAGAACACAGAGAATTGTGGAGGTTGATGCAAATGAGGGTGAAAGTGGCTCTGCGGGTTCCCTACAACTTCAGGACAGGATGTTGGGGGGAGGTGATAGGAAAGACAGAGTACCCTCAGAAAGTAAGAATAAGCCCAGGATCCCTGTGAGAAGAGGCAGAAGGCTGAGAATAGAGAAAAGTAGGACTCCATTGAGTTTCAAGGTAGGGCAAACCTGGAAACATTCCTAGAAATAGGATTGGACCTATGTGGCTAACAGCTGGTACAGAGGTGCCCCACTTATGAGTGGAGAAGTTTTCTCTGGGTTTTGTAATCCCAGATCGGGGCCTGGAGTTTGAAGGTTCCGAAGTGCCTTGGATGGGAAGGAACCTTCAATTCTGTGTCTGGGCTATGCTAGATGCCTGCAACCTGGATGAGTACACATTGTCGATATAAGCCTGATCAGAGCAGCTGCAATTGCAGTTGCTGCCTATTAGACAGGGCCCTGCCAGGAGATCTAGTTGTTACTATCAGAGACTGCATCCCTTGTGTGGGAGACTACTAGCTCAAAGGACTGGGAAAATAAGGACTGCAACTGAGGCTGAAGTGAGCCAAAGAACCAGGTGGCTTGGTATTTTCATTATTTGTGTCTGCTGGAGAAAACCCCTGCATCAGCAATCCGTTTGTGTTGGACTTCTACTTTGCTTTTCATAGAAAAAATTGGGCTACCGAACCCTTAACTATAATTCCTGTCTGACATGAACTCGCTTCACAAACACATCTTCCACGAGAGCTAAACATCCCCCATATCACAGCACCTTAAAGTGAAGTTCCACCCAAAAGTGGAACTTCCGCTCATTTGTCCCCTCCCCCCCTCCAGTGCCACATTTGGCACCTTTCTGGGGGGGGGGGGGAGTGGACACCTGCTGTGACAGGTATCCTGTCCCCACTTCTGGGAGATCGGGCCGCGGCGCATTACGTCAGCAGCTCGGCTCCCTTCTCCTCCCTCTTACTTCCCCCCACCGCTGGGCCAGTAGGAGAGCCCGGGGGTGCCTCGCGCATGCACGATAGGGGCCCAGTGTTAAGCCGTAATGCTTCACTACCTGGTTCCCTTAACGGCAATGGCGGTGGCAGCACCCGACAGCTGATGGAAACATCAGCTGTGGTGCCGACATCGCTGGACTCCTGGACAGGTAAGCGTCCTAATATTAAAAGTCAGTATGTGTAGCTGCTGGCTTTTCATTTTTACAGTTTATATTACAGTACACAATTTTAAATTATTACATGCATTTATATTCATTTAGAAATGTCCTACAAATAGATATAAAAACATGCCCCTGTGAATAAGACTGAAGAAAGGATGTGTGTTAGCACTACAGAACCCCCCTCCCCGACTTCAAAGAATAGGAGGAAGTGTGTCTTGTGGTAGGCAGGTACCCAGAGAAATCTGGGCGCGATTAAACAGGTGTAGCACCCTCTAGTGTATGCTACTAGTATTAGTAGAATAGTAGAGTGAAATAATATATACTGGCCAGGAATAACCTGAGTCACTAAATTGGGTCATGGTTATTAGAGGCCAGTAGAGATGAGCCGAACACCCCCCCCGGTTTGGTTTGCGGCAGAACATGCGAACAGACAAAAAATTTGTGCGAACACCGTTAAAGTCTATGGGACTCGAACGTGAAAAATCAAAAGTGCTAATTTTAAAGGCTAATATGCAAGTTATTGTCATAAAGAGTGTTTGGGGACCTGGGTCCTGCTCCAGGGGACATGGATCAATGCAAAAAAAAGTTTTAAAAATGGCTATTTTTTCGGGAGCAGTGATTTTAATAATGCATACAGTGAAACAATAAACGTGTAATATTCCTTTTAAATATCGTGCCTGGGGGGTGACTATAGTATGTGAGGTGAATCCACGCAATGGGTATAATACTATTAGAATACGGATCTGCTGCCACTACAAATACAATTACACCTTGGTGGAGTGTATTTAAAATATGTAAGGAAAGCAGGAGTAGATATGGCGCTGCTCTTCTTGAAAACAATTTTTTATATGTGATGGAAGATTTTTTTATATAGTGGTGAATTCCACTATAGTGCTATGCCCAGTTCCTTTGTTAATGTATAAATGACAAAATATGTAAAAAATAATATCCAAAACCACATATATAAACCATATACAAACAATCCGAATATGTGCTAAATAATATTAAGTGTGTTTGAAACCAAATGTGTGGGTGTTTAAGTGCCTGGCAATGATTTGCCACAAAGTTCTTTGTGAATGTAGGATCCTATTCTGAGCAAGATATTAATACAACACCTGCTATACAATGCTACTACCTAGAAACCGTGCTCTGATATGCATAACAAGTATAAATCCACAAAGTGTTAATAGTGCTTATAAGAATGATAGTGTTTGCATCAAGAGTATAGATCATTCGATACACAGTACCGTGTTGCTTATTAAAACCACAATCTTATAGTGCATATTATATAACTTAATAAAGTGCAATTAGTGCTTGTTAAGTGACTCAAGTGACTAGTGCTAAAATGTAAAGTGACTTATGTGCTTAACAACCAGTTTTAGTGGAAAAGAAAGTCTCTTTATGTTTGTTAAAAAGTCTTTTTGGATGATTCCGAGAGGTATTGAAAACAAAAATATAAGGGAAATTTCTTGTCCAGGTGCTGGTTCGGTGTTTGTGCCTCAACAGCGTTCTCTAATTATGTTTGCACTCACCGGCATACTGGCAGCTTTTCCAGACCAGGAACACCCCTCCCTAAGCTACCCCCTGGAGGGCATCCTGCCTTGTTGGAGATGTGCCTCCTTCTCCTCCTCTCATCTATCAGGCACCCAGGTAGAGTCAGTGACCTCATCATCTCCTCCCTCCTCGTCACTGGAGCAAACTTGGCAGTATGCTGCAGCTCGGGGAACATGACTGCCAGTTTCTTGACCTTCTTGTGCACCCCCTCTTTCTAGGCTCACGTTACTCCCTTCCTCAACCTGGGTACCATCATCGGAGCTTTCAAATTGCTGCGCATCCTCCTGCAACATGTACCCGAAACTGTGGTCGAATAGTTTGGGGGACTCCTCCATGCATGATGGTGGGGCTAGGGAAGGAGTGACTGTTGACATGGAGCCGATGGAATAGGCTGCTTTGGCAGCTGCATTGGCAGGCAAACTACTCTGAGCCTGGGTGACAGGATGAGGAGGGCTTTGTTATCCATTCCACTAACTCTTCTGCATGTTGTGGCTCAATAACACGGCCAGCTGTAGAAAAAAAGGACAAGCGTACCCTGCGGCCACGTGCTGAGGATGCACCATGTCCACGACCAGCACTGTCGACTGTAGACACAGAGCCTGCTTACCCTCTTTTAGTGGCCTGTGAGCATCTGCCTCTCCTTGGTGGCCTTCCGGACATGCTGTAAATTGTACTGTGTACACCACCAGAAAAGTAGTAGCAACTGCACTATGGGTGCACGGTACTGTGTACACCAACAGAAGTGTAATAACAACTATGGGTGTACTGTATGTATTGTGTAATGTGTACACCACCAGAAAAGTAATAGCAACTGCACTAGGGGTGCACGGTACTGTGTACACCAACAGAAGTGTAATAACAACTATGGGTGCACTGTATGTTTTGTGTACTGTGTACACCACCAGAAAAGTAGTAGCAACTGCACTAGGGGTGCACGGTACTGTGTACACCAACAGAAGTGTAATAACAACTATGGGTGCACTGTATGTATTGTGTACTGTGTACACCACCAGGAAAGTAGTAGCAACTGCACTAGGGGTGCATGGTACTGTGTACACCAACAGAAGTTTAACAACTATGGGTTCACTGTATGTATTGTGTACTGTGTACACCACCAGGAAAGTAGTAGCAATTGCACTAGGGGTGCACGGTACTGTGTACACCAACAGAAGTTTAATAACAACTATGGGTGAACTGTATGTATTGTGTACTGTGTACACCACCAGAAAAGTAGTATCACTAGCAACTGCACTATGGGTGCACGGTACTGTGTACACTAACAGAAGTGTAATAACAACTATGAGTGTACTGTATGTATTGTGTACACCACCAGAAAAGTAGTAGCAACTGCACTAGGGGTGAACGGTATTGTGTACACCACCAGAAGTCTAATAGCAACTATGGGTGCACTGTATCTATTGTGTACTGTGTACACCACCAGGGGTGCATGGAACTGTGTACAGTGCACCAACAGAAGTGTAATAACAACTATGGATGTACTGTATTGTGTACACCACCAGAAAAGTAGTAGCAACTGCACTAGGTGTGCAAGGTACTGTGTACACCAACAGAAGTGTAATAACAACTATGGGTGTACTGTATTGTGTACACCACCAGAAAAGTAGTTGCAACTGCACTATGGGTGCACAGTACTGTGTATTGTGTACACTGCCTGAAGTATATTAGAAAAAGTACACCAGGAACGGCCTGCAGTCAGATATAGCTAAACTTGATACAGTGGATATATATATAAAATACACGACAGCTAACTGAATAACCTGCTTATAAATAAAAAAGAAAAAAATACCGCGCTAGATAGTATATAAAAGCAGCAACTAAAAACCATCTAATATGGTAAAAAAATTCCAACAAATAATAAATAAAGTTGTGCTATAGACATATATGATATTCATATGAAGAATCATAAATGATATATATGCACAAATGTTTAGACTGTGAATCGTAACGTGAAAAAAATTACATCACATCCTAAAGTGCAATGAATCAAACATGTGATAATGTCCACAGTTAATTGCAATTGTAGCATAAATAGATAAGTGCAAAAAAAATGAGTTCCGAGGTGAAAGATGATACAGGTGAAATATTAATAAACTCCCTAGGGCATGGATGGTGGACAGATGGATCACAACATCAGAGTGGCAATCTGTGAGTGAAGACCCTTACCAGAAAAGGTGGACCCCCTCCAGCGCAGGGTCATTTGAGCAGACAGATTACCCTCTGTGGGGGGCTGTAGAAGCTTCCGGTGTTAGATGTCTCCGGTCTCTGGTTCACTCCAAATGATGGATAGAGCTGTCACACAGGGATACGGATAAAACCCGATACGATAGCTTGTCTGGCTCTGGAATGAAACACACTCGCCGGGGTCACATGTGGCATGATGGCGTCAGCACAACGCACCGCCCTACATGTTTTGCAATACCTTGCCCCAGGAAGACGGCAGTTCTCTGATACCTCCTTTTGGTCTGAAAGGTTGGAGAATCTTCTAGAACTAGAGGGTGGGGGTTAAGAGGGGCTGCCATGAATATTTGTGGGGTCCCAGCCAATCAAATCCCCAGAAATGGGCTGGCAGGAGGCTGGTGCTACCCCATAAATAGACACAGGCCATGCCAGCAGGGCAGTCGGTTGGAAGATGGAGATACAGTGTTGAGGAAGCTGTCAGTGGCCCTGAGGGGTACCCCCTAGTCTGGGGGGGTGTCCTGCCTTGGGCTTGGGCCAGGGCTCGGGTGCTGGAAGGATCGTGCCAAAAACACAATGGAGGAAGCTTTCCTGGAGGCACAGGACCAAGAGAGGACAGAGTGAATAGTGCAACACTGGTGGGAACTAACAAAGGGGGGAGACTGCCACATGTAGCCAGTCTCTCTTGAAGACAGCGGTGGGCTTAAGTCTTCTACCTTTTCCCTGAGAGATCTCCAGAGTCAGCTGGGTGGGCTGGTTAAGAGTCAGTCGGGTGGACTGGTGTAGAGAGACAGCTAGGAGGGCTCGTGAAGGAGGAAGCTGCAGCCAGGTGGGCTAGCATTGCCTGAAGAAGTGGTGCTGGGATCAGTGGCCACAAAGGAAGTGGAAGGAAAGGTTACACGCCGTTTCACTCCATATGTGCTGCTTTCAAGGGACTGTGAGTTCCTGCCTGTAGTGAGCCGCTACTGAACTGACAAGGAGTCAGTCAGTTGGCTCAGGAGTGAACCAGCAGAAGCTATGCAAAGTATAGCAAGTGTGTGCAGGAGGAAGAAGTTGTACATAGGAAGTCTGTCTGGGGTTGCCACCTTTTCTTCAAGCCAAACCCAAACACTTTAGTGGCACAGGGCCAATTTCTTTTTTCTGTAGTATACACTATATAATTATAAAAGACCTGGGATACCTTTGGGTGCCCCAAGAAGAGTAGTAACTATGCAGCGAACAGTGGGTGTGACCAAACTGCTCCTGCTGACATCATCATCCCGCCCCCAGTGATACCGAACCTGCCCCCAGACAACAAATTTGTGTGTGACTATCTCGGTTATTTGGGGAGCCCAAATCCTGGACAGGTGGCAACCCTAGGTCTGTCCCTGAAGTTCTTGCTACAGTCGAGTGGGCATCCCATAACCTCCCTATCCCCATCCAAGTTGTTAACCCCCTAATAAACAACAAAAACAAAGCTATTTTGTGCATGCCTGTGCAGGAGTGGGGGGATCCCTGTTCATCTGCAGCACCTACATGGGGTGTACACAAACAGAAAACAAAACACTTTCAATGGCATCTATTTTACGTTGCAAAAGTAAGCATATGGGAGAAGTTAATTATTAGGGGTTTCACTTTATAAATCCTGACTTAAAAGCCCCAGCTCCAAGTATATTTATTAGTTGGTAAAACCTTGTGAACCACATGAGATGCTCCGCCTGCTTTCCCACAATATAGGAGCATGACTGACATCACTGTAAACCATCAAAATATAATAGAATATGAAAGTGCTTTACACAGTCATACTCATATATCTTGAGTAGACAATGTGCCAATGAATGCTAAAAGGCTACAAGCAACAGTTTGCAGAGCATTCACTGTCTTAGAGAACTATTCTGTAAAATATAGCAAATAACTTCCATTATAAAGACTATATTTAGAGTGGAGAGGAATCAAGTGCTCCAAAGACCTTGTCTCTGCCATTAATAAAAAATGTCCTATGGTATGAAAAGCTTAAAAGACTGAAAGAGGACTTATGGCTGTGTCAGCAAAATTTTAAGCTTGGCTAAGGTACACATTCAGAAATAGAGTTTGATTTTTTCCTTAAAAATAACAGTAGTTCATAGTTCATAAAAGATTAATATTGTTGTACGTGGTTACAGATAGTGCAGTGAGCGAGAATGAGAGCAATAGATCGATCCTTTAAAAGAGGGGTTCTACTTAAACAAACCTGTAAAAGATTCATAACTGATGTTCAACAGTGATTGTAAGCGATCACCTTGTAAAACAACCTATTCGGTTTAAAATAGAAATAAAAGGCAAACATTTGTGTATAGATAAAAAAAAAATTATAAATATCTTTTCTTCCCTTTTCTAAAGGTGATCACATTCCCTCTGTTCCCTCTGCTCTCAGTTGCATAAGAGCTGGGAGGAGGAGAAGCAACCGCACACTGATCTTCCCAGTGAATGGCTGTGCAGAAGGGGCGTGCCAAGTCTGATCATTGGAAGCAAGCAGGCTGAGTTCCAGCACAGCTAGGGAACTGAACACGCTATGCTCTCCTGCTTAGTGTGGTCAGTTTTTAACAGGAAAGCAGAGTGACTGACAGGAACACCAGGGATTTCACACAAAGAAAGCAATACAAAGAGACCAGGAGACTTTTTCATACAAGTACATGGTACAGCAGGCACATATCAGGCACATATCAGTAATTTGAAATGCTGGGGTAACAAGCACTTTAATGCTTTAAGGCACCCTGTAGCGGTCAACACTTGATTGTCAATTAGTGGGAAATACACTGAAGAAGCTGTGGAAATTCCAATATTTAACTGGATTTTGAGCCCTTCTATTGTCTTTTTTTCCTTTTTACAAATAAAACAATCCCTGTTTTATTTGGTCTTGTGG
Source organism: Lithobates septentrionalis (assembly GCA_037952835.1). Lineage (NCBI taxonomy): Eukaryota > Metazoa > Chordata > Amphibia > Anura > Ranidae > Lithobates > Lithobates septentrionalis. The sequence continues at coordinate 6,438,637 of JBBDGP010000098.1, forward strand.
TTTAAATTAGAAACAACACATTTACAGATGTAGACATATTCAGGAAACAACCCAAGGATAATCCATTATTCTATCAGAGGTTCTAGTGTTCAGCATTGCTTATTCTTTCTTCGGTTTGACAATCCTCACATTGACAGCCGATACCTTTTCTGCTTCTGCCTTGAAATGGGGCTTCAGTGCCGTCCTCACAGCCTCAGCAAAGATCTGAGAGTAGCAGATGTAGCTGAGGCCCGTCTGTCTCCAGTACACCACCATAGTTACACTGAGCGGTCACCGTGCGCTGTGCTGACAGAAGGTCCTTTTATTGTCTTTTATACCATCCAAGTCAGGCCAAAGACTTTTAACCTGATTTCTGGAGCATGGTTTAATTAATGAAGCTAAAAGTATCCAGGGGTTGTGATGGGTGCAATGCACACCTCTGGCTTGAAGAGCTGTCAAAAAAATGAAGACCACTTCTAAAGGTGATGCAATAAAAATATGTTGCAGCGCCAAAAATAATAATAAAATCAATCCTTTTGCATAATAATATAAATTCATCAGTGCTAATAACAAATCCACTATAAAGAGCTCTTCAGTGCATGTGTGTATAGACATAAATCAATTTTCATATATGTATAATTTGTTAAATAAATAAATAGATAAAAAGTCACGTGCGTATTCAATCACAAAAGTTTACCAATAAAGTGCAAAATTAAATGATAAGTGTATGACAAAGGCAATGTTGGCATTCAATAAAGTGTATCCATGCCTTTCACAAGTTCAAGTAATGAATACCAGACGTGAAGTGAATCCACACATCCAGTGATCCCAGCACCAAAGATAATAATATGCTTATCAGATCCCCATCCTCTTATAAAAGGGCTGTTCACATGAATGTGACTGATCCCAGGATGGATGGAACCAGTGGCATCGGGAGGGGGGTGAGGGGGGCTGGAGCCCCGAGTGGGTCCCCAAAAAGCCCCGGGTCTCTGGCATTCACAATTCTATTTTTAGGCCCGAGCGGGGACCGATCTGACCTGAGTGTGGCTGAGTGACATAGCAGGTCTCGCCTTCTGGAGCCTGCAGCACCTATGATGGATGTCCCACTGGTCCAATGCAGTAACCACGGGACATGTGATGTCCATCATAGGCACTGCAGGCTCAAGAAGGCGGGAATTACAATGCAGCCACCGCACCCCGTCACTGTGAGAAGATCTCCGCTCAGCGCTCGGGCGGGTGGCTCTCCTCTCCTGTCATGGCTCTGGCTCTGGCTGCCTGGAGTGCCTGCTGCTGTCTACTCTACTGTGATGGGTGCGCCACACACTACGGCTGAGCTTCAGGAGGAGGTCACGTCACCTGAAGCCTGGCCAGGTAGGTCAGTGTGTGTCAGTGTGGATCAGTGTATGTCAGATAGGTAGGTCAGTGTGTGTCAGGTAGGTCAGTGTATGTCAGGTAGGTCAGTGTGTGTCAGGTAGGTCAGTGTATGTCAGATAGGTCAGCGTATGTCAGTGCGTGTCAGGTAGGTAACACCCCCCCCCCATGGTGGTGGTGTTCTGCAGAGAAAGTTCCCCTCGGCGAATAAGGACCCCCCTGTACTGCGCAGGCGCAGCGCTTGCACAGTACGAGCCGGCAGAAATAGCTGACGGCACCTGTAAGATGGCCCCTTGCGTGCTTGCTTCGCTCGCCACACTTCGGGCACGGCCTTGCTTAGCTCTGCACTTTTTTATTCTACCTCTAGCTCCACTTGGATGGTGGGGCTTGAACCTGGACCCAGGGCGCAGGCGCCGTGTACAGCTGATTGAATGTTTTGAGGTTCGGCTATTTTCGGTGGCTCCTTAGTCGATCGTACTGCGCAAGCGCTGCACCTGCGCAGTACAGGGGGGTCCTTATCCGCCAGGGGAACTTTCTCGGAAAGACACCGGGCTCTGACTTCAGGCTGAAGCCCCTGGTCTTTTTGCCACCTAGCAATGCCCCTGCATGGAACCTCTCAGCACTTCACTCTCTGTGTATCAGAGATCAGGCACTTCCTTGCTGTTCAACCACCGCTGTCCAGTTCAGATCCTGCTCCTCACAAGGAACTCGGTTATGAAGCATGTAAAGGAAACAGGAGGTAGGCTCTCATAGTGCAATATATGTACCTTTATTTATCCAGTAGGTATTAATCAAACCCAGAATATAAATTGCAACATTAAAAGAAAAAATATAAACAGACATTGGCATGTAGCGTTGGTATGCTCAGTCTTCGTCCTACACATGTTTCATCCAATCAGACATCATAATTCCTGGATTTATTATTAGCACTGATACATTTATGTTATTATGTATATGGATATGGATTGATTTTATTATTTTTGGCTCTGCAACTTATTTGCATACTTGCTGGATTGATATATATTGATTCCTTTGTTAGCTGCCTTAACTCCCCTCCAAACACTGACCTATCTAACACACACTGACCTACCTGACATACACTGACCTACCTGATACACACTGACCTACCTATCTGACATACACCGATCCACTTTTTTACCCCGGGATACCAGGATACACCCTTTCAAAATTTGATGAACTCTGGATGTTCACAGGCCTCTCACTTCTTAATTAATAGGCGTTGGCCATCGATCTCTGACCTTGCAAATCCCTCTGTCTCCTTCTGACTGGATGCCAAATACACTTTCGACCATTTATACCTTATTGATCACACCCCCAGAGACTCATCCACCACGTTGCCTTAGTGACTGGGAATGAGATCTTAATGGCACATTCAGGTCACAGCAAAAGCAACATGTCTTCCATCTGCACATAAGTGCAAGAAACTAACTTTAAAATCTTAACCAGGTGGTACAGGACACCGGTGAGGTTACAAAAATGTTTTCCCGCTCTTTTTCGCTCATTGCTGGAGGGGCCAGGAGGAACGGAGAACATCTTTTACATATTTTTTGGACCTGCCCCAAGCTAGAACAATTTTGGAAAGAGGTCTGTCGCATTGCTCAAAAATTTACGGAGCGTCTCATTCCAGACGACCCAGCTTTTTTCCTTCTCCATGCCTCCAATGCTCCCGGGAATGTCTACAAAAAATCAATCATTCATCACCTCTTTGACGCTGCCAAGCATGCATTCCTCTCAAATGGAAATCTCCACAGTCTCTGACCATTGGTTTATGGCTCAAGAAACTTGGACGTTATGGAACGTGTTCGTCTTCTCTGGTGAGGGTCGAACCCTCTTTGAATGTGACTCTGTAGACTGAATCTGCTCTGTTGTGTCTTTAAGTGAAATGTGTACTCCGGCAATACCAACCACGCAATCCGGGTGTTGCCCGTGTGGTTCGCGAGTTCACACCTCTCCATCTCTCCCCTTTATTCCACCCCCCATCCCCCCTTTCCATAGTCCCTCTCTCCCTTCTCCTTTCTCCTTCTTCTTCTTCTTTTTTCCACTTTTCTTTTTCCTTCTTCTCCACATTCCTTTTTCTTACATTCTAGGTACTTTTTTTCTCTCTTTTGATTCGTACCTCAACGACTCTATGATACTCTTTTTCTCACATCTAAATTTGAAAAATGATTTGGGTTGGTTCAGTGGGCTCATCCTACCTAGCAAGTTATTCCTTGGCTATCATCTATCCTAGTTTTGTTTGGTTTAGATGTTATGCCTTAACTACGTATTGTCTAGGAATGTGAGTAATGCTCTGGGGCATTAGGTAGGCATAATGTCTTCCATTTTTAGTATTCATGCTTTTTCAATGACAATGTTTTGTGCAGTACTGTATGCCACTATGTTTATACAATATTTTGGGTCCTTGGATCACGTCCTTTGACTAAATAAAAGATTTGAAAAGAAAAAAATAGGCGTATGGCCATAAAGTGTAAAACCCATTTTTTCTTGTGGATACAGAGCTGCAGTGTATTTTTCTCATAGATATACACAAGCCACAAAAACAAGCATATTTCACTCTGTAAATATAAAAAAAACAACATATAGGTAGTTGCATTAGTTAAGATGAATAACTGGTATTGGTTTATGGAAATGCTAAACCCACTTAAAGGCAGCCAAATGCAGGTTAGAAAGAGGCCAACTGCAGGTCAGATGCACTTGTCAATTAATTCTGATGGATCTTGGAAGAACCTTAAATTGATGTCAAACCGATGTCATTGACACAAGCCCAAAGTCCTTTGACACAGGCCCTTGATGTTTCAGAGGTTCATTCAGTTAGTAGGAAATTATAAGTGGTCTTTTATCACTCCACACGGCTGAAGACTTTGGAGGACGTAAGTGGACTGAAGAGTGCATAACACCATTATATTAGGAGATAGTGGGTTTGTTATTACCCCCCACCCCAATAAAATTCGCAAGCTGACCATGTCTCTTGACTCAACATGGGGTCAACCTTCTGTACCCAGTAGAGCAGAGAGAGATGGAGTATGGGGGGAATCTTGCTAGTATAGGCAGAAATATGGTCTTTCCCCACCTGGGAGGCTAGCACTTCCACCCCTAAAGTCAGGAGAGGGATTAGTGGAATGTAGAATGGTGAGAGATCAAGAGCCTCCATGGAGTGGAGGGTGAGACCAAGAACAGCTGAACAGAGTAGTAATGGAGAGTGTGTGCAGGCTAAATCAACACACAATCACGTTGTACATATTGCCGTGTTTTCAGTTCGTAAATCATAAAAATTTCAGTTTAAATTATACAATTTATCGGCTGTTTATTTATTAAAGATGCAAGCTTTCAGGACTTTAGGGTTCCTTCTTAAAGTTTCTCCAGAAGATGAAAATGCTTGTTAACCTCTACCCCTAGAGCACCCATTACACATCAAACTTGGTCCCATTCAAGTCTGTGTAGGAGTTTTCAAATAAACTTACATTTTTATTTCTGTCAGTGTTTGCCGTAGGTTCATCCCAGGCTGAAGCCTTATTTGTGGTTGCTCCTCTGGGGGGAGTTACAGCCTACACTGAAACCCCAATCCTTAATTTTGAAGCCATCTGCCTACTCTGCCATCCCCCAGGACATAACACTGGAGATCCGGACAACCACTGTCAGCTGCTAGACATTTAGGCAATTGTGCATCCCTGTGCCTTCTCTTATCTCCTCTGTATGCTTCTTTGTAGTGACAAGAAAGACTGAGCCTGGACCTGCCACCAGCTATTTCAGGGGAGAAAGAGTGAGATACTGGCAGCTTGTATTTTTTGTGCATGATGATGGTTGAGGAAAAATGCTGTCATTCACAAAAACACAAGCCCACAACAACACATGCCAGCTCTCCAGGAAAAGTGTATTAGCACACGTGGACTTATGATCCTCTCCAGTTGCTGTCATTCATAACAGCACAAGTTAACGGTTACTACTCCACTATTTCCCCCCGAATAGCTGGTGAAGTAAAGTGGGTCCAGGCTTATTCTTTCTTGTCAGTTGGCACAGGAGATCAGAGAAAGAACAGGGCAGCCTCCTTCTGAAGGAGGAGGGAGTGCAGGTTGTGTGCTCTGTCTGTACTGCCCCCTCCTCCTCTTTGTGCTGTCAGTCAGAAGTCCATCTCCTTCATTTAGTGTGGTTGGATAGCGGTGGGGGCAAGTTTCTCAACGATACTGTTCAGCGAACCCTGCACAGATTTAAATTGGACCCAGTGTGATGAGCACTGGGTCCCATGGAGGGGGGAGGGTTAACAAGCATTTACATCTTTTGGCGAGACCTCATCTTTAAATAAATATGCTTGATGAAGAAAGAACCTAAAGAGTCCAAAAACCTTGCATCCTTAATGATTTAAATTAGCTAATGACAGGTATCACTCAAACTCTTTCTGCATGAATTGATGGCCAACACAATACTTAACTCTACTAGTGGTTTGCAAAGGAAACATAAGCATGGTGTTACGTGTGCCATTGTTTCTGGTTCCTGTTAAAGTTAAATTCTACTATATACAGTATAAATAATAGGATTAGTGTAGTGCATGTACCAACTATAGCATTAGTTACACTGCAATCTTCCCATAATCTTAATTCCTTAACAAATGATGACACATATTACCTTGTACTCCAAAACTATAAACCTTCAAACTTTAATAATGTATTTATTAGTACAGAAGGTCACATAATTTAGTACAGAAGGTCAGTTTTAATGTGCATTCCTGTACATTTGATGACAGTTTACCTTCTGTTTTTTTCATTTAATACTTATCTTACGGCATCACCCACCTTTTGTTCTTTTACTTTGGCAATTCATTTTGTTTTTCTTTATAATGATAATAGCACACAATACAAATGCTGCCATGTCTCAAAAAGACTAATCGTAAAGGAATGAGCTTCTGTCATCAGAACCAAAAGATGAAACAAATTAACAAAATACTGTATCAAAGGTTGAGTAACAGTTGGAATGAAACCTAAAATATACTGGAAACAAAAAAGGTAGTTATATATGGCTTAATAAAACAGATATAAACATTAAAGGTTTAGTCAAGTTATATGTTTATTCAAAACTGGTTAACCCCTTCTCACTGAGCCCCAGTGTCCCATTAATAAGGTCATTATACCTGGGGGGGAGGCAGGAAAGACAGGCCAATCATCCCTAACAGCTCAGTCACTCTGCTGGGACCAGACCGTGAGCACGCTCCCAGCACAGGAAGCTCTGCTCCTCATGGACTTATATGTGTGCCGTGAAGTCATTAAAGCCCACCATCTTTGCTGAAACACATATGCATTATATGGAAAGTAAGAAGTTAAAGGACTATGGTTTTTTAATATGGTTTCTTCTTTATTTGTTATATTTAGGATCACAAAATAATACATTTTTCCATTGCGTCCCATCAAAATATGGAAAAATAAAATTTTTGCTTTATTTTTAGCCAGCAGGTGAAACCCTAGGCTCTTTCTTACATGTTTATCAGGTTATTCTTAAAACACATCTCGGGCAAAGAAAAAGGTTTTTCCATGCAGTGGGGCTGTGCCCACACTGCACGGGTTAACTGCTAGTTTTTGTCTAGGGGAGAGGAGAAAGGAGATATACTTACCTAATCCTTCAATCCTCCAGCACAAGACCAGTCCGGCAAACCCCACGCTCCGGTGTTCCTGAGTTGTCATCAAGCCCAGAGCAGGGTCCAAAGACCAGATACAGTACACTACTGAACCATGGGGGAGCACTGTTTTCCAATGTAACAAAAGGATCGGGTGAGTATAAGCTTTCTGCTCACCCCTTAGACAAAACAAGCTTTTGACTCATGCAGAAAAGTTTTATTTTGCCCGCAGTCAGGCTTTAACAGAATTCCTGAAAAAAAAAAAACTGTTGAGTATTATAGTAGTGAAACAAAAATGACACGCATATGATGCAGTCTGTCTGTAGTATTGACACAACAGTGTGTATTTTAGTCCCCACTGCAACATATTTTTTTTACACACCAAGCTGTCCACCAAGTGGCAGTGTTGAGACAAACAATTTAATACTGGGTGGGGTTGTTATTCATATACTTAAAATATATATCCTCAAAAGGAAAAAAAAAACTGTTGCTGTAACTGCTTAATCACTGTTTAACTACACAGGTCAGTTGAGGCACCTGATATTCTATCTGGACACACCAGATGTGCTCCCAATATCATTGACAGTGCAGATCACAAGCAAAATGCAAAGAGCCAATAAGAGTGGCCCTGTGCCTTGTGATTGATGTAAACCAGTCACAGCAATCACAAGTGTAGATGTTGAACAAGTGGATGTGCAAGGCCTTTAAGATGTTCTATATTTAAAGTGTTTGTTATCTCAGCATTTCATATTCCTGATATGTGGCTGCTGTACCATGTACTTGTATGAGAAAGTATCCTGTTCTCTTTGTATTGCTTCCTTTCTGTGAAATCCCTGGTGTTCCTGCCAGTCCCTCTGCTTCCCTATTAAAAACTGACCACATTAATCAGGAGAACACACAGTGGTTAGTTCTCTAGCCACTTCAGCCCCGGAAGGATTTACCCCCTTCCTGACCAGAGCACTTTTTACAATTCGGCACTGCGTCGCTTTAACTGCTAATTGCGCGGTCATGCAATGCTCTACCCAAACGAAATTTGCGTCCTTTTCTTCCCACAAATAGAGCTTTCTTTTGATGGTATTTGATCACCTCTGCCGTTTTTATTTTTTGCGCTATAAACGGAAAAAGACTGAAAATTTTGAAAAAAAATGATATTTTCTACTTTTTGTTATAAAAAAAATCCAATAAACTAAATTTTAGTCATACATTTAGCCCAAAATGTATTCGGCCACATGTCTTTGGTAAAAAAAATGTCAATAAGCGTATATTTATTGGTTTGCGCAAAAGTTATAGCGTCTACAAACTAGGGTACATTTTCTGTAATTTACACAGCTTTTACTTTATGACTGCCTATGTCATTTCTTGAGGTGCTAAAATGGCAGGGCAGTACAAAACCCCCCCAAATGACCCCATTTTGGAAAGTAGACACCCCAAGGAAATTGCTGAGAGGCATGTTGAACCCATTGAATATTTTTTTTTTTTGTCCCAAGTGATTGAATAATGACAAAAAAATAAAAAATAAAAAAATTTACAAAAAGTTGTCACTAAATGATATATTGCTCACACAGGCCATGGGCATATGTGGAATTGCACCCCAAAATACATTCAGCTGCTTCTCCTGAGTACGGGGACACCACATGTGTGGCACTTTTTGGGAGCCTAGCCGCGTACGGGGCCCCGAAAACCCAGCACCACCTTCAGGATTTCTAAGGGCATACATTTTTGATTTTACTCCTCACTACCTATCACAGTTTTGAAGGCCATAAAATGCCAAGATGGCACAAACCCCCCCCAAATGACCCCATTTTGGAAAGTAGACACCCCAAGCTATTTGCTGAGAGGCATGGTGAGTATTTTGCAGCTCTCATTTGTTTTTGAAAATGAAGAAAGACCAGAAAAAAAATTTTTTTTTTCTTTTTTCAATTTTCAAAACTTTGTGACAAAAAGTGAGGTCTGCAAAATACTCACTATACCTCTCAGCAAATAGCTTGGGGTGTCTACTTTCCAAAATGGGGTAATTTGGGGGGGGGTTTGTGCCACCTGGGCATTCCATGGCCTCCGAAACTGTGATAGGCAGTGAAGAGTGAAATCAAAAATTTACGGCCTTAGAAAGCCTGAAGGCGGTGCTTGGTTTTCGGGGTCCCGTGCGCGGCTAGGCTCCCAAAAAGTCCCACACATGTGGTATCCCCGTACTCAGGAGAAGCAACAGAATTTATTTTGGGGTGTAATTTCACATATCCCCATGGCATGTTTGAGCAATATAACATTTAGTGACAACTTTGTGCAAAAAAAAAAAAAAATAAAAAAAAAATTTGTCTCTTTCCCGCTACTTGTGTCACAATATAAAATATTCCATGGACTCGACATGCCTCTCAGCAAATAGCTTTGGGTGTCTACTTTCCAAAATGGGGTCATTTGGGGGGGGTTTGAACTGTCCTGGCATTTTATGCACAACATTTAGAAGCTTATGTCACACATCACCCACTCTTCTAACCACTTGAAGACAAAGCCCTTTCTGACACTTTTTGATTACATGAAAAAATTATTTTTTTTTGCAAGAAAATTACTTTGAACCCCCAAACATTATATATTATTTTAAAGCAAATGCCCTACAGATTAAAATGGTGGGTGTTTCATTTTTTTTTTTCACACAGTATTTGCGCAGCGATTTTCAAACGCATTTTTTGGGGAAAAAACACACTTTTTTAAATTTTAATGCACTAAAACACACTATATTGCCCAAATGTTTGATGAAATAAAAAAGATGATCTTAGGCCGAGTACATGGATACCAAACATGACATGCTTTAAAATTGCGCACAAACGTGCAGTGGCAACAAAATTAATACATTTTTAAAAGCCTTTAAAAGCCTTTACAGGTTACCACTTTAGATTTACAGAGGAGGTCTACTGCTAAAATTACTGCCCTCGATCTGACCTTCGCGGTGATACCTCACATGCATGGTGCAATTGCTGTTTACATTTGACGCCAGACCGCCGCTTGCGTTCGCCTTAGCGCGAGAGCAGGGGGGACAGGGGTGCTTTTTATTTATTTATTTTTTTTCTTTATTATTTTTTTGCTTTTTTATCTTATTTTTAAACTGTTCCTTTCATTTTTTTTTTTTTAAATCATTTTTATTGTTATCTCAGGGAATGTAAATATCCCCTATGATAGCAATAGGTAGTGACAGGTACTCTTTTTTGAAAAAATTGGGGTCTATTAGACCCTAGATCTCTCCTCTGCCCTCAAAGCATCTGACCACACCAAGATCGGTGTGATAAAATGCTTCCCCAATTTCCCAATGGCGCTATTTACATCCGGCGAAATCTAAGTCATAAAATGCTCGTAGCTTCCGGTTTCTTAGGCCATAGAGATGTTTGGAGCCACTCTGGTCTCTGATCAGCTCTATGGTCAGCTGGCTGAATCACCGGCTGCATTCTCAGGTTCCCTGTTGAGACAGGAGAGCCAGAGAAAAACACGGAAGACGGTGGGGGGGGGGGCATTCCCTCCCACTGCTTGTAAAAGCAGTCTAGAGGCTAATTAGCCGCTAGGATTGCTTTTACATGAAAGCCGACCACTGGCTAAAAAGAATGATACCAAGATGATACCTAAACCTGCAGGCATCATTCTGGTATAACCACTCAAAGTCGTGAATGGCGTACCTGAAGACAAAAAAATGGTTAACAATAAAGCACAGTAAACGGTAAAGTATAAAAAATTGCATACCTGAAAAGCAAACATGATAAAACATAATAACAATAAAACATTGCAGAATAGAATACAGTAAAAAAGAGCAGAACAATAGAGAGAGAGAATAGAGAGAGAGAACAATAAAACGACAACTATTTTTTTTTATTTTTGTTTGTTTTTTTTTTTTTTTTACACTTTTTTTTTTGTAACTGTAACTTTTATAACTGTAACCGGTTCCAGGTTCGGGTCTCTCAAAATGCGATGGCATCTTGGGAGACCCTGTGAAAGTGTGCCTAGTCTGTGCAATGCTGTACCCTACGCTAATACTCAACTAGTGAATGGTAGCGTTCAAAACATTCACCAATGCAAAGACCAGGATTGTCAGGACAGGAGGGACAATAATAGTGAGTGTCACGCCTATATCCGCACTTGCTGCAGACACAACATCTTTTTTGGGGGGGTTCGTTGGGTAGGGGTACTTGGGAGGATATATAAATGCCTCTCATGCAGCCGACTGCATTTGGTTGGGGATGTGAATGGGGGAAGTACGGGCGCTGCAGAAGCGGTGGGTTCCCAATTAGGATTGGCGAATGCAGCAGGAAGGGCTCTATGGGCACGACGGGCCTGTGTTTGTCTTTTTGGTGGCAGCGGGACACTACTTGTGCTTGCCACCTCACCAGCTTGAACTGCACTTATGGGACTCGCCACGTCACCAAGTGTTACTGCAGTGCTGGTTTGACTACGACTGGGGTGTACTAGGCCGCTGGTGCTTGCCAGTTCACCAAAACGCTACAAAAAAAGTGACAGTGATCGATCGATACTGCACTTGGGTGGGCTGGACTGGGCTGGGCCGGGCGGAGGGGCAAAACGCAGGTGCTAGCAGGTATCTGGGCTGATCCCGCTAACACTGCATTTTTGGGAACCCTAAACTGCTGGGGACGCCAGTATAGATCTGATCAGATCAGATATTGATGCGTTCAGATACTATACCACTAAGGGAGGTGTACGGTGCGTGTACGGTGCGTGCATGGGTGTTCGCGGTACTGACGCTAATCTGACGCTGCCTAGGGCGACGCATATCACCGCCGGGCGATCAGGGGGCTAAACCTTTTTTCGGTAATAAACGGCGGGTGCCCTGACACTATAAAAAATAAACGAACTAACCAGCGTCACCCGTAACGGTTATACGGTGATCAGTGGTAAAAGGGTTAACTAGGGGGCCATCAAGGGGTTAAAACATTTATTAGATAGTATATGGGGGTCCCTGTCGCTATAAAACACTGACGGCGAACCTAAATATTTACGTCCCTAACTAGCGTCACCAGCGACACTAATACAGCGATCAGAAAAATGATCGCTTAGCGACACTGGCGACAGGGGGTGATCAAGGGGTTAAAACTTTATTAGGGGGGGTAAGGGGGGTACCCTAGACCTACAGGGGGCTAAACTTTTATTTGGTAATAAACGGCGGGTGCCCTGACACTATAAAAAATAAACGAACTAACCAGCGTCACCCGTAACGGTTATATGGTGATCAGTGGTGAAAGGGTTAACTAGGGGGCAATCAAGGGGTTAAAACATTTATTAGGTAGTATATGGGGGTCCCTGTCACTATAAAACACTGACGGCGAACCTAAATATTCACGTCCCTAACTAGCGTCACCAGCGACACTAATACAGCGATCAGAAAAATGATCGCTTAGCGACACTGGTGAGGGGGGGTGATCAAGGGGTTAAAACTTTATTGGGGGGGTACCCTAGACCTACAGGGGGGTAACAGTCACTACCCTAACACTGCTAACTGTCACAAACTGACACTATGCAGTAATCAGGAAAAAAAAAAAAACCTGCTTGGTGTCAGTTTGTGACAGGGGGGGGGTGATTGGGGGGGGGATCGGGGGGCGATCGGGGGGGGATCGGGGGTGTAATGTATGCCTGGCATGTTCTACTGTGTGTGTGTGTGTGTTGGTGCACTTACATGTCATCTCCCCTCGGCGCTGGAACGGAAACTCCCGAGCCGAGGAGAGATGACATCACATCCTCTGCCTCTGTGTATTATACAGAGGCAGGGGATGTTTCTCATTGGCTGGGAGCGATCGCGAGGGGGGGGGCCACGATCGGATGGCCTCCCCCTCGTCTCCCATCGCTTCCAACCAAATGCCGACCGCAGCTGGCACCGGGGGGGGGTCCGATCGGACCCCCCACCCGCGGGAAGGCAATCACGTTTCAGGTACGTGATTTTGCCTGCCCGTGCCGCTCTGCTCACGTATATAGGCGTGAGGCGGTCGGCAAGTGGCTAGTTATGCTGGGTTCCACCCGCTGATGATACTGTCTGACATTTGGCGTGCAGTACTGTGGTCCACCAGCAGGTGTCTCCTGGCAGTCTGAAACTGCCAGGGGAGCCTTCCCCTGTTGGTGGTATTATATGATCCTTGGGCCGCAGTACTGGCGTCCACCAGCGGGTGGTTGCTGGCAGTGTGGGGCTGACATCATCTCCTGCAATTAGGCATCACCTGAGTGATTGCAGGAGGTGTGTATAAGTACCCGGCAGACACACTGATGCCTTGCCTTGGTATCTTTCCTTGCGCCCTGACTCTGAACCTCTGCATCTGCATCTGTACCCGTACCTGATCCTGATCCTGTTCCTGTCTGTAACCTGAACCCTGGACCCTGAGCCTTGTACCTGTACCCATCCCTTCTGTGATCCATCCATCCTCTTCCTGTGCTGTTTGTCTTCCTTTTTCCCAGCTGCTGACCTCCCGTTGACGACCCTGGCCTGGTCCTGTTTATGATTCTGGTATTCCCCTTTACTTGTATATATTTGTCTGTTATTATTTGTGGGTTTCTATTGGTGGTTCGTTGATTGCACATTGTAGTATATTGGAGGTGGTTGTATTTATTAGGTTGTTGTATTTATTCACTTATCTTAATAAATCATATATTTTCACCTTACCTGCTTTTGTTCCTCTGTTGCCGTCCACACAGCTCTGGTCACACCTGATACTTGACAGTATACCAAGGCCATTTCTGACCAGAAGTGGTTGCACAGAGGAACCATCCCGGTTCTGTTTACTTCTGTGAAAATGAATTTGGATGTTATTAGTTACTATGCTCTGCTGGCGTCAGAGAGTGGTGAATATCTCCGCCAGACACTTAAGGAGTGGACTAGTGACCAGTTGTTTGAAATCATGCGTTTAGCTCACTCTCTGGTGGATCGGGGTTGTTTGCTGTTTGGGGATATGCAGCCTTTAATTCAAATATGTACAGAGCTGGCCCTGCCCAGTATTCCCAAAGGCCATGATGACTTTTCTCCACCTTTTAATGTTAATCAGGTTGTATCCCTGGTATGGCTTTTGGAAGATGATCCCACATACTTTTGTGAACACTACTTAGCCTGCTCACAACAAGCGATAACAAAGTGCATTGAGTCTGTTCAGTCCCTGGTCAGACAGGCAGAATGTAAACTACAGTTTGTGCAACCATTACTCTTAGCATGGTCTGATATGCTGCAATCAGCTCCAGCCAAACAAACCACCTCTGCCATCAGACACCAGCCTACCCAAATGTATGTTTCCCCATCAGCCATGTCAACCTCAGTTGCAGCCCAGTATACGCTGCTCCCAACCAAATACTTATATCCGGTCTCTGCTCCCTGTACCTATCCTGCATTCAACCCACCTGCCTCTTCCCCGCTGCCTACAAACCCACAAGATCTTTCTCCAGCTACTGTTACCTCTTCTCTGCCATATCCCAATCCTCCTTTCCAGTCTGCTGCACCCCTTACCTATAGTCCTGCTGTCACCTATAGAGCTTCAGTGGCTAAGCCAAAGAAAAAACGAAAGTTTTTCCCAACCAAAACGATCCTGTCATTAACCCAGCCTGCCTCCACACCCACTAATCTGTCCCAGCTTGAAGTTCTGGTACCAATATCCCAGCCTGAAGTGCCAGAGTTCCAGCCGGAGGTGCCAGAGTTCCAGCCGGAGGTGCCAGAGTTCCAGCCGGAGGTGCCAGAGTTCCAGCCGGAGGTGCCAGAGTTCCAGCCGGAGGTGCCAGAGTTCCAGCCGGGGGTGCCAGAGTTCCAGCTGGGGGTGCCAGAGTTCCAGCCGGGGGTGCCAGTGTTCCAGCCGGAGGTGCCAGTCTTCCAGCCTGAAGAGCCAGAGCCAGCATTCCAGCCTGAAGAGCCAGAGCCAGTGAGGTTATGGAGACCGTCCCAGCACAGACAGCTGCTCACATTCCCCCTGATGATGACACGTATGCCCTGTGTCGAAGACGCGTAGGGGAGGGGCCAGGACGGAGTGTTAGGCAGCAGCAGCTGTCTGTGCTGGGACGGTCTCCATAACCTCACTGCTACATCTATTACCTCATTGTTTTATCCAGATTTTATGCCTCTTCTGAGTGGTGCACTGACGCACCCTCAAAATGTGAGTACCCCCTTCTGGGGGAGAGTTTTTTATCTGACCTTGTTAATAAAACTTTTTAAACGTTATCACACCATATGGTTCCTTTCTCTTTTTATCTATGATTTGAGCCTATGCTGGAGCCTGTTTTCCTGTGATCCACACTGAGCCCTGGGTGGCTCATAAGCATTTCCTGACTCTGTCTAGCGACTTAGTCACATTCCCTAAGGTGAGCGCTTTACCTTGGGGGGGGTCACCTTTCATTTCACCATCGCATGATATGTGGCACATGGAATCGCAGCACGTTTGAAAACATCATCACTGAAGCACAGTTGTCATCACTTTCATTAAGGACTTTTGTGTTTAATATATGTCTATTTTATGATGGACGATTAAGTATATGTATTGTGTGACACTCTGCACTTTTTGGCTGGCACATGTCATTTTTCAGCTTTTGTTTGCATATCTGAATCATTTATGAATTAACGTTATTTATTATTTATTTGTTTATTGCACTTTCAGCACCTGGTTTGCACTGATTCAGTTTGGAGCATTTTGTTGATATTACCATTTCACATGCTCACTGCACTGTTTATTTGTGCACATTAAGTTTGTTTATCTTGGGGGATATAGCACATATTGGGGTTAAATTATTTTATACTCTGTTGTATATGCACTGTATCTCTGTGTGCCAGGATTAGGGCAGGGTTAGCACACTCTAGCGCATCATATTTATTTATTTATTATTTCACACGCATTTACAAGACAGGATTCATGTATGCGGCTGTGTAGTGCTTACTTTTAGCACTAGGTTCATTTTGGCTCGTAGGAATTTTTCTTTGATCATTTGGCTAGGCAATGTTTATCAGAAATTGAAATATAATTTATTAAATATGAATATATATATAATAGAAAAAAAAGTAAATGTGAGCAGTCCCACATTTTGTTGTTTTATTCTTTATAAATAAAAAATAAGAAACACAATGGTTATTAAAATTACACCAAAAGAAAGCTCTATCTGTCTCAAAAAATCATATCACATTTATTTGGGTACACTATGGCATGGCTCAGTAATTCTCAGTCAAATTATCGCAGCACTGAAAACTGAAAAATGTCCTGGCAGGAAAGAGGGGTACAACATACTGGTACAGCAGTGGTTAAAACGGGTTAGCTGGCATTAGGCTTTAATTAGTTATTCATTTATATAAAGTCCTTCTAAATCTATTAGTCTTATGCCCCGTACACACGGTCGGATTTTCCGATGGAAAATGTCCGATCGCAGCGTGTTGTCGGAAATTCCGACCGTGTGTGGGCTCCATCGGACATTTTCCATCGGATTTTCCGACACACAAAGTTGGACAGCAGGAGATAAAATTTTCCGACAACAAAATCCGTTGTCGGAAATTCCGATCGTGTGTACACAAATCCGACGGACAAAGTGCCACGCATGCTCAGAATAAATAAAGAGATTAAAGCTATTGGCCACTGCCCCGTTTATAGTCCCGACGTACGTCTTTTACGTCACCGCGTTCAGAATGATCGGATTTTCCGACAACTTTGTGTGACCGTGTGTATGCAAGACAAGTTTGAGCCAACATCCATCGGAAAAAATCCTAGGATTTTGTTGTCGGAATGTCCGAACAAAGTCCGACCGTGTGTACGGGGCATAACACTACTGGTCTCCACAGCTTGACAATGTTGCTCTCCAAGGGTGGCAACATTGTTCCTTTACAGATAAAGAGGAGGAGAAATCATAGATATCCTAATGCCTAGTACACACGATGAGATTATGTAACGTAGTTAGGAAAGTTAGGAAAATTCTTGTACAACAGAATAAAAATTTGGAAGTATTGTAATGTATTGTATTTGTGTTGTATTTTTGGACGACAGCTGTACTGATTAAACAAAAATTTTCGTGCTTGTCCCAACAGATAATTTTGCATGAAGTATCCTGATCATCTCTCAAAAGCTGTGTACTAACAGTTAGATTATCGTACGATCGCTTTTTTCGTATGATTTTTTACTCGTTTGCACATGCCTTAAGACAAGAAGTACGTTACTGACAGAGTCATGAAAGTAATTAAAAGACCCTGAAAAAAATTAGTAAGCTGAAATATATTTCATTTTTGTTCTTTGATTAAATACACTTTAAAGAAGAAGTCTAATTCTGATTTTTATTACTGCCTTCTGTTCCCATTGGGACAAAGTACATGTTCTTTGTATGTGCTGTATAAGGCTAGCTGCGGGATCAAAATGGGAGCCCCCCTCCCCCCACAGCCACCCGACCACACAACTACCAAAGAGAAGGCTGGTTTGATTAAAATTACTTGTCTGGCTCCTAGCACTTGCCCAAGACAAGACCCAGCACCAAAAATGCAGAGGAAGAGAGCTGGTCAGCTATATTGTTAAGGTGCACTCACATTGGAGCACTGCACAGCTCACAGCCTGTGATCCGCACACATGCACCGTTCGTAGTGGGGGGGGGGGGGGCTGCAGTGTCAGAACGAGGCTCCTGCTGTCCTGCTGCAGGACATGCTCATTACACAAGGGGGCAGTGGCAGGTGTGCTCTGCCACCACTCCTCAACAGTAACACCTACAGATCAGCCAATATTGCAGGGAGGGATAAAATATAAGTAATTTTATGTTGAAAAATGTTTGTGGAAAAAAAAAGAAAGAAAAGAAAAGTTATTTCCTTAAGCTTTATTAATTAAGAATCATAAGCGTTCTCCTTCAACTTAACAATTCCAAACCATCACGAGTAACGATTTTACAATCAATGTTCATATAATACTGACTATGGTAGGTATGTATGTATAAAATGATTTATTTACTTGTGCTTTGGCTTCAGAGATTTTCATTCTTTCTTGTGCTGTGCATTAAATTCCAAAATAAATTACAGAATTTTCATGTCAAGCTGAGCTTTTCTTACAATGGAGGCTTTGAATGTAAAAAAGTAGATGCACACCTCTCCAATTTCTACCTTGAAACATTTGAAGAAAAAATAAGAGAGGGCTACTAATCATTACCTAGGGTTGTATAAGAAAGCTGACATTTACCATCCATTGTTCTCATAAGTATTTCCATAAATGTCCTATTTGTATTACATGAATCTGCAAAATTAACCACAAGAACACTATAGAAAAATGTTTGCTGGTCTTAGTATACACTTTCTGCTTTTTTGATTGTTTGATCGGTCGTAAACCATTTGCAAATTTTACAACACTTTTTTTATTTCTCTAATAAATACTAATAGCGAAATATGTATTTAAAGAACTCCATTCATAATGTGGGAGGGACTTCCACACTAGGGGTGCCCACTGAACCTGCATTGTACATGATGATGTTGATGAGAGGGGTGGCAGCAAGATTGGTTTGAGTATCACAAGAAGAGCAGCTTCAGGTGGGAACTTCTGACAAGCTCGCCGACACAGGAGATAAAAGCAGCTAGAAATTTGTGTCTGGGTAGTTGCTATAAATAGATTTTCAGAGAGCTGGTCTATTCACAGCACAGCTCTGCAAGTATCTTCCTACCTCTACCTATGTGGAGGGGGGTGGTTGCCTTTCCTCCAATCAGCTCCCACACAGTGTATGCCCAGACTGCCCTCCCGCTGCTGAAACAGGAAGAAAAAATTCTAACATGATGTTCACCTTCTAAAGAGTGTAGAAAGCTGAAGACAGCAGATATACATGTAAAACTTATGTTGGGAAATGTGTTTCATCTCTGTGTATCATCTGAGGCTGTTCACTTCGCTGGGTGTATGTGAGGGTTTACATCCACTTTAAGCTAACAGTTTCCTTACCAAATAAACATCTACAAAACTGTACACATAGGCATTCACACAGGTATGCCAGATGTGCCTGAGCACACACTAATTACCCTGTGCGGCACAGATTTCCCTTTTCAAAGGGTGGTAGGATCTGCATTGCTAGACATGGTGCATGTGAACTATTATGCCGCGTACACACGGTCGGACTTTCCGACATACTTGGTCCGGCGGACCAGAGTATGCCGGACAATCCGCCCGTGTGTGGGCGGCGGCGGACTTTTCCGGCGGACTTCTTCCCAAAAGCCCGCCGGACCTAGATTTGAAGAAAGTTTCAAATCTTTCCGTCGGACTCAGTTTCGGGCGGAAAGTCCGCTCGTGTGTGCGCTGGTCCGACGGAAAGCCCGCTCGTGTGTAGGCTGGTCCGACAGACCAGATACGACACGAGGGCAGGGTATTGCATCTCGCGCTCGCTGCAATAGGAAAAACAAATCTTCCTATTGCGGCGAGCGCGGGGCATACCAGGCCCTTAGGTCTGGTATGGATTATAAAGGGAAGCCCCTACGCCGAAAAAACGGCGTGGGGTCCCCCCTAAAATCCATACCAGACCCCGATCCGAGCACGCAGCCTGGCCGGTCAGGAAAGGGGGTGGGGACGAGCGAGCACCCCCCCCCCCCTCCTGAACCGTACCAGGCCGCATGCCCTCAACATGGGGGGTGGGTGCTTTGGGGGAGGGGGGCGCCCTGCGCCCCCCCCAAAGCACCTTGTCCCCATGTTGATGAGGACAAGGGCCTCTTCCTGACAACCCTGGCCGTTGGTTGTCGGGGTCTGCGGGCGGGGGGCTTATCGGAATCTGGGAGCCCCCTTTAATAAGGGGGCCCCCAGATCCCGGCACCCCACCCTATGTGAATGAGTATGGGGTACATGGTCCCCCTACCCCTTCACCTAGGGAAAAATTGTAAGTAATAAAACACACTACACAGATTTTTAAAATATTTTATTAAACAGCTCCGGGGGTGGGGATCTTCCTCCGGCTTCGGGGGTCTTCTTCCGGCTTCGGGGGTCCCTCCGCTTCATCTTCTCCCGGCGTCCGGTTGGTTCTTCTCCGCTCTCTTCTCCCGGTGTCCCAGGTCTTCGGCCGGCTCCTCTGCTGTGTTCAGGTAGCTCTCTTGCCAGCAGAGGTCCGGACTTCTGAGCTGCTGGGCTTCTTCTCTTCTCTTCTCTTCTCTTCCCCCAGATGTTGACACGACGCTCTCTCCTGCTGGACTGGTCTCCGAGGGCTGCGTTGTGACTTATATAGGCGGAGACCCCGCCCCCTTTTGATGTCACAGTCCCTGGGCATGCTGGGACTGTGACGTTTTAGGGGGCGTGGTCGACCACGCCCCCTAAAACGTCACAGTCCCAGCATGCCCAGGGACTGTGACATCAAAAGGGGGCGGGGTCTCCGCCTATATAAGTCACAACGCAGCCCTCGGAGACCAGTCCAGCCGGAGAGAGCGTCGTGTCAACATCTGGAGGAAGAGAAGAAAAGAGAAGAGAAGCCAAGAAGCCCAGAAGTCCGGACCTCCGCTGGCAATAGAGCTACATGAAGACGGCGGAGGGGCCGGCCGAAGACCTGGGACACCGGGAGAAGAGGCCGGAGAGCGGAGAAGAACCAACCGGACGCCGGGAGAAGATGAAGCGGAGGGACCCCCGAAGCCGGAGGAAGATCCCCCCCCCCCGGAGCTGTTTAATAAAATATTTTAAAAACCTGTGCAGTGTTTTATTACTTACACTTTTTTCCTAGGTAAATGGGTAGGGGTACTCATTTACATAGGGTGGGGGGCCGGGATCTGGGGGCCCCCTTATTAAAGGGGGCTCCCAGATTCCGATAAGCCCCCGCCCGCAGACCCCGACAACCAACGGCCAGGGTTGTCGGGAAGAGGCCCTTGTCCTCATCAACATGGGGACAAGGTGCTTTGGGGGGGGGGGCGCAGGGCGCCCCCCTCCCCAAAGCACCCACCCCCATGTTGAGGGCATGCGGCCTGGTACGGTTCAGGAGGGGGGGGGGCGCTCGCTCGTCCCCACCCCCTTTCCTGACCGGCCAGGCTGCGTGCTCGGATCGGGGTCTGGTATGGATCCTAGGGGGGACCCCACGCCGTTTTTTCGGCGTAGGGGCTTCCCTTTATAATCCATAGCAGACCTAAGGGCCTGGTATGCCCTGCAACGGGGCTCGCAAGGTGTCAATCTCGCCGATAAAAGCGGCAAGATTGACATCCTTTGCTAGTCCCGTCGCACCTGAGTCACGTTCAAAATGAACGGACTTGGCCGTGTGTGGGCAAGTCCGTTCATTCTGAAAGTCCGCCGGAACTCCGGCGAAAGTCCGTCGGAAAGACGGGCGGACTTAGCCCGCCGGAAAGTCCCGGCGTGTGTGGGCAAGTCCGTCCGTTTTAAAGTCCGGCGCACCTGGCGGACAAAGTCCGTCGGAAAGTGTGCCGGACCAAGTAGGATAGAAAGTCCGACCGTGTGTACGCGGCATTAGAAACAATAGCAGAGAATGGACAGAGATTGCACACACTACAGTCTATAACAGTGTTTCTCAACTCCAGTCCTCAAGGCGCCCCAACGGGTCATGTTTTCAGGATTTCCCTCAGATGAAACGGCTGTGGTAATTACTAAGGCAGTGAAACTGATCAAATGTGCAAATCAATGGAAATCCTGAAAACATGACCTGTTGGGGCGCCTTGAGGACTGGAGTTGAGAAACACTGGTCTATAACTTTACACATTAGTTGTTGCTTGAACAGAAGTTATTGAATGTATTTAGAGATAAACAAATACAGCACACATGAACCTTTGTATGAAAGCTCTCTTGTAGGGACAATTAGATTTGTAATATTATTAAAGATGAGCAAATCTGCCTGGCTTCGATTCACTGGGGGTTTGGCAACTCTTGCTTGCAATCCATGAACCCCCCCCCCCCCCCCACACCTCCATATCGCCAATTATTCCTAAAATATTTTAAAAATAGAGTCTTCAGGTATGCGTTTGGTAAAATTTAGCTAGTAGATAGTGTCAGGACAGCACGCAAGCATTTGAATAGGCAGCATATAAAAAGATACAAGGCAGGATTTATCTTGCAAGAAAAAATAGAGACAATAGCCACAAATATATATATTTTTTTATTCTGTATTTTTTTCTTTCTCCGCCCATTATTATTATTGATTTTTTTTATATTCTTTTTTTTTTTTTTTTGCTAGGGCATTTTTTAGGTCAGGGTGCATAGTGTACACAGATAAAGCTTCTCTTTGTTTGCAGCAGGTCACTGCATACTTTTATAGCAAAGTAGTGTTCACCAATCCACCATATATTTAACCCATAAAAAAATGTCAAGCAGGCCTCAATTGAGAGATAGAGAGATAGAGGTTTTGTACAGAGAGGCTATAAGTAGGGTTGCTGTTTGTAATCAGAAAAATGCTAAATTTGTCCTGAACATAAAAGATTTTATTCATAAAAGCTAAAACTGAATATCTGCCACTGCGCTGAATTCGGATAAAAAATGGGGCAAACTCAGTGCACATAAGTATATGTGGATTGCGGTAATTATATGAATATTATTACGGTATATGAATATCATTACATGCACAGTTTTTGAAGGCAGAAGGGTCTATTTTCATTAATTCATATAATATTACCAAAATTATATTGGGGACAGTAGGGAGGAAGGGGGGACCCCCCTTCCCTTTGCAAGGCACCCTTGTCCCAATATTGAGGAATTTTCACCTCTACGTGGCCCATTTACTAGCTAATGAGGGTAACAATAAAATGTGTAAATATGAAGGGAATCTATGGTAGAATCTGGAACCCCCCTTTATAATAAGAAGGCCAGATAGTTAACTATTTTCCAGGGGAATGAGTACAAGGGTACAAGACTATCCCTTACCCATTCTCACAAAAAGTTAAAAGTAAAAACACCAACAGCAAATCAATAATCCCTTAAAATGAATCACAAAAATAAAGAAGTAAATCCAGCATTAGTCTTGGCATCCATTGAAGTAATCTGCCAAACAAGCCATTAAGTAAAGTAACCCAAGTCAATTAGGATGACCCATTATCTGTTGATCTGTGCACAATACTCTTCTGCCACTAAATGACAGATTCTCCTGTGATCACTATAGAAAACTAGCAAATTTATTTGAATTATTCCAATTATTCTAGTATATTTAGCACTACAGTGAATCTGGAATTTATTCACAGCGCTTCACTTTTTCCACATTTTGTTACATTACAGCCTTATTCCAAAATTGATTAAATTTGTTATTTTCCTCAAAATTCTACAAACAATACCCCTTAATGACAACGTGAAAGTAGTTTGTTTAAAATCTTTGCAAATTTATTAAAAATAAAAAAATGAAAAAATTCACATGTACATAAGTATTCACAGCCTTTGCCATGACACTCAAAATTGGTTTCAGGTGCATGCTGTTATTATTATTTATTATTATACAGGATTTATATAGCGCCAACAGTTTGAGCAGCGCTTTACAACATGGGGGTAGACAGTACAGTTACAATACAAATGAATAGAGCAGGGATCAGAGGGCCCTGCTCGTTAGAGCTTACAATCTAGAAGGGAGGATCAAGTTGAACAAAAGGTAATACCTGAGGGGGATGAGCTGATGGAGAAAATGAAAATATAGTTGTTAGGCGTGGGTAGGATAGGCTTCTCTGAAGAGAAGGGATTTCATCAGGGATTTTTCTAAAAGCTAATAGAGTAGGAGATAATTGGACAGATTAGGGTAAGGTGTTCCATTGGAGAGGCTCTGGAAAAGTCCTGGAGGCGAGCATGGAAGGAGGTGATGAGGGAGCTAGAGAGCAGAAGGTCTTAAGAGGAACGAAAAGAATTAATAGATTGGTATTTAGAGACTAGGCTAGTGATGTAGCTTGGGGCTAAGTTGTGAATGGCTTTGTAAGTTGTTGTTGGTATTTTGAATTTAATTTGTTGGGTGAGCGGAGGCCAGTGGAGGGATTGACAAAGAGGAGTAGCAGACACTGAGCGATTGGTAAGGTGGATGAGTCTGGCAGCAGCAATTATGATTGATTGAAGGGGGGATAGACTATGTAGAGGTAAGCCAATGAGAAGGAAGTTGCAGTAGTCGAGGCGAGAGATGACCAGGAAGTGAACTTGTGGGTTAGAAAGTGGCGTATTTTGGAGATGTTGCGGAGGTTATGGCGGCAAAATTTGGACAGTGATTGGACGTGGGGCCTAAAGGAGAGTTCAGAGTCCAGGGCTATACCTAGAACCTTGGCATGGGGGGATGGGCTGATAGTTGTGCCATCGATTTTGATAGAGAGATCAGGGGAAGGGGCACCCGGGGGAGGAAGAATTAAAAGTTCAGTTTTGGATGAATTGAGTTTGAGGAGCTGGTGTGACATCTAGACTGATACAGTATATCTGTTAGTAATTTAGTGATATGTGAGGAGACGGAGGGAGTGAGCTGAGGTATAGAGAAATAGATTTGGGTGTCGTCAGCATGGAGGTGGTATTGGAAGCCATGGGAGGCTATCAGCTGACCCAGTGAGGAAGTGTAGATTGAAAATAGGAGAGGTTCAAGAACAGAACCTTGGGGCACCCCAACAGAGAAAGGAAGAGAAGAGGAGGAAGAAGAGTTGTAAGTAACGCTAAAGGTGTGGTTGGATAAGTAGGTAGAGAACCAGCAAAGAGTACAGTCATGGAGACCAAAGGCGTGGAGTTTTTTGAGACGGAGGGGGTGGTCATCCGTATCAAAGGCAGCAGAGAGGTCCAGGAGTAGGAGTACAGAATAGTGTCCATTGGTTTTGGCCATTAGTAGATTGTTTGTTAGTTTTAGGAGAGCAGTTTCTGTGGAGTGTCGAGAATGAAATCCAGACTGAATGGGATCAAGAAGGCTATTATCAGCAAGGTGGTCACTCAGTCGGTTGTAGACCAGACGTTCAAGGAGTTTGGATAAAAAGGGGAGCAAGGAGATGGAGCATAGGTTGTTAAGATTGGATGGGTCCAGTGAGGGCTTTTTAAGTATGGGGCTGCCAAGTGCATGTTTTAGAGAGTTGGGAAAGATGACAGAAGAGAGGGAGAGTTTGAAGATGTGGGTTAGAGAGTGTAGAATAGAGCCAGAGGGTGAACATAGAATTTGTGAGGGAACAGGATCCAGAGGGCAGGTGGTAAGATGGACGTTAGCAAGTAGTTTAGCAACCTCGTCTAAAGGGGTGGGGTTGAAAGAGGGAAATAATGAATGTACCCGTGGGCATGAAGTGTAAGGCGTGGAGGGTATCTGAACAGTAGAGATCTCCTCGCAAATTGTATCAATCTTCTGTTTGAAGTGATTGGCAATCTCCTGGACAGTGAGTGAGTTGGTGGGTGGAGGCAGTGGAGGACGAAGTAGAGAGTTGAAGGTATAGAAGAGTTGACGGGGATGGGATGATAAGTTGTTAATGAGAGTGATAAAATAGGTCTGCTTGGCAGTGAGGAGGCTGGAATTGTATGTTTGGAGGGCAGATTTATGTTGGTTGAAATCTTTCTGAGACTTAGTCTTACACCACAGGCGCTCATCAGCATGACTATGTTTTTTCAGACTTCTAGTATCATCTGTTTGCCAAGGTTAAAGGGGTCGGGGCCTGATTCTGTGTGTAGTGAGGGGGGCCAGTGAGTCCAGTGAGGCTAGAAGTGAAGCATTGTAGACAGAAGTGGCTAGGTCGGTGCAGGATAGGGGTGGGATTTTCTCATAAAGGTCGTGGGTAGCAGAGTAAAGAAGAGAAGGGTTGAGATAGCGTAGGTTTCTGCTGGTAACTTTTAGGTGGTTGGAGGGAGAGGAGGTGGAGGAGAGTGAAACTAATAAGGTAGTGATCAAAGAAAGGAAATGGATAGTTGGAGAGGTTGCATGGAGTGCATAGGTGGGAGAAAACAAGGTCAAGGGTATTGCTTTCAGAGTGAGTAGGAGGATGTATCGATTGCTTCAGGTCAAAGGAGGAGGTTAGGCTGAGAAGTTTGGAAGTGGCTGGAGTGTTAGTATTAATAGGGATGTTGAAGTCACCCAGAATGATTGTGGGGATTTCAGAAAAATAGAAAGTAGGGTAGCCAGGCAAAGAAGTCATCAAGAAAGGTTGATACTGTTCCAGGGGGCCTGTAGATCACAGATATCCTTAGAGAAACTGAAGAGAAAAGACGAATGCGGTGTGCTTCGAAAGAGGAGAGTGACAGAGAGGGAAGTGGGTGAAGTACCTGAAAGGCGCTATGTGGGGCTAGGATTCCGACACCTCCTCCGGTATGTCCACTGGATCTGGGGGAGTGAGTCCAGAGAAGACCACAATGGGATAGGGCAGCAGAAGACGCAGTGTCGGAATCATGAAGCCAGGTTTCGGTAATGGCGAGTAGATTAAATGAGTTAGCAATAAAGAGGTCATGGAGGGAGGTGAGTTTGTTACAGACAGAGCGGGAATTCCAAAGGGCACAAGAGAAAGGGAGTCTGGTCTTGGGAAGAACAGAAATGGGAACTAAGTTGTGTTGATTTCAGCTGCGGCCAGAGGGTGTGGGGTAATGGGTGCATTAGGTACAGTTAAATGATGGACCCCCAGGGTTTGGGGATATATCTCCAGAGGTTAGGAGAAGCAGAAGGGTGAGGGAGGTAATATGGGAGTGGAATTTATATGAAGGGACATGCCCCAGTGTCCTCTAGATTTATTGTGTGTTTGGATTTAGAAGGAATTGGTGTGTGCAGTAATAAGGAGAGGACAGAAGTGAGGATGATATATTTATATATGCTGTGGGGTGGAGAAGAGGGGTGAAGAAGAGATAGTTTAACGATAGAGGACAGAGCTGTCAAAAGGAGCAGTAGAGAGTTACAAGGAGAAAGAGCTGAAGGGCTAAAGAAGGTCACCTAATGTCTGTGTGTTTTTTTTCAAAGTATTTTCTTCTGTTCATTCGCCTTGTGCGTTCGCTGAAGTGCAGAGTCAGAAGTGATCCCACTTATAGAAATACCCCCACTTTGAGAAAGAGCCCCAGATGCAAATGTGCCCCCTGCAAATGCCTCCCCCAAAAGATGCTTAGATTTATACTGATAGGAATGGGGATGGATGAATTCAAATGATCAAATCAGGAGGTAATAAAAGTTTGCTGTTTCCACTGATCATGCTTGAGATGTTTCTACAACTTGATTGGAGTCCACCTGTGGTAAATTCAGTTGATTGGACATAATTTGGAAAGGCACACACCTGTCTATATAAGGTCCCACAGTTAACAGTGCATGTCAGAGCACAAACCAAGCCCTGAAGTCCAAGCAAATGTCTGTAGACCACTGAGACAGGATTGTATCGAGGCACAGATCTATGGAAGGGTACAGAAAAAGGTCCCAGTGATCACAGTGGCCTACATCATCCATAAATAGAAGAAGTTTGGAACCACCAGGACTATTCCTATAGTGGGTCCTATAGTGAGCTGAGCAATCAGGGGAGAAGGCCCTTAGACAGAGAGGTGACCAAGAACCCAATGGTCACTCTCACAGAGCTCCAGCATTTCTCTGTGGAGAGTAGGGATGAGCTTCGTGTTCGAGTCGAACCCATGTGCCGTTCGCGACAAATTCGTGTGACGCGTCACGGCCCATAATTCACTATGGCATTGCAGTGCTGGCTGATGATTGGCCAAGCATGCACTATGACCCGCATGCTTGGCCAATCACAGCGCCGTCTGAACAGAGAGCCATAATTGGCCAAAGCCAAGGAGGCTTAGGTCAATTATGGCTCAGGGGATTTAGTACACGCCCCACACTATATAAGGCCGCCTGCACGGTGGCCCTGTGTAGTGTGTGTTCCGGCGTTGAAAGAGATAGACAGAGAGACAGTGTCATTTGATTTAGGTTAGATAGATTAGGCAGGACAGTTAGTGAGTTAGCTGCACTTACAGTGTATTGTGTATATATATGCATCCCAGGTGTTATATATATATATATATATATATATATACTGTATTCAGTTTAGCTAGATCCATTCCTGTTATCTTCCTACTGACAGGCAGGCTTGTCTTGTTACAGTATTTACAGCTACCTGAAGAAAAATGCTGGTGTTCTTTGATCCTATTAGTACCACAGTCAGGCAGCTAGACTATTTACAGTTAGTGTAGTGCGTACTCCTCACAGTGTTCAGTTAAAGCTACAACTTAGTTTAGTGTGACCTCTGCACAGTGTTCAGCTAAAACTACAAGTTAGTGTAGTGCGTCCTCCTCACAGTGTTCAGCTAAAGCTACAAGTTAGTTTAGTGCGACCTCTGCACAGTGTTCAGCTAAAGCTACAAGTTAGGGTAGTGCGTCCTCCTCACAGTGTTCAGCTAAAGCTACAAGTTAGTGTAGTGCATCCTCCTCACAGTGTTCAGCTAAAACTACAAGTTAGTGTAGTGTGACCTCTGCACAGTGTTCAGCTAAAGCTACAAGTTAGTGTAGTGCGTCCTCCTCACAGTGTTCAGCTAAAACTACAAGTTAGTGTAGTGCGACCTCTGCACAGTGTTCAGCTAAAGCTACAAGTTAGTGTAGTGCGTCCTCTGAACAGTGTTCAGCTAAAGCTACAAGTTAGTGTAGTGCGCCCTCCTCACAGTGTTCAGCTAAAACTACAAGTTAGTGTAGTGCGAGCTCTGCACAGTGTTCAGCTAAAGCTACCTGTAGAAGGTTGGTGGTGTTTTCCTGATCCTATCACTACCGCAGGCAGCTAAATAAGCTACAAGTTAGTGCACAGTGTTCAGCTAAAGCTACAAGTTAGGGTAGTGCATCCTCCTCACAGTGTTCAGCTAAAGCTACAAGTTAGTGTAGTGCGTCCTCCTCACAGTGTTCAGCTAAAACTACAAGTTAGTGTAGTGCGACCTCTGCACAGTGTTCAGCTAAAGCTACAAGTTAGTGTAGTGCGTCCTCCTCACAGTGTTCAGCTAAAACTACAAGTTAGTGTAGTGCGTCCTCTGAACAGTGTTCAGCTAAAGCTACAAGTTAGTGTAGTGCAAGCTCTGCACAGTGTTCAGCTAAAGCTACCTGTAGAAGGTTGGTGGTGTTTTCCTGATCCTCTCACTACCGCAGGCAGCTAAATAAGCTACAAGTTAGTTTTTTGCGAGCTCTGCACAGTGTTCACCTAAAGCTACCTGTAAAAGGTTGGTGGTGTTTTCTTGATCCTATCACTACCGCAGGCAGCTAAATAAGCTACAAGTTATTTTTTTGTGAGCTCTGCACAGTGTTCACCTAAAGCTACCTGTAGAAGGTTGGTGGTGTTTTCCTGATCCTATCACTACCGCAGGCAGCTAAATAAGCTACAAGTTAGTTTTTTGCGAGCTCTGCACAGTGTTCACCTAAAGCTACCTGTAGAAGGTTGGTGGTGTTTTCCTGATCCTATCACTATCAAAGGCAGCTAAATAAGCTAGAAGTTAGTTTTTAGCGAGCTCTGCATAGTGTTCACCTAAAGCTACCTGTAGAAGATTGGTGGTGTTTTCCTGATCCTATCACTATCAAAGGCAGCTAAATAAGCTAGAAGTTAGTTTTTAGCGAGCTCTGCACAGTGTTCACCTAAAGCTACCAGTAGAAGATTGGTAGTGTTTTCCTGATCCTATCACTACCGCAGGCAGCTAAATAAGCTACAAGTTAGTGTAGTGCGTCCTCCTCACAGTGTTCAGCTAAAACTACAAGTTAGTGTAGTGCGACCTCTGCACAGTGTTCAGCTAAAGCTACAAGTTAGTGTAGTTCGTCCTCCTCACAGTGTTCAGCTAAAACTACAAGTTAGTGTAGTGCACAGTGTTCAGCTAAAGCTACAAGTTAGGGTAGTGCGTCCTCCTCACAGTGTTCAGCTAAAGCTACAAGTTAGTGTAGTGCATCCTCCTCACAGTGTTCAGCTAAAACTACAAGTTAGTGTAGTGTGACCTCTGCACAGTGTTCAGCTAAAGCTACAAGTTAGTGTAGTGCGTCCTCCTCACAGTGTTCAGCTAAAACTACAAGTTAGTGTAGTGCGACCTCTGCACAGTGTTCAGCTAAAGCTACAAGTTAGTGTAGTGCGTCCTCCTCACAGTGTTCAGCTAAAACTACAAGTTAGTGTAGTGCACAGTGTTCAGCTAAAGCTACAAGTTAGGGTAGTGCGTCCTCCTCACAGTGTTCAGCTAAAGCTACAAGTTAGTGTAGTGCATCCTCCTCACAGTGTTCAGCTAAAACTACAAGTTAGTGTAGTGCGACCTCTGCACAGTGTTCAGCTAAAGCTACAAGTTAGTGCAGTGCGTCCTCCTCACAGTGTACAGCTAAAACTACAAGTTAGTGTAGTGCGACCTCTGCACAGTGTTCAGCTAAAGCTACCTGTAGAAGGTTGGTGGTGTTTTCCTGATCCTATCACTACCGCAGGCAGCTAAATAAGCTACAAGTTAGTTTTTTGCAAGCTCTGCACAGTGTTCACCTAAAGCTACCTGTAGAAGGTTGGTGGTGTTTTCCTGATCCTATCACTACCGCAGGCAGCTAAATAAGCTACAAGTTAGCTTTTTGCGAGCTCTGCACAGTGTTCACCTAAAGCTACCTGTAGAAGGTTGGTGGTGTTTTCCTGATCCTATCACTACCACAGGCAGCTAAATAAGCTACAAGTTAATTTTTTGCGAGCTCTGCACAGTGTTCAGCTAAAGCTAATTGTAGAAGGTTGGTGGTGTTTTCCTGATCTTATCACTACCGCAGGCAGCTAAAAAAGGTACAAGTTAGTTTTTTGCGAGGAAAAATTGAATGATTCGCACTATATAAATTGGTAAATGTGTGGCTGTTTAGTCACACCAAAAAACGCTAAATGCAACCTGTGTAAATAAATACATAACCATACGTGCAATAGTGTATCTTAATCAATACAAACAAATGTGGAAAATAAAGTCCAAACAAAAATAAACGTATTAAAAAGTCATTTGTGAATGAAAAAAAATTTATAAAAAATAGTCCATGAGAAGAACCCAAAGAAAGTGAAAATAGCAATCACGGGTTTTTCAACCACATGGAGCCTCAGATATGTGGGACCACCACCGACAGTAAGAGCCTGGCCGCTTACCAGAACCCCATGACCCCCCGTTACAGAGGGTCTAAAGGGCTTTTGAGATCCTAGTAATCCGAACTATCCAGGAACAGGGATGGAGATGGAAACTGGAAGGAGCATCAGGTGCTGGAGTGAAGATGGATGGGTCCACAGGAAGGGGGCTCAGCCCTCAGCAAGGCATTATTATCATAGGAAAGAAGAAAGGGAGGGCTCCCATAGTGTAAAATCCGGTTGCAATTTATTATAAAAAAAGTATATAAACACTCACATGTAAAATGAGATAATCAGTATCATCAGACAATCAGCATCATCAGACGGAAGAACAGACTGTGGCACCGGCCGGATGACCACAGATAGCTCGTCCTGTTAGATGTACAGCAACAATGGGAGGTGGCGCGATGATACCGCTCAGCCCTACGCTGCGTTTCGCAAAAAAATGCGTCTTCCAGGGGCACGAGCTGCTCATCGCATCACCTCCCTTAAATAACAAATGATAAATGGTAAGCCTCACCTTGGAATCCCCCATGCCGGACTTCCGCATTAGCCTCGAGCGCAGGTATTGCTAGTGCGCATGCGCGTAACGGGGTCTGCACTTCCCTATGAGCCTAAAACGTTCATGGCCTCAGCGCTACCGCGCATGTGCGACCTCGGGCTACGTGGGCGTCATTCAGTCTCGCGAGAGACGAGATCCGCCCACTCAAGGGAAGAATTTGTCAAGTTCACAATGCGTGCGCACCCCCTAGTGTCAATCAGCAAGTGTAATAGGCGAACAGGCAGCCTCGGGCTACCGCGCATGTGCGACCTCGGATTACACAGGCGTCATTCAATCTCGCTCCAGGAGATGAGAACCGCCCTCTCAAGAGAAAGATATGTCAGGTCTACAATGCGTGCGCACCCCCCTAATGTCGATCAACAGATGTAATAGACAAACAGGCAGCCTTACGTGGGGCATGGGTAAAAATTAAGTGAGAAAAGAACAAGAAAATTTGTTTAAAAAATGTAAAAAATAAGTAAACATGTTGGTTGAAATCTTTCTGAGACTTAGTCTTACACCACAGGCGCTCATCAGCATGACTATGTTTTTTCAGACTTCTAGTATCATCTGTTTGCCAAGGTTAAAGGGGTCGGGGCCTGATTCTGTGTGTAGTGAGGGGGGCCAGTGAGTCCAGTGAGGCTAGAAGTGAAGCATTGTAGACAGAAGTGGCTAGGTCGGTGCAGGATAGGGGTGGGATTTTCTCATAAAGGTCGTGGGTAGCAGAGTAAAGAAGAGAAGGGTTGAGATAGCGTAGGTTTCTGCTGGTAACTTTTAGGTGGTTGGAGGGAGAGGAGGTGGAGGAGAGTGAAACTAATAAGGTAGTGATCAAAGAAAGGAAATGGATAGTTGGAGAGGTTGCATGGAGTGCATAGGTGGGAGAAAACAAGGTCAAGGGTATTGCTTTCAGAGTGAGTAGGAGGATGTATCGATTGCTTCAGGTCAAAGGAGGAGGTTAGGCTGAGAAGTTTGGAAGTGGCTGGAGTGTTAGTATTAATAGGGATGTTGAAGTCACCCAGAATGATTGTGGGGATTTCAGAAAAATAGAAAGTAGGGTAGCCAGGCAAAGAAGTCATCAAGAAAGGTTGATACTGTTCCAGGGGGCCTGTAGATCACAGATATCCTTAGAGAAACTGAAGAGAAAAGACGAATGCGGTGTGCTTCGAAAGAGGAGAGTGACAGAGAGGGAAGTGGGTGAAGTACCTGAAAGGCGCTATGTGGGGCTAGGATTCCGACACCTCCTCCGGTATGTCCACTGGATCTGGGGGAGTGAGTCCAGAGAAGACCACAATGGGATAGGGCAGCAGAAGACGCAGTGTCGGAATCATGAAGCCAGGTTTCGGTAATGGCGAGTAGATTAAATGAGTTAGCAATAAAGAGGTCATGGAGGGAGGTGAGTTTGTTACAGACAGAGCGGGAATTCCAAAGGGCACAAGAGAAAGGGAGTCTGGTCTTGGGAAGAACAGAAATGGGAACTAAGTTGTGTTGATTTCAGCTGCGGCCAGAGGGTGTGGGGTAATGGGTGCATTAGGTACAGTTAAATGATGGACCCCCAGGGTTTGGGGATATATCTCCAGAGGTTAGGAGAAGCAGAAGGGTGAGGGAGGTAATATGGGAGTGGAATTTATATGAAGGGACATGCCCCAGTGTCCTCTAGATTTATTGTGTGTTTGGATTTAGAAGGAATTGGTGTGTGCAGTAATAAGGAGAGGACAGAAGTGAGGATGATATATTTATATATGCTGTGGGGTGGAGAAGAGGGGTGAAGAAGAGATAGTTTAACGATAGAGGACAGAGCTGTCAAAAGGAGCAGTAGAGAGTTACAAGGAGAAAGAGCTGAAGGGCTAAAGAAGGTCACCTAATGTCTGTGTGTTTTTTTTCAAAGTATTTTCTTCTGTTCATTCGCCTTGTGCGTTCGCTGAAGTGCAGAGTCAGAAGTGATCCCACTTATAGAAATACCCCCACTTTGAGAAAGAGCCCCAGATGCAAATGTGCCCCCTGCAAATGCCTCCCCCAAAAGATGCTTAGATTTATACTGATAGGAATGGGGATGGATGAATTCAAATGATCAAATCAGGAGGTAATAAAAGTTTGCTGTTTCCACTGATCATGCTTGAGATGTTTCTACAACTTGATTGGAGTCCACCTGTGGTAAATTCAGTTGATTGGACATAATTTGGAAAGGCACACACCTGTCTATATAAGGTCCCACAGTTAACAGTGCATGTCAGAGCACAAACCAAGCCCTGAAGTCCAAGCAAATGTCTGTAGACCACTGAGACAGGATTGTATCGAGGCACAGATCTATGGAAGGGTACAGAAAAAGGTCCCAGTGATCACAGTGGCCTACATCATCCATAAATAGAAGAAGTTTGGAACCACCAGGACTATTCCTATAGTGGGTCCTATAGTGAGCTGAGCAATCAGGGGAGAAGGCCCTTAGACAGAGAGGTGACCAAGAACCCAATGGTCACTCTCACAGAGCTCCAGCATTTCTCTGTGGAGAGTAGGGATGAGCTTCGTGTTCGAGTCGAACCCATGTGCCGTTCGCGACAAATTCGTGTGACGCGTCACGGCCCATAATTCACTATGGCATTGCAGTGCTGGCTGATGATTGGCCAAGCATGCACTATGACCCGCATGCTTGGCCAATCACAGCGCCGTCTGAACAGAGAGCCATAATTGGCCAAAGCCAAGGAGGCTTAGGTCAATTATGGCTCAGGGGATTTAGTACACGCCCCACACTATATAAGGCCGCCTGCACGGTGGCCCTGTGTAGTGTGTGTTCCGGCGTTGAAAGAGATAGACAGAGAGACAGTGTCATTTGATTTAGGTTAGATAGATTAGGCAGGACAGTTAGTGAGTTAGCTGCACTTACAGTGTATTGTGTATATATATGCATCCCAGGTGTTATATATATATATATATATATATATATACTGTATTCAGTTTAGCTAGATCCATTCCTGTTATCTTCCTACTGACAGGCAGGCTTGTCTTGTTACAGTATTTACAGCTACCTGAAGAAAAATGCTGGTGTTCTTTGATCCTATTAGTACCACAGTCAGGCAGCTAGACTATTTACAGTTAGTGTAGTGCGTACTCCTCACAGTGTTCAGTTAAAGCTACAACTTAGTTTAGTGTGACCTCTGCACAGTGTTCAGCTAAAACTACAAGTTAGTGTAGTGCGTCCTCCTCACAGTGTTCAGCTAAAGCTACAAGTTAGTTTAGTGCGACCTCTGCACAGTGTTCAGCTAAAGCTACAAGTTAGGGTAGTGCGTCCTCCTCACAGTGTTCAGCTAAAGCTACAAGTTAGTGTAGTGCATCCTCCTCACAGTGTTCAGCTAAAACTACAAGTTAGTGTAGTGTGACCTCTGCACAGTGTTCAGCTAAAGCTACAAGTTAGTGTAGTGCGTCCTCCTCACAGTGTTCAGCTAAAACTACAAGTTAGTGTAGTGCGACCTCTGCACAGTGTTCAGCTAAAGCTACAAGTTAGTGTAGTGCGTCCTCTGAACAGTGTTCAGCTAAAGCTACAAGTTAGTGTAGTGCGCCCTCCTCACAGTGTTCAGCTAAAACTACAAGTTAGTGTAGTGCGAGCTCTGCACAGTGTTCAGCTAAAGCTACCTGTAGAAGGTTGGTGGTGTTTTCCTGATCCTATCACTACCGCAGGCAGCTAAATAAGCTACAAGTTAGTGCACAGTGTTCAGCTAAAGCTACAAGTTAGGGTAGTGCATCCTCCTCACAGTGTTCAGCTAAAGCTACAAGTTAGTGTAGTGCGTCCTCCTCACAGTGTTCAGCTAAAACTACAAGTTAGTGTAGTGCGACCTCTGCACAGTGTTCAGCTAAAGCTACAAGTTAGTGTAGTGCGTCCTCCTCACAGTGTTCAGCTAAAACTACAAGTTAGTGTAGTGCGTCCTCTGAACAGTGTTCAGCTAAAGCTACAAGTTAGTGTAGTGCAAGCTCTGCACAGTGTTCAGCTAAAGCTACCTGTAGAAGGTTGGTGGTGTTTTCCTGATCCTCTCACTACCGCAGGCAGCTAAATAAGCTACAAGTTAGTTTTTTGCGAGCTCTGCACAGTGTTCACCTAAAGCTACCTGTAAAAGGTTGGTGGTGTTTTCTTGATCCTATCACTACCGCAGGCAGCTAAATAAGCTACAAGTTATTTTTTTGTGAGCTCTGCACAGTGTTCACCTAAAGCTACCTGTAGAAGGTTGGTGGTGTTTTCCTGATCCTATCACTACCGCAGGCAGCTAAATAAGCTACAAGTTAGTTTTTTGCGAGCTCTGCACAGTGTTCACCTAAAGCTACCTGTAGAAGGTTGGTGGTGTTTTCCTGATCCTATCACTATCAAAGGCAGCTAAATAAGCTAGAAGTTAGTTTTTAGCGAGCTCTGCATAGTGTTCACCTAAAGCTACCTGTAGAAGATT
Organism: Lithobates septentrionalis; assembly: GCA_037952835.1. Taxonomy (NCBI): domain Eukaryota; kingdom Metazoa; phylum Chordata; class Amphibia; order Anura; family Ranidae; genus Lithobates; species Lithobates septentrionalis. The sequence continues at coordinate 6,474,446 of JBBDGP010000098.1, forward strand.
GGTGGTGTTTTCCTGATCCTATCACTATCAAAGGCAGCTAAATAAGCTAGAAGTTAGTTTTTAGCGAGCTCTGCACAGTGTTCACCTAAAGCTACCAGTAGAAGATTGGTAGTGTTTTCCTGATCCTATCACTACCGCAGGCAGCTAAATAAGCTACAAGTTAGTGTAGTGCGTCCTCCTCACAGTGTTCAGCTAAAACTACAAGTTAGTGTAGTGCGACCTCTGCACAGTGTTCAGCTAAAGCTACAAGTTAGTGTAGTTCGTCCTCCTCACAGTGTTCAGCTAAAACTACAAGTTAGTGTAGTGCACAGTGTTCAGCTAAAGCTACAAGTTAGGGTAGTGCGTCCTCCTCACAGTGTTCAGCTAAAGCTACAAGTTAGTGTAGTGCATCCTCCTCACAGTGTTCAGCTAAAACTACAAGTTAGTGTAGTGTGACCTCTGCACAGTGTTCAGCTAAAGCTACAAGTTAGTGTAGTGCGTCCTCCTCACAGTGTTCAGCTAAAACTACAAGTTAGTGTAGTGCGACCTCTGCACAGTGTTCAGCTAAAGCTACAAGTTAGTGTAGTGCGTCCTCCTCACAGTGTTCAGCTAAAACTACAAGTTAGTGTAGTGCACAGTGTTCAGCTAAAGCTACAAGTTAGGGTAGTGCGTCCTCCTCACAGTGTTCAGCTAAAGCTACAAGTTAGTGTAGTGCATCCTCCTCACAGTGTTCAGCTAAAACTACAAGTTAGTGTAGTGCGACCTCTGCACAGTGTTCAGCTAAAGCTACAAGTTAGTGCAGTGCGTCCTCCTCACAGTGTACAGCTAAAACTACAAGTTAGTGTAGTGCGACCTCTGCACAGTGTTCAGCTAAAGCTACCTGTAGAAGGTTGGTGGTGTTTTCCTGATCCTATCACTACCGCAGGCAGCTAAATAAGCTACAAGTTAGTTTTTTGCAAGCTCTGCACAGTGTTCACCTAAAGCTACCTGTAGAAGGTTGGTGGTGTTTTCCTGATCCTATCACTACCGCAGGCAGCTAAATAAGCTACAAGTTAGCTTTTTGCGAGCTCTGCACAGTGTTCACCTAAAGCTACCTGTAGAAGGTTGGTGGTGTTTTCCTGATCCTATCACTACCACAGGCAGCTAAATAAGCTACAAGTTAATTTTTTGCGAGCTCTGCACAGTGTTCAGCTAAAGCTAATTGTAGAAGGTTGGTGGTGTTTTCCTGATCTTATCACTACCGCAGGCAGCTAAAAAAGGTACAAGTTAGTTTTTTGCGAGGAAAAATTGAATGATTCGCACTATATAAATTGGTAAATGTGTGGCTGTTTAGTCACACCAAAAAACGCTAAATGCAACCTGTGTAAATAAATACATAACCATACGTGCAATAGTGTATCTTAATCAATACAAACAAATGTGGAAAATAAAGTCCAAACAAAAATAAACGTATTAAAAAGTCATTTGTGAATGAAAAAAAATTTATAAAAAATAGTCCATGAGAAGAACCCAAAGAAAGTGAAAATAGCAATCACGGGTTTTTCAACCACATGGAGCCTCAGATATGTGGGACCACCACCGACAGTAAGAGCCTGGCCGCTTACCAGAACCCCATGACCCCCCGTTACAGAGGGTCTAAAGGGCTTTTGAGATCCTAGTAATCCGAACTATCCAGGAACAGGGATGGAGATGGAAACTGGAAGGAGCATCAGGTGCTGGAGTGAAGATGGATGGGTCCACAGGAAGGGGGCTCAGCCCTCAGCAAGGCATTATTATCATAGGAAAGAAGAAAGGGAGGGCTCCCATAGTGTAAAATCCGGTTGCAATTTATTATAAAAAAAGTATATAAACACTCACATGTAAAATGAGATAATCAGTATCATCAGACAATCAGCATCATCAGACGGAAGAACAGACTGTGGCACCGGCCGGATGACCACAGATAGCTCGTCCTGTTAGATGTACAGCAACAATGGGAGGTGGCGCGATGATACCGCTCAGCCCTACGCTGCGTTTCGCAAAAAAATGCGTCTTCCAGGGGCACGAGCTGCTCATCGCATCACCTCCCTTAAATAACAAATGATAAATGGTAAGCCTCACCTTGGAATCCCCCATGCCGGACTTCCGCATTAGCCTCGAGCGCAGGTATTGCTAGTGCGCATGCGCGTAACGGGGTCTGCACTTCCCTATGAGCCTAAAACGTTCATGGCCTCAGCGCTACCGCGCATGTGCGACCTCGGGCTACGTGGGCGTCATTCAGTCTCGCGAGAGACGAGATCCGCCCACTCAAGGGAAGAATTTGTCAAGTTCACAATGCGTGCGCACCCCCTAGTGTCAATCAGCAAGTGTAATAGGCGAACAGGCAGCCTCGGGCTACCGCGCATGTGCGACCTCGGATTACACAGGCGTCATTCAATCTCGCTCCAGGAGATGAGAACCGCCCTCTCAAGAGAAAGATATGTCAGGTCTACAATGCGTGCGCACCCCCCTAATGTCGATCAACAGATGTAATAGACAAACAGGCAGCCTTACGTGGGGCATGGGTAAAAATTAAGTGAGAAAAGAACAAGAAAATTTGTTTAAAAAATGTAAAAAATAAGTAAACATGCCGACTAATAAAATGTGTATAAGGCATCTAAAGCCAAATCCTCAGGTTACTACCCGATCGAATCACTACCCAACAGATCGCACACAGCAATCTGTAATGTTGGCGTGTAGTTTGACTGGGAAAATGTGAATATGCAAACCAAAGAAAAACTTATTTGTTTTTTTGAGTGTGTCAAGGCTATATAAATACACCTACTTGGTGCCAATAGCAAATATTTAAACAAGTTTAGGCGTTAATGGTGACACACGCCAACAAAAATCAAGAAATGTGTCCCAAGGGGACATAAATAAAATGCAAAAGATGACCCCTAGTGGTCAAAGTAAAAAAGCACACCCTCAAAGCCAGTTTCCTAGTGTATTGAACAGTCAGACAGCTATGTGGGTGAACACGAAATTTAAATAGATGCAGAAAAAAATGCATAACAATGTAAATAAATTATATTTAAATTAATGCAAGCTGTAAGACAACACCCATATCTCGTACAGGTTGTCAAAGGTGGCCGTGTCCAAAAATGGTCACCCGTGACAACCCAAAGTACTGATACATGGTATATGTTCACATTGAGGGATGCATATCTCAAAAGTTCGCATAGTAACCAATTGGGTATGACAGATGAAGCAGACACCCCAACTGTAAATTTAATTATTAAAAATTAAAAATGAGGGGCCTGAATGGTGACACATACGGGCCCGACCTAAATAGGTCATAAGGGGACATAAAAATGTGAAAACATGATATACCGACCCCTAGTGGTCATCATGAAATCTCATATGTCTATGATTTAAATACCTATATCGGTATGTGAAAGGTTTAAGGTAAACTCAATGGATGCTGCAATGATAGTCTAAACACTAATCGCAGGGCATATCCGGTGGTCCAGACATGGGGATCCAAATCAAAAGTGACCTCCAAAACATTATAAACATTAAAATACAACAAGAAAGAAGAAAGCTATATTTCACCACATTCCGTATTTCAGGCATTGTTGATGAAAGCATTAATATCAGTGTCCACATTCATACCATGTGGTACATAACTTTTAACCTTATATATCCAGGACATCTCTGACTTGGAAATCTCCCTAATAAGTGAGCTGCCCCGCCAATGGGGTTTGTATTTGTCTATGCCCACGAATAAAGTTTTGGAGGGGTCCCTAGCATGGAATTGGTCATAATGCCTGGAAACGGGGTGTTTGTCATACCCTCTTCTAATATTTCCTATGTGCTCGTTTAAGCGAACCCGTAGGGCCCTTTTGGTCCTCCCTATATATTGGAGACCACACGGGCATTGTAACAGATAAACCACCCCTTCAGAACTACAGGTGATGAAGGGTTCGATGTCATGTGAAACTCCAGTGCTGGTGGATACAAATGACGTGATACGTCTTGATCTATAAGTGTTTAAAGAACACACTTGGCATCTCCCACACCTATAGAACCCTGTTAGGTTTTGCAGGAAAGATCTATTTTCCCGTGGGGGGTCCTGAACTGTGGGCGCAATCTTATTTCCCAAGGAGGCTGCGCCCTTAAAAATCACCCTAGGTCTTGGTGGTAAAATGGCTTTAAGAGTCAAATCACTACCTAGGACGTGCCAATGTTTTTGTATCAGTTGCTTAATGGCACGGTGTTGAACCGAATAGGTAGTGATGAATGGTACAGTCTCTAAAACCTCGTTCCTAGGTCTAGGAACCTCAGCTAACAGAGTTGTTCTATCCTTATCCCTTGCTGATTTCGCAGCCTGTGAGAGGGAAGAACGTTCATATCCCTTCTCCAGGAATCTTTCAGTCAGAATAGATGCCTGATGGTCGAAGGTGGCTGTGTCTGAACAATTGCGTCTGAGGCGCAAAAATTGTCCATATGGAATAGCTTTCAGCCACGATTCGTGGTGGCAACTGTCTACAGAAATGTAAGAGTTTCTGTCAGGTGCCTTGAAGTGTGTAGATGTCACGAACTGTCCTTCCAAGATCCGAATCTTCAGGTCGAGGAAGTGGATGGTTTCCTGACTGGCTTCAAAATTTAGTCTGATGCCTCGGTCGTTGGTATTAAGGATATCCATAAAGTTATGAAGCTCAGTCTCCCCCCCATCCCATAGGAGGAGGACGTCATCGATATATCTAGCCCACAGGAGCACCTCCGGTCTCCTGGGGGCGTCGATGACGTCCTCCTCCCATTTGGCCATAAAAATATTGGCCAAACTCGGGGCGTATTTGGCTCCCATGGCCACGCCGCGATCCTGTCGATAAAACTGCTGTTCGAACCAGAAGTAACTGTGGCTCGCAGCATATTGCAAGAGTTCCATAATGAATAGAATTTGTGCAGGAGGGAAGTTAGAGTCTCGATTGAGAAACAATTCCACCGCCTGTAAACCTAAATAAGCTACAAGTTAGTTTTTTGCGAGCTCTGCACAGTGTTCACCTAAAGCTACCTGTAGAAGGTTGGTGGTGTTTTCCTGATCCTATCACTACCGCAGGCAGCTAAATAAGCTACAAGTTATTTTTTTGCGAGCTCTGCACAGTGTTCACCTAAAGCTACCTGTAGAAGGTTGGTGGTGTTTTCCTGATCCTATCACTACCGCAGGCAGCTAAATAAGCTACAAGTTAGTTTTTTGCGAGCTCTGCACAGTGTTCACCTAAAGCTACCTGTAGAAGGTTGGTGGTGTTTTCCTGATCCTATCACTACCGCAGGCAGCTAAATAAGCTACAAGTTAGTTTTTTGCGAGCTCTGCACAGTGTTCAGCTAAAACTACAAGTTAGTGTAGTGTGAGCTCTGCACAGTGTTCAGCTAAAGCTACCTGTAGAAGGTTGGGGGTATTTTCCTGTTCCTATCACTACCGCAGGCAGCTAAATAAGCTACAAGTTTGTTTTTTGCGAGCTCTGCACAGTGTTCACCTAACGCTACCTGTAGAAGCTTGGTGGTGTTTTCCTGATCCTATCACTACTGCAGGCAGCTAAATAAGCTACAAGTTAGTTTTTTGCGAGCTCTGCACAGTGTTCAGCTAAAGCTACCTGTAGAAGGTTGGTGGTGTTCTCATACTACAGGCAGGCAGTTGATTTTGCTAGCTGCAGTATCAGTATATATATATATATATATATATATATATATATATATATATATATATATATATACAGTGGCTTGCGAAAGTATTCGGCCCCCTTGAACTTTTCAACCTTTTGCCACATTTCAGGCTTCAAACATAAAGATATAACATTTTTATTTTTTGTGAAGAATCACCAACAAGTGGGACACAATTGTGAAGTGGAACGAAATCTTTTGGATTTTTGAAACTTTTTTAACTAATAAAAAAATAAAAAGTGGGGCGTGCAAAATTATTTGGCCCCCTTGCGTTAATACTTTGTAGAGCCACCTTTTGCTGCGATTACAGCTGCAAGTCGCTTGGGGTATGTCTCTATCAGTTTTGCACATCGAGAGACTGAAATTCTTGCCCATTCTTCCTTGCAAAACAGCTCGAGCTCAGTGAGGTTGGATGGAGAGCGTTTGTGAACAGCAGTTTTCAGCTCTTTCCACAGATTCTCGATTGGATTCAGGTCTGGACTTTGACTTGGCCATTCTAACACCTGGATACGTTTATTTGTGAACCATTCCTTTGTAGATTTTGCTGTATGTTTGGGATCATTGTCTTGTTGGAAGATAAATCTCTGTCCCAGTTTCAGGTCATTTGCAGACTGTAACAGGTTTTCATCCAGAATGGTCCTGTATTTGGCTGCATCCATCTTCCCCTCAATTTTAACCATCTTCTCTGTCCCTGCTGAAGAAAAGCAGGCCCAAACCATGATGCTGCCACCACCATGTTTGACAGTGGGGATGGTGTGTTGAGTGTGATGAGCTGTGTTGCTTTTACGCCAAACATATCGTTTTGCATTGTGGCCAAAAAGTTTGATTTTGGTTTCATCGGACCAGAGCACCTTCTTCCACATGTTTGGTGTGTCTCCCAGGTGGCTTGTGGCAAACTTTAGACGAGACTTTTTATGGATATCTTTGAGAAATGGCTTTCTTCTTGCCACTCTTCCATAAAGGCCAAATTTGTGCAGTGTACGACTGATTGTTGTCCTATGGACAGACTCTCCGACCTCAGCTGTAGTTCTCTGCAGTTCATCCAGAGTGATCATGGGCCTCTTGGCTGCATCTCTGATCAGTCTTCTCCTTGTCTGAGCTGAAAGTTTAGAGGGACAGCCAGGTCTTGGTAGATTTGCAGTGGTCTGATACTCCTTCCATTTCAAAATGATCGCTTGCACAGTGCTCCTTGGGATGTTTAAAGCTGGGGAAATGTTTTTGTATCCAAATCCGGCTTTAAACTTCTCCACAACAGTATTACGGACCTGCCTGGTGTGTTCCTTGGTCTTCATGATGCTCTCTGCGCTTTCAACAGAACCCTGAGACTATCACAGAGCAAGTGCATTTATACAGAGACTTGATTACACACAGGTGGATTCTATTTATCACCACCAGTCATTTAGGACAACATTGGATCATTCAGAGATCCTCGCTGAACTTCTGGAGTGAGTTTTCTGCACTGAAAGTAAAGGGGCCGAATAATTTTGCACGCACCACTTTTCAGTTTTTTAATTGCTAAAAAAGTTTAAAATATCCAATAGATTTCGTTCCACTTCACAATTGTGTCCCACTTGTTGGTGATTCTTCACAAAAAATTAAAATTTTATATCTTTATGTTTGAAGCCTGAAATGTGGCAAAAGGTTGAAAAGTTCAAGGGGGCCGAATACTTTCGCAAGCCACTGTATATCCCAGCTTAGTGCAGCTACAGGCCATTAGTATGTCTGGAAGGCCAACAAGGAGAGGCAGACAGTCACAAGCCAATAAAAGAGGGCAAGCAGGCTTTGTGTCTAGAGTAACAACAGTGCTGGTCGTGGAGACGGTGCATCCTCATCAGCACCTGGCCGTGGGACACGCTTGGCCTTTTTTTCGGCAGCTGGCCGTGTTGAGCCACAACATGCGGAAGACTTGGTCCAGTGGATGACCAAGCTGTCCTCATCCTCCTCATCCTCTCTCACCCATGCTCAGGGTACTTTGTCTGGCAAAGCAGCTGCCAACGCGGCCTCTTCCCTCGGCTCAATGGCATCAGTGACTCCTTCCCTAGCCCCACCATGTCCTCGGGAGGAGTACCTCGAACTGTTTGACCACAGTGTTGGGTACATGCTCCAGGAGGATGCCCAGCGTTTAGAAGGCTCTGATGATGATACTGAGCTAGATGAAGGCAGTAACGTGAGCACGGACAGAGGGGGTACCCAAGAAGGACAGCAATCTGGTAGTCATGCTCCCCCTGCTACAGCATGCTGCCAGGTTTGCTCCAGTGATGAGGAGGGAGGGGATGATGAGGTCACTGACTCAACGTGGGTGCCTGATAGGAGAGAGGAGGAGGAGGAGGAGGAGGAGGCACATCACCAACGAGGCAGGATGCCCTCCAGGGGCCAGCCTAAGGGCAGCACATTGACTGCATCACACCCCAAAGCTCCGCATGTGCAGGGCGCTGCTGTCTCTGTGTGTTATTCCAAAAGTTCTTTGGTGTGGGCCTTTTTTGAGACGAGTGCATCAGATCGCACCGCTGCTATTTGCAACATATGTCTCAAACGTATCTCGCGTGGCCAAAACATCTCCCGCTTGGGCACCACATGCTTGACCAGACATATGTTGACCTGCCATGCAGTTCGTTGGCAAGTGTATCTAAAAGACCCACACCAAAGAACAAAGAGGACCTCTCCTTACTCCTCATCAGCTGAGATCTCCAACCCCACTATACCTTCAGTCCTCTCTGAGACCTGCACTGAGAGGAATGAAGGTGTAGAATTAGGTGTGTCACAGCCAAGTACTTGTGGGCAATCTGCTTTCGGTACACCAACGTCAGATTGTGCCAGGCAAATTTTCCTGCCCCAGCTGCTGCACCGCCGAAAGAAGTTTGCTCCCAGCCATCCACATGCCCAGCGGTTGAATGCTAGCTTGGCAAAATTGCTAGCACTTTAACTGCTGCCTTTTCAGTTGGTAGACTCTGCCCCCTTCCGTGAGTTTGTGGAATGTGCGGTTCCTCAGTGGCAGGTACCCAAACACCACTTTTTCTCATGGAAGGCGATTCCGGCTCTCTACCGGCATGTGGAAGGCAATGTCTTGTCCTCGCTGGACAGGGCGGTCAGCGGTAAGGTGCATATTACCGCTGACTCATGGTCCAGCAGGCATGGACAGGGACGTTACCTAAGTTTCACCACACATTGGGTGACTCTGCTGGAAGCTGGGAAGGATGCAGGACAAGGTGCAGTAGTGTTGGAGATTGTTCCAACACCACGCCTCCAAAATGCCACTACTAATGATTGTGACACACCTCTCTCCTCCACCCCCTCTTCTTCTTCTTCCTCCATGGCCTCTTCCTGTGCTTTGTCCTCGGAACCAGCAGTGCTCCGTAGCCGTTCAAGGGGCTACGCAAGTATGCAGGCCAAAAGATGCCATGCGGTGCTTGAGCTGGTGTGCTTGGGGGACACTGTGTGCTTGGGCCACACTGGGTCAGAGGTTCTGTCAGCTCTGCAGGGGCAGGTTCAGAGGTAGTTGATGCCACGCCAACTTAAGGCAGCAATGGTGGTTTGCGACAATGGCACCAACCTCCTCTCTGCCCTCTGACAGGGACAAATGACCCATGTGCCCTGTTTGGCTCACGTCCTTCACTTGGTGGTGCAGCGGTTCTTGGGCAGGTACCCGGGCTTACAGGATGTCCTGAGGCAGGCCAGGAAAGTCTGTGTGCATTTCTGCCGGTCATATAATGCCAGTGCTCGGCTGGCAGACCTCCAAAAGGAGTTTAACATGCCCAAGAACCGCCTAATCTGTGACATGCCCACCAGGTGGAACTTAACATTGGCCATGCTGCAGTGGCTGCACACGCAGCAGAGGGCCATCAATGAGTACCTGTGCGACTATGGCACCAGGACAGGGTCAGGGGAGCTTGGTTTTTTTTCCCCACGCCAGTGGGCCATGATCAGGGATGCATGCACTGTCCTGTCACCATTTGAGGAGGCCACGAGGATGGTGAGCAGTGACAGTGCATGCATCAGTGACACTGTCCCCCTTGTCCACCTGTTGGAGCACACGCTGCATGGAATAATGGACAGGACACTTGAGGCAGAACAGAGGCAGGAAGGGAGGACTTCCTTAGCTCTCAAGGCCCCCTTTATCCTGACAGTGTTCCTGCGTGCCCGCCGATCACACAGGAAGAGGACGAGGAGGAGGAGGATTGTGTCAGTATGGAGGTGGAGCCTGGCACTCAGCATCAGCAGCAGTCTTTAAGGGATCAGTCCCAAGAAACACATGGACTTGTACGTGGCTGGTAGGAGGTGGCTGCGGACCATGTCGTCCTTAGTGACCCAGAGGACTCCGGACCGAATGCCTCAGCAAACCTACCCTGCATGGCCTCCCTGATCCTGCAAAGCCTGCGTAAGGATCCTTGTATTCGTGGTATCGAGGAGAAGGACCAATACCGGCTGGCAACCCTCCTTGATCCACGTTACAAGGGTAAGGTTGCGAACCTTATCTTGCCGTCGCAGAGGGAGCAGAGGATGAAACATCTTTGGGAGGCCTTGCAGAAAGGTCTGTGCAACGCGTTCCCAGAGACTGGGAGGTTACAAACTCCTGTTTCTGGACAACGTGTTGCTGAGGCTTCGGTCAGTCAAAGAAGGAGCGGTGGAGAAGGTGGCCATCTGACCGATGCGTTCAGACAATTTTTTAGTCCGCAGCCCCAAGGTATGATCGGTTCCAGCAACCATCGCCAGCGTCTCTTTTACATGGTGCAGGAATACCTAGGGGCAAGATCTGACTTGGACACCTTTCCCACCGAAAATCCTCTGGGTTACTGGGTCTTGAAGGATGGATCACTGGCCAGAGCTTGCACAGTTTGCAATTGAGCTACTGGCCTGTCCTGCATCCAGCGTTCTTTCTGAACGCACATTCAGTGCTCCTGGAGGCTTTGTAACTGATCACAGGGTGGTCGATCGACTGACCTTCATAAAAATGAATCAGTCTTGGATCACCACCAGCTACCAAGCACCTGATGCTGATGTAACCGAATAATTTTTTTTGAAATCTCAGATCCCTTCAAAGACTGCCTATGCTGATGCTGAGTAACTATCCTGAGTAATTATCCTCTTCCTTCTCAATGATCATGCTGATAGCTTGTAAGTACATTTTTGGTTCTGGGCGCCGCCACCAGTGCCTAAGGCCCAATTTTTCAGCCCCTGTTTAACAGGGGCGTGTAATTACAATTTTTGATGCAATACTTTGCAGCAGGGCTCGTTCCTGCGTTCCAACTAGAGTATTTGTGAGGGGTTGCAGTGTTGTGGCACCAGCATCAGTGCCTAAGGCCCAATTTTTCAGCCCCTGTTTAACAGGGGCATGTAATTACAATTTATGATACAATACTTTGCAGCAGGGCTCGTTCCTGCGTTCCAACTAGAGTATCTGTGAGGGGTTGCAGTGTTGTGGCACCAGCACCAGTGCCTAAGGCCCAATTTTTCAGCCCCTGTTTAACAGGGGCGTGTAATTACAATTTTTGATGCAATACTTTGCAGCAGGGCTCGTTCCTGCGTTCCAACTAGAGTATCTGTGAGGGGTTGCAGTGTTGTGGCACCAGCACCAGTGCCTAAGGCCCAATTTTTCAGCCCCTGTTCAACAGGGGCATGTTATTACAATTCTTGATCTAATATTTCACAACAGGGCCCGTTTCTGCGCCCACCATGAGCGTGTGAGGACTTACAGTGTTGTGGCACCAGCACCACCACCACCACCACCACCAAAGGCCCAATTTTTCTGCAGAGCACTGTGAGGGCTTACAGTGTTGTGGCCACAACAACACCTAAGGCCCAAATTTCTGCTGAGTTTATAGGGCAGGCCCCCACTTTCAAACATCCAACTTACAAACGACTCCTACTTGCAAACGGAAGGAGACAACAGGAAGTGAGATGAAATCTACCCCTAGGAAGGGAAACTCTCTCCTGTAAGAGTTAATATGGGAAAAACATTTCTCCTTTCCACTAATGCTTTGTCACCAATCCTTGTTTCACAAAAAAACCCAAATTTTCAAAAAAACATTTGTCATTGGGACAAAAAGTGAGGTGAAATCTTCTGAAGAGGAGCACAGACAGCAAAACAAATGTCACAGGGGTGATAACCCTTCCCTATGTTTTCCAAAAAGCTTAAAATATATTTTTTGGCTGGAGCTAAACACTTAAAAAATGTACCAGTTCAAAATTACAAACAGATCCTACAGTCCCTGTCTTGTTTGCACCGCCTGTATACTGCTGTTCAGAGTACAGAGCCTGTATACTGCTGTTTCCTTTTTAATTATCCATACAAGACCCAAAGGGCCTGGTAATGGACTGGGGGGTACCCATGCCATTTGTCTCACTGATTTTCATCCATATTGCCAGGACCCAACATTACATTAAAGCCACAAGCAGTTTTAACCACTTGAGCCCCGGACCATTATGCTGCCTAAGGACCAGAGGTCTTTTTCCAATTTGGCACTGCGTCGCTTTAACTGCTAATTGCGCGGTCATGCAATGCTGTACCCAAACGAAATTTGCGTCCTTTTCTTCCCACAAATAGAGCTTTCTTTTGATGGTATTTGATCACCTCTGCGGTTTTTATTTTTTGCGCTATAAATGGAAAAAGACCGAAAATTTTGAAAAAAAATGATATTTTCTACTTTTTGTTATAAAAAAAATCCAATAAACTCAATTTTAGTCATACATTTAGGCCAAAATGTATTCGGCCACATGTTTTTGGTAAAAAAATGTCAATAAGCGTATATTTATTGGTTTGCGCAAAAGTTATAGCGTCTACAAACTAGGGTACATTTTCTGTAATTTACACAGCTTTTAGTTTATGACTGCCTATGTCATTTCTTGAGGTGCTAAAATGGCAGGGCAGTACAAAACCCCCCCAAATGACCCCATTGTGGAAAGTAGACACCCCAAGGAAATTGCTGAGAGGCATGTTGAACCCATTGAATATTTATTTTTTTTGTCCCAAGTGATTGAATAATGACAAAAAAAAAAAAAATTTACAAAAAGTTGTCACTAAATGATATATTGCTCACACAGGCCATGGGCCTATGTGGAATTGCACCCCAAAATACATTCTGCTGCTTCTCCTGAATATGGGGATACCACATGTGTGGGACTTTTTGGGAGCCTAGCCGCGTACGGGGCCCCGAAATCCAATCACCGCCTTCAGGATTTCTAAGGGCGTAAATTTATGATTTCACTCTTTACTGCCTATCACAGTTTCGGAGGCCATGGAATGCCCAGGTGGCACAAAACCCCCCCAAATGACCCCATTTTGGAAAGTAGACACCCCAAGCTATTTCCAGAGAGGCATATTGAGTCCATGGAATATTTTATATTTTGACACAAGTTGCGGGAAAGTGACACATTTTTTTTTTTTTTTTTGCACAAAGTTGTCACTAAATGATATATTGCTCACACAGGCCATGGGCATATGTGGAATTGCACCCCAAAATACATTTAGCTACTTCTCCTGAGTACGGGGATACCACATGTGTGGGGCTTTTTGGGAGCCTAGCCGTGTACGGGACCCCGAAAACCAATCACCGCCTTCAGGATTTCTAAGGGTGAAAATTTTTGATTTCACTCTTCACTGCCTATCACAGTTTCGGAGGCCATGGAATGCCCAGGTGGCACAAAACCCCCCCAAATGACCCCATTTTGGAAAGTAGACACCCCAAGCTATTTGCTGAGAGGCATGGTGAGTATTTTGCAGCTCTCATTTGTTTTTTAAAATGAAGAAAGACAAGAAAAAAATTTTTTTTTTTCTTTTTTCAATTTTCAAAACTTTGTGACAAAAAGTGAGGTCTGCAAAATACTCACTATACCTCTCATCAAATAGCTTGGGGTGTCTACTTTCCAAAATGGGGTCATTTGGGGGGGGGGTTTGTGCCACCTGGGCATTCCATGGTCTCCGAAACTGTGATAAGCAGTCAAGAGAGAAATCAAAAATTCACGCCCTTAGAAAGCCTGAAGGCGGTGCTTGGTTTTCGGGGTTCCGTACGCGGCTAGGCTCCCAAAAAGTCTCACACATGTGGTATCCCCGTACTCAGGAGAAGCAGCAGAATGTATTTTGGGGTATAATTTCACATATTCCCATGGCATGTTTGAGCAATATATCATTTAGTGACAATTTTGTGCAAAAAAAAAAAAAAATTGTCTCTTTCCCGCAACTTGTGTCACAATATAAAATATTCCATGGACTCGACATGCCTCTCAGCAAATAGCTTGGGGTGTCTACTTTCCAAAATGGGGTCATTTGGGGGGGTTTTGAACTGTCCTGGCATTTTATGCACAACATTTAGAAGCTTATGTCACACATCACCCACTCTTCTAACCACTTGAAGACAAAGCCCTTTCTGACTTTTTGTTTACATGAAAAAGTTTTTTTTTTTTTGCAAGAAAATTACTTTGAACCCCCAAACATTATATATTTTTTTAAAGCAAATGCCCTACAGATTAAAATGGTGGGTGTTTCATTTTTTTTTTTTCACACAGTATTTGCGCAGCGATTTTTCAAACGCATTTTTTGGGGAAAAAACACACTTTTTTAAATTTTAATGCACTAAAACACACTATATTGCCCAAATGTTTGATGAAATAAAAAAGATGATCTTAGGCCGAGTACATGGATACCAAACATGACATGCTTTACAATTGCGCACAAACGTGCAGTGGCAACAAAATAAATACATTTTTAAAAGCCTTTAAAAGCCTTTACAGGTTACCACTTTAGATTTACAGAGGAGGTCTACTGCAAAAATTACTGCCCTCGATCTAACCTTCGCGGTGATACCTCACATGCATGGTGCAATTGCTGTTTACGTTTGACGACAGACCGCCGCTTGCGTTCGCCTTAGTGCGAGAGCAGGGGGCGACAGGGGTGCTTTTTTTTTTTTTTTTCTTTATTATTTTTTTGCTTTTTTATCTTATTTTTAAACTGTTCCTTTCATTTTTATTTTTTTTTAATCATTTTTATTGTTATCTCGGGGAATGTAAATATCCCCTATGATAGCAATAGGTAGTGACAGGTACTCTTTTTTGAAAAAAATTGGGGTCTATTAGACCCTAGATCTCTCCTCTGCCCTCAAAGCATCTGACCACACCAAGATCGGTGTGATAAAATGCTTCCCCAATTTCCCAATGGCGCTATTTACATCCAGCGAAATCTAAGTCATAAAATGCTCGTAGCTTCCGGTTTCTTAGGCCATAGAGATGTTTGGAGCCACTCTGGTCTCTGATCAGCTCTATGGTCAGCTGGCTGAATCACCGGCTGCATTTTCAGGTTCCCTGTTGAGACAGGAGAGCCAGAGAAAAACACGGAAGACGGTGGGGGGGGGGGGCATTCCCTCCCACGGCTTGTAAAAGCAGTCTAGAGGCTAATTAGCCGCTAGGATTGCTTTTACATGAAAGCCGACCGCTGGCTGAAAAGAATGATACCAAGATGATACCTAAACCTGCAGGCATCATTCTGGTATAACCACTCAAAGTTGTGAATGGCGTACCTGAAGACAAAAAAATGGTTAACAATAAAGCACAGTAAACGGTAAAGTATAAAAAATTGCATACCTGAAAAGCAAACATGATAAAACATAATAACAATAAAACATTGCAGAATAGAATACAGTAAAAAAGAGCAGAACAATAGAGAGAATAGAGAGAGAGAGAACAATAAAACGACAACTATTTTTTTTTATTTTATATATATATATATATATATATTTTTTTTTTACACTTTTTTTGTAACTAACTTTTATAACTGTAACCGGTTCCAGGTTCGGGTCTCTCATAATGCGATGGCATCTTGGGAGACCCTGTGAAAGTGTGCCTAGTCTGTGCAATGCTGTACCCTACGCTAATACTCAACTAATGCATGGTAGCGTTCAAAACATTCACCAATGCAAAGACCAGGATTGTCAGGACAGGAGGGACAATAATAGCGGGTGTCACGCCTATATCCGCGCTAGCTGCAGACACAATATCTTTTTTGGGGGCGTTCGCTGGGTAGGGGTACTCGGGAGGACATAAAGAAAATGCCTCTCATGCAGCCGACTGCATTTGGTTGGGGATGTGAATGGGGGAAGTACGGGCGCTGCAGAAGCGGTGGGTTCCCAATTAGGATTGGCGAATGCAGTAGGAAGGGCACTATGGGCACGACGGGCCTGTGTTTGTCTTTTTGGTGGCAGCGGGACACTACTTGTGCTTGCCACCTCACCAGCTTGAACTGCACTTATGGGACTCGCCACGTCACCAAGTGTTACTGCAGTGCTGGTTTGACTACGACCGGGGTGTACTAGGCCGCTGGCGCTTGCCAGTTCACCAAAACGCTACCAAAAAATCTGTTGGCGATCGCAGGGATCAGGCCTGACTCTGCGAACGCTGCAGTTATGCGTTTTAGTCTTTTGTAAGTGACAGTGATCGATCGATACTGCACTTGGGTGGGCTGGGCTGGGCCGGGCGGAGGGGCAAAATGCAGGTGCTAGCAGGTATCTGGGCTGATCCCGCTAACACTGCGTTTGTGAGAACCCTAAACTGCTGGGGATGCTAGTATAGATCTGATCGGATCAGATATTGATCCGTTCAGATACTATACCACTAAGGGTGGTGTACAGTGCGTGCGTGGGTGTTAGCGGTACTGGCGCTAACCTGACGCTGCCTGGGGCTGGTGCTTGCCAGTTCACCAAAATACTACCAAAAAAACTGTTAGCGATCGCAGGGATCAGGCCTGACTCTGCGAACGCTGCAGTTATGCATTTAGTGTTTTGTAAGTGTCAGTGATCGATCGATACTGCACTTGGGTGGGCTGGGCCGGGGCGGAGGGGCAAAACGCAGGTGCTAGCAGGTATCTGGGCTGATTCCGCTAACACTGCGTTTTTGGGAACCCTAAACTGCTGGGGACACTAGTATAGATCTGATCGGATGAGATATTGATCCGTTCAGATACTATACCACTAAGGGAGGCGTATGCTGCGTGCGTGGGTGTTAGCGGTACTGGCGCTAATCTTACGCTGCCTGGGGCGACGCATATCACCGCCGGGCGATCAGGGGGCTAAACCTTTATTCGGTAATAAACGGCGGGTGCCCTGACACTATAAAAAATAAACAAACTAACCAGCGTCAACCGTAACGGTTATACGGTGATCAGTGGTGAAAGGGTTAACTAGGGGGCAATCAAGGGGTTAAAACATTTATTCGGTAGTATATGGGGGTCCCTGACGCTATAAAACGCTGACGGCGAACCTAAATATTTATGTCCCTAACTAGCGCCACCAGCGACACTAATACAGCGATCAGAAAAATGATCGCTTAGTGACACTGGTGACAGGGGGTGATCAAGGGGTTAAAACTTTATTAGGGGGGGTTAGGGGGGTACCCTAGACCTAAAGGGGGGTAACAGTATCTGTCCCAACACTGTAACTGTCACAAACTGACACTATGCAGTAATCAGAAAAAAAAAAAAAAAAAAAAAAAACTGCTGGTGTCAGTTTGTGACAGGGGGGGGGGGGTGATTGGGGGGGGATCGGGGGGCGATCGGGGGGGGGGATCGGGGTGTTTTGTGTGCCTGGCATGTTCTACTGTGTGTGTGTGTGTTGGTGCACTCACATACCTGTCTTCTCTCCTCGGGCCGGAACGGAAATTACCGAGCCGAGGAGAGATGACATCATTTCCTTTGCTGCTGTTTAGCATACAGCAGCAAAGGAATGATTCGATTGGCCGGCGGCGATCGCGAGGGGGGGGCCACGAACGGATGGTCTCCCCCTCACCACCGATCGCCGTTGGACAAACGACGACCGCCTCGGGCACCGGGGGGGGGTCCCATCGGACCCCCCACCCGCGGAAGGCAAATCACGTACCCTGTACGTGATTTTGCCTGTCCGTGCCACTTTGCCGACGTACATCGGCGTGAGGCGGTCGTCAAGTGGTTAAATGACTTTTTTTCCTTTAAAAATGTCATTTTGTGCAGGGACTGTTCTAAGCACGGGAAACACGCGCCACTTTACAGGCATACTATAGACACCCCCCAGGTACGATATTTAACCACTTCAATACCAGGCACTTAGACACCTTCCCGCCCAGCCCAATTTTCAGCTTTCAGCGCTGTCACAATTTGAATGACAATTGCGCGGTCATGCTACACTGTACCCAAACAAATTTTTTATCATTTTGTTCCCACAAAGAGAGCTTTCTTTTGGTGGTATTTGATCACCTCTGCGGTTTCTATTTTTTGCGCAACAAATAAAAAAAGACAGAAAATTTTGAAAAAAAACACGTTTTTCTTTGTTTCTGTTAAAATTTTTTGTAAATGAGTACGTTTTCTTCTTCAATGACGGGCACTGATATGGCTGCACTGACGGGCACTGATATGGCGGCACTGATGGGCACCGATGAGGAACATGTCCCCTGGGGCAGGACCCGGGTCCCCAAACCCTTTTTAGGACAATACCATGCAAATTAGCCTTTAAAATTAGCACTTTTGATTTCGAACGTTCGAGTCCCATAGACGTCAATGGGGTTCTAACGTTCGTGCAAATTTTCGGTCCGTTCGCAGGTTCTGGTGCGAACCGAACCGGGGGGTGTTCGGCTCATCCCTAGTGGAGAGAGGAGAACCTTCCAGAAGAACAACAATCTCTGCAGCACTCCACCAATCAGGGCTATATGGTAGAGTGGCCAGATGGAAGCCACTCCTCAGTGAAAGGCAAATGACAACCCACCTGGAGTTTGCCAAAAGGCACCTGAAAGACTCTCAGACTATGAGAAACAAAATTCTCTGGTCTGATGAAACAAAGATTTAACTCTTTGGCCTGAACAGCAACCGTCATGTCTGGAGGAAACCAGGCACCACTCACCACCTTACCAATGCCATCCCTACAGTGAAGCATAGTGGTGGCAGCATCATGCTGTGGGGATATTTTTCAGCAGCAGGAACTGGGAGACTAGTCAGGATAGAGGGAAAGATGAATGCAGCAATGTACAGAAACATTCTTGATGAAAACCTGCTCAAGCGCACTCTGGACCTCAGACTGGGGTGAAGGTTCATCTTCCAACACGACAACGACCTAAGCACACAGCCAAGATAAGAAAGGAGTGGCTATGGGACAACTCTGTGAATGTCCTTGAGTGGCCCAGCCAGAGCCCAGACTTGAACCCGATTGAACATCTCTGGAGAGATCTGAAAATGGCTGTGCACCGACGCTCCACATCCAACCTGATGGAGCTTGAGAGGTTCTGCAAAGAAGAATGGGAGAAACTGCCCAAAAATAGGTGTGCCAAGCTTGTAGCATCATACTTAAAAAGACTTGAGGCTGTAATTGGCGCCAAAGGTGTTTCAATAAAACATTGAGCAAAGGCTATGAATACTTATGTACATGTGATTTTTTTTTTTTTTTTTTTAATACATTTGCAAAGATTTCAAACAAACTTCTTTCACGTTGTCCTTTGGGGGTATTGTTTGCAAAATTTTGAAGAAAATAATGAATTTAATTTGTTTTGGAATGAGGCTGTAACATAACAAAATGTGGAAAAAGTGAAGCGCTGTGAATACTTTCCAGATGCACTGTATAATGTATGGAGAAGATGGTAACTTTTTGTTGTCAAATTATGTTCCTTAAAATCATACAATACAGCGCTCGCAAATATATATAATAGGTGATCTCAAAATCTAAAAAGAAAAAGGAAACCTTTGTTGCAGCTGCAGAGTGAAAGTACTGTACTTTAGTAATATATAACCAGGTGAACTGCGCTGGCAACTATATGTAAATAAAAATATAACAGATCAAAAAACACAAATATTAAATATAGAGGTAACACGAATAGTGAATATAAAGGTGTCAGAGAACTGGGCATGCACCCCGCGCAACTCACCCAATAGTTTGTGAGAATGCGCTGGACTGTACTACCAGAACCACAAGACCTTCCATATAAATGTGATAAATCAATTTGTGTGCATAATTGCTGCAGAATGACAGAAAATGGCAACGGGAGCGTGCAAAAGTGCACTATCTAGGTCCCTTCATGGGAGAAGCAATGGGCGGACTTCCAGATTTTTCAGTCTTTGATAACGCCCTGGGGGAGGGGCAAAATGCGTCGACGCAACATCCTGTCCACGTCTGTCTGATTTGCTACCAGTGACATCACTTCCTGGTGGTGGAACGCACGCCGGAGAGCGGCGAACCGACCAAATATCTGAATGCCTGCTTTGCTTACCGGTCCCGTGAGTAGCGCATTTATGCGCAGGTGACCCTTGGTATCTTAAGGTTTTATGCTATATGCTTCTCTTTTTTCCTTTGGTGGAACGTGTGCTTTGTGGTTTCTTCCAAGCAATTTCTACATCGTTACATCACCAGCCCTGTTTGATTATAAGGATGAAAAAGCTGGAAGTCCGCCCATTGCTTCTCCCATGAAGGGGTTTTTAACCATCAGCTACGTTTCTCTCTGTTTGCAATTTGGTTATTGTTGACGTTTCATGATTTCATTATCCCACCTGGCATTTCCTGAGGGGATCGCTCCATAGTCATTTTTGATTGTGAACCTTTTGAGAGTATATTTATTTTATTTCTCTTCCTTGCACTGGTGTTATGTCAAACCGCTATTTTTGTTATTTTATAGATGCACCTGTCTAATATGCACACCAATCTATTTATATTGTAGTGAAGGTTTTTCACCTAGATAGTGCACTTTTGCACGCTCCCGTTGCCATTTTCTGTCATTCTGCAGCAATTATGCACACAAATTGATTTATCACATTTATATGGAAGGTCTTGTGGTTCTGGTAGTACAGTCCAGCGCATTCTCACAAACTATTGGGTGAGTTGCGCGGGGTGCATGCCCAGTTCTCTGACACCTTTATATTCACTATTCGTGTTACCTCTATATTTAATATTTGTGTTTTTTGATCTGTTATATTTTTATTTACATATAGTTGCCAGCGCAGTTCACCTGGTTATAAATTATGTTCCTTGCTTTAATAGATCTACTATTAGTCAATCACTTAATACAATCTTAACATGTGGAGTAACCCCCCCACTGATAATTTAAAGTTTGAGAATGGACATGCTTTCTAAAACCTATTGCAGTGTTGCTGTGTTTTCAAGTTGGTACCAGTAAAGGTTTGTGTTTGCATGTTGAGCAAACATGACCAGACAACTATATACTGTAGATACTGTATCACTAAGTATCACTTAAGTTAATATGTTCCTTTTTTAACATACATCAGCTTTTATGACATATGTGGCCCTACTTTAAACATTACTTTACATTACCCATAGGCGTGCGCACAGGGTGTGCCAGGTGTGCACACCCTAATCACCCCATGTGGCGCGGATTCCCCATTTAGACCCCTGACATTTCACCAAGTCCCCCTAATGGGGCTTCTAAAAAAATAGTAAAATAAAAATAATAAAACTAAAAAACTGTAATAAATAAAATAATAAAAATAAAAACTACTGACTCCATCCACTGCCCTACTGACACCGTCTATTGCTCTACTGACACTGTCAGTATATATACATGCACACACATGCATATGTGTTTGAGCTTTGGGGTGCACACCCTAATGCAATGGGCTGTGCACGCCTATGACATTACCTCACAGAAACCAAACAGAATCCACCACTAATTTATCTGACTTTAGACAATGAATCTTTATTGATAACTACTGGGCTTTTCATGCCATCGTTGGCCTTTTCATGACTGTATTATAAATACAGTTTTGAAATGTGCTTGCCAGTCATAGATGACAAGACTGATAAAAAGTAGTCAGCAGTAAAATTATTTATAAGGGAGTACAGCTGTGTGAAATACCTAGCAAAAAACATAACTGAACTCCTAGCTGTCTTGTGATTTAATCAAGATGATTCAGTCAAAGCCTAATGGAGTTGCTACAGCAACCTTGTATGGCTGGCATGTACATAAAGCCCCCAGATATTCTGAGGACTAACAGGCTTCCATATCCTGCAGTGCCTGAAATTAATTTTTACATCCAATGTTTCCAATCCAAAAGGCTGGAACATTTGTTGATATACAGGATTAGCCAC
Source organism: Lithobates septentrionalis (assembly GCA_037952835.1). Classification (NCBI taxonomy): domain Eukaryota; kingdom Metazoa; phylum Chordata; class Amphibia; order Anura; family Ranidae; genus Lithobates; species Lithobates septentrionalis. Next base: position 6,496,138 of record JBBDGP010000098.1, read on the forward strand.
AGAAAAATATTTTTTAGAAGACATTGACATTTGTGAAGGGATGGTGTGAGTCTGAGACATGAAGACCTTATGACACACTGACACTCATTCAGATGGGACCTATTATCATTCACAAGCATTACAATTAACTTTAATTAGAGGCATTTCCCAACTGTACCTTCTGAAGAATGTTTCATGTTCATGCAACTCTAGAGAGGTATAAAAAGAGTGGTAACTACAGGAGTTAGAAAATTTAAATAAATTTCGCGCAATATTCGTGAAAGTGATGGGTGGATGGGGGCAGAAATAATAATATAGTGTCTAAGTAAATAGGTGAGATCAACAATCTCTATGTTGGACCATATACTTCATACCCCTAAATAACATTCGAGTGTATGTGCTGTATTAAAGTGACAACTTGCCGTCAGCAAGATATATAATACCCAAAAAAAAATATCCGTGAATAAATACTGGTGAATAAAAATCCTTAATATGCAATCTTTAAACCATTCAATAAGTTAATCTAAAGTGCAACCGTGAATAAATAGCCTTGAGTAGATGCTGTGAATAAAAGTCTTTGTAAAAAGTCCTTTAGCATTAAATAAATACATATAAAGTGCAACCCATCAAAAAAGTGAATAATTAGCAGCAAATTGATATCAAAAGTGCACTAAACTCAATACAGTCACAGTTCATCTAATTGCGCCTTTAAAAATAAAAACTCAAAATAGCAGCATTGCAGGATTCAAGATGTGTAATTCATAAAATCTAGGATAGATGGCGCTGTTGCAGAGGTAAAAAGGTCCTTCTATTTAGATCTGTGTGTGTTCTATATAGTGATTAAATGGTTCCTACGGTGGTGTCCTCTAGTGTGGTCTCTCTGGACTCTCACCTTAAGTTAGTACAAATCGAGCTGTGGAGAACAAATCATGCAGTGTGGCAGCGCTGTCTGGACACTTCTCCCTCTGTACTACTTGACTTTCTAAATCTTCTCCTGTGCTCCCTCGGCTCCCTCCGCTCTGATGCAACTCAGACAAAATAAAAACAGGGGAGGGGGAGAGAGAGAGAAGGCAGGCTCCACTAGTGTGTTATCGTTTTAAAACCAAGGGGGAATATTTATTTGATTATGCTCTTACATTTAAATACTAAAAGATCAGGCAAAGTAAAAGACAGGATGAGAAGTCTGGCGTTCTCAGCGCCCTCTCACGTGTGTTAACAGCTGTGTGCCGCTCCAGCCAATCCCTACGCGTTACGACACGTCACGTGTCTTCATCTGGGGAACCGGATTGGCTGTTCTATGCTACCTTATATGTAGTGTAACCGGAAGTGCTAAAACCGCCATTTTTCTTGTGGGTATATTATTGAACTAAGCGGTTCCTGTGTTGTAACCGGAAGTTACGAAACGGCCATTTTACTTGTGGTTTTCTTAATTCAACTCAGAGCTCATTTTTCATTGGATTTATAGTGTAGATATGCCACCATTTTGTTGTGGATAGCTACAATCATGCTCTATATGTTGAACTCCTATATGTGCGGCCATTATTATGGTGGGAATGTTGTTCACAACCAATGTACATGGTGAAGGACACTAATGATTAAAACCGCGGAGAAAGAGCAAATGAAATGGTTGGATGTGCTAATGATGTTAACAGTACAAATGTGTATAAAAATAAACATTGGTAATCAATTTTATTATAACAAGTGCTATCCTATAGCGGTATACGGGTGAAACCAGGTGAGAGTGCTCTGATGAGACAGTAGATAGATGAAATAATACAACATTAGAACTAACATACGGCATCAATCTTCAGAAAATACAGACTAAAAAACTACTAATAATGTAGAACTTCTGATCAATAGAACAATATGCGCTATTAATATTAGCATGCCATATATAGATCATTATAATACTAATACATGCTACTAATAGAGGTAGATAAAAATAAAAATTAAACCATACATGATCAACAACATTAAATCAAATGAACATTACACATAATATTTACAGGTGCCTCAATGTAATTGAAATCGACAATGTAGTAAAGACAAAAACTTCATATATTATTATACTGTATTAATATAAAATTCATAAATATGAAATAAGAATCTAAAAAATATAAAAATATTAAAAATCATTTAAAAAGCAATTTAAATCAAATTCTACGTTGAGGCCCCCAGGTACCAGTGTGCGTAAAGTATGAATCCATCTGGATTCTTTACGGCTAATGTCGCGGACTAAATGACTACCTCTCCACATAGGCTTATGTTTTTCAATTCCCCAAAATTGGAGTTGCGTGGGGTCTCTATTGTGTACTAATGCAAAATGTTTCGACACATTATGCTTCGGGAAGCCAGATTTTATGTTTTGTACATGTTCCTTTATTCGTGTCTTAAGGGCTCTTTTTGTACGGCCCACATATTGAAGGTTGCAACTACACTGAAGTACGTACACTACCCCTTCTGTGTGGCATCCTATAAAATCCCTGATAGTGAAATTTTGTCCTGTACTGGTGGCTGTAAAATCTTTGCGTTTTCCCTGAAATTTTCTCGCATGGCGGCAGGCGTAACAGTTACGGCATGGATAAAAACCTTTACCTGAAAAAAATGTATATGTGGATGTTGGAGGGGGGTCAATAACAGACTTAACGATCAGGTCTCTAATAGTCGGTGCTCTCTTATACACTATATTAGGTCTTTCTGGCAGTATTTCCTTAAGGTCTCTATCATTTTTTAAGATGTGCCAATGTTTTTGAATGACTTTCGCAACATCTCTATATTGTATGTTGAAATCCAGTACTATGCTTGGTGCTTCTTGTTGAACTCTTGTCTTTGGTTGTTCTTCAAGCATTTTCTTCCGATCTAACAGATTAACATGTTCGATCTGGTTTTTTATCCAATCTCCATTATAGCCTTTTGCTTTGAATCTTTCTCCAATCACCTGTGCTTGATTCCGATAGTCTTCTTCTTTCGTACAATTCCTTCTCAGTCTAGTAAATTGGCCCTTAGGGATGTTGTATAGCCACGGTTTAAAATGACAGCTGTCTATTGACAGATAGCTGTTAGCGTCTACTTTTTTAAAATACGTCTTGGTGACTATTTTCTGTCCTTCCAGACTTATATTTAAGTCTAGGAAGTCTATTTCCTTTTCTTCAATTCTCCATACCAAATTAATATTTTTTGTATTGTCGTTTAATTTATTTAAAAAAGCTTCCAGACTCTTTCTCTCACCATTCCACACTATCACTACGTCGTCTATAAACCTTTTATATAGCGTGAGTTCGGCGGGGGTATTGGTATATACTGCAGTTTCTTCCCACTGCGCCATAAATGCATTCGCCACTCCTGGTGCAAATTTGGCACCCATAGCTATTCCCACCAATTGTTTAAAGTAGGTTTGGTTGTGCCAAAAATAATTGCACTTCAAGCAGAAGTCAAGACACTTCAACAGGTATTTTCTTTGCTTACAAATTAAGGCGCTATATTTCCTTAGCAACCATTTTGTAGCTGAAATCGCATCATGGTGTTGTACTATTGTATACAATGATGTGACATCTGCGGTGGCCAGTAGTGTGCGTCCCTCTAATACTGGCACTTCATTCAGGAGTTGTAGTGTGTGTTTGGTGTCTTTTAAATACGCTTGTGTTTGTTGGACAGCTGGTTGTATGAAGTAGTCGATGTATTTTCCCATTCTTGATGTGAGCGAATCGATACTATTGACTATTGGTCTTCCAGGAGGGTTCTCTTTGTTCTTGTGTATTTTGGGAATGGTGTAAATTATCGGTATTCGACAGGTTTCTGGTATTAGATATTTACTTTCTTTCGTGTTCAATATATTTTTCTTCTTTCCGAGATCTACTATGGCTTCTAGTTGTTTCTTATATTTTGAGGTTGGATTTCCAAGTAGTTTGGTGTACGTCGTCTCATCTTGTAGCTGCCTATTGAGTTCAGTTAAGTACTGTTCTTTAGACTGTAGTACTATTGCACCTCCCTTATCCGCCGGCCTGACTACAATGTCTTTCCTTTCTGTTAGTCGTTTTATGCCGTTTTTTATATGTATAGGATCTGTAGCTTTTTTAATCTTTATCTGATCTATGTCCTGTAACACTAAATTCTTGAAGACTTCCACATTCTGGTTATTCGTCATCTGTGGGTTGAATAATGAGGCATTTCGCAGTGTGCTATGCACTTCTGGCTGTGCGATTTCTATCCTTGAATTTTCTGGCTTCCACGAATTGTTCATCATATATTTTTTAATGGTAATTTTCCTAATATATTTTTGTATCCCAATATATGTGTTGAATTTGTTGAGATTACTTTTAGGTGCATGTTTCAGGCCTTTATCGAGTACTGCCAACTCTTCTGTTGTTATTTGTTTTCCACTTATATTTACTACATTTTCTCCAATTACATTCTTTTTCTTTTGGAATCTCTTCCCTGATCGTCGTCCCCTCTTCGTTCTGGAGTGTTTCTTCTTTGTTCTTCTTGGGGTCGTCTCCTGGGTGAGTGGTATTCCTCTTGAGGGGGTCTTTGTGGCGAGTAATCCCTCCTCTCTCTTTCTAAAAAAGGCCTTTGTGTGTGGTAATTTTGTTGCTGTCCGTAATGGTATGAGTCCGCGTGATAGTATTCCTGATCGTCTCTAATAGGGTCAAATCTATTATACGTAGGGATCGGATAACGTCCATATCCGTCACGATATTCCTGTTGATATGATGATGTTCTGTTCTCTCTGATATTTCTCTCATTGTGTTGCCAGTTTCTATTATTGAACGGCTTTCTGAAGGGTTTCCTTCCTCCTCTTTTTGGAGTATGTTGCCCGTATCCATAGCTATTTCTTTGGTTATAGTAAGTTCTTGGTGTGCCTCCATATGTGTACCTTTCATCTCTTCTTCCATGGTTGGGACCGCTTGTATTGGGTCTCTCTGTGTATGTCCGTGGTGTTCCCATTCGTCCACCTTTTTCTTCCCACCTAGGAGGGTTGAGGACATGTGTGGTTGTGGGGTCTTGGATTCTAACTACGGTATGTAGTAAATATAAGTGGAAAACAAATAACAACAGAAGAGTTGGCAGTACTCGATAAAGGCCTGAAACATGCACCTAAAAGTAATCTCAACAAATTCAACACATATATTGGGATACAAAAATATATTAGGAAAATTAACATTAAAAAATATATGATGAACAATTCGTGGAAGCCAGAAAATTCAAGGATAGAAATCGCACAGCCAGAAGTGCATAGCACACTGCGAAATGCCTCATTATTCAACCCACAGATGACGAATAACCAGAATGTGGAAGTCTTCAAGAATTTAGTGTTACAGGACATAGATCAGATAAAGATTAAAAAAGCTACAGATCCTATACATATAAAAAACGGCATAAAACGACTAACAGAAAGGAAAGACATTGTAGTCAGGCCGGCGGATAAGGGAGGTGCAATAGTACTACAGTCTAAAGAACAGTACTTAACTGAACTCAATAGGCAGCTACAAGATGAGACGACGTACACCAAACTACTTGGAAATCCAACCTCAAAATATAAGAAACAACTAGAAGCCATAGTAGATCTCGGAAAGAAGAAAAATATATTGAACACGAAAGAAAGTAAATATCTAATACCAGAAACCTGTCGAATACCGATAATTTACACCATTCCCAAAATACACAAGAACAAAGAGAACCCTCCTGGAAGACCAATAGTCAATAGTATCGATTCGCTCACATCAAGAATGGGAAAATACATCGACTACTTCATACAACCAGCTGTCCAACAAACACAAGCGTATTTAAAAGACACCAAACACACACTACAACTCCTGAATGAAGTGCCAGTATTAGAGGGACGCACACTACTGGCCACCGCAGATGTCACATCATTGTATACAATAGTACAACACCATGATGCGATTTCAGCTACAAAATGGTTGCTAAGGAAATATAGCGCCTTAATTTGTAAGCAAAGAAAATACCTGTTGAAGTGTCTTGACTTCTGCTTGAAGTGCAATTATTTTTGGCACAACCAAACCTACTTTAAACAATTGGTGGGAATAGCTATGGGTGCCAAATTTGCACCAGGAGTGGCGAATGCATTTATGGCGCAGTGGGAAGAAACTGCAGTATATACCAATACCCCCGCCGAACTCACGCTATATAAAAGGTTTATAGACGACGTAGTGATAGTGTGGAATGGTGAGAGAAAGAGTCTGGAAGCTTTTTTAAATAAATTAAACGACAATACAAAAAATATTAATTTGGTATGGAGAATTGAAGAAAAGGAAATAGACTTCCTAGACTTAAATATAAGTCTGGAAGGACAGAAAATAGTCACCAAGACGTATTTTAAAAAAGTAGACGCTAACAGCTATCTGTCAATAGACAGCTGTCATTTTAAACCGTGGCTATACAACATCCCTAAGGGCCAATTTACTAGACTGAGAAGGAATTGTACGAAAGAAGAAGACTATCGGAATCAAGCACAGGTGATTGGAGAAAGATTCAAAGCAAAAGGCTATAATGGAGATTGGATAAAAAACCAGATCGAACATGTTAATCTGTTAGATCGGAAGAAAATGCTTGAAGAACAACCAAAGACAAGAGTTCAACAAGAAGCACCAAGCATAGTACTGGATTTCAACATACAATATAGAGATGTTGCGAAAGTCATTCAAAAACATTGGCACATCTTAAAAAATGATAGAGACCTTAAGGAAATACTGCCAGAAAGACCTAATATAGTGTATAAGAGAGCACCGACTATTAGAGACCTGATCGTTAAGTCTGTTATTGACCCCCCTCCAACATCCACATATACATTTTTTTCAGGTAAAGGTTTTTATCCATGCCGTAACTGTTACGCCTGCCGCCATGCGAGAAAATTTCAGGGAAAACGCAAAGATTTTACAGCCACCAGTACAGGACAAAATTTCACTATCAGGGATTTTATAGGATGCCACACAGAAGGGGTAGTGTACGTACTTCAGTGTAGTTGCAACCTTCAATATGTGGGCCGTACAAAAAGAGCCCTTAAGACACGAATAAAGGAACATGTACAAAACATAAAATCTGGCTTCCCGAAGCATAATGTGTCGAAACATTTTGCATTAGTACACAATAGAGACCCCACGCAACTCCAATTTTGGGGAATTGAAAAACATAAGCCTATGTGGAGAGGTAGTCATTTAGTCCGCGACATTAGCCGTAAAGAATCCAGATGGATTCATACTTTACGCACACTGGTACCTGGGGGCCTCAACGTAGAATTTGATTTAAATTGCTTTTTAAATGATTTTTAATATTTTTATATTTTTTAGATTCTTATTTCATATTTATGAATTTTATATTAATACAGTATAATAATATATGAAGTTTTTGTCTTTACTACATAGTCGATTTCAATTACATTGAGGCACCTGTAAATATTATGTGTAATGTTCATTTGATTTAATGTTGTTGATCATGTATGGTTTAATTTTTATTTTTATCTACCTCTATTAGTAGCATGTATTAGTATTATAATGATCTATATATGGCATGCTAATATTAATAGCGCATATTGTTCTATTGATCAGAAGTTCTACATTATTAGTAGTTTTTTAGTCTGTATTTTCTGAAGATTGATGCCGTATGTTAGTTCTAATGTTGTATTATTTCATCTATCTACTGTCTCATCAGAGCACTCTCACCTGGTTTCACCCGTATACCGCTATAGGATAGCACTTGTTATAATAAAATTGATTACCAATGTTTATTTTTATACACATTTGTACTGTTAACATCATTAGCACATCCAACCATTTCATTTGCTCTTTCTCCGCGGTTTTAATCATTAGTGTCCTTCACCATGTACATTGGTTGTGAACAACATTCCCACCATAATAATGGCCGCACATATAGGAGTTCAACATATAGAGCATGATTGTAGCTATCCACAACAAAATGGTGGCATATCTACACTATAAATCCAATGAAAAATGAGCTCTGAGTTGAATTAAGAAAACCACAAGTAAAATGGCCGTTTCGTAACTTCCGGTTACAACACAGGAACCGCTTAGTTCAATAATATACCCACAAGAAAAATGGCGGTTTTAGCACTTCCGGTTACACTACATATAAGGTAGCATAGAACAGCCAATCCGGTTCCCCAGATGAAGACACGTGACGTGTCGTAACGCGTAGGGATTGGCTGGAGCGGCACACAGCTGTTAACACACGTGAGAGGGCGCTGAGAACGCCAGACTTCTCATCCTGTCTTTTACTTTGCCTGATCTTTTAGTATTTAAATGTAAGAGCATAATCAAATAAATATTCCCCCTTGGTTTTAAAACGATAACACACTAGTGGAGCCTGCCTTCTCTCTCTCTCCCCCTCCCCTGTTTTTATTTTGTCTGAGTTGCATCAGAGCGGAGGGAGCCGAGGGAGCACAGGAGAAGATTTAGAAAGTCAAGTAGTACAGAGGGAGAAGTGTCCAGACAGCGCTGCCACACTGCATGATTTGTTCTCCACAGCTCGATTTGTACTAACTTAAGGTGAGAGTCCAGAGAGACCACACTAGAGGACACCACCGTAGGAACCATTTAATCACTATATAGAACACACACAGATCTAAATAGAAGGACCTTTTTACCTCTGCAACAGCGCCATCTATCCTAGATTTTATGAATTACACATCTTGAATCCTGCAATGCTGCTATTTTGAGTTTTTATTTTTAAAGGCGCAATTAGATGAACTGTGACTGTATTGAGTTTAGTGCACTTTTGATATCAATTTGCTGCTAATTATTCACTTTTTTGATGGGTTGCACTTTATATGTATTTATATAATGCTAAAGGACTTTTTACAAAGACTTTTATTCACAGCATCTACTCAAGGCTATTTATTCACGGTTGCACTTTAGATTAACTTATTGAATGGTTTAAAGATTGCATATTAAGGATTTTCATTCACCAGTATTTATTCACGGATATTTTTTTTTGGGTATTATATATCTTGCTGACAGCAAGTTGTCACTTTAATACAGCACATACACTCGAATGTTATTTAGGGGTATGAAGTATATGGTCCAACATAGAGATTGTTGATCTCACCTATTTACTTAGACACTATATTATTATTTCTGCCCCCATCCACCCATCACTTTCACGAATATTGCGCGAAATTTATTTAAATTTTCTATTCAGTTAAGTGGTTGTGTGAGCACTTTTATTTTGCTGCAATATTCACATTTAGGATTCTACACTATTTAGTATATAATTATTTTTTCACATCGACCAGCGCGAGGGAAATTCTTTATAACTACAGGAGTTAAAATGGGCACTATCACACCCAGGTATACGGATTGGATGGAGTCCAAGAACATTTGGTAAACATTTTTCCAAAGGGGTTACATTACAGCAATGGTGTTCACTGGTAGCAAAATTATATAATCATACTGAGCTCATGTAGGTATTCCTAGGACATTTCTTTCCTGGTAGCTAACAGTAAAAGAACCCAATGCTGCATAATCACTGTTTACTAGCTGTTGCACTTGGGGCCCCGTAATAATGGGATTTTTCATTAAGAATATGTTGATAGAGAAGAGTGAATCAATTTGCAAATACGTCACCTGGATACTCAAGAATATTTTCCAACACAGAATAGTCAGAGATATGAACTACATAGTACCCCTTGTTACTCATTGCCATAACAATGTAAAAATAAATAAACCCACACCATAAAGTCCTTTAGTTAGAAAATTAATAATTAATAAAAAATTAACTCCAATATAAATCCAATGTCAATTACTTCGTCATGCGATGTATATCCTTGACAGATCCCTGACTGGCTGATGTTTGTAAAAAAAAACAGCCAGTAATCCTGGGTGATGTTGTTAAACGAACACCAGCCGATCAGGGATCTGTCATTTTGAAATGGGAATGCTACGGGTGAAGCTTGTTAGGAAGGAGCTAGCTGTGTCAATATAATTGAGATGGATGATGTGACATTGGTTTTACATGGTGACATTGTTTACTTTTTTATTTTTTAAATAAATGCCTTTGTCATAGTGTGGGTGTTTTTTTTAAATTTACTTTTACCTTTAAACTTTTTGTTAACCCTATGTTTATACCCCTAGGGGGTGGTATCTGGGAGCCCACTTTATCTAAAAGGGGCTTCCATATTTAGATAAGTCCTCACCCTGAAAATGCCCACATCCTTTTTAGGGGGCAGTATATGGGAGTGAGGCGCTTGTCCCCTTGATATGATGCCCCTCTTTGCAAGGTATCCTCCTTATGTTGAAGGTATTTGGTTCAGTATGGTTTTGGAGGGGGGGGACTTCATGGGGTTCCCCATAGAAATAAAACGGACCCTTATGCAGTCATGAAGTCTGGGTTATGAACAAATTCATGTTATTTTTTAAGATACATGCATTGTGCTTGTTTACTGTTTCATTGCCACAAGAGGTCGCCACTCCTTAATGTCCATACGCACTTATAATCCCAATTTCCCCATATAAACATCCTATTTTTGGTTTTAAATTTATAAATTTATTGGAATACTTGTGGATTCTAAATTTTTGTTTGGAATGGCGTTAGGGGTTTAAGAGCCTATTTTAAATATATTTTTTATATTGGTTGCATTCCGGTATGGGGGAGGTGTTTACTTCCCTTATCCTGAACGCACAACGTTTGGTACTATTTTATATTATCCCTCCCATTTTTCTTTTTCATCCCATGAGCTTTGGTGTTATGACTAACTATTGTTTCCGGTTCATGAAAGCTCATCCTGAGTTTATGTTCTTTGTGTGATGCTGCCTTTTGGACTTCCGCCTGGTGGGACGCATACAAGCTTCCTGGAGGGTGGTTCATAGGTCGGGAAATCATCACTTCCGCACTGTGGATCACATACAATTGGCTGAAGTGCGGTTCACTGGCTGGGTGATGACTACTTCCGCCCGTTGGAACGCATGCAATATCCGGCCTGATACTCAAGTCCACTCCTTATAAATCACAGCGTCACACGTTGTTACCACGCCCCTGATGATGCACGTTTGTGACGAAACGTCGGGTGAACGAGGGATGAGAGACGTATCGTGGACAGAGGAGTGGCCGCCATCTTGATGGTAGGAAGCGCTGGACGCTTTCTTTTGGCTCATGCTTGTTTTTTATCTGATAAATGTGAGTTTATATCCGTTTCTTTTTTGCAATAAATGATCAAATTTTTGGATGTCTGCGCAATGAGTTTGTTCTTTCATCCCTTTATATGTAACCACGGAGCTGTTCCTGTGGAGTTTATCTCCCAGCCGAGGTTGAAAAGAAACAGCCATCTGTCTCTGGTGGGTCTATGATAGAGGATTCCTTGCTCAATTGGCGAACCGTTCAATGAATACGAGTTGTGAATTTGGCTTTTCAGCCATTTGCTCAATGTGTATGTCCTATACACTGGCGGTAAGAGTCAGTTGTGTCGGGTGTCTGTGACGGTTCTCCTATTTTCTATCCTATTGGATTTTTCCAGATGGATTGCAATTTTTTTGTGCTATTGAATGTACCTATATGTCTTTTATTATCACCATTAATTAGCGCTACACTTTTACCCCTATAGTGTAATTTATTTATTTATTTTTTCTCTCTGTTTCGCCTGAAGTACCATATCTTTTGGTCTGGTCATCCTTCCACGGGCCAACTAGATTTGATCTATGCCAGTCCCTATTATTACTTTACTGTACCTACATTGGACAGTTGAAACATGTTATCTGGATGAGATTCTTTAAAAAGTATTTCGTTTGTAAATAGAGAGATTTACAATATACCCTTTTTTGGGGTATGTGTTTGTTTTTTGTTTTTTGTTTTTTCTACTCTCCTCTCTCTCCCCCCACTGATACCTTTGGGGATAGTTACTTATTGTTCAGCTATAGATTGTTGTTAATGAATGCAATCATATACTCTGATGATATGCGACTAATATGAATATTTTTGCCTTTACAAGTCATTATAAGGTCCATCTGTACCTGTATATGAGATTGGAGGTCCTGAAAAAGCGGATGTTTCCACGAAATGCGTCAACCCAATTTTCTTATCTCTACAAGACTACCATGCTATGCACCTTTTATCTATCTAGCGGATGGTGATTGGTAGTATCAATGTTCATATATGACACTGTTTTTTATTGAATATTTTACTGGATGAAATAAAGATTTGTATATATTTTTAATATTATTCGATGCTGCAAAATCCTACTAGGTATTTGTATATTGTTTATATGTCAGTTAGTAGATTAGTGATGCACAAGGAGACTGAAGGTATGAGGTAAGGAGTAGAGAGATAAATTTGGGTGTCTTCAGTATAGAGATGGTTTCAGAAGCCCTGCAACTGGCCAAGAGAAATAGACCCCTACAGAGAAAGTGGAAGAGAAAAGAAGAAGATCGAGTTGTAGTTAATGCTGAAGGAGTTCTAAATAGGAAGGAGTAGAACCATCAAACATGGTCAGTTTGTTCACCCATTTGCCAAACTGTGAACAGAACTTGAAGCTCATTCGGTGTAAAGGCAAATTCATTGGCTGTTATATAGCTTACTTATATGTCTTCCATTTGTGTATTTAGCTGTTTGTTCATGTTTAACCACTCGCCGACCGCCTAACGCAGATATACTGCAGCAGAATGGCACGGGCAGGCAAAATCACATACCTGGTACGTGATTTGCCTCCCGCAGGCGGGGGGCGCATCGTGCCCTCCGGTGCCTGAGGCGGTCGGCATCGTTAGGGGAGCGATCCGTGCTGAGGGGGAGGCCACTCATTCGTGGCCACCCCCTCGCGATCGCTCCCAACAAATGACAATCTTCCTCTGCTGCTGTAATGTAAACAGCGGCAGAGGAAGTGATGTCATCTCTCCTCATGTCGGTATTTTCGTTCCGGTGCCGAGGAGAGAAGACATCCAAGTAAGTCTGCACAACACTACACTAACAGTAGAACACTCTAGGCACACTGTTCACCCCCCAATCACCCCCGATCACCCCCCTGTACCCCCTGTAACAGTGACACCAATAGCAGGTTTTTTTTTTCTGATTATTGCATTGGTGTCATTTTGTGACAGTTATAAGTGGTAGGGCAGTTAGTGTTTGGCCCCTTTAGGTCTATGGTACCCCCCTAACCCCCCCTAATAAAGTTTTAACCCCTTGATCACCCCCCGTCGCCAGTGTCACTAAGCGATCGTTTTTCTGATCGCTGTATTAGTGTCACAGGTGACGCTAGTTAGGGAGGTAAGTATTTAGGTTCGCCGTCAGCGTTTTATAGCATCAGGGACCCCCATATACTACCTAGTAAAGGTTTTAACCCCCTGATTGCCCCCTAGCTAGCCCTTTTTTTTTAGCTTCAGGGCACCCGCCATTTATTACCTAATAAAGGTTTAAACCCCTGATCGCCCGGCGGTGATATAAGTTAGGTTTTAGGGTCAGATAGGGTCTGCGTCGCCCCAGGCAGCGTCAGGTTAGTGCCAGTACCGCTAACACCCACGTACGCAGCATACACCTCCTTTAGTGGTATAGTATCTGAACGGATCAATATCTGATCCGATCAGACCTATACTAGCGTTCCCAGCAGTTTAGGGTTCCCAAAAACGCAGTGTTAGCGGGATCAGCCCAGATACCTGCTAGCACCTGTGTTTAGCCCCTCCGCCCAGCCCAGCCCACCCAAGTGCAGTATCGATCGATCACTGTCACTTACAAAACACTAAACAGACATAACTGCAGCGTTCGCAGAGTCAGGCCTGATCCCTGCGATCGCTAACAGTTTTTTTGGTAGCTTTTGATACAGTCGCTAACAGTCAGGAGCTTTTTTACCTGTGAGTCTCAGTAGTGTACCACTAAATTTAGAGCCCAAAATGGCAAATCGAAGGTACACTAGTGAAGAGGCCTACACGTTTCTGAGCATGACAGATAGTGAAGAGGGAGTCACTCATCTGTCAGATTCAGGCTCAGAATACGATCCTGTAGAGGACAGCGGCTCCATGACAGATAGCTCTGACAACGGAGTTGTGGTCCCTGCCAAGGTCAGGCGTACCACACCCCGAACTTCTTCTTCTGTCGTTGATGTGCAAGAACCACAGGTCCCTCGTATGGAGCAGAGCAGTACTAGCGTCGCTATTCCTTCTGGTGAACTGGCAAGCACCAGCGGCCTAGTACACCCTGGTCGTAGTCAATCCAGCACTGCAGTATCACATGGGGACGTGGCGGGTCCCATAAGTGCAGTTCAAGCTGGTGAGGTGGCAAGCACAAGTAGTGTCCCGCTGCCACCAAGAAGACAAACACAGGCCTGTCGTGCCCATAGTGCCCAAATCCTAATTGGGAACCCACCATTTCTACAGCACCCGTACTTCCCCCATTCACTGGCCAACCGGGCATTCAGGTAGAAACAGTTGATTTTACGTCACTTGATTTTTATTCGCTGTTTTTCCCCGAAGATCTCTGTAGATCTATTGTGGACTAAAGCAATTTGTACGCTGGTCAACACATCGCCACTATTCCCCAGTCCTCCCTTGCCAGAGATTGGAGACCAATTACGGTTTCCGAATTTAAGCTCTTTCTGGGCCTTTCCCTCAACATGGGCATAACTAAAAAGAGTGAGTTGCGGTCATATTGGTCCACTGACCCAATTCCCCATATGCCCTTGTTCTCTGCCTCTATGACCAGGGTACGATACAAGCAGATCTTGGGGTTCATGCACTTCAATGACAATGAACTCTGTCGTCCTCGGCCCCTCGTAAACCACTTCAACCAACGTTTTGCAGACTTGTTTACTCCCCATCAAGTTGTCTGTGGGGATGAGTCCCTGATTAAGTTTTCTGCCCGCTTTTCATTCAAACAGTACCTTCCCAGCAAGCGTGCCAGATATGGGGTCAAGATGTATAAACTCTGTGACAGGGCCACAGCCTATACATGTAGTTTTATGGTTTACGAGGGAAGCGATAGCCACGTAGAGCCGACAAACTGCCCTGACTACATAGGAAGCGCTGGCAAGATTGTGTGGGACTTGGTGTCACCCTTATTCGGAAAGGGGTACCACTTATATGTGAACAATTATTACACGAGCGTGCCACTTTTTAGTCACTTGTTTGATCACCAGACTGGAACATGTGGCACCGTGCGACCTAATCGCCGGGGCTTTCTCCAGCGGCTTGTAGATTCCCGTCTTAGGCTGGGGGAGAGAGCCTGCTTCAAGTGTAATAACTTGCTCGCTATGAAGTGGAGGGATAATAAGAATAATTTCGTTCTTACCTCCCTTCATGCAGACACGACGGTCCAAATTACTACGGCGACTGATGTTGTGGAGAAACCCCTCTGTGTCCACGAATATAACCAAAATATGGTTAGGGGTGGACCTCAACGACCAGTTGTTGGCATCGTACCTATTTGCCCGTAAGGCCAGACGCTGGTACAAGAAAGTGTCTGTTTATTTATTTCAATTGGCTTTGCTGAACGCTCATGTGCTATACAGAGCTTCAGGACGAACTGGATCCTTCCTAAAATTCTAGGAAGAGATCGTCAGAGCCCTTCTGTTTCCAGACGGTGCTCCACCTCACCTTCCCCAACCAAATGCAGTAAGCCGGCTGCATGAGAGGCATTTTCTTTATGTCCTCCCGAGTACCCCTACCCAACGAGCCCCCCAAAAAAGATGTTGTGTCTGCAGCAAGCGCGGATATAGGTGTGACACCCGCTATTATTGTCCCTCCTGTCCTGACAATCCTGGTCTTTGCATTGGTGAATGTTTTGAATGCTACCAACACTAGTTGAGTATTAGCGTGGGGTACAGCACTGCACAGACTAGGCACACTTTCACAGGATCTCCCAAGATGCCATCGCATTTTGAGAGACCCGAACCTGGAACCGGTTACAGTTACAAAAGTTACAGTTACAAAAAAAAGTGTAAAAAATAAAAGTAAAAAAACAAAAAAAAAAACCACAAAAATATATATATATAAAAAAAAAAAAATTGTTCTCTCTCTATTCTCTCTCTATTGTTCTGCTCTTTTTTACTGTATTCTATTCTGCAATGTTTTATTGTTATTATGTTTTATCATGTTTGCTTTATAGGTATGCAATTTTTTTTATACTTTACTGTTGACTGTGTTTTATTGTCAACCATTTTTTTGTTTTCGGGTACGCCATTCAGCTGTAGAGTGGATTTATTTATCTTGACAGCAACGATACTCCCACGATACATAAAGCCATGACTCCAGCGCTGTCGGAGGTGATTTCACCACCACCGTTAAAAAAAAGAGCATATATGCCGAAGCATGGGAGCAGCAGGGGTGGAGGAGCGATTTGCTCCTACCTTTTGCGGGTGGATGCCCCCATGCTTCGGCATATATATATTTTAGGCACAGGTTGTGTTAAAAATGTTTTATTTTTTACTGTTTTTTTTTTGTATTTGCTTTGCAGGTATGGTAAGTCTTACTGTTATACTGTAATGTTACTTTGTTTTATTGTTAACCATCATTTGCTTAGCAGGTACGCCATTCAGTTGCAGCGAAGATTTACTTATCTTGACAGCAACAGCATTTGCTCCCACGATACATAAAGCCATGACTCCAGCGCTGTAGGAGGTGATTTCACCACCACACTTAAAAAAAGAGCATATATGCAGAAGCATGGGGGCAGCAGGGGCGGAGGAGCGATTTGTTCCTACCTTTTAGGGTGGATGCCCCCATGCCTGCAGGTTTAGGTATCATCTTGGTATCATTCTTTTCAGCCAGCGGTCGGCTTTCATGTAAAAGCAATCCTAGTGCCTAAATAGCCTCTAGACTGCTTTTACAAGCAGTGGGAGGGAATGCCCCCCTCCCCCACACCGTCTTCCATGTTTTTCTCTGGCTCTCCTGTCCCAACAGGGAACCTGAGAATGCAGCCAGTGATTCGACCAGCTGACCATAGAGCTGATCAGAGACCAGAATGGCTCCAAACATCTCTATGGCCTAAGTAATCGAAAGCTATGAGCATTTTATGACTTAGATTTCGCCGGATGCTGAGAGGCATGTCGAGTCCATGGAATATTTTATATTGTGACACAAGTTGCGGGAAAAAGACAATTTTTTTTTCACAAAGTTGTCACTAAATGATATATTGCTCAAACATGCCATGGGAATATGTGAAATCACCCCCCAAAATACATTCTGTTGCTTCTCCTGAGTACGGGGATACCACATTTTGCAGACCTCACTTTTTGTCACAAAGTTTTGAAAATTGAAAAAAAGAAAAAAAAATACATTTTTCTTGACTTTCTTCATTTTCAAAAACAAATGAGAGCTGCAAAATACTCACCATGCCTCTGAGCAAATAGCTTGGGGTGTCTACTTTCCAAAATGGGGTCATTTGGGGGGGGTTTGTGCTATCTTGGCATTTTATGGCCTTCAAAACTGTGATAGGTAGTGAGGAGTGAAATCAAAAATTTATGCCCTTAGAAATCCTGAAGGCGGTGATTGGTTTTCGGGGCACCGTATGCAGCTAGGCTCCCAAAAAGTCCCACACATGTGATATCCCTGTACTTAGGAGAAGCAGCAGAATGTATTTTGGGGTGTAATTCCACATATGCCCATGGCATGTTTGAGCAATATATCATTTAGTGACAACTTTGTGCAAAAAAAAATAATTTGTCACATTCCCGCAACTTGTGGCAAAATATAAAATACTCCATGGACTCAACATGCCTCTCAGCAAATAGCTTGGGGTGTCTACTTTCCTAAATGAGGTCATTTGGGGGGTTTTGTGCCATCTGGGCATTTTATGGCCTTCAAAACTGTGATAGGTAGTGAGGAGTGAAATCAAAAATTTACGCCCTTAGAAATCTTGAAGGCAGTGCTTGGTTTTCGGGGCCCCGTACGTGGCTAGGCTCCCAAAAAGTCCCACACATGTAGTATCTCCGTACTCAGGAGAATCAGCAGAATGTATTTTGGGGTGCAATTCCACATATGCCCATGGTCTGTGTGAGCAATATATCATTTAGTGACAACTTTGTGCAAAAAAAAAAAGTTTGTCATTTTCCTGCAACTTGTAGCAAAATATAAAATATTCCATGGACTCAAAATGCCTCCCAGCAAATAGCTTGGAGTGTCTACTTTCCAAAATTGGGTCATTTGGGGGGGGGTTTGTGCCATCTTGGCATTTTATGGCCTTCAAAACTGTGATAGGTAGTGAGAAGTGAAATAAAAAATTTACGCCCTAGGCTCCCAAAAAGTCCCACACATGTGGTATTCCCATACTCAGGAGAAGCAGCTAAATGTATTTTGGGGCACAATTTCACATTTACCAATGGCATGTGTGAGCAATATATCATTTAGTGACAACTTTTTGTAATTTTTTTTTTTTTTATCATTATTCAATCACTTGGGGCAAAAAAATGTAATATTTAATGGGCTCAACATGCCTCTCAGCAATTTCCTTGGGGTGTCTGCTTTCCAAAATGGGGTCTTTTGGGGGGGGGTGTACTGCCCTGCCATTTTACCACCTCAAGAAATGACATAGGCAGTCATAAACTAAAAGCTGTGTAAATTCCAGAAAATGTACCCTAGTTTGTAGACGCTATAAATTTTGCGCCAACCAATAAATATACGCTTATTGACATTTTTTTTACCAAAGACATGTGGCCGAATACATTTTGGCCTAAATGTATGACTAAAATTGAGTTTATTGGATTTTTTTTTATAACAAAATGTAGAAAATATCATTTTTTTTCTAAATTTTCGGTCTTTTTCCATTTATAGCACAAAAGATAAAAAACGCAGAAGTGATCAAATACCATCAAAAGAAAGCTCTATTTGTGTGAAAAAAAGGACGCAAATTTCATTTGGGTACAGCATTGCATGACCGCGCAAGTAGCAGTTAAAGTGACACAGTGCCAAATTGTAAAAAGTGCTCTGGTCAGGAAGGGGGTAAATCCTTCCGGGGCTGAAGTGGTTAAATAAAAAATAAAAAAAAACACAAAGAAACTGACCATTACAGTTTTCCAAAGTATTTCTCTTCAAAGTTATACAGTACCGGTATATGTTATAGTAATTATAGTTGTAATCACACATAACAGATGCCCTTTGGTATACATTACACATAGCATAACAAAAAAAAGTAAAAAAGAAAGCTTCCAGTTAACGAGGTTGCTAATTCTTGAACTACTTCACTATTTAGCACATTGCAAACCCTGAATTTGATAAGCAGGGTCCTGACCACAAATTTCCTTTCAGGCTAACAGCTGTGACCGTAAGAACAAGTGCTGAAATAAACTTAATGTGTTTAATCTGTTTTGAACAGTGAACTCTAATTGCAAGGCACCTGTCGCTCTCAGGGTGAAAAGCCGATAGCATGAACATTTAACTTCTATGTATATTTCAAAATGTTTCAGCTGGAAAGTAAGTGAGGCTCTATAAATAGCCTCTAGTCCATAGGTTTTGGAAGTCAATATTTTCCACTCTGCTGTTGCACTGTTAATATGACATTTTATGGAAACTGCTTTGTGTTCTGCTAAAAAATAGAAGCCGATCAGGTATTCAGGAAACTCCAGTACTGTAGTAGGCAGTCACAAATATTGAGGTGCCAAATACTCTTGTCATTAAAAATAAACACTGACAGATATATTTGCTACAGAAACCATTCTGCAATTTAAAGTGATTAAAGTAGACATAATCCTAGCAGAATGTCATTTAGTTTGCTATAAACAATTTCTTTTTGACAATACTTTTTAGCTTTTTTTTTTTTTATCCTTTGTTTCATCTATGTGCTGCTGAACTACAGCCTATTTGCAGCCACTTCATGTCTAGATGCACTCCATAGATGGTTGCATAGTATTTTTCAGGAAGGTTTCCTATGGTGACAACAGTGCAGCATACCTGTATGATATGTGACACTTGTAGAAAATCATGTGACAAGTTGACCACACAGGAAAACTATAATGAGACAGTGACAGAACATTATTATATACAGGTAACAGGCGCAGAGAACTAGAAGCAATATATATCACACAGTTTTGAGTTTGAGTGCTGTATAGGCATAGATAGCTATTGCATAGTTAGGATTACATCCCAAAAGTACACAGTCTTAGTAGTAATAAAAAGAGTCCACAGACCATATGGGGTGATGGTGGAAAAGGGGTTTATCCCACACTCAGGGCTGTCATCAGGGGGGAACTGAAACCATGTTCCAAATGTACTGAAAAAACACAAAGGAAGAGGCGCCTCTGGGTGTAGATATAGGACAAGGTTTTAATGTAGATAAATTAACAGGCAACTCACATTTAAGTGGTTAAAATGAGCATGGTCTCAACATAGGGGGTATCATCAGTTCAGTCAATCCATTTCTGCTAAGAGGGCACTTCTCAGCTAGCTGCAGACACCGCTGGATGTTAGCCGGCCAGCCGCAGTGGAGATTTACTCAGAACGAGGCTTGAGGCGCTGAAGTTTCCAGGTGAGGACGGATGACGTCACTGGTATGCAACGCGTTATGTGAGCATACAGGTTGCGAATGACGTGGCAGCCGCGCTCCTTCATCAAGCTAAAAGATGGGACTCAGAGGCTAACAATATAACAAGTGGAGGGGGGAGTGGCCAAAGCAAGAGGCGCATAGTAATTGGTTGGCGCATCGTGATAACACACAAAAGGCAATACAGACACTAAGCAGAAACATGCTATAATAGTGATTAGGGATAAAAGCAATTAAATTTAGGGTCTAGATAAAATAGATGACAATGGTGATATAATATAATATAATATATATATAATATATAAACCCAATCCCTTTCTCCTATTCAAAGATCTAAACAGACGTAATCTCACTCTCAAGAGACACTTCCATATCAAACACGAGAAAGAACTAAACAACATCTTCACAGAACCCATCATCTGCTCCCCAGCTGAATCCACATTTGACCAATTCGAATCCTACTCTGAACTTTATGAATGTGACAAGCTTGATGTGCCACCTTTTGGTGATGAATCGCTAAGATTGCTCACACAACATTTAGCCACTTCTCCCCCTATTATCCATTCCTCCTTAAAACCCAAAACCATTTTCTTCCCAACATATTCCAAGGGTCCGTACCTGGAAAGTTTCTACAGAGTGGTCTATGCAGATTTAGTTAAACTCTGCAATTCCACTTCTACACCTATACCCAATAACCTCTCGCCCTCCGAAACCAAAGCTCTTGACCAACTAATACATGCACAAGACCTTTTGATAAAGTCCGCAGACAAAAGGAGGAGGAATTGTACTCCAGAACAAGACTGATTGTGTGGAAGAAGCGATTAGATTACTTTCAGACACAGCAACATATGTCAAGCTGAACTAAGACCCCATGGCCGATTTTCTAAAAAGCCGACACTTTAATTTTCACTGCCTTCCAGCAAGGCATAATCACCAAAATTGAGAGTTCCTTCCTACAATAGGAATTCTACCAAATACCCTATTTCTATCACCTACCCAAGATACATAAAAATATACAACACCCCCCAGTAGACCCATTGTAGCATCTATGGACAGTGTCACCTCAGGTTTCAGTCCATATATAGACCAATTTCTACAACCATTAGTACTCCAATTATAGTCTTATATCCATGACGGAACACATCTACTGGAACTGCTGTCCCCCTACAAATGGGAACCAACGTATGTCTGGCTCTCACTTGATGTCAGTTCTCTCTATACCTCTATCCCTGACAGTTTTGGCCTAATAGCCTTGGAACAATTTTTAGCTACAGATACACTCATTAACCCTCGCCAAGCCACCTTTATTGTAGAAGCCTCTAAATTTTGCCTCACGCACAATTATTTTATTTTTAATGGAGATTTTTATTTACAACAACAGGGCACTGCTATGGGAGCTAATTTTGCTCCATCATATGCCAACCTGGCCATGGGTTTTTGGGAAAATCAACACATTTACAAAACAACCCCTTTTCAGCAAACATTGTTTTCTTCGGGAGGTACATTGATGATCTCATTATCATCTGGGATGGTGCCCCTGACCTCATTACTTCTTTTGTTCAACACTGTAATGACAACACATATGGGCTGTCGTTTACATTTGTAACTAGTGCGACTAAAATGGCCTTCCTGGACCTAGAATTAGGACATGATAGCCAGACCATCAATACCAAGAATTATGTAAAACCTACAGCTGGCAACTCTTATCTACACTTTAAGAGCTGCCATTATCCAAAATGGATCATCCCAAAAGGCCAATTCTGTCATCTCAGACAGAACTGTACTAGAGACACTGATTACGTTGAACTTAGTACTAACCTAAAGAGGGAATTTCTTGATAAACAGTACCCCGAAAGCCTGGTGGAAGAAGCATACAAATTGTACCTTCAAGGAAAGCCTCCAAAAACTAGCCAACCCCCACCAGACTGCTCCACCAGGCTCATAACCACTTTCCATTCCAAATACAAAAAGATGGAAAGGATACTGTCTAACCATTGGGATATTCTACAGCAGAACCCACAACTAAAGACCATTCTCCCCCACATCCAAGAGTCACATACCGTAGGGCTCCAAATCTAAAGAATAAAATTGCCCCAAGTAAAGTCAAACCAACCACCATTTCACCATCTGTACCAATTCTAATTCCCATAGTGGGCATGTATCAATGACACAAAGCACAATGTAAGACTTGCAAATTTGTACAGCATGGTCAAAAATTATTTAGTACAAAGGGCAAAACCTATATACTAAAAGAATTTTCCAATTGCTCATCTGATTATGTCGTCTATGGCCTCACTTGCCCTTGTGGGTTAACCTATGTGGGACGAATTATCCGAGCCCTCAGGCAAAGATTCGGTGAACACAGACGGTTCATTGAGGGTGGCACAGACCCACACAGACATTTTGCAGGAGCCCACCACAAATCCACCGTGGGACTCAAAGTATGGATCATCGAACAGATCTCTAGATCTCTCTCTGCAGCTGAGAGATTTAAAAAACTGTGTGCCAGAGAGACCTATTGGATATACAGTTTAGATGCCCTCTCACCAGGGGGTATCAACGAAAGTATAGAAATAGCCACTATCCTCTAACTTTATATCCTAATTCATCACTACCTTGTTTAGACGTATTTATAGTTCACTATATTTGTTCTGTACTATAGGCCCATATTATATTATATCACCATTGTCATCTATTTTATCTAACCATATTTATACATTTTTTAGGTCGGTCCTCCTTTCTTTCTCTTAGGGGGGTGGTGGGTACCCGTAAGTATGGTCACCCTCTGTCTCCCCAAAAAAAACAAAAACCCTCCCCCGCCCCCACTTTGTATACTGGAGGCCGATACAGATCCACTACTTTGTATTCTGGGGTCAGATTCAGATCCACTGTGTAAAAAAGAAAAGAAAAAAAATGCGCTGTCTTAAAGTGATAAATAATAGCTGCCAGCACAACAGAAATCTGTGGATATGTGAACAAATGGGAAAGTGGTAGCGCTAAATGTGAAGGTGAAAGTGAGATTCCCCTGACGGGATCAAACTAATAACAAACCATTACTGATGTGCATAAATCATGATAAAATACATACAATATTACTCTAATATACAAACAACAATAATGATGATGTTTACATAAACCAACAGTGCATATATATATATATTAAAATGAAAGTCCCTAAAGTGACTACAATATATAAAGTGACTTGCGAGATAAATCTGTGAACAGGTTGTCTGTTGATAATCCACCACCAAAAGGAAAGAGGCTTACCAGACAAGTTGAACCCAACTAGGCATACGCCTGATGAGTCAACAGAGCTTGTGGTGTAACACACCCAGGGAAGAAAATCAGCATACACAGTTTCCAAAGTAGACCAATCAGGCAGGGGTCCGTCACAATGTATAACATCAATGGGTATCCACCAAGGGAACAACGACCAAAGATCAAGAACGGATCCTCCCAGTATTATATATGGTAAAAGGGAAAAAAATGGGCCACATAGTGTGATTCCATTTACATAAAAGGCATTTTATTGAAATAAGTAAAATGGTCACTCACATTTGAGAAGGCATTAAAAGGCATGTAAGTAAAATCAAATATCGCAGTGGCATCAGCAGAGCCGTCCCGACTAGTTTTGTCTCAATAAGAAATCATCTGGGGTGCCTGTCCACTGCAGTCACTGCGTATTTATAGAGTAAGAGGATCACCCCTAATGAGAGCCAGCTCCATGGCCTCCGAAAATCAAAAAAACCATCACTTCCAGTTTGTAAAGATGCAAGCCTCACTATGGTCAAGCCTCAATATGAGTCTAACCAGGAAGTAGTGACTCACATTTAAACCATCACTTCCAGTTTGTAAAGATGGCAACTTGGCTTGCTATGCAAGCCTCACTATAGTATTTAGATCAGACCTCAATATGAGCCTACACAGGAAGTAGTGATTTACACCAGTTCCAGATTTATTCTTGGCTTGCTGTGCAAGCCTCAACATGAATCTGACCAGGAAGTAATAACTCACACTCAAACCATCACTTCCGGTTTGTAAAGACGGCAATTTGGCTTGCAATGCCTCACTATGGTATCTAAATCAGGCCTCGATATGAGTCCAACCAGGAAGTAGTTGGACTCGTTTTTTTCTTTGGCTTGCTGTGCAAGCCTCAACATGAATCTGGCCGGAAATGATAACTCCCTTAAGCTCGCTGGGCGAAAATATATACAGAATGTCCATGATGACAAACATATGTACTGTAAAAATAAAATGAAAATAAATAAATAAGTAAAACACAGTCCAACAATAGACTGGCATTTATTAGCTAAAAAAGAAAGGGTGACACGGCTGAAGGACAAAGCTGAGTGTTTATATCGTCGGGCGTCAACAAAATGGTGCCCGAAACGGTAAGTGTATTCCTCTAATGGCTGTCACAGCAAACATGGCGTCTAAACCAAAAATGCCATTCAAGCCTCGCTCCAAAACATGTCCCTGTGTTCCGGGGAATGGAAAATCACCCGAAACTGTCAGTCAAAACTGAACGGTGTCACCGACACGAAAAAATGTATTTAAAATAGACATGTGCACACTGAAATATTTAGTTTCGGAATTTCGTTTTCGTCCGAAAAATATATTTATTTAGTTACTCCCGAAAATCGTTTTTATTTATTTTGTTTCATTAAAAAAATGCATTTGGCCGAAAATCCGAAATAATTAAGGTCGAATCTGTCATTGAAGGCTTATGGTGTCTGTCGAATGTTCTAAGAAGATTGGACGGAGCAGCTAAACTGTACGACGCCGCAATCATACATTTCCGGTCGAATGTTCTGCCTACAAGCTATAGTAGAATTCTAATGTTGTATGACACTAGAAATAATTATATTTATTAATTATTATTACTAGTCAATCAACATTAGAATTCTTCTATAGCCTATGGGCAGAGCATTTGACCATAAATGTCCGCTCGCAGCGACTGCTTCGTCGGATCTTCATGTCGAATCTTTTCTCTCTATGTCGAATAATCTTGGACTAATAGAGTTAGGTTAGGCACCTCTGACCTTTTTTGCTATTGTCTCTATAATGTTGAATCTTTTCTCTCTATGTTGAATCTTTTCTCTCTATGTAGAATAATCTTGGACTAATAGAGCTAAGGTTAGGCACATTCGACCACAGGTTCGATGGACACAAATTGCTATTGTCAGCGTCATGTTGAATCTCCTATCCATATCGAAATGTTGTCCCAACGAAAACGAAAATAAAGCATTTGTTTATGTCGGATCTTTCAGTTTTCGGATTCTGCACGTTCGTTATCGTTTGTTAAAACGATAACAAAAATACCTGAAATTCGGACGAAAATGCATTCCAATGAAAACGAATGCACGTGTCTAATTTACAATCAGAATGGCTAGAATAAAAACATATATAGTGATACATATACATGATTCACGCCTGGGTGTAATAATCACTGGAATGTTAATGTAATAACGCATATACACCAACAACATATAATAGGTCTAGACCTCGTAGGTGACAGGGAGCATACAAAACATACAAACATACAAAAGCAGAAACCCTATCGCTAAAAAATATATATGAGATACCAAGAGCTCTAGAAGATCAATCTAAAATTAAGATACACAAACATAAAATATAAAATAAGGAAAAATCTCAAAAACATGGATATACAGAGATCACATGGTGCCCCAAATCACAATATGATAATCAAATACACAGGGATTAAGCTTTGTTCAAAAATGAATTTATGTCCCATTCAACCTTAATTCCTCACGGTTGGTGCGATTGGAGCTCATAAATCCAGTAAGTTTCGAGTTGCGAAACGCCTCTAGTCATTGCCCCTCCTCTCCATGGGGGAATGTAACTATAGGAAACTAGTACCCTCAGAATTACAGTTGTGGTGTTCCCTGTAGTGTCTTGGAACCATATGTTTATTATCCCCACTTTTTATTTTGGCAATATATTCACCTACTCTAATTGAAAAGGTGTGGGTAGTTCGTCCAATGTATTGTTTGCCACATGGACACGTTAGCAAATAGACAACATATCTTGTGGCACACGTGTAAAACCCTTTTATTGGATATACACGGTTTGTAAACGTGGAACTTAATTTCGAAGTTTTAGACCTTCCATGTCGATTATGGGAACATACAATGCATTTCCTACAAGGATAGTATCCCTTTAGATGATGAAAAAAAGAAGGACGAACAGGTGAGTTGATTATATTTGGAGCAAACTTAGTTTGCAATGAAGGTACACCCCTAAACGTAACTTTGGCCTGTTCTGGTATCAAGGGACGTAAAACTTTGTCCATTCTAAGGATGTTCCAATGTTTATTCAATATTCTTTTAATGTCCCTATGTTGCACCGAATATGATGTTAGAATTGCCCATTTATAGGAATTTTCTTGTTCTCTTGAAGGACGATCTGACATCAACAAACCTCTATCCATATTTAAAACATCTTCATATTGTAAATAAACAGACATTGGATCATATCTCTTATGCAAAATTTTTTTTGTCAGAGTGGAGGCCTGTTTTTCAAAAATCTCTGTGTCCGCACAGTTTCTACGACTTCTGGGGACTGCCTTAAGCCACGATGGATGGTGGCAGCTATCTACAGGAATGAATAAATATCTGTCAGTTGGCTTGAAGAAAGTTTGGAACTTGAATTGTCTTGCATTAATCTGAATCTCCAAGTCCAAAAAATGCACCTTAGTAAAACTAAACTCATAGGTCAGAGAAATGCCTCTGTCATTTGAATTCAGTGTAGAAAAAAAGGATCTCAGAGATTCAGGGCTACCATCCCAAAGGAGGAGGATGTCATCTATATACCTGGCCCATAAGACCAGGGAGGGACCACCCTCATGATAGACGACATCCTCCTCCCATTTGGCCATAAACAAATTGGCGAGGCTGGGGGCAAACTTAGCTCCCCATAGCCATGCCCCTTTGTTGGATAAAAAATTTATGGTCAAACCAAAAATAGTTATGTTCTGTTGCAAGTTCGAGTAATTCAATAATGTAGTCACATTGTGTTTGTGTGATAGACACATCTTTACTCAAAAAATGTTTAACGGCTTCAATACCTAGAGTGTGGGGAATGCAGGTGTATAACAAAGCCACATCTGCCGTAGCCAGTAGATAGTCACCCTGTATATTGATCTTTTCCAATGTTTTGATGGTGTGGCCAGTGTCCTTAAGGTCGACTCCTGGTTTAAATATTTCAATGAGGCAGGTACTGAATTTCTTGGTTTCCTTGTTACTAGAAAGAGGAACAGACTTCAGATACTTGATAGGGAAATTTAAAAAAAAAAGGACAAACTTTTGACCTTTAAAAATTCCACCGAGTACAATTCTCTTTCTACGAGTCTCCAAACCCACCTTGAAAAAGAGGATAGAGACCAAAAAAATAAAAAGCGCAAAAAGTACTCCAGGGACTCGGGTGACTATAAATCAGGAGCAGTTTTTGGCTGGTAGAAATTTATTGCACCAGTATGTGTGTCAGAAACACCTATGGAGGCTGACATCGGTGCCAGCAACTCCATTAATATGGCTAGTTTTATCCAGCCCAATTCTGCCAGAGACCTGCACTGACTACTAAGGGTAGAGGTCGACAGCCTACAAATGACCCTCCACCCTATTATAGGAATAGAAACCCGAGCTCACGTACCCCCTCTCAAACTCATAGGGGTGGTGGGAATAATTCCAACAGGAGGGGTGGTAGAGGTAATTTTAGGGGCAACCAACGGTAAACCCTACCACCAGAGAGAACATGAATATTACTCACAATATAACTCCTCCTCTCAAT
This sequence comes from Lithobates septentrionalis, assembly GCA_037952835.1. Taxonomy (NCBI): domain Eukaryota; kingdom Metazoa; phylum Chordata; class Amphibia; order Anura; family Ranidae; genus Lithobates; species Lithobates septentrionalis. Next base: position 6,524,347 of record JBBDGP010000098.1, read on the forward strand.
TTAATGACTATCCAGCACCCCATAACACAGATGCAACCTCCTAATCGCCCTTATATTACAACTCATAATAGATTTGCTCCCTTACAGGACACATATAATGATGACTATCATCATTATATGGAAGATGACCACGAACTACCTCTTTATAGGCAAGGTCAATACGATCATAATTCCTATACCAACCGGGTTTTTCACCAGGACATGCAGGGACGAAAAAAGGGCTCCAGACTCAAAAGAGGTTGTAGAGGGGGAGTTCAAAGGAAAAAGGAGAAGAACGTAGTAGGCCAGAGAGTATTTAATTTGAGTTCTAAGGCATTATCAAAAGAGGAACTTGTCACTTTGGATAAAGGCCTCAAGCTCCTCCGAAAAGATTGGACAAGTTCCACACTGTTATAGATGTTCAGAAATTCATTAGGAAAATAAACATACAAAGGTATTTTATATCCAATCCCAGCGAGAGGTCCGCGAGAGCCGCGACTTCATGCACAGTACATTCAGGAGTGTTCAATCCTTCCTTGTTCAACCCCCCCATCCCTGCTGCCCCAGCAGTCAGCATCTTTAAAGACCTCATTCTCAGTGATTTGGCTCAATTACCCATCAAGAAAACCTACAGTCATCCTTCTTTCCAGGCTGGACTTAAATCACTCAGTGAAGACAAAAACATTGTTATACGCCCTGTCGACAAAGGCATTGTTGTCCTGGATAAAACAGACTATGAGTGTGAGATGTATAGAATTCTTGGAGACTCTGAAACGTATAAGGAATTATCTATTAACTCTACACATACTTTTAGAAATAAATGAGAAGTTTCAGTTGAAAGAGGATACGAAATGAAAATTTTAAACAAGAAAGAGCGATGTTATTTAGTACCTCTGGCACCGAGAATTCCAACCATGTACTTTTTACAAAAGATACACAAAGACCCCATCCACCCCCCTGGCCGCCCCACTATAAGCGGTATAGATTCTGTCACATCAAGAATAGGGCGTTATATTGACTTTTTTTTACAGCCGCTAGTAAAACGTGTCCCTTCGTACCTTAAGGACACTGGCCACACCATCAAAACATTGGAAAAGATCAATATAATAACAAATATTTGGTGGTCATATTGAATAATCAATTCAAAATCGGAGGAAAGTACATTGCACACTTTCCTCTGATTTTGAATTAATTATTCAATATGACCACCAATTATTTGTTATTATTGTGAATATTTATTTTGTATTTTTTAACTTTGTAATAATAAAAATTCATTGGTTATTTTAACTTATGTATTTTCCTTGCATCCTCATTGGCACTGTTTAAATCCCCTCAACCTCCAGCTTTTCTTTATGATTATTGGGATGAGGTGCCTGATTGATGGGTGTTGCACCATGAACCAGACCAACCTTCTGTATTGGAAAAGATCAATATACAGGGTGACTGTCTACTGGCTATGGCAGATGTGGCTTTGTTATACACCTGCATTCCCCAAAATCTAGGTATTGAACCCGTTAAACATTTTTTGAGTAAAGATGTGTCTATCAGACAAACACAATGTGACTACATTATTGAATTACTTGAATTTGCAAGGGAACATAACTATTTTTAGTTTCACAGTAAATTTTTATCCAACAAAGGGGCGTGGCTATGGGGGCTAAGTTTGCCCCCAGCCTTGCCAATTTGTTTATTGCCAAATGGGAGGAGGATGTCGTCTATCATGAGGGTGGTCCCTCCCTGGTCTTATGGGCCAGGTATATAGACGAAATCCTCCTCCTTTGGGATGGTAGCCCTGAATCACTGAGATCCTTTTTTTCTACACTGAATTCAAATGACAGAGGCATTTCTCTGACCTTACATAGTTACATAGTTACATAGTAGGTGAGGCTGAAAAAAGACACAAGTCCATCAAGTCCAACCTATGTGGACCTATGAGTTTAGTTTTACTAAGGTGCATTTTTTGGACTTGGAGATTCAGATTAACGCAAGACAATTCAAGTTCCAAACTTTCTTCAAGCCAACTGACAGAAATGGATTCATTCCTGTAGATAGCTGCCACCATCCATTGTGGCTTAAGGCAGTCCCCAGAAGTCAGTTCCTGAGACTTCGTAGAAACTGTACGGACACAGAGATTTTTAAAAAACAGGCCTCCACTCTGACAAAAAAATTTTGGGATAAGGGATATGATCCAATGTCTGTTGGAATGTCCAAGTACGTCCGATGCGCAGCTTCCTGGCTGATGAATACAAATGTTCCTCCAGTATTTTTTGATAACATACTGCATTCATCTTGCCATCAATTTTGACCAAATTTTCTGTGCCTTTGTAGCTCACATATCCCCAAAACATCAGTGATCCACCTCCTTGTTTCACAGTAGGAATAGTGTACCTTTCATCACAGGCCTTGTTGACTCCTCTCTAAATGTAGTGTTTATGGTTGTGGCCAAAAAGCTAAATTTTGAATTTTGGTCTCATCACTCCAAATGACTTTGTGCCACAAGGTTTGAGGTTTGTCTCTGTGCTGTTTGGCGTATTGTAAGCGGGATAGCTTGTGGCATTTGCGTAGTAATGGCGACTTGACCATGCAGCCCATCTTTCTTCAAGTCCCTCCTTATTGTGCATCTTGAAACAGCCACACCGCATGTTTTCCGAGAGTTCTGTATTTCACCTGAATTTATTTGTGTTTTTTTCTTTGCATCCTGGACAATTATCCTGGCAGTTGTGGCTGAAATTTTAGTTGGTCTACCTGACCGTGGTTTGGTTTTAACAGAAGCCCTCATTTTTCACTTCTTTAATAGAGCTTGAACACTGCTGATTGGCATTCTCAATTCCTTGGATATCTTTTTATATCCCTTTCCTGTTTTATACAGTTCAACTACCTTTTACCACAGATCCTTTGACAATTCTTTTCCTTTGCCCATGACTCAGAATCCAGAAACATCAGTGTGGCACTGGATGAAAGATGAAAGGGTCTGTTAGGAGTCCAGAAACTAATTGACCTTTTATACACACACACTTATTACAAGCAAACAGATCACAGGTGAGGATGGTTACCTTTAATAGCCATTCAAACCCCTTTGGGTCAACTTGTGTGCAAGTTATCAGGCCAAAATCACCAGGGTATGTAAACTTTTGATCAGGGTCATTTGTGGTTATCATTGATTACTACTTCCATTTGTTTTATTTTTCAATAAATTTACAATACTTGCATACAGTGCCTTGAAAAAGTATTCACACCCCTTGAAATTTTCCACATTTTGTCATGTTACAACCAAAAATGTAAACATATTTTACTGGGATTTTATGTGATACACCAACACAAAGTGGCACATAATTGTGAAGTGGAAGGAAAATTATAAATTGTTTTCAAAATGTTTTACAAATAAATATTTGAAAAGTGTGGCGTGCATTTGTATTCAGCCCCCCTGAGTCAATACTTTGTAGAACCACCTTTCGCTGCGGTTACAGCTGCAAGTCTTTTTGGGGATGTCTCTACCAGCTTTGTACATCTACATAGTGAAATTTTTCCCATTCTTTTTTGCAAAATAGCTCAAGCTCTCTCAGATTGGATGGAGAGCATCTGTGAACAGCAATTTTTAAGTCTTGTCTTGGATTTAGGTCTGGACTTTGACTGGGCCATTCTAACACATGAATATGCTTTGATCTAAACCATTCCATTGTAGCTCTGGCTGTATGTTTAGGGTTGTTTTCCTGCTGGAAGGTGAACCTCCGCCCCAGTCTCAAGTCTTTTGCAGACTCTAACAGGTTTTTTCTAAGATTGCCCTGTATTTGGCTCCATCCTTCTTCCCACCAACTCTGACCAGCTTCCCTGTCCCGTCTGAAGAAAAGCATCCCCACAACATGATGCTGCCACCACCATGTTTCATGGTGGGGATGGTTTGTTCAGGGTGATGTGCAGTGTTAATTTTACTCCACACATAGCGTTTTGCTTTTAGACCAAAAGGGTAAATTTTGGTCTCATCTGACCAGCACCTTCTTCCACATGTTTGCTGTGTCCCCACAAGGCTTCTTGCAAACTGTAAATGGGACTTCTTATGGCTTTTGTTCAACAATGTCTTTATTCTTGCCACTCTTCCATAAAGGCCAGATTTGTGGAGTGCATGACTAATAGTTGTTATGTGGACAGATTCTCCCACCTGAGCTGTGGCTCTCTGCAGCTCCTCCAGAATTATCATGGGCCTCTTGGCTGCTTCTCTGATTAATGCACTCCCTGCTCGGCCTGTCAGTTTAGGTGGACAGTCATGTAATGGCAGGTTTGCAGTTGTACCATACTCTTTCCATTTTCCGATGATGGATTAAACAGTGCTCTGTTAAAGTTCAAAGCTTGGGATATTTTTTTTATAATGTAACCCTGCTTTAAACTTCTCCACAACTTTATCCCTGACCTGCCTGGTATGTTCCTTGGCCTTCATGATGCTGTTTATTCACTAAGGTTCTCTAACAAACCTCTGAGGGCTTCACAGAACAGCTGAATTTATACTGAGAATAAATTACACTGAGGTGGACTCTATTTACTAATTAGGTGACTTCTGAAGGGGGCTGAATACAAATATACACCATACTTTTCACATATTTATTTGTAAAAAAAAATTAAAACCATTTATCATTTTCCTTCCACTTCACAATTATGTGCCACTTTGTGTTGGTCTATCACATAAAATCCCAATAAAATACATTTATGTTTTTGGTTGTAACATGACAAAAAATGGAAAATTTTAAGGGGTATGAATACTGAGCACTGAATATATTTAAAAAACATTTAATTTTCTAACTTTTAAATTAAACTATCACAGTTGTTCTGTCTTAACAAAGATCAATAGTAAATCCTTTTTTAATAATCTGCACAAGCGAGATTAGTAATAAACCTAAGACTGTCAATATGATAAAACTCAGCAAGAATGCATCCATAATGTGGAAGTTGTGAGCAATGACCAGAAAGGATTAAGTGTAATTGTTACACTGACGGTAAGAGAGTAAAAATGAGAACACTGTTATCCACTCAGATTACCTTGTTCGGCTCTGCTTTGCTGAGCTGAGTACTGCCACCCCATTTATGCATTTTTTAACAGATACTTTTAACATATGCAGTTATGCTTACACTATAAATTACTGAGATCAGCAGATTTTATTTTTATGATGGGACTTCATACATTATTAGCCATGCTCTTTTTTTAACGTAACCAGGTAAAATGCTTAGGCTAAAATCAACCAGTGAACTGACATTGTTATACCAAGAAATATTGCCATTGTCCTTAAAATGAATCTATGGCCAAACTATGAACATTAAAGTAGTTACATATTTTTAACAGACAGCGAATAGGCTTTAAAAATCAAGCCCTAGCTGACCTCTGTAGCTGGAGCAATTGAATCCCATAGGCAAACTCTGAAGTCAGGCTGTAGTCTGTTCCTGAACACCTTAGAGAACCTGCTGCTTGCTTACATTGGACAGCTGGCAGACTGTAAGTCCTTCCTGCCTGGGTAAGGAAAAATATGCTCTGATTTTGGTGCCACTGTGGTGAACTTGAGGATGAATTATGCCACAAAGTGCTTGTGGCTACAGAGGTCAGTGAGGGCTTATTTTAAGCTGGATCCACTCCTTACTTGCTTTGGTGCACCCCATCACATGCTACTACACACCTGCATTGCAGTGAACCACGATGCACAGTAACACATGAAAAACAGGTGCAGGTTTTCAGTTCTCTCTGGTGCATTGGCAGCCCCTTAAAAAAGTGCAACAGAGTGGACAGGTGTGAATGGGCCATTAATGAGCATTTACTGTGTATTAAGAACTAGCAAAAATGTTTCCACTCCAAAACAGGCAAAGTTGGGGTAATGGGAGCACTGGTGTGGGTGCAGAAAATGACAGGTGAGAGAAGGAGTGGTCATAGTGGTTGGTGAGAGGAGGCGGGCACAGGCAAGGTGATGGTAAGAGAAGAAGGAGTCCAGTGGGTGGGTGATAAAAAGGATGCAGGGCAGGAAGAGTTAGTGGGTTGAGAAGGGAGGGTGAAGGTGCAGTGGGTGGTGAAAGATGAAGGATGCAGAATCGGTGTGAGGAGGGGATTGCTAATGCGGTGGTGTCATATGAGAAGGGAACTGCAAATCTGGAGGATGGTGTAAGAAGGCGGTATGCAGCCGTTGTTTGAGATGATGGACGCAAGCATGGTAGGTGATCTGAGTTGGTGGGGGGGGTGCAGGTGTGTTGGGTGGTGAAAGTACAAGGGCACAGATGCAGTGGATACTGTGAGAAGGAAGGCACTGAAAGTGAAAAAAAGGGTGGAACAGATCCAAGGAGTGGGGAGAGAAGAGGCATGGTGGCTGGTCAGGGAGATGTGTTGGCTGGTGATAGAAAGGGCACACAGTCATTGTGGGCAGTAAGAGAAAAGGGGCACAAGCGCAATGGGTGTAGGAATGGTGTGCAGGTGGGGTTTAGGAGAAGCAGGAGCATGGGTGACTTGAGAAGGAGAGCTCAGGCGTGATGGGCGGTGAGAAAAACAGGGGCATAGGCATGGAAGATGGCATGAGAGGGGGGGCACAAGTGCAATAGGTTGTGAGAGAAGGAAAGCGTAGGTGTGGTGGATGTTGTGAGAAGGAGGGCATAGATGCAGTAGGTGGTGAGAAGGGAGTGCAGACACAATGAGTGGTGTGAGAATGGCAAAAGAAGGGAGGAGGAGATGCAGGGAGTGGTGTGAGAGAGAGGGTAACAGTGAGTGGGGAGAGAAGGGGGCCTGGTGGGTGATAACAAGGGGTGCATTGACTGGGGATAGAAGGGAAACACAAACACAGTGGGTAGTGAAAGAAGGGTGGTGCAAGTAAGAAGAGTGGTGTGAAAAGGGGGTGAAGGGGCAATGGGTGGTGTCAGAAGGAGGAGTATGTTGGTTGGTGAGAAGGAGTGAACATGGGGCGGTGGATGGCAAAAGAAGGGGGGGGCATAGGGGAGCTGGGCGGTGAGAGAAGAGGGGCGCAGGCATAGAGGATGGTGGAGGAAGGGGGAAAGGGGGTGCAAATACAGTGCTTGGTTAGGGAAGGGGGTTTGTAGGCATGTTGGGTGGTGAAATAAGGTTGCTGCATTTGTGCTGTCTGGTGTAAGAGGGGGATGCAGGTGGGATGTGGGAAGGGGAATACAGGCATTGGGCGTGGCTTGTAAAGGGAAGCTCAAGCATAGTGAGTGGTAAGAAAAAGGGGGGGATGCATAGGTGTGGTAGATGGCATGAGAAGAGGGTACAAGTGTGATGAATTGTGAGGTGGTGGGATGATGGATTTGCATGTGCGCGGTGGGTGGTGAGGGTAGAGGAGGTCAGAGGGGGAGGCTGGTGGGGATGGGTGCAGGGGCAGTGAGAGGAGGTGGGTGCAAGGCAGAGTGTAGTGAAATAAGGAGGTCTGTAAGGAAGGTTGGTTGGTAATGGAAGGGGGTCTGCAGAAGTGGCAAGTGGTGTTAAAGGAATAGTGTTGGGTATTGCGAGAAGAAGGACTAAAGGTGTGGTAGGTGCTAATGTAAGGGGAGCACAGGGGTAGTGGTTAGTAACAGTAGAGTAGAGCAGGGATGGTGATGAAAGTGTGGCAAGGACATGGTGGGTGTTGAGGAAGAGGGGGGCACAGGCAAGGCGGGTGGTGAAGGAATGGGATATACAGATGTAACGGCTAGTGAGGGAAGGGTGTCTGCAAGTACAGTGAAAGGTGGGGAAGGTGCAGTGGGTTGTGAGGGGAGAGGAGGGCAGTGGTGGAGAGTCGTGATGGGGGTGCTGGGGCAGTAAGAGGAGGGGAGCGCAGGGGTGGTGGGTAGTGAGAAAAAGGGTCTGCAGACATGTTTTTGAATGAAGGGAGTTTGCAGGTGTGTCGGGTGGTGAGGGAAGAGGGCTGCAGGTCCAGTGGGCGATGTAGGAAGAAGGTCTGCAGGCATGGTGGGTGTTGAGTGAAAGGGAGGGCAGGGGTGGTGACTTGTAGCTGAAGACGAATGCAGTGGCGATGGGTGGTATGGAAAGAGGGTGCAGGCATCCATATGTTATCTGTATGGGAGATATATAAGCAGACAGAGCTTCTCAAACAAGAGTGTGTGTATTCTTAATAGTGCTGCATAGCTGGAAATTAAATTACATTCAGAGTCTTCACAGCAGTCATGTAAAACCCTGAAGAACGCCTCTAATCAGCCAGTTAGTCAAATTCAACTGCCATGACACATCTTCAACATTACAGAACCAGTCCAGTTGAATGTGCCTGTTACTAGGTCCTCCAATTGGCAGATTCTAGAGCACCACCTTGTGGCAGCAAGTGATAACAAAAAAATATACAGTACATGCAATATTTCATATTTATCTGATTAGAAAGAAATTAGTAAACAAAATCCATAAGTGTTAAAACGAAAATAAAGATGTTTTATAAAAAAATACTGTAGAATAATTTTAAATTTTCTCATACTTTAGTTTTAGACTTTGTGATGAGATTTACAGTAGGTGAGGCACAGGTGTCAACTGTGACAGCCGGTATGTGAGTGCAAAAAAATAGGACGACCTTTTGCTTTAGAGGGTGCTGCTTGAAACCTGGGAAACTTTGAGCTGACATTACTTATTATATGACAATAACCTGTAGGGTAATTTAGCTGTTAATCGTGCTGTAGTACTAAAGTTGATCTATATCATCTAAGCCCAATGTAGCCTTCTTCATTTATTATTTTATTGCAGTCAGGATGCATTATTAGTAATAGATATGCTTGTGTTTTGTTTTTTTTGTACTCTGTTCTTCAAGGGTAAAATAAGATTTGGTTGTACTGCTGCTCTCATACACAACTGTCACAGACTGTCAGATACGTTACTGCATTGCCTGTGAAAGTAGTTGTCCAACTTTCCAAATTGTCCCAGCAGAGGGTATTATAACTGCTTGCCTACCAAAGCAATTTCAATATTTTTCACATACATGTTAAAATCTATTTATTTATTTTTTTGCTAGCAAATGAATTAGAACACCCAAGCATTATATATTTTCTGAAAACAGCGGCCGTGGAGAATAAATGGGGACTGTTGCAAATTTCTATGTCACACGATCTTTGCTCAGCCATTTATCAAATGCAAATTTTCAGGAAAAAATACACTTAAATGAATTTTAGTTCACACAGACAAATTATATTGCCCAATTTTTGGTAAAATATAAAAGATGATATGTCAAGTAAAGAGATACCAAACGTGTCAAGATTTAAAATTGCACACACATCTGTAATGGGAACAAACTATGGTACCTAAAATCACCCATGGGTAATATGTTTAAAACCTTTGCAGGTTATCAGTTTACAGTTAATATTGAAGGGCCTTCAAATTGTTTTTCTCACTCTGACATTCAGGGCGATATGTCACATGTGTGGTGAAATCACCATTTACATATTCGTGCTGGACTTACATGCATGTTTGCATTTGTGTGACTGTGCATTTGTGTGAATGAATGGTCAGGGGTGCTTTTACATTTTTTGAAATTATTTTTATTTATTTTGTTTACATTATTTTTACACTTTTTTTTATCCTTTAACTTTATTGCTATCAAAAGGGGTGAACAAGCCCTACAGCTGCAGACATGATCTTATTATAAGGGCTTGCTGTCCAGGTTGCGGTTGAAATAAAACTAAAAGCAAAAATTTTTTTCATTTTTAATAAAGTAAGTGATGTTGTATTCCCATCTGTTTTTTTTTTTCTTTCTGTCATCCTTTGTGTCCCATTGGGGAGATTTCCCTTCACTTCTTTTTCCATAGCCAAAACAGGAAGATTTCCCCTCTGCTGTTCTTGTGATGACCCATAATTTCGGATTTTCTTTTTGCTTTCTGCTTCATAACAGTAAACAGGACATATAAAGAAGGTGAATCTCCCTAATGGGGGCACAGACCGCAATAAAAACATGACAGGGTTCCCAGTCCCTTTCTTCGCTATCCAAAAAAAAAGTTATACCTTTAGATATACTTTAACTGTTGTTGTGGCAGAAAGTAAAAAAAAAAAAAAAAAATACTGTATATGCAACCTGACTCCATTATGGTAATGAAGACAGAAGGTTTAATTGAGCTTTAAAATCTTTAATGTTGACTGGCTGAAAGGAATTCATTAGCACAGTTTTTGTGAAAAAACAAATCAGTGAAAAAAAAAGGTACCTTTTTCATACACTGAGTGCATACACAGCTGAGTGCATCCACACACAACAGTCCTTGGGTACCCTTCATCTCTCTGGCCTCAAGGATGCATACCAGGAGTTTGATTGGCATGCTTTACCCAACTTCTGCTTCTAAATACAATATATGATGGAGTCCTTATAGGTTGGGGAATGAAATAGTGGGCCTGGGCAGTGGAGCTGCTACAAATGTCTACTGTGAGTGCTATATCATTCATACGTGACTATTCTTGCACTGGTAAAGGGAAAACTGAATGAGGTTCACTTTAAAGGAATGTTTTTTCAGTTTGATTGGCCTTTTAGATAACCATGCGTTATTCCTAGGAGAGTAACAGTTAAACATAGGTGTCACCATGTGGCAAACTGTGTTTGTATCACAGTGACCTGTCATCTGGTTCGGATCATGGTGTCATACTCAATGACCTGGAAAGTTTGGAAAGTTTTTGAAGTTGTTGATAAGCAGCAGTACGCATTATCCTCAATACACACTCTCCAGCTGCAATCTAATCAGCGACTCTTGAGATGCATTCTGCGCATACACTTCAAACTCGAACACCATAGAATAAATTCACACTTGGCACTAGATATCATTTACCTTTCACAGTCTTATAGTTTAGTGATGGGAAGTATTGTAAAGAGGATCTATGGCAGGGGTACTGAATAAAGATTCAAGGAGACTGGTCAGTAAAACTTCCTTCCAGTGGAGGTCCAACTCCTATGTTTGTGTGTGCAATGGCTTGGACAGGGCTGGTGCAAGACTATTTTACGCCATAGGCAAGACTAGCTACTTGCACCCCCCCCCCCATAAGAGAGAGGGGGTTGAGGGGGCTGAGAGAGGAAGGGGAGAGGGAAGGCTGAGAGAAAGGGGGGCTGAGAGAGGGAGGGCTGAGAGAGGCAGGGGTGAGAGAGGGCTGAGAGAGGGGGGGCTGAAAGCGAGGGGCTGAGAGAGAGGGGGGCTGAGAGAGAGGGGGGCTGAGAGAGGGAGGGGAAAAGGAGGGCTGAGAGAGAGGGGGGCTGAGAGAGGGAGGGGAGAGGGAGGGCTGAGAGAGGGAGGGCTAAGAGGGGGGTTGAAAGAGGGAGGGTAAATTGAGGGCTTTTTGAGAGGGGGGCTGAGAGAGGGGGGCTGAGAGAGGGAGGGCTGAGAGAGAGGGGGACTAAGAGTGGAAGGGGATAGGGAGGACTGAGAGGGAGGGGGGCTGAGAGAGGGAGGGAAGAGGAAGGACTGAGAGAGAGGGGGGTTGAGAGAGGGAGGGCTGAGAAAGTGGGTGCTTAAAGAGGCAGGCTGGAAGAGGGATGGGAGAGGGAAGGCTGAGAGAGGGGGGCTGAGAGAGAGGGGGGCTGAGAGAGGGGAGGGCTGAGAGAGAAGGGGGCTGAGAGAGGGGAGGGCTGAGAGAGAAGGGGGCTGACCCAGCTGAGAGAGAGGAGGGCTGAGAGAGAAGGGGGCTGAGAGAGGGAGGGCTGAGGGAGGGAGGGGAGAGGGGACTAAAAGAGGTGGACTGAGAGAGGGAGGGCAGACAGAGGGGGGCTGAGAGAAAGGGGGGCTAAAAGAGGGGGGCTGAGAGAGGGGCGCTGAGAGAGGGGGGCTGAGAGAGGGGAGGGCTGAGAGAGAGGGCTGAGAGAGGAAGGGGAGAGGGAGGGCTGAGAGAGAGGGGGCTGAGATAGAGAGAGAGGGGGTGAGTGGGAGATGAGAGACCCCTAGCCCTGTCCCTATCTGCAGTCCCTCCTCTGTTCCATTGTCTGTCACTGTCTGCAGATCTGCAGACCAGGACGGTGTATGATGATTGACGGTACCTTACATGCCATGATGCCAGCCTGTCCCCTTGATCTGCTTTGATCCCTCAGTTCCAGTGGCTCCCGCAGCAGCCTGCGCCTCCCGGCCATCCTTTGTCACAGCTCTGTGCCCCCAGTCAGCCTATCCTCCGGCTTCAGGCCTCACGTTAGATTGGCATCGCAATGTGGCGATGAATGCCCGCCCGCACCTCCCCAAGTGTGCTGCTGATTGCTGCCGTGCCGCCACAGACAGGACCAGTGCTAGACAGCCGGGTAGAAGACGAGGTGCACTGACAAGCTCCAGACACCCTCTCCTCCCAGTGTAGAGTAGGTACGCCAGCAGCCGTGGCTGCGCCCTAGACAGCAGTGTGCCCTAGGCGGCTGCCTAGTTTGCCTATTGGTAGCACCGGCCCTGGGTTTGGATCCTTCACATCACTGCCTCCCGTACACATCATAGTAACCTCAACCCCTTTAGGACCTGATAACCCTGGCCTTTATGTTTAAAAGCAGGGTTCTACTGTATGGGCACCTGTTAGTGTGAGGCCCAGGATGTAACGGTGCAATTGGCATTTAAGTGTGTCCTTTTTTTTCCATTCAACTTTATTGAAACGTCAGAATTACATTTCATTCATTTTTATGCACCACAGCTGTGCAGATGGTCCTAGCAACCAATCACCAGCTTGTTATAAAATGTTAACTCTGGCAGCTCCTGCTCCTGCCTTCCACCCAGCACTTTGTTGTCTCCTGATCTCCTTTCTGCTGTACACATGCTGGCAGGTAGGCAGTGCTATCTACACAGCCTGTATGGGTGTGTGTGTGTGTGTGGGGGGGGGGGGGGGTGATGTGGTGATGTGAAGGGGATAGAGGAGATACTGTTGGAGGGGGGAAGAAGTACACTACAGTGAGGGGGGGAGGCACTGTCATGAGAAATGGACAGAGGACACTGCTTTGGGAATGGGGAGGCAGAGGGCACTGCTTTCCGGGGCCAAAGGACACTTTGTGGGGGGGCAGAAGGGAGGACACGTCTTTGGGGAGCAGACACTGCTGTAGGAGGAGGGGGCAGAGAACACTGCCATGGGAGGCAGAGGACACTACAATGGGGGGGGAGGGGGTGATGTGAGGACACTGCATTGGGGGGGCACAGAACTCTACATCTACGTCTTTTAATTGGGAGCTTGATAGTTGTCTTTTTTAAGGGTGCCGCCTAGTACCTCTTAACCTCCGATTAGTTGCCTACCCCTGCCCTATAGAGAACCAAAAAGCAAAAAAAAACAAAAACTGACAGGAATTCTAAGCCTTCCCCATTTTATTCAAAGCCAGAAAAAGGTTTTGGTTACACTTTTTAAAACACAGTTTCCAACTAATGCATACTGTTAGTGAAAATTAGCACATGGTAATATGGAGGTCATATTTAAAATAGCTTTCAAGTAATTTTCATATCAATATTTAAATGTTAAAAGATATATTTTTCACGATACAGAAAACAGATTCAAACAGACAAAAGTTCTAAATATGACTCCAGCCAAAACAAAATTTGTAAAATGAGGCAGCATCCAATTGATGTTTTTCAAAGCTGAATTCCAGGCACAAAAACTTTCATTCAAATATATTTCTCAATAGCAATGCAAGATTTAAATCCACTTTGTATGCACCAAAAGGCTTTGCATACCCAGTTATTACCTTGTAAAAGTAGTGGTGGGATCATCATTGATGGATACAAGACCAGTCACACTGAACAAGGGAGAGGGTAGCAGTGACTAGCCCTAAAACAGGAAGGTCATGCACAGTTTAGGAGATATTTACTTGTGAAGCCAACTGTGACGTCACTGGCACATGCGCTCTGACAGAACGGCATTTCTTCTGAGCCGTGTGCAGTGAACAGTGGCTCCGATGCGCATGCGTGGGAGTAATGTCATCGCGGCTCGTCCAATCAAATGACCAGAGCCTGCCAATCTGGAATGACGACCAGGTGAAGATGGAAGCCCTGTCAGTGGTGACACCACGCCGCTGGAGGCTTCGTTTTAAGGTACGTTTCACATAATGTGCTAGTATGCGATGCATACTAGCACACTATGACATTGCCTTTCAGGAGGTAATTTCTTTGCCAAGATTAATACCACTTTAAAGTGGAAGAAAAGTCTAACACTAACTACTGTATTGTTAAAAATATTCCTTCCCTCCTCCTCCTACCTATCCTGCATACCCTGTCTAAAAAAGATCAGTATGTGCATCTATGGTAGTTTAGCCTATTTTATTAGTGTTTTTTTTTGTATTTGTTGTTTTGTTTTTCCAGTTTTTGGTGTAGTTGATTACTACTTGTGGACTGTTGCTTTCACAGTTTTTTCTCTTTCAATCACAGGGACATTTTTTGACACAAGAATAGGTCCAGTTGAAAGCTGGTTTAATAATCATCAAGAGACATTTAAAGTCGGTTGCACATTTAAAAACCACCAATAAACTACCTTATTTTTTTTCTTTCCTATTGACTGCAATAGATTTTGTCAGAAATTTTAGGAAAATGTAAACTGTTATGCTCATCCCTGGTATTACATATACAGTATCTCACAAAAGTGAGTACACCCCTCACATCTGTGTAAATATTTTATTATATCTTTTCATGTGACAACACTGAAGAAATGACACTTTGCTACAATGTAGTGAGTTTACAGCTTGTATAACAGTGTAAATTTGCTGTCCCCTCAAAATAACTCAACACACAGCCATTAATGTCTAAACTACTGGCAACAAAAGTGAGTACACCCCTAATGAAAATGTCCAAACTGGGCCCAATTATTCATTTTCCCTCCCCGGTGTCATGTGATGTGTTACAAGGTCTCAGGAGTGAATGGGGAGCAGGTGTGTTAATTTGGTGTTATGGCTCTTACTCTCTTATACTGGTCACTGGAAGTTCAGCATGGCACCTCATGGCAAAGAACTCTCTGAGGATCTGAAAAAAATAGTTGTTTCTCTACATAAAGATGGCCTAGGCTATAAGAAGATTGCCAAGACCCTGAAACTCAGCTGCAGCACGGTGGCTAAGACAATACAGTGGTTTAACAGGAAAGGTTCCACTCAGAACAGGCCTCACCATGGTCGACCAAAGAAGTTGAATGCACGTGCTCAGTGTCATATTGAGAGGTTGTCTTTGGGAAATAGACATATGAGTGCTGCCAGCATTGCTGCAGAGGTTGAAAGGGTGGGGGGTCAGCCTGTCAGTGCTCAGACCATACTCCACACACTGCATCAAATTGGTCTGTCGTCCCAGAAGGAAGACGATGCACAAGAAAGCCCGCAAACAGTTTGCTGAAGACAAGCAGACAAGCAGACTAAGGACATGGATTACTGGAACCATGCCCTGTGGTCTGATGAGGCCAAGATAAACGCATTCGGTTCAGATGGCGTCAAGCGTGTATGGCGGCAACCAGGTGAGGAGTACAAAGACAAGTGTGTCTTGTCTACAGTCAAGCATGGTGGTGGATGTGTAATGCTCTGGGGCTGCATGAGTGCTGCCAGCACTGGGGAGCTACAGTTCATTGAGGGAACCATGAATGCCAACTTGTACTGTGACATATTGAAGCAGAGCATGATCCCCTTCCTTCGAAGACTG
Source organism: Lithobates septentrionalis (assembly GCA_037952835.1). NCBI lineage: Eukaryota > Metazoa > Chordata > Amphibia > Anura > Ranidae > Lithobates > Lithobates septentrionalis. Next base: position 6,539,860 of record JBBDGP010000098.1, read on the forward strand.
GGCCGCAGGGCAATATTCCAACATGATCACGACCCCAAACACACCTCCAAGATGACCAATGCCTTGCTAAAGAAGCTGAGGGTAATGGTGATGGACTGGCCAAGCATGTCTCCAGACCTAAACCCTATTGAGCATCTGTGGGGCATCCTCAAACAGAAGGTGGAGGAGCGCAAGGTCTCTAACATTCACCAGCTTTGTGATGTCGTCATGGAGGAGTGGAAGAGGACTCCAGTGGCAACCTGTGAAACTCTGCTGAACTCCATGCCCAAGTGGGTTAAGGCAGTGCTGGAAAATAATGGTGGCCACACAAAATATTGATACTTTGGGCCCAGTTTGGACATTTTCACTTAGGGGTGCACTCACTTTTGTTGCCAGTGGTTTAGACATTAATGGCTGTGTGTTGAGTTATTTTGAGGGGACAGCAAATGTACACTGTTAAACAAGCTGTACACTCACTACTTTACATTGTAGCAAAGTGTAATTTCTTCAGTGTTGTCACACATAAAAAGATATAATAAAATAAAAGATATAATATAAAATATTTACAAAAATGTTTGGGGCGTACTCACTTTTGTGAGATACTGTAAAGCAGGCAGCATTCTGTCTTCAATCATAGGTGCTATCATGATTTTATTTTACTTAAATCATCACATGACACAAGGGGTGATGCTTGTAAAAAGCTCATTATTTAGGTGTGCTTCGAACACATGCCTAAACCATGAGGACTGCATTGAGTCCTGCTGAATGGATTTCTCGATGAATGGGTCTTACCAATCTCATTAAGATGTTTATAATGATCCTCAAATATTTGTAAAAAAATTTTTTCTAAACACTTTCTTATTTCACTTTTTCATTTTTCTCTTCCTCTTTTTTTTAGACTTCTTTCTCCAACCCATTTTCACAGCTCCACCCCCCCCCCCCCCCTTTTATCTTTTCACACTATTCTCACCGATTCACTTCATGTTTTTGCTTTTCAGGTTTTTATTTCCCCCCTCTCTTTGAGGTTACCCCCGTCACTTTTCACTTTGGATTCACACTTTGACCCAATCTGGGGAGTTTTCGGTGCTGGGTTTGCTGCCTGGATATGCCCCCTCAGCTTCGGACCTGGCATTGTGGGCGGGCTTTGCATTCACCTTTGCACGAACGCAATTGTAAGTCCATGGCCTTTGTGGAAGAATGTGGAATTTCATGTTTTGACATTTGCCCACTTGTCCTTCAAATTTATTCTAAATATTGCCATTTTCCCTACTCGTAGGTAAATAATACGGTTATGCTCCTGATGAGTGGCTATAAGGTCCCGAAACGGCGTAGAGCTTACAACTACCGTTATATATACACTATTATTAGCAATGTATGGACGTTCCAATGTTACTGTATTTCTGATTTTGCCATTTTTTTAGTGACACTGAGTATCACATATTCATTGTTATGCATTTTCTATTTCTATCCTCATATGTTTACTTAGAAGTATTTGTTGGAATGTAATATATGATTGAATACAAATTATAATCATTGAGCTATGTGCCTATAAATGTAAACTTATGAATTCATGTATTATTTTAATAAAAAAATTGATACTTTACTCTAGTTAGACTTTCTGCTCCCGTATGCCTCACTCAAAGTCCCGTATCTGCTCTGCTCTCTTTTTTAGTTTCTAAATTTGTAAAATTATGTTCAGTATTTTGGTGTATTTTTTTACTCTCATAAATGTGATGTCTGAGTTGAATATCCCCTACCTTAAAGCGGAGCTCCACCAAAAAGGAGAAGGTCCGCTTGTTTGCATTCTCCCCCCCTCCACTGCCACATTTAGCACTTTTTTGGGGGGAGCGGAGCGGGTACTTGATTTTGACAGATACCCGCTCCCACTTCAGGCTCAGATCACTGCAGTAATCTGAGCCAGAAGTTTGTGCCTCCTCCTTCCCCCACAGTCTTCTGGGACACATCACAGGCCCTAGATGACTTTGGGACCATTCACAAGGTGCAGCGCGACTCGCACATGCGCAGTAGGAAACCAGCTGTGAAGCTGCAAGGCTTCACTTCCTGTTTCCATTACTTGCTATGCCAGTGCCTGCACCTGAAGCCAATTGAAGAATTGGTTTGGGTGAGGACATTGCTGGATACCTGGACAGGTGAGTGTCCTTATATTAAGTCAGTAGCTACAGTATTTGTAGCTGCTGAGTAATGCCACGTACACAGGAGCGGACTTTACGGCAGACTTTGCTCGGTGGACTTTTCGACAGACTTTACGACGGACTTTCTGAATGAACAGACTTGCCTACACACAATCCACCAAAGTCCGTCGAATTCGTACGTGATGACGTACGACCGGACTAAAACAAGGAAGTTCATAGCCAGTAGCCAATAGCTGCCCTAGCGTGGCTTTTTGTCCGTCTAACTAGCATACAGACGAGCGGACTTTTCGACCAGACTCGATTTCAACGGATTGATTTAAAACATGTTTCAAATCTAAGTCCGTTCAACTTTTGAGAAAACAAAGTCCACTGGAGCCCACACACGATCGAATTGTCTGACGAAATCCCATCCGCCGGGCAAAGTCTGCCGTAAAGTCCGCTCGTGTGTATGCGGCATTAGATTTTTTTTAGGGGAGCCTGTACCTCCTCCCTAAGGAATTAATACATAAGACACAATTTTTTGAAGAAGGGAGAACCAGATATAAACATAACACATGAAGCTAGACCAATTCACAGTGCTGTCATCACTAAGTGACATGAATCTTTTACTCACATTAGGCTCTTTCTGAATCGGCACCATCTCTTATTACACTAAAAACTGCCCTCCTTCTCAGATTTCATAAAAAGATTATTCTTTCTATCCCATGTAATTAGCAGATTTGGATAGGCATGTCAATATCCATGGCTAGACCGTTATGCATTCATTACATTTATTTTGTATTGGATTTAACCCATTCAGGATCAGTTCTCTAAGAAAGAATCTAAAACACTTCAACTTCACTGTACATATAGAGAGACAGCATACAATAATATATCAACTTTATAGCACAGACATTTAAGTAAGTGACAAATTAAAGCCCAACTCCTGCTAGCATTTGTAAGCTGTGGTAAGGCAGGGTAAAGTGTATGTTACCTCAACGTTTCATATTTCTGATAGTTGTCTGTGGTATCATGTAGAACAAGGTTTGTTAACCCGTGGTACATGTAACCCTGGGGGTACATGCACCAAGGGCAGGGGGTACGTCGCTCAGAGCCGGTGCCACCATAAGCAGGGCTCAGGTCTTGCAGGAACGCCGTTCCTGGTTCTGATCCTGGCGCGCCGTGCAATTCTCCGCTCTCTCCTCCTCCTCTCCTTGTGTGTGACACAGTGGCGATCTTCCGCTGTGTCATGGATCTTGAGTTCCACCTCCTAGATAGGTGCTCCTGTGATAGACGGAACACTGATCCAATTAATTCAGTGTGATGTGTAACATAGGTGGCGCGGCTAAGAAATGGGCTTTGAGGCTAATCAAGCCTCGGGACTTTATTGGTGTGTTGAATTAGCAATATTCAAAATATATCGATTCAAAAATTATATTTTGTTAAAACAAGAGAATTTTATTTAAACAATGTTTAAAAGATATAAGACCAATACAAAAATTTCATAAAGTGCAATGACAGATCATGATAAGAGTACCACTTTTCTCAACATGTTTCGCTCACTAGAGGAGACTTCTCAGGAGACTTAGCATGTGGCATCATTGTTGTACTAAAAAAAATGTTTATTTCAATGGGTTACACTCAGGACTTGAGATCCTGGATGCTTTGGCTTTCAATCCATGTATTGTCTCCCCCCATAGCCCGGCGCCTCATAGAAAAGTCTGCAGAGATAATACAAGGGTGATCAGAGTTGAAAAAGTCCTTGCTCAGCGGTATTAATTAGTAGAATCAATCTTATCCAATAGTCACATCTACAGTGTTATTTGGACAAAAGCACTTTGTAGATAGGATGTATGGAGTAGGTAAAGCGTAATAAGTCAGGAGTATTGAGGGAAAACTGGAGAGAAAGAAGGCAGTGCCCACTCAGTCTAAACTAGACCCTCAATAAAGCGATGAGCAAGGATAAGGGGAAATCCACCAGAGAAGGAGAACACCTTCAGTCTTATCCCTAGTGTGTCCAGCAGAGAAGTGACGGAGGCGCGACTAATTTAAATACAAGCTCTGTGACATTGCGGGAGATCATGGTCCAGGCACTGGTATACTGCATTTGGTGGGAACTGCATTGGTAGGCTGCATTTGGTGAGAACTGCACTGGTAGGCTGCATTTAGTGGGCACTGCTGTGGTAGGCTGCATTTGGTGGACACTGGTAGGCTGCATTTGATGGACATTGGTAGGCTGCATTTGGTGGGCACTGTACTGGTAGGCTGCATTTGGTGGGCACTGGTAGGGATGCATTTGTCAGGAACTGATAAGCTGCATTTGATAGGCACTGATAAACTGCATTTGATGGCCCTGCACTGGTAGGCTGCATTTAATGGGCACTGCACTGGTAGGCTGCATTTGATGGGCATTGGTAAGCTGCATTTGGTGGGCACTGATGAGGCTGCATTTGGTGGGCACTGATGAGGCTGCTTTTGGTGGGCACTGCCCTGTTAGGCTACATTTGGTGGGCACTGCACTGGTAGGCTGCATTTGATGGGCACCGATAAGCTGCATTTGGTGGGCACTGCACTGGTAGGCTACATTTGGTGGGCGCTGCACTAGTAGGCTGCATTTGATGGGCACTGATACGCTTCATTTGATGGGCACTGATAAGGCTGCATTTGGTGGGCACTGCATAGATGGGGCTCCATTTGGTGGGCACTGCACTGCAAGTGCGTGCATGTGTCTACTTGTGTGTTAATTTGGGATTATGTGCGTGTTTGCAGCATGCACACATACAATGATATTGCACACAAACAAAAACCATCACAAACACACACAGAAATCATCACAAACACATAATGACATTACACACAGAAACCGTGAGATCATGTGTTTATATATATATATATATATATATATATATATATATATACACTACCGTTCAAAAGTTTGGGGTCACCCAAACAATTTTGTGTTTTCCATGAAAAGTCACACTTATTCACCACCATACGTTGTGAAATGAATAGAAAATAGAGTCAAGACATTGACAAGGTTAGAAATAATGATTTGTATTTGAAATAACATTGTTTTTACATCAAACTTTGCTTTCATCAAAGAATCCTCCTTTTGCAGCAATTACAGCATTGCACACCTTTGGCATTCTAGCTGTTAATTTATTGAGGTAAGCTGGAGAAATTGCACCCCACGCTTCTAGAAGCAGCTCCCACAAGTTGGATTGGTTGGATGGGCACTTCTGGCGTACCATACGGTCAAGCTGCTCCCACAACAGCTCAATGGGGTTCAGATCTGGTGACTGTGCTGGCCACTCCATTACCGATAGAATACCAGCTGCCTGCTTCTGCTGTAAATAGTTCTTGCACAATTTGGAGGTGTGTTTAGGGTCATTGTCCTGTTGTAGGATGAAATTGGCTCCAATCAAGCGCTGTCCACTGGGTATGGCATGGCGTTGCAAAATGGAGTGATAGCCTTCCTTATTCAGAATCCCTTTTACCCTGTACAAAGCTCCCACCTTACCAGCACCAAAGCAACCCCAGACCATCACATTACCTCCACCATGCTTAACAGATGGCGTCAGGCATTCTTCCAGCATCTTTTCATTTGTTCTGCGTCTCACAAACTTACTTCTTTGTGATCCAAACACCTCAAACTTGGATTCATCCGTCCACAACACTTTTTTCCAGTCTTCCTCTGTCCAATGTCTGTGTTCTTTTGCCCATCTTAATCTTTTTCTTTTATTGGCCAGTCTCAGATATGGCTTTTTCTTTGCCACTCTGCCCTGAAGCCCAAAATCCCGCAGCCGCCTCTTCACTGTAGATGTTGACACTGGTGTTTTGCGGGTACTATTTAATGAAGATGCCAGTTGGGGTCCTGTGAGGCGTCTGTTTCTCAAACTAGAGACTCTAATGTGCTTATCTTCTTGCTTAGTTGTGCAACGCGGCCTCCCACTTCTTTTTCTACTCTGGTTAGAGCCTGTTTGTGCTGTCCTCTGAAGGGAGTAGTACACACCGTTGTAGGAAATCTTCAATTTCTTTGCAATTTCTCGCATGGAATAGCCTTCATTTCTAAGAACAAGAATAGACTGTCGAGTTTCAGATGAAAGTTCTCTTTTTCTGGCCATTTTGAGCGTTTAATTGACCCCACAAATGTGATGCTCCAGAAACTCAATCTGCTCACAGGAAGGTCAGTTTTGTAGCTTCTGGAAGGAGCTAGACTGTTTTTAGATGTGTGAACATGATTGCACAAGGGTTTGCTAATCATCAATTAGCCTTCTGAGCCAATGAGCAAACACATTGTACCATTAGAACACTGGAGTGATAGTTGCTGGAAATGGGCCTCTATACACCTATGTAGATATTGCACCAAAAACTAGACATTTGCAGTTAGAATAGTCATTTACCACATTAGCAATGTATAGAGTATATTTGTTTAAAGTTAGGACTAGTTTAAAGTTAGCTTCATTTAAAAGTACAGTGCTTTTCCTTCAAAAATAAGGACATTTCAATGTGACCCCAAACTTTTGAACGGTAGTGTATATATATATATATATATATATATATATATATATATAGAGAGAGAGAGAGAGAGAGAGAGAGAGAGAGAGAGAGAGAGAATATATATGTACAGTATCTCACAAAAGTGAGTACACCCCTCACATTTTTGGAAATATTTTATTATTTTATGTGACAACACTGAAGAAATTACACTTTGCTACAATGTAAAGTAGTGAGTGTACAGCTTGTTTAACAGTGTACATTTGCTGTCCCCTCAAAATAACTCAACACACAGCCATTAATGTCTAAACTACTGGCAACAAAAGTGAATACACCCCTAATGAAAATGAGGGGTGTAGAACTACACGGGAGAATCCTGTCAATGATCTCAAGGCAGCTGGGACCATAGTCACCAAGAAAACAATTGGTAACACACTACTCTGTGAAGGACTGAAATCCTGCAGCGTCCACAAGGTCCCCCTGCTCAAGAAAACACATGTACAGGCCTATCTGAAGCTTGCTGAAAAAAAATCTGAATTATTCAGAGGAGAACTGGGTGAAAGTGTGGTCAGATGAGACCAATATCGAACTCTTTGGCATCAACTCAACTCCCCATGTTTGGAAAAGAAGGAAAGCTGCCTTTGACCCCAAGAACATCATCCCCACCGTCAAACATGGGGGTGGAAACATTATGCTTTGGGGGTGTTTTTTTGCTATGGGGACAGGACAACTTCACCGCATCAAAGTGACGATGGACTGGGCCATTTATTGTGAAATCTTGGATAAGAGCCTCCTTACCTAGACCACGGCATCGAAAATGGGTCATGGATGGGTATTCCAGCATGACAATGTCCCAAAACACACGGCCAAGGCAACAAAGGAGTGGCTAAAGAAGAAGCCTAGCCAGTCTCCAGACCTTAATCCCATAGAAAATATGTGGAGGGAGCTGAAGGTTCAAGTTACCAAACGTCAGCCTCGAAACCTTAATTAAAATGCAACTCAATTTATAACTTTTTTGGAAATGTGTTTTTATGGATTTTTTTGTTGTTATTTCATCTCTCACTGTTAAAATAAAGCTGCCATTTAAATAATTGACTGATCATTTCTTTGTCAGTGGGCAAACACACAAAATCAGCAGGGGATCAAATACTTTTTTCCCCCTCACTGTATTACTGTGCAAAAGTTTTGGGCAGCTGTAAAAAAAAATCTGTAGAAATTAAGAAAGCGTTCAGAAATAGAATTGATAATAGTTAATTTTTATCAATTATTGAAAAGAGTAAAAAAAAAAAAATGTATGAACTGAGGAGAAATCCAGATCAAATAAATATTTGGTGTGACTACCCTTTGTCTTCAAAACAGCATCAATTCTTCTAGATACACTTGCACACAGTTTTTGAAGGAACTCGGCAGTAGGGATGAGCCGAACACCCCCCTGTTCGGTTCGCACCAGAACATGCGAACAGGAAAAAAATTCGTTCGAACACGCGAACACCGTTAAAGTCTATGGGACACGAACATGAATAATCAAAAGTGCTAATTTTAAAGGCTAATATGCAAGTTATTGTCAATAAAAGTGTTTGGGGACCTGGGTCCTGCCCCAGGGGACATGAATCAATGCAAAAAAAAGTTTTAAAAACGGCCGTTTTTTCAGGAGCAGTGATTTTATTAATGCTTAAAGTCAAACAATAAAAGTGTAATATCCCTTTAAATTTCATACCTGGGGGGTGTCTATAGTATGCCTGTAAAGGGGCGCATGTTTCCCGTGTTTAGAACAGTCTGACAGCAAAATGACATTTTGAAGGAAAAAACACATTTAAAACTACCGCGGCTATTGCATTGCCGACAATACACATAGAAGTTCATTGATAAAAACGGCATGGGAATTCCCCACAGGGCAACCCCGAACCAAAATTAAAAAAAAAAAATGATGTGGGAGTCCCCCTAAATTCCATACAAGGCCCTTCAGGTCTGGTATGGATATTAAGGGGAACCCCAGCCAAAATTTTTAAAAAAAATTGACGTGGGGTTCCCCCTAAATTCCATACCAGACCCTTCAGCTCTGGTATGGATTTTAAGGGAACCCCGCGCCAAAAAAAAAAAAAAAACGGCGTAGGGTCCCCCTAAAAATCCATACCAGACCCTTATCCGAGCACGCAACCTGGCAGGCCGCAGGAAAAGAGGGGGGGACGAGAGTGCGCCCCCCCCCTCCTGAACCATACCAGGCCACATGCCCTCAACATTGGGAGGGTGCTTTGGGGTAGCCCCCCAAAACACCTTGTCCCCATGTTGATGAAGACAAGGGCCTCATCCCCACAACCCTGGCCGGTGGTTGTGGGGGTCTGCGGGCGGGGGGCTTATCGGAATCTGGAAGCCCCCTTTAACAAGGGGACCCCCAGATCCCGGCCCCCCCCCCTGTGTGAAATGGTAAGGGGGTACTTACCCCTACCATTTCACAAAAAAACTGTCAAAAATGTTAAAAATGACAAGAGACAGTTTTTGACAATTCCTTTATTTAAATGCTTCTTCTTTCTTCCTTCATCTTCTTCTTCTTCTGGTTCTTCTGGCTCTTCTGGTTCTTCCTCCGGCGTTCTCGTCCAGCATCTCCTCCGCGGCGTCTTCTATCTTCTTCTCCTCGGGCCGCTCCGCACCCATGGCATGGGGGGAGGCTCCCGCTCTTCTCTTCATCTTCTTCTCTTCTTCATCTTCTTCTTCATCTTCTTCTTCTTCTTCTCTTCTTCCTTCTTCTCTTCTTCATTTCTTCTCCGGGCCGCTCCGCAGCCATGCTGGCATGGTGGGAGGCTCCCGCTGTGTGACGGCGTCTCTTCGTCTGACGGTTCTTAAATAACGGGGGGCGGGGCCACCCGGTGACCCCGCCCCCCCTCTGACGCACGGGACATGACGGGACTTCCCTGTGGCATTCCCCGTGACGTCACAGGGAAGTCCCGTCAAGTCACCGTGCGTCAGAGGGGGGCGGGGTCACCGGGTGGCCCCGCCCCCCGTTATTTAAGAACCGTCAGACGAAGAGACGCCGTCACACAGCGGGAGCCTCCCACCATGCCAGCATGGCTGCGTAGCGGCCCGGAGAAGAAATGAAGAAGAGAAGAAGGAAGAAGAGAAGAAGAAGAAGAAGATGAAGAAGAAGATGAAGAAGAGAAGAAGATGAAGAGAAGAGCGGGAGCCTCCCCCCATGCCATGGGTGCGGAGCGGCCCGAGGAGAAGAAGATAGAAGACGCCGCGGAGGAGATGCTGGACGAGAACGCCGGAGGAAGAACCAGAAGAGCCAGAAGAACCAGAAGAAGAAGAAGATGAAGGAAGAAAGAAGAAGCATTTAAATAAAGGAATTGTCAAAAACTGTCTCTTGTCATTTTTAACATTTTTGACAGTTTTTTTGTGAAATGGTAGGGGTAAGTACCCCCTTACCATTTCACACAGGGGGGGGGCCGGGATCTGGGGGTCCCCTTGTTAAAGGGGGCTTCCAGATTCCGATAAGCCCCCCGCCCGCAGACCCCCACAACCACCGGCCAGGGTTGTGGGGATGAGGCCCTTGTCTTCATCAACATGGGGACAAGGTGTTTTGGGGGGCTACCCCAAAGCACCCTCCCAATGTTGAGGGCATGTGGCCTGGTACGGTTCAGGAGGGGGGGGGCCGCACTCTCGTCCCCCCCTCTTTTCCTGCGGCCTGCCAGGTTGCGTGCTCGGATAAGGGTCTGGTATGGATTTTTAGGGGGACCCTACGCCGTTTTTTTTTTTTTTTTGGCGCGGGGTTCCCCTTAAAATCCATACCAGACCTGAAGGGCCTTGTATGGAATTTAGGGGGACCCCCACATCATTTTTTTTTTTTGGTTCGGGGTTGCCCTGTGGGGAATTCCCATGCCGTTTTTATCAATGAACTTCTATGTGTATTGTCGGCAATGCAATAGCCGCGGGTAGTTTTAAATGAGTTTTTTCCTTCCAAATGTCATTTTGCTGTCAGACTGTTCTAAACACAGGAAACATGCGCCCCTTTACAGGCATACTATAGACACCCCCCAGGTACGAAATTTAAAGGGATATTACACTTTTATTGTTTGACTTTAAGCATTAATAAAATCACTGTTCCTGAAAAAACGTCCGTTTTTAAAACTTTTTTTTGCATTGATCCATGTCCCCTGGGGCAGGGCCCGGGTCCCCAAACACTTTTTATGACAATAACTTGCATATAAGCCTTTAAAATTAGCACTTTTGATTTCTCCCATAGACTTTTAAAGGGTGTTCCGCGGCATTCGAATTTGCCGCGAACACCCCAAATTGTTCGCTGTTCGGCGAACTTGCGAACAGCCAATGTTCGAGTAGAACATGAGTTCGACTCGAACTCGAAGCTCATCCCTACTCGGCAGGTACATTGTTCCAAACATCTTGGAGAACTAAGCACAGATCTTCTGTGGGGCTGCCTCAAATCCTTCTGTCTCTTCATGGAACCGCAGACACACTCAATGATGTTGAGATCAGGGCTCTGTGAGAGCCAAACCACCACTTCAAGAATTCCTTGTTTGTCTTTACTGAAGATAGTTCTTAATGACATTGGCTGTATGTTTGAGGACATTGTCCTGCTGCAGAATACATTTGAGGCCAATCACACATCTCTCTGATGGTAAGGCATGATGGATAAGTATCTGCCTGTATTTCTCAGCATGGAGGACACCATTGATGCTGACCAAATCTCCAACACCATTTGCAGAAATGCAACCCCAAACTTGCAAGGAACCTCCACCATGCTTCACTGTTGCCTGAAGACACTCATAACTGTACCACTCCAGCCCTTTGGCAAACAAACTGTGTCCTGCTACAGCCAAATATTTCAATTTTTTACTCATCAGTCCAGAGCACCTGCTGCAGTTTTTCTGCACCCCAGTTCTTATGTTTTTGTGCAAAGTTGAGTCGTTTACCATTGTTTCCACATCAGAAGTATGGCTTCTTGGCTGCAATTCTTCCATGAAGACCACTTTAAACAGACTTCTCAGACTAGACAGTAAATAGGTGTTTATGGGTCCCACTGCCAGTTCTGTTCTGATGGCACTGCTGGACATCTTCCGATGCCGAAGGGAAGTAAGAATGATGTGTTTTTCTTCTGTTGCATTAAGATTCCTTGGTCTTCCATTGCGTCTATGGTCTTCAACGTTGCCCATTTCTTGACTGCTGAGAAGCATAGGCATGTCTTAAACCTTTATTGAGACCAAAACCTTTCTCTCCAAAACGACACAGAGACTACTTTAAGTTGGAAGTAGGGCAAGGCCACAGCTTTATTGAACTTACCAAATATAACAACCTTAAAAAATACCACATAACTATGCCAGTCACAGTTATACCGTGAGCATCCATAACATAAACACGGATAGTCTAAGAGGCCTGTCTCCACCATCAATCGCTGGCAAGGTAAACCGCCAATAAAGCTGTGACTAACTCACAATGGGCGGGTGGGTGTTCAACTCTTGTAACGTCAGAATCTCCTGATAGTAGGGGGACATGCCCCTGTGTAGCCTTTTCTAGAGTTCAGGTTCCACCCAGTCACCTCATTATTCCGTAGCCAATCCCAAAGGAGCCACTTAAATTCCTTGTTTGGGTAGATGCCCACATAGATGCCAAGCTTCAGCAGTCAAGGCTACCTTTCCTTAGGGGGGTCAAGAGGACTTCATTGTGCTTCTTTAAAAGAGCTTCAATAGTACATCTTGAAACTACAGTTTGCTTTAAAATCTTTGCCAGGGAGAGACCTTGCTGATGCAATCTAACTACCTTGTGTAAATTTATTTTAACATTATTATGTTATGTTATTCTTACATCCTTATACCTTGTGTGCTCAGTCTTAAATGACAGTCTACATATGACTCTATTTCTACAAGTTCCCTGACTTTGTGCAAGTGTACAAAATGTGCCGATGTAAGAACTGATGCTGGTTTGAAGCCAAAGGGAAATCATACCAAATGTTGATTTTGTTTAGATTTTTCTTCTGTTTGCTCACTTTGCATTTTGTAAATTGATAAAAATAAACAATTAAAATATATATTTTTGAAATCGTTCTTACTTCACAGCATTTTTTTCACACCTGACCAAAACTCTTGCACAGTAAGATATATATGTGTATATATATATATATAGGTACTTTTGAATGGTTGTGAAGAAAAGAGGGCTGCAGACAAACAAGTACAACTTATATAGGAGAATTTGCTTTATCACCGTGTATAACCTTAGGCTATTCACTTCAGTGGGTATATGTAATGCCGCGTACACACGGTCGGACTTTTCGTCTGCAAAAGTCCGACAGCCTGTCCAACAGACTTTCGATGGACTTTTGTCTGACTTTTGTCGGATTTTTGGCGGATTTGCGGCAGACTTTCTTACGAACGGACTTACCTACACACGATCACACAAAAGTCCGACGGATTCGTAAGTGATGACGTACACCAGACTAAAATAAGGAAGTTGATAGCCAGTAGCCAATAGCTGCCCTAGCATGGGTTTTTGTCCGTCGGACTAGCACACAGACGAGCGGATTTCTGGGTCCGGCGTAGTTACGACGTAAAGATTTGAAGCATGTTTCAAATCTAAAGTCCGTCAGATTTGAGGCTGGAAAAGTCCGCTGAAAGTCCGCTGAAAGTCCGGGGAAGCCCACACACGATCGGATTGTCAGCCAGCTTTAGTCCGTCGGCGTCCGTCGGACTTTTGTAGACGAAAAGTCTGACCGTGTGTACGCGGCATAAGTGTTTGCATCTCCATGCACCTTCACAATGCAGCAGGTACCATTTTTGTGATGTATTAGGCAGTCCATTCAAATAAATGGGCTGCCTAATGCCACACATGTTAATGGGCAATGTAATGCACGTTAATGTGCTTGTATTACCTCAATGCATTGGACCAAATTTGTGTCAATGGACTCTTAAAACTGTAATTTTGTTCTCTGAATAAAGGCACATGCAGAAAAGCTCACTGTAAACACCCAGTGTTATATGGTTTGTTGCAGCTTATGTAACAGTCATGTTTGCGCACAGCTTGGTTACAACTAGAATACAATATTATTATTATTATTATTTTTATTTTTTTTGCAATAGTAAGCATTCAAATAATGCCCATCATGTAAAAGAGGAGGATTTGTAAGCAATATTTACACCATCATTTTACTGGCTGTCCTACACAAACTGTACAATTTAAGTATTTTGACATACTTGGCTAATGTGACACTTGAGCAGACAGAGCTGAGAGGATTAGAATGGAATTCTAAAGTAATGTAGGCTTTCAACACTTGCAAGTGTTGTGCCCAGCAGCCAGGCCTTAGAAAACAACCTGACGTGCTCATACCAGGCTCCCTATGACAACATCCTGCAAAAAAACAGGGTAAGCCGCCTTGGTCACAACCGCCAAGGCTGATCTATCTAAGCGCTTTTAGGTCTTGCTTCATGAAGTTTAAGCCACTGAAATTTGCCATGGTTAACAACAGGTGCACCATCCATACAGCCCACACTGAAAGGAATCCAGTTCTGCATTTTTGTGGCCGACAGGGAAATCAGACGGCAGTTTGCTTACAGTTGCTTACAGGAAGCCCAATTATTATACTGTATGCTGTATGGGAAAAAATAAATAATTAACAAAATGTACACACACATATTTTATTACAAAGTAGCCATTACTGTAAGTGCAGCATAAGGGGGGCAATGTGTCAAGAAGATAGGATTTCAAAGAATACTTACTGCTATATCTCAATTCAAAATTGCACTTAACAGATACAGAGTAACTAATGTATAGACACAGATGTCTTGTGGATTGGGTTTTATTTACATGAGAAATAAAAGGTGAAGGTAGAACTCCACACAAACAATTAAATTCAGTCACAAATTATATACGCTTTGAGATTGTAGAGCAGCCCAAAATAGATAATTGGGGTTAATAAGAGTTACTTTATTGGTGGTTGTAAAGGTATGCCAACACATTTTGGGGGTAAAAGCCTACCTCGTTCATTAGGGTTAGTTAACCACTTCCCGACCACAAGTGTAAACAAGGCTGTACATTTTCACACTGTTTGATGTACCTGGAATACATTTAGCTGATTTAAAATGAAAGTTCAGTTGGGCTTTAGGCCCCTTTCAGATAGAGCAGAATCCATCCAAGCGGATCCGCTCGCTCAGTGGGGGATCTCTCTGCTGATCCCCGCTGAGCAGGCAGATGACAGATCCATGTCCGCACTGCATAGCCCGCTGTTCTCTTTGGGGTGGTCAGATGGAAATGGACTGCCGGCGGGTGACAGTGGACACATGTCCACTGACATCTGGCGCCCCATAGAGAACAATAGGTGGTCTGATCTGGTCCGTCTGAAAAACGGTCAGGCGGACCCTATTGGTCCGCATGTGTGAAAGGGGCCTTACAGATATTTGTTGCATTTAAAGCTGAATCTTCTCTAAGTCAAATCAGAGGTTTTGCTTGATATGCAGTGTATTCTGGAAGAGGCGGAGCCTATGACATCAGCGCATACTCCTGGAAGTATGTAGGCAGGGGTGAATACTGGCTATGTTCTACCTCATCTTGGTAATTTTGTACTGCTTTTCATGGGTTAAATGTGTATTGTGTAATTTGCTGTCCGGCTGCCCTGAGGTTAGGAAGGAGTTAATGTTTCGGTTCTCAGGTGTTCATGGCTCTGTCCCCTTGTTGCAGGATATAAATACAAACAGTGGCGGCTGGTGTTTTTTTTTTGGGGGGGCGGCAAACAATTCACCCCCCAGTCAGTTGGTCGGCCCCGCGCTTACCTCATCTATAGCGTGGGCAGCACTTCCCTCCAGGTGACAGGTGGTGGCTTCTCCTGTCTCCTCACGGCGGCCATGCAACTCCTCCCTCCTCCTTCTCGGGCAGCAGGATCGCTTCTCCTTTCAGGCAATTAGGAAAACGGTCTCAAGACCCGCTTCCTGGTTGGCCGGGAGGAGAATCAGCGTGACAATAGCAAATATTCATTCACTATTGTCACACAACTGGGTGGAGCCCTTTTTGAAGCCTATTAGAGCCTCTGGTTCTAATCATGAGCTTAAAAAAAAAAAACCCTGTTGGAAGCCATGCGTCTGGCGCCCCACATGTAGATTAGGGTGCCGGACGCATTGGATAGGGGGGCTGCGCTCCTGGGCCCTGCATTATCGGCTGCCACTGAATACAAAGAGGAGCAACCAAGCTGGATCCATAGATGGGGAATTGCATGAAAGACTGCTGCTACATGTAACTCTGTTATCACTTTTGGGGCTCCCCCTTAGAGGGTACCAAGTCAGGGTACTGAAGGCGAATTCATGGACTTTGCACTATTAATAAGGTATGTTATGGGGCAGCCTCTGGTGAGGATGAACTAGAGCAATGTATGGAGGAAATCTGTGAAGTTCACAAGTAGGTGAATTGGTGCATGTGGAGAACTGTTGATCTGAAAATTTCTTTAGGGGGCAACAGCCTTTTAAGGTGGTCTACGCTGTGTGCACCAGTTTAAAGCGGGGGTTCACCCACACCGCAAAAAAATAATAATATTAAAAGCCAGCAGCTACAAATACTGCAGCTGCTGACTTTTAATACATTGCCACTTACCTGTCCCGGGGTCCAGCGATGTCGGCAGGGGACGCCGAGAACCCGCTCGGTTCTCGGCAGCTGCCGCCACCATCCTAGGTGAGGGAATCAGGAAGTGAAGCGTTGCGGCTTCACTTCCCGGTTCCCTACTGCGCATGCGCGAGTCGCGCTGCGCGTCCCTAGTGGTCCCCGCTCTCTGCTGGGAGCTGTGTGTTCCCAGCAGACAGCGCGGTCGGGACGGGAAGAGGCATAGACTCCCATGGGAGTCTATGCCGGAAGTGGGTGCAAATACCTGTCTTTGACAGGTATCTGCACCCCCCTCCCCCCTGAAAGGTGCCAAATGTGACACCGGAGGGGGGGAGGGTTCCGAAAAGCGGAAGTTCCATTTTTGTGTGGAACTCCGCTTTAATGTGCACTACAATATATGAGTGTAATTTTATCATTTTTAATAATAAAGTGGTTTTAATTTAGTGGGAAGTGAATGATAGCTATAATTATTTTTATTTTTTTTGAGCAACATGCTGGAGAGTCTTCCACTTGAAGAAGGTTGGTTACATTAGGTTACCTAAGGAACCATATAAGACAGAGACATGGTGCCTATTCCAGAAATGTTCAGGAAGTACTTGATCCCTTAAAGGGCAGTGAGACCTATTTTTCCATGTAGGTCAATATTTCCAGGTGAGGGCTTAAAATGACAGGTGGTGGAGCATGTGAGCTTCACAGCACTGGAATTATTCACTGGGACTTGTGATGAACAGACATATTTGACTTTTATGTTAATATGTTGATTTATTTCCCTGATTATGATGATGATACACAGTTATATTATAAACATTTCCAGCACGCAGGTTAATATTTGTAAAATTAGGGGGTATTTTGATTAATAATATTTCCAGCTATAAATCAGCTGTCTCCTTCATAGCTGTTGTTTGACTGGCTGCAACAGGGAGGAGGGGGCAGGTTGGACCTCATAACTAGGGTTTTAAAGCACATAGAAACATGGAACAAAGTGCTATGTGTACTTTGTCCCATAGGGAACAGAACTTTATTCATGTTCATTCTATAACAGGAATTGATATAAAGAATCGCATATTGGACAGTAATCAAAAATGTCTGCGACTGGTAAAGTAGGGACTGGTGTATCAAGAGGTGCAGACTTCTTCTCTCCCTCAGGGATTTTAACTTCATGTGTACAGCTTCACAAAAAGTATCTAAGTTGTCTTGGAACCAGAGATTGTCAGTTTGGCCTTCCCAGGAGTACTGAATGAGAGACAGACTGGGTAGTCATCTGAACTAAATCCCATTGTCACAGAGGGAGATCAGAAGAGGTCTCAGTGCTCTTCAGTGTTGGGCTGTGATTGTCTTGGAAGAATTTTTGTTGAAGACCCATTAAAGGTGATAATGGAGTGAACCAGAATCTTCTCTTTGAGAGTGAAATTTAGAATGCAGATCACTATATCCTTGAGTGGGTTTTTGTCCATGGAGACACAAAGCTTTGTTGTGCACACACAAAAATTCAATAGGATGTTCTGGGGGCTATTCCAGCAGAATACTAAAGTTACTCTGTAGAGCTCACTTCAGTTGATCTGAGGGGAAGACTTTAATATGCTGAATATTTGAGTCCTGGGGATGTTTCTGGGTTTATTTGTGTATTTCAGCCTTTCTCATATTCAGTTTGGACTGGTGGCAGATGTAGATAATTGCCCTTCTCTACAGAGCTGCTGTTATGAGCATTTACATGAAGCACCCTCCTGTTAGGCTGCTAGGTTTTGGTTAGGCAAATGTAGTTTTTGGCTCTCCTGTGATCAGCAGAATAGAGTGTGTAATTGCTATGGGCTATGACTGCTATGACTGTTCTGTCTCTAGGGCAGATAGCTAAACTTTCTTGTCCCATAAACTTCAGATACCATATTTCTTTGATCTCAGTTTTATTAGAACAAGCCAGGTGAAACTACAAAATAACAGAAATAGACCTCAATAAGTACAATATTGCATACAATACAGCATACATTGCAGAAACAACGATATACAATACAAGATGTGATAGTAAAAACGTACTTTTTAAGTTCTCTAAGGGGTGATGGTGATAGATTGAGAAATACGTGTGTTTCTTGCTGAGTATCTTCTCAAAGAATGGTGACTGTCCAGATAGTGGCTATATATAAATTGTCTGGAACACCAGAGAGCTTTGTTCTTTCCTTGGAGGAGAGGTTACCGGTCAGGAGGGCTGCCTGCCTGCCTGCCTGCCTGCCTTCCTGGCCATCTTGTTGAAGTTCCAGCCTGCTCATCAGGATCCAAGCCATGTTGAGAAGGCCTGCTCAGCCACAAACCCTAGCAGAGACCTACTGTAAGACAGGTGCCACTGAAGATCTGCTTTGGGAGTTCACAGAGGGGCCCGTCTGTTGGAGTCAGAGAGACATTCCAAGCTAGGGATACTGTGAGTACTGACCCAAAAGGGGAGGATTTTAGTGACTGTTGCTTTTGTTACTGCTGTTGTACAAAGTACAAGGCTTGCCTGGCCTGAGTCATTGCTATCATTGCCCCGGTACTGTCCACTTATCGTTCCATTGTTTAAGGGAATTGTTCTCCAGAGCTACTATAAGGAAGAGTGTCCTCATGTTAGTAATGTGGAGTATCCCACAGTTCCCTGAACCCTATCCTAGTTATTGCTGCAAAAATAATTTAAAAAGGCAACCCTTTCAGTCTGTGTTTCCTGGACTCATAAGTTTGTTGCTTGTCTGACTGCTGCACTAGCGGGAATAGAATCTGGGACTAGTGAAGAGTAGCGCTACACATTCTCACTGCATGCCACGCCATGCCACCATTCATTTTTGTTGGTATATTACTATTGGGTATATAGAGTCGTTTTATGAAAAGTACTTGTTTTGGACAGGTTCAGCAAAACATGGGACAAAACTTTTTCATTTAATTATATGTAATTTTCAATTACTTGTTCCATATGCGACTGTTCTGCGATTACACGTAGGTCTGTGAGTACCTGTGTATTGTCTTGTTGTGTACCTGTGTATTGTCTTGAGTATTAGTGCCAGGAAGCTAGCTGTTAGGTAATTTGGACAGGGTAAAATCCCCAAATCCTCACTAAATTTAATAGGTACGATGCCTGGTGGGTGTGGAGAGACTCTCAGTTTGTAACCGGTACTATAGAAGGGACGGACTGCACCTAAATGAGGAGGGTGCAGATCTGCTGGGAATGAAGATGGCCAAAAAGTTAGAGGGGTTTTTAAATTAGGCGATGGGGGCGAGGGTCCAGAGACAGAGATAGCCAGCGCGGAAGATATTCCAGAGGGTAGTATTGGGGGCATTAGTGGTAGGTTAACCAAAGCACAAAAACACAAGGTGAGTATAGTAGCAAGTCCTAGTTGCAATCTCGAAACACCCAATATGAGGACAATATGCGACCGGTCTAAACTATGTGGCATGTTCACCAATGCCAGGAGCATGGCGGACAAGATGGATGAACTAGAGATACTGTTGTACAAGGAGGATTTGGATTTTGTGGGAATTTCAGAGACCTGGTTCAACAGCTCTCATGATTGGCTGGCAAACATTCAAGGGTATACCCTATACCGCAAGGATAGAGAGGGTAAAAAAGTGGGAGGGGTATGCCTATATATTAAGAATAATGCACAAGTGAATGTGAGAGATGACATCACTGAGGGAGCTAGAGAGGAGGTGGAATCCTTATGGGTAGAGCTCCAAAGGGATGAAGCTAAGGGGAAACTAATACTGGGAGTATGCTATAGGCCCCCTAACCTGAGGGAGGAAGTGGAGACGGATCTCCTATCACAAATTGGATTAGCAGCAAGGATGGGAAGTGTTATCATAATGGGGGATTTTAATTATCCACACATAGACTGGGCGGAGGGAACCACGCATTTATTTAAGGCTCGCCAGTTCCTTAATGTCTTGCAGGACAATTTTATGGGTCAGATGGTAGACGCACCAACTAGAAATAAAGCATTACTAGATTTACTGATTACCAACAATACAGACCTGATCACGGATAAGGAAATACGGGGCAATTTAGGTAACAGCGATCACAGGTCAATTAGTTTCAGTATAAATCACACAAATGGGAAACATAAAGGGAATACAAAGACACTGAATTTCAAAAGAGCCAACTTCCCTAAACTACAAACCTTGCTAAAAGGCATAAATTGGGATAAAATATTAGGAACAAAGAATACGGAGGAGAGATGGGTTTGCTTTAAGAGCATATTAAATAAGGGCATTAGCCAATGTATCCCATTGGGTAATAAATTTAAAAGAGCGAACAAAAATCCTGGATGGCTTAACTCCAATGTAAAAATGCATATAAAAGCAAAGGAGAAGGCCTTCAAAAAATACAAGGTTGAGGGATCATCCTCAGCATTCAGACTTTATAAAGAATGCAACAAGAAATGTAAGGGTGCAATTAGGATGGCTAAGATAGAACATGAAAGACACATAGCGGAGGAGAGCAAAAAAAAATCCCAAGAAATTCTTTAAGTATGTAAACAGTAAAAAGGGAGGACAGACCATATTGGCCCCATAAAGAATGAGGAAGGACATCTGGTTACAAAGGATGGGGAGATGGCGAAGGTATTGAATTTATTCTTCTCCTCAGTCTTCACGAGTGAATCGGGGGGCTTCAGTAACCAAAACTGCAGTGTTTATCCTCATGACACAACACAGGAAGCACCTCCATGGTTAACAGAGGACAGAATTAAAATTAGACTTGAGAAACTTAACATTAATAAATCACCGGGACCAGATGGCTTGCATCCAAGGGTACTTAGGGAACTCAGTCAAGTGATTGCCAGACCGTTGTTCCTAATTTTTACAGATAGTCTACTGACTGGAATGGTACCAGCTGATTGGAGAAAAGCCAATGTAGCACCAATCTTTAAAAAGGGCCCAAAATACATCCCTGGGAATTACAGACCAGTTAGCCTAACATCAATAGTATGTAAACTCTTTGAGGGGATGATAAGGATCTATATACAAGATTTTAGTAATAAGAACGGTATCATTAGCAGTAATCAGCATGGATTCATGAAGAATCGTTCTTGCCAAACCAATCTATTAACCTTCTATGAGGAGGTGAGTTGCCATCTAGATAAAGGAAGGTCCGTAGACGTGGTGTATCTGGATTTTGCAAAAGCATTTGACACAGTTCCCCTAAACGTTTACTGTACAAAATAAGGTCCAATGGCATGGACCATAGATTGAGTACATGGATTGAAAACTGGCTACAAGGGCGAGTTCAGAGGGTGGTGATAAATGGGGAGTACTCAGAATGGTCAGGGGTGGGTAGTGGGGTTCCCCACAGTTCTGTGCTGGGACCAATCCTATTTAATTTGTTCATAAACGACCTGGAGGATGGGATAAACAGTTCAATCTCTGTATTTGCAGACGATACTAAGCTAAGCAGGGCAATAACTTCTCCGCAGGATGTGGAAACCTTGCAAAAAGACCTGAACAAATTAATGGGGTGGGCAACTACATGGCAAATGAGATTCAATGTAGAAAAATGTAAAATAATGCATTTGGGTGGCAAAAATATGAATGCAATCTATACACTGGGGGGAGAACCTCTGGGGGAATCTAGGATGGAAAAGGACCTGGGGGTCCTAGTAGATGATAGGCTCAGAAATGGCATGCAATGCCAAGCTGCTGCTAACAAAGCAAACAGAATATTGGCATGCATTAAAAGGGGGATCAACGTCAGAGATAAAACGATAATTCTCCCACTCTACAAGGCTCTGGTCCGGCTGCACCTGGAGTATGCTGTCCAGTTCTGGGCACCAGTCCTCAGGAAGGATGTACTGGAAATGGAGTGAGTACAAAGAAGGGCAACAAAGCTAATAAAGGGTCTGGAGGATCTTAGTTATGAGGAAAGGTTGCGAACACTGAACGTATTCTCTCTGGAGAAGAGACGCTTGAGAGGGGATATGATTTCAATTTACAAATACTGTACTGGTGACCCCACAATAGGGATAAAACTTTTTCGCAGAAGAGAGTTTAATAAGACTCGTGGCCACTCATTACAATTGAAAGAAAAGAGGTTTAACCTTAAACTACGTAGAGGGTTCTTTACTGTAAGAGCGGCAAGGATGTGGAATTCCCTTCCACATGCGGTGGTCTCAGCGGGGAGCATTGATAGCTTCAAGAAATTATTAGATAATCACCCAAATGACCGCAACATACAGGGATATACAATGTAATACTGACACATAATCACACACATAGGTTGGACTTGATGGACTTGTGTCTTTTTTCAACCTCACCTACTATGTAACTATGTAACTATGTAACTATATGACAAGATAAGAGGTTTCCCATCACAAAATTTCACACCTCTTATTATCTCTTAGCCAATTGACAACTGCCTTGACAAATTCCATGGTGATTTGTGACTGAGTTACCTGTGTGTATAAATGCTGCATATGTTTCCTGACACCTATTAGAACAGAAGAAGCTTTCTGATAAGCAGAACAATGTTTTCAACTTTACATAACAAGTCCAGTCAAATGTGACCAACTATCTATCTACACTATGACCTGGATAGATAACAAGCTTAAAGTGGTTGTAAAGGGAAAGAACAATTACTTCCAGCTCTTCTGTTAATCTCTCCTACACTGTGTAAATGTTTTTTTTTTTTTTAATGATGCCTAGGCTGTAAATACTTTATCTTTGATCTCTTCTGGC
Source organism: Lithobates septentrionalis (assembly GCA_037952835.1). NCBI lineage: Eukaryota > Metazoa > Chordata > Amphibia > Anura > Ranidae > Lithobates > Lithobates septentrionalis. The sequence goes on from JBBDGP010000098.1 coordinate 6,562,737, forward strand.
CGGTCACGTGACTTCCGGTCGCTCTATTCCTCTGATCTTCAGGCTACAGCGGGAGGGGCCGAGATTCCCCTCTGACGTCAGCCGGGGAGGTCATGTGACCACTGTGCTGGCCACTCAGCCCCTCTCGCTGTGGGGGAGGATCAAAGATAAGGTATTTACAGGCATTGTTTAAAAAAAAAAATAAACATTTACACAGTGTAGGAGAGATTAATGAAACAGAGGAGCTGGCTGTAATTGTTCTTACTTTTACTGCCAGCTACCAATAGTGGCATGAGGGGGGAGTGGAGAGGGGGAGAGACAAACACAGGAGCTGACAGGCAGAGAGGGAGGGGGAGAGGGAGAGAAGAGAGCAGCGGGATGATGGAGGCATGTAAACTGACCATAGTAATCATGGATCAGCAGCCATGATTTTCATGGTCAGCACACGGGGAGCACAGGAACGGGCAGGATCAACCAGGCTTTCTACAGCTTAGAAAAGGGCATATTAGATAGCACAAGCACTGTGCTTTTTAATCTACTATAAGGGAACAGGATCTTTTTTTTTTTCTTAGGGTTGCAACCACTTTAACAGACATCCATTTGGATTTATGCTGGAATAAACCAAGAAAATAACCAAGTCCCCATGAATTTTACGCCAACTCATCATTACAGATAAAAAAGTTGATAAAGCCACACTTTTCAAATCCTGAATTGAAACCAATGTTTTCTTCAAGCTCTTCAAGTGGGCCCATTATTAAATTCTCACTCTACATGAATCAGCCATGCTCCTGTTAAAGCAGTTGTAAACCGAGTAAAAAAAAAAACCTGCAAGACAAAGGCATAATGTGCTAGTATGCATCGCACACCAGCACATTACCAAATACTCACCTTATAAGGAAGCTGACATCTTCTCCCGTCCTTTCTTCTGGGATCGTGGGCTCTGCCATTGTGAGTGGCCGGAGCCGCGAGGACATCATTCCCGTGCATGCGCGTGGGAATCCTCGGTTCTGGCAAGAAGCTCTGAAGTTCTGGTACAGTAAGCTCTGAAGTTCTGGACCTTCAAAACGCATGTGCCACTGATCCCGGCAGCTGCATGCAGGGAGAATATCTCCTAAACCGTGGAGGTTTAGAACATATTAATTTTACCTAAAGGTAAGCCATATTATAGGCTTACCTGTAGGTAAAAATCACAAAGCGGGGTTCACAACTGCATTATTATTTTAGGTAAATAGGTACCTCTTTCTTGCCATAAAAATAAAAACTGTAAACTGTAGAATATCTGTAATATTTAGTAGATTTGTGCAATTTTTGGATCTATGGGACAAATTAAGCCTCTATTTTTCTTTATTCTTATTCACGTATATTAACATACATTATTTACAAAAAGCAGTAATAGCCCATTCTCAATTTCTTCTCCAGCTTGTTTTCCTTTGTCACTTTGGTGTTAGCATACATTAGCCTAAAATGGCAATGGACAAATCACTCATTAGTTCTGTGACTTAGCCATGGCCAAGGTGACAATTCTTCTTCCTAGCATAGAAGCGTATCTGGAATTCCTGTCTGTCTTTCTAGCGAAGGGGAAGGGACAGCTGCAGCCACATGAGATGCCGGGGGCATCCTCTATGCTTCAGACAGGGGATTGATAGAGGCTTTTACTTATGTCATTGAGGCTGAGTCAGAAGCTGGCGGCTGTGTATCCTACTGAAGTTTTTCATGTGAGAGGTGATCCTAGATTTATGCTCCTTGACACTTATTCTGTATTAGTGCATTTGACTCAGCAAATAGTTTTTAGGTTTGGGAGAGAGACATTTGGTGAAAAAAATAAATGACAAATGCATTAAGCAACAGCAAACATAGCTTATTTCTTGATTTTCTAAATATTCAGAGTGAAAACACCTCCTAATGGGCTTGGACCTTCTGTGCCCAATTATTTCACCATTGTTAGAGTGCTGCTAGTCTGGTATTATATTTTCAGCACAAGCTGTACAGTGAGCCCAGAGCACTGAAAGACTACATGAAGGGAGAAGAGGAAAACAGTAAAATATTTAAAAAGGGGAGGGCTGATTAAAACATTTTTAAAGGTTTTTAGGGGTGTGTAGGTTCCTATTAAGAGGAGGTTTCCCACACTGGTGGCAAAGATCATCACAACAGCAAATTAGATAAAATTACCCAAACTGGTTTACAGATAGCATTAAAACTTGATAGGGGTTTTAATCTTGCACTGTGTAATGCCCTACATTAGAACGGTTAAATTTAGTTTTTGGCTCTGCTGAACAGCAATTTATTTTTTTAGGTTTGGTCTTGTTTTCTCAAGCCTGGTGGTTGATTACTCCTGCCTGCCTCTTGAAACAGCTACCAGAAATAGAATAGGAGGGTCAGCCACTGGGTTATGAATATTTAGTTGACCTCAGCCAATCCCTGGGAGGGGGCGCCAAGAAGATGGCTGGGGAGAAGATCAATGTTTGGGAAGGTCTGTTTAGAGTCTTTCTGTCCAGGGGCTCTGCTCCTAGGAGGCAGCCTGTGCTGTTTAAAATCTGCTGCTGTTAGGTCTGAGCATGTGCTTGGTTGATGGCCTTTTATTCATCTTGATTTTACCTCACCATCTCCTTTTTCAAGTGATCCTTAAATATGGAGAACATTGTCCCATGCCACATAATGTAATGTGCTATGCTGTTATGATTTGTCTCTATGAATATGGTCTACGCCATTTGTTATGTTTATAAATTCATGTATGTATCTAAGGTATTATGTTATGTCATTTACTGTTTAGACAATAAATGTGTACATTTTTTACAATTGACCATTTTTTTAGCCATACCATACATGTCTCATTCAAAGTCCCAACCTTTTCTTTTTGGTATACTGCAATAGGGATGGAGACGCATAACTCCATGCGTTTCATTTAACCGAATGCTGACCGCCTTACGCAGGTATACTGCAGCAGAATGGCATGGCTGGGCAAAACCCCATCAGCCACTTGTTTACTTCCATAATCTCCCTCTGCCTTTCTGGTGTGGCTCAAGGTACCGGTAGTATTCCTGAGATCACTACATTGGAGGTCCTTTTCCTCAATTTAGCTCCCAAGTCCCTAAAACATTCTTTAGGACACTCCATCTGCCTCTAACTTTGTCATTGGTGGCAACATGCACCATGACAGCCGGGTCTTCCCCAGCCCTTCCCAGTAATCTGTCCACCAGATCCGTGATGTGCCGAACCCGAGCGCCGGTAGACAACATACAGTTTGGCCAAAAATTGGAATGGAAGGCTTAGACTTTTTAGGCACAACCACAAAGGGTATATAGTATAAAAAAACTTTATATTTATTGGACATAGGAAAAACATATAAAAACACATATCATCAAAAAAGCAAGTCAATATAACAAAGTTTCACAGTATATCCTGTACATAGCCATAGGTAAATAGGTAAATGGTTTGGGGATGCAATACCACTCATTCCATAATCGGTTTGTTGAACTCCGGATATAAGCTATGTAACAGATTAAGATGGTAATGGCGTCTTGGGCTCTACATGTTACGCGCTTTGCACTTCTTCAGGAGCATCAGAAAGACTTACTAAATAGAAGACAAAATATACAATGAAATCCAACATAATATGTATAAAACCTAAAAAATATATATTAAAAAATTGATATAAACACTGCGACTAGAGGATGCTACGGTGGAAAAAGCAGACTGGTCGACATGAGGGACATTCGCAACAATATTCGTGAATTTTACTTCCTCCTGCCCTCCTTTTCTTCCAGCATTATCATTACACTGTTACTAACCTAGCTTCTCCCATTCTTCCCTTTCTGCCTTTTTATCTATCAGGTGTCTGTTTCGCCTATACTTTTTTTGGACTACCAGCATTTTGTGCTACTGTGTTTCAAGTCTTCCTCATAGAAACTATTCGGGGCTTTTTTTTTCCCGTTTGTGAGGCTTTTTGTATGTGAAAGTTGCCCTTACCCAGGAACTTTTCCAGTGCTGTTCTAGCCTTGCAAGATTAAGCTTTTTTATTCCAACTAGCCATTTTGGAGGTGTTCAGTCACCTTAATGTACTTTTTACTCTGGTGAGTTTTCATATATTTTTCATCTCAAATCCATTTGCATTATATTTGTTCAATTTTTTATTTTCCCTCCCATCATTTTAATATATCATTGCACCTTTTCTTTACTCATAGACGCACCCAACGCTATCAAACTACTATTTAACTATTGAATACTTACTTTAACATTAACTTCGCTGTATGGTTTCCCAGTGTCTACACATTTGTGTTTTCTTTCCCCATACTGTCAAATACATGTAAGTACCCCCATTTTTGTCACCTCCCTATGTGTTGGTCATTTGAAATTTTATAATTCACCACACATAAGCTCTATTATCTTATAATATAAACGTTCTATGTTTTTAAACAGTAAGGGGGCTTTGGACTGCTATACCTTTCTGGTTTTTCACTACTTTCTATATCATTTTATACCCAAACATGAGGCTCCCAAATATTTGTTATACTTTGTTACGCATGTACCCATAGTTCACGAATATTGTTGCTATTGTCCCTCATGTCAACCAGTCTGCTTTTTCCACCATAGCATCCTCTAGTCACAGTGTTTATATACATTTTTTAATATATATTTTTTAGGTTTTATACATATTATGTTGGATTTCATTGTATATTTTGTCTTCTATTTAATAAGTCTTTCTGATGCTTCTGAAGAAGCGCAAAGCACGTAACATGTAGAGCCCAAGACGCCATTACCATCTTAATCAGTTATATAGCCTACAGTGGGGACGGAAAGTATTCAGACCTCTTAAAATTTTTCACTCTTTGTTATTGCAGCCATTTGCTAAAATCATTTAAGTTCATTTTTTCCCTCATTAATGTACACACAGCACCCTATATTGACAGAAAAACACAGAATTGTTGACATTTTTGCAGATTTATTAAAAAAGAAAAACTGAAATATCACATGGTCCTAAGTATTCAGACCCTTTGCTGTGACACTCATATATTTAACTCAGACGCATAACTCCATGCGTTTCATTTAACCGAATGCCGACCGCCTTACGCAGGTATACTGCAGCAGAATGGCATGGCTGGGCAAAACCCCATCAGCCACTTGTTTACTTCCATAATCTCCCTCTGCCTTTCTGGTGTGGCTCAAGGTACCGGTAGTATTCCTGAGATCACTACATTGGAGGTCCTTTTCCTCAATTTAGCTCCCAAGTCCCTAAAACATTCTTTAGGACACTCCATCTGCCTCTAACTTTGTCATTGGTGGCAACATGCACCATGACAGCCGGGTCTTCCCCAGCCCTTCCCAGTAATCTGTCCACCAGATCCGTGATGTGCCGAACCCGAGCGCCGGTAGACAACATACAGTTTGGCCAAAAATTGGAATGGAAGGCTTAGACTTTTTAGGCACAACCACAAAGGGTATATAGTATAAAAAAACTTTATATTTATTGGACATAGGAAAAACATATAAAAACACATATCATCAAAAAAGCAAGTCAATATAACAAAGTTTCACAGTATATCCTGTACATAGCCATAGGAGATAGCGTAAATGGTTTGGGGATGCAATACCACTCATTCCATAATCGGTTTGTTGAACTCCGGATATAAGCTATGTAACAGATTAAGATGGTAATGGCGTCTTGGGCTCTACATGTTACGCGCTTTGCACTTCTTCAGGAGCATCAGAAAGACTTACTAAATAGAAGACAAAATATACAATGAAATCCAACATAATATGTATAAAACCTAAAAAATATATATTAAAAAATTGATATAAACACTGCGACTAGAGGATGCTACGGTGGAAAAAGCAGACTGGTCGACATGAGGGACATTCGCAACAATATTCGTGAATTTTACTTCCTCCTGCCCTCCTTTTCTTCCAGCATTATCATTACACTGTTACTAACCTAGCTTCTCCCATTCTTCCCTTTCTGCCTTTTTATCTATCAGGTGTCTGTTTCGCCTATACTTTTTTTGGACTACCAGCATTTTGTGCTACTGTGTTTCAAGTCTTCCTCATAGAAACTATTCGGGGCTTTTTTTTTCCCGTTTGTGAGGCTTTTTGTATGTGAAAGTTGCCCTTACCCAGGAACTTTTCCAGTGCTGTTCTAGCCTTGCAAGATTAAGCTTTTTTATTCCAACTAGCCATTTTGGAGGTGTTCAGTCACCTTAATGTACTTTTTACTCTGGTGAGTTTTCATATATTTTTCATCTCAAATCCATTTGCATTATATTTGTTCAATTTTTTATTTTCCCTCCCATCATTTTAATATATCATTGCACCTTTTCTTTACTCATAGACGCACCCAGCGCTATCAAACTACTATTTAACTATTGAATACTTACTTTAACATTAACTTCGCTGTATGGTTTCCCAGTGTCTACACATTCCTACACATTTGTGTTTTCTTTCCCCATACTGTCAAATACATGTAAGTACCCCCATTTTTGTCACCTCCCTATGTGTTGGTCATTTGAAATTTTATAATTCACCACACATAAGCTCTATTATCTTATAATATAAACGTTCTATGTTTTTAAACAGTAAGGGGGCTTTGGACTGCTATACCTTTCTGGTTTTTCACTACTTTCTATATCATTTTATACCCAAACATGAGGCTCCCAAATATTTGTTATACTTTGTTACGCATGTACCCATAGTTCACGAATATTGTTGCTATTGTCCCTCATGTCAACCAGTCTGCTTTTTCCACCATAGCATCCTCTAGTCACAGTGTTTATATACATTTTTTAATATATATTTTTTAGGTTTTATACATATTATGTTGGATTTCATTGTATATTTTGTCTTCTATTTAATAAGTCTTTCTGATGCTTCTGAAGAAGCTCAAAGCACGTAACATGTAGAGCCCAAGACGCCATTACCATCTTAATCAGTTATATAGCCTACAGTGGGGACGGAAAGTATTCAGACACCTTAAAATTTTTCACTCTTTGTTATTGCAGCCATTTGCTAAAATCATTTAAGTTAATTTTTTCCCTCATTAATGTACACACAGCACCCTATATTGACAGAAAAACACAGAATTGTTGACATTTTTGCAGATTTATTAAAAAAGAAAAACTGAAATATCACATGGTCCTAAGTATTCAGACCCTTTGCTGTGACACTCATATATTTAACTCAGGTGCTGTCCATTTCTTCTGATCATCCTTGAGATGGTTCTACGCCTTCATTTGAGTCCAGCTGTGTTTGATTATACTGATTGGACTTGATTAGGAAAGCCACACACCTGTCTATA